>CM028137.1:625175000-625775000 GCA_016271365.2 Neoceratodus forsteri | reverse complement strand
CCTTATTTAATGTAGGGCCATATGCAAATAAACAGTATCATTGGGCATAGCTCTAGACCTGTGGCTTGCTTTGTTGGGTGAAATGAGCAGATTTGTGTTGCATGACTCCAAACCATTGGGCCACAAGCAAAGCAGCAGATTCATGGGGCACAATCCTCAATGTATAGTTGGTCTCATGCAGGGTCTGTGAACCCTATGCAAAGCAGTACACCCATAGGGTATGATCCCGACCTGTAGCTTGCTTTACATAGACCCTTGTGGGCCCTGTATAAAACAATAGACCCATGTGGCACATCACTGGACCTGTAGCTTGGTTTGCACAGAGCCCTGTGGGCCCAACATGAAGAAGCAGATCCATGTGGGCATGGCCCCAGATCTGTAACGTGAAGCTGCAGAGGAAATTGTCACTTTAGCAACACATACATAAGGTTCCTTAGCTAGGGCCCTCACTTTCACATATCTATCCCGTTCCTCAAATGACAACGTAACATGGGACATACACAATAAACATAAACCTGTGGGACTGATTCCATGCCAGAGAATTACAGCTTCCCTTCCTTTTTACTCCTGAAGTGGAAGCATCTCTAATTCCTTCCATCTGGAGGCATGATGTTATTTCTGATATCATCGAACCCTGACTCCCCATACATCCTACCATCACTCCCAGCTCACAGTGTGGCAGATGCTCCTGGACCTCACATGGAAACAGAAACATACCTGACCATCAGAGCTCAGCACAGATGTGTAACCACCTTTACCAGAGAGATTCAATGGTTGCAGTTGGAAGATTTCTTTTTGATTCCCCCTTCCCTCAGTCTTACATTACTATTGTATTCCTGATACAGCTAAATAATTGCTTTCTTTCAAAGTTCTCCTGCTGCTGCATTTCAAATTTTAGTGAGTCGACTACAGATATTGCTTGGGTACAAATTTCTGATGACCCATTACAGATTTTGGGGCTGCAGTTCGCTGTACCCGAAGCAGATTATTATAACTGGGATCAACCTAAATTTGGCTGCATTAAAATGACTTATTTAGAAACAGAGTTTTCTGTCAAAAACTAGGGTTTATTTAATGAAGACACAGTTTCCTACTTTCCTACTTTTAAATCCATGTTTTTCCACCCCTATCAGGTTAGCTAATGTATTCAGTTAATTTTTTCAAGGATTTGGGGTAGGTAGACTTAATTCCTTTGAGACAACACGTATCAAGATTGATACATAGATACATAGACAGTGTCGGCAGATAAGGGCCTATGGCCCACCCAGTCTGCCCATTTGAGCTTGTAAGTTCAGTTTTTTTTCCTAGAAGTCTGTTGCCCCTTACCCCTGACCTCTAGAATTCCTTTATGTCTATCCCATGCATTCTTAAATCCTGTGATTGTTTCAGCCCCCACCACTTCCTCTGGCAGGGTGTTCCACTTGTCCACCACCCATTCTGTGAAGAAATTCTTCTCATGTTTCCTCTGAATCGCCCCTCCTCCAACTTCATCCCATGCCCTCTAGTCCTGGAACATCTTTTTCGCTTAAAAGTAGTGTTTTCCTGCACCCTGTTCCTCCCTGTAAGATACTTATATGTCTCTATCATATCCCCTCTCTCCCTCCTCTCCTCCAGGGAGTACATGTTCAGTTCCTTCAACCTGTCTTCATAGGACCTGTGATGCAATCCATGCACCATCTTTGTTGCCCTCCTCTGAACCTTCTCTACCCTGTCTATGTCCTTATGTAGGTATGGTCTCCAGAACTGTACACTGTACTCCAGGTGGGGCCTCACTAGTGTCTTGTATAGCGGAATTATGACCTCCCTTTTCCTGCTGGTGATGTTGATGGAGGAGTCGTCCACTTGATTAATCCTGTGACTTTCTCCATGGTATAGATATTAGTGAGTTTAATATCAGTGATTGTTGTTAACTTCTTTTTCTGTTTTGTATCTCTGTTGTAATGTACAATGATGTGAAATAATGTATTTCTAGTTCATATGTATGTTTTCTGACACTTGGATCCCAGCTGAAAAAGTAATGTCATTCCATCATGCCTATCTATTAATAAAACATTATCCATGGAACCTGAAGCAGACTTGCAAGGGTCTTGAACAGATCCATTAAGGGGAGTCCTTTCCTCTCTAGTGTCTTCTGCTAACTTGGATGTTGGACTGAAAAGGTCACTCCAGTCTCTCTGCTGTTCTTCATATTCTGGCTTATCTCCTGGTAAAGCAGTAACCCCTCCTTACACCAGGAGTGGGAGAGCCTTGAGACACCTTTATATTCTTGTTCTTTCTCTGCCTCTTCCTCTCGACTGATTCTTTCATAACAGGCCTCTGTACTTCATGTCTCAGCCCTTTCTGCAAGCAGGAAGCAGGAAGAGGGGCAGGCATCACTTATGCTAATTAGCTCTCATTTGCATTTACACAGATACATGACCTATCAATTAAACACCACAGCAGTCTGGCTGCAGACCTACTGGAGCCTAGAGTCATCCAAACTCAAACTGTTTTATGAACTATTTAACTCTTTCACAATAACCAGACTTGATCCTGGGTAAGAGGTGAGAAGCTGGTTACATTTGCATAATTTTGAGAAATGTGAAGATGAGTACTTACTTGGAACTTTGGGGATGACTTTAAAATTTGCAACATATCTATTTACCACCAAATCAAACTCTCTACTAATTATTTTCACTTATTTGTTGCCTACATGACTTACACAAACACAACTAGGAGAACATATCATGAACCACAGATAAAGAAAAAATATCCTGACAGTCTGACCAAGAGTAAATGCAACCCAGATAGTGCCCAGACCCAGACCCCCGAGGTGCGGAGGTTGCGAGGGCCCGTTCTGCCCTCCCCCACAGCCAGACCCTGAACTTGCCAGCGATAGTGCCCAGATAATTCAGCCCTGCTTTTGTGAACCACAGGGAGCTGCAGTAGTGAGTCTACCAGTGAAAGACTGGTGCCTTTTTTAAATGTGTTCACAAAGGCCCTTTGCAAGGAACCTCACACAGCCTGCCTTACCTGGGAAAGTCGCGCCCTGCATTTCCCATCGTTGCAGCTGTTCTCGCCCCACCGAACACTTCACGTTCGTCTCCCCACCGCCCCCACCACCCTTGGTCGGCTTTCACCTATATAGGCTGTTCATGGTCACATGGACTGATATTATCCTATCAGCCTAGTTTTCCATTTGCAGGTTATATTATCTAGCCACTAGTGGCCGCCCTTACTGCACTGCTACTACAAGTCCTTTCTGCCTGAGCCCTGCCTGTATACTCCCACTGCTTCTGGCTTGCAACTCTGCAGATTCCCAATCACTCCTTTAGCAGTCACTTCCCCTGCCCCTTCCATTACAACCGAGGGGTGATTGTGCCACCCTAGTCACTGTTTCTCACCAGGTGTCCCCTCTTCACCCTGGCCCTGTAATTTCCGCCTCTCTGCTCTGACATTTCACTAAACCTCCAGCATATCATGGCAGTCCCCTCCACCCCCCCTGCAAGTGTGGCTGGCACAGCTGCCTGTCCCAGCCAGGCTGTCCCCCTGCCCTCCCTCAAGTCCCCTCCTGCGTGGTTCTCCTCCAAGGGGCTAAAAATTGTCCACCTTAACGTCTGGAGCCTCTTACGCAACCTTGCTGAGCTTACTGCCTGGGTCGACCACTACAAGCCCAATATCATGGGTATGTCAGAAACATGGCTCAAACCTCACATTCCTGATGCGGCGTGCACCCTACCTGGTTATGGCCACATCAGACGTGATCGGCAGGGGAACAAACGAGGGGGTGGTGTGCTACTCTACTATAAAGCACACCTGAATGTGTCCACCACTGCTGACTCACCAACTGATACCCCTCCTTGTGAGTTCCTGCACGCCCTTCTCCTCCTGGGTCTCACTAAGAAAATTCACCTAATTTGTTCTTACAACCCCCCCAAGGGTGGTCTGCCAGGACTCTCCTCGCTACTCTGCTGCCTTAGCAAGAAAGTGGGTCCCAGTGAAGTCCTCATCATAGGCAATTTCAACCTTAATTGGCTGGGCCCCAACTGTAAACTATATGAGCAACTGCTCTCGGGCCTTGCCCTTAGCCAAATCATCTCCGAGCCCACAAGGCCCTCCCACCGGGGGACAAAGGGTCACTAATCAACTGGATCCTTACCAACAGACCCGACAGGATCACCACCTCAGGCATTCTACCTGATGCCATCTCCGACCACTCGCCTACCTTTTGCACCTGGGGCATCTCCCAGGTTAAAGTTCCCAGCAAAGTGATCCAGATGAGGGATTACTCAAAATTTTCCTTACCTGACTTCCTTGCTGACCTCGCACTAATTGACTGGTCAGGGGTCACTGCCACAGCGGACCCTGCTCAAGCCCTGGATATATTCCTATTGAAGTTTATCCCTGTGCAGAACAAGCATGCCCCCCTCACTAAAAGGAGGGTAAGGGGCGCCATCACCAAATGGCTTCATGGGGGCCTATTCTCTCTGATGAAACTCAGGAATAAAAGCTGGGTGACCTACAAGGCCTCCCTAAGTAACAACGACCTCCTTGCATACAGACGCCTCAGAAACTCCTGCAAAAAAGCCATCCGGGCAGCAAAAAGCGAGGCTTGTCAGTCAGCCCTGCTCTCCTCAGCCAGCAATCCGAGGAGTTTCTGGCAGAACATTAGAAGTGTGGTTGGGGTCTCGGCAAGAGTGCAAGCCACAGACCTGCTCATAGATGGGGTCAGCTGCAACAACCCTCTTACAATCTCTAATACCTTTAATGCTATGTTCACCGAACTACCTGCCCCCCCATCCACCGCCCCTGAGTCCCCCAGCTCCCCCCTCTCGGCCCCAAGTCCCGCCCCACCTTCCACCTACATCAAGTGTCGGTTACCGAGACCCAGAGGCTCCTTGCCCGCCTCTTCCTCCATAGTGGGCCGGGGCACGACAGCCTAGAACCGAAACTACTTAGGCTGGGGGCCTTCCTCCTAGCCAGACCAATAACGCACATCTTTAACTCCTCCCTAACCACTGGAGTTATCCCTGACCTTTGGAAAGTTGCCAAGGTTACCCCAGTTCTTAAGCAAGGTAATCCCAAAGATCCACTTAACTATCGACCCATCGCCATTCTGTCGGCCACCTCGAAGAGCCTGGAGAAAGTTGTGGCCACTCAGCTGACAGAGTACATACAGGAACACAACCTCCTCTCCCCAGCTCAGCATGGGTTCAGGAAGGGGCACAGCACTGCTACCACCCTTGCTGTTGTCTCCTCAATGATCAGAACCACAACTGATCAGGGCAATCTTACCGGGGCCATCTTCGTGGATCTCTCCAAAGCCTTTGACAGGGTAGACCACTCTCTCCTCAGTTCCACTCTTTTCTCCCTTGGTCTCTTCCCCCCTGCCCACACCTGGTTCCTCAACTACCTCTCTGGTAGGAAGCAGTATACCAACTTTAACAGGACCCTCTCCCACCCTATGGACATCCAGTGTGGGGTCCCCAAGGGGTCGGTCCTCGGCCCCACTCTCTTCTCCCTTTTTATCAATGATCTACCGTCCATCACCTCCCATGGGCATACCACCCTGTACGCGGATGACCTGGTCATCTTGGCAAGCGCCCGAGACATTGCCACCATTAACTCACAACTTAAGTCTGACTTTGAGCGGATCCAATCCTGGCTGGTGGAACACAGACTTACCACCAACCTCAAGAAAACCCAAGCCATGCTTTTTGGGTCCCAGAGCAAAATAAAATCATGGCCTGCTCCGCTTAGAATCCTCAGGGCTGATGGCTCTCCCCTGCAGATGGTGGCTGCTGTCAAATACCAGGGTGTCACTCTTGACCCACAGCTGAATCTCACCCTACTTATCCGAAATGTCTGTAAGGCCACGAATGGCAAGCTAGGTCTCGCCTATAGAGCTAAAAGCTGCTTAACCCCGGCTGCCTGTGTTGCCTTAGCCAGGGGGGTCCTCCTCCCATCTCTCTGCTATGGGCTAGTCACCTTTGCCCCCATGCCTAAATCCAGCCTTTCCAGGTGGGACACAGCTTACACTAATATCTGCCGTTTTGAGCTCTTGGCCCCCCTGACTCACTGCTGCGACTTCTACACCCATTTAGAGTGGCTCGCCCCCGAGAAGCACAGCACCTTTGTAGTTGGGAACTTCATTGACAACATCTTCAGATCCGCTACACCTGCATCCCTTGCCCTTCCCCCCACCCCTGACACCTCCTCCTACCTCCTCCGGTCGAGAGCAACACCTGACCGCCTGGTTCCCAGAACCCGCACCCAAGTGGGTGACCGAGCTATCGCCACCTATGCCCCAAAAATTTGGAATTCGCTCCCTGTCCTTACTCGGACCTCCCCCTCCCATCCGGGCTTTAAATCCTCCCTTTGGAACTACCTGAAGGGATCCTCCACCTGTTCATGTACCTCGTAGTACACCTGCACAGATATGTTGGGGCGGTCCCTGCTTCCATAGGAACTATTGTATTTAACCCCTGGTACCTGGCCCTGTAACCGTCTCATGTCATCCTTGCATCTGTCCTACCTTCCCCTCTCCTCCTCCTGGACTAGTTCACCTGGACAGGCACTTGTCCCCCGATTGGCTCATCCTACCTGCTGGCACTTACTTCTGTTTTGCACTGACTGAACCTGTCAAAAAAAGGAAAAAAAGGATTACTTATCTCTATGCACTGTACTTATCCTATGCTAAATCATATCAATTGTTGTTAGCTACCTACTCTAGCCCTGTTAAACTTGTCTTGTATCTAGATGTAAACCTCGGATATTACTTGTCTGTATGTAAACTCAACTTTCTCTGCCCTGTTATGCTTGTCCTGTATCTAGATGTAAACCTCGGACATTACCTGATTGCATGTAAACTCAACTTTCCCACTGTTCTTCTGTAACCTAGCTTGTAACCCTCCCGGGTCTCACCTGAAAATAGGCACTTGGCTGTCTAGTGTGACTTACCCGGTTAACAAAAGCAAATAAATAAATAAATGAAATTAACCTCCAGATAATCAAGGAATCTGCCAGGGTGTGTGCTGACAGGTTAGGCCATTTTACGAGAAACTCTACTTTTAAATGAGCATTTGTAGTTAAACCTTGTTTTTGTTGTTAATTTTTTTTACTTGATTTGTAGGGTGGATCTAATCCAGTTGTGCAGTTCCCACTACAAATGCTCAGACAGTGTAGTAACTGATTTAGATCACTATCAGACAATACCTATAGCCTCCAGATATATATATATATATATATATATATATATATATATATATATATATATATATATATATATATATATATATATATATAGGATATACAATGAGTTAGTCAGATAAATGATTTATCTCACAAGTGCTGTTTGACCTTGCAACCTCACGAGTGACGTAAGCCATGAGTGAGGTGTCCGAGGTCAAACAGCACAAGTGTAGATAAATCATTTATCTGACAGCTCACCATTGTATATTTCATTTATGCAATAGGGATGCTTTCTATCAGTGCAGGAACATTTGGTTTTGACTGTTTATCTTTATTTTAATTGATAATTTCTGGGAGTTTTGGTTAACTTTCCTAGAGTATGTCCACCTACAGTAGCATAGTGGTTGCTATTAAATGAAACACCACTCATTTTGTAGAAAACTTATTGCTGAACAAATGTCATGCTCACAGTACTATGCTACCTTTTTCATTTTAAAGTTATTCACATTTGTTTGTCAAGAAAGGAAAAGACAATTGAATTTTATGCTGATTTTTGCTAATTATAAAAAAAAAAACTAAAAGGTATCTATAAATGAAATGCCACTCATTTTGTAGATTTTTTTGTGCTGAACATGTTTCATGCTCACAGCACTATGATATCATTTTTGGTTATAAATTTATTCACATTTGTTTGACAAAAAAGTGAACACAAAACTTTATTTTCTTATGCTTTTTTGCTAATTGTAAAAAATCTATAAGGTATCTATACATGAAACACCACTCATTTTGCAGATCATTTTGTGCTGAACAATTTTCATGCTTACAGTACCATGTTATCTTTTTTCATTTTAAAGTTATTCCCATTTGAATATGGTTAGTATTGCTTCTGAGGCCGAACATTCTAAATGAATTCTAAAGAGATTTGTGACATAGTAACTGTGTGTATAAATGGTCACTGTATGTATAAATTTATAGTGTATGAGAGAGTGCTGTTGTGTATAGAAGTCAATGACTGGAATCAGTCTGTTGTGCGTTAGTAGTGACGTTAAACTCCTGTTGTGCTTCACTGAAGACGTCACTACTAACGCACAACATCGAATCAGTGTTCATGCTGAAATCTCCTCAGTCATGCCGACTATTGCCAGAGCTGTCGCCTAGTAAGCAGACCTCCGAGTGGATGCCCTGAAAACAGCAACAGATAAGACAATTTTACGTGTCTCTCTCCCTAGGCTACTTGTTTATTTGAAAAAAAAAAAGCATTCTCTTTAATCGCGATGCCGCTGTATGTGAGTGTCTTCTCATACTCTATAAAAGATTGTGTATGAGCAGGCATACAGAGACAAGGGTATGCTTGAATTCTCAAGGTTTCCTTGGTGACAGGAGACCTCTCGAGCTGTGCTCTTGAGGTCTACTGTCACCAAGGAAACCTCCTGATGCAAGTTACCCTTGTTGTGTATGCCTGCTAATACACAATCCTCTATATTTATACATACAGTGACTCAGATAAACGAATTTATCACACTGAATATATGTCCACCCCATTGCATAAATATATATATATATATATCTAGATACTGGATTTACTGTATATGTACTGAAAATTTGGACAAGAGAAGGCAAAAGCCCATGTAAACCATCCACCTGCATCAGCAGAATCATAGGGTCCCTTCCTGTATCATTACAGAATCCAAATTAAGTTTAAAAATATCTGTACTAGTACTCTCTATGATGTCCCCTGGTAATTTGTTCCATAGCCCAGCAGTGCATTGAGTAAAGAAGTTGAATCTAGTATTCGTTATGGCCTTGTCTAGTTTAAGTTGCAATCTACGTCTTCTTAAGCTAATTGGTTTCTGTTGAATCTCCAAACCCATTTCCTTCCTTAATTCTTCATACTGTATAATCTTAAGCATGCACAATAGATCCCCTCTTTTTCTTCTTTTTTCTAGGCTATATAGCCCTGATTTTTGACATCTCTCTTCATATGAATGTCCAGCTAGTCCCCTTACCATCTAGATCACCCTTCACTGAACACGCTCCAGTCTATTAACCTCACCCCTCAAATAGGGGCTCTAGAATGGGGACCCATAGTCCAGGTGTGATCTTATGTATGACCTCTACAGCAGCATTTTGCAATCAGCTAATCTATTAATAAAAGTCCATTTGATATTTTTGATCATGTAATTAGTCTTCTGTATTCTCTTGGTGGAGTGTTCTCTAAAGTTTAAATCCTCATCTATAATTACCCCAAAATCATTTTCAACCCTTACTTTCCTGAGTAATGTTCCACTTATGTGATATACATACTGTTTATTTTCTCTTCCCATGTGCATAATGACACATTTCTCCAGGTTATGCAGGGAAATATGTAAGGAATAAGGCATACTGTGGATTGGATTATGAATGTGTAACCCCTAGGTGGCACTACTCCTAGTGTGACAGCCCTGCCTACTACCAACGAGCTAGGCTGAGGGGTTTGGGTTTGTTAACTTACATCAAGCTTAAAACACGTGCGCAGTGCCTCCACTCATAGTATACTTCAACGTGGGTTAGCTGTTACCTGGTATAACCACCTGAGATGTTATACCACCAACAAATACCAGTCACCACCCCCAATTATGTCCCAATAGGCATTTCCCCACACTTTAGACATTTTGCAATTACTGACTCTCTCTAATAATATGCTCACACATGATGATTTGCAAAAACAGTAACAACAAGGTTTATTTGGGGGACATAGGAGTTAGGATGGGGGAACAGGAGGAGCAGAAGTTATGCAGATCCTATTTACAAAATGTACACTGGTTTGTTGGTTTGTGCTGGTGAACCCTCCAGCTGGGTGGCTACTAAGTTAACAGAAAAGGCAATCACAAAATTCTCCAACCAGACAATGATACCCAGAGCCCTAGCTACCTAAGCTGCTGACTAAATCAGATGTTACATATACCATTCCCCACCACTGGTACCAGTCCCAGATACAGCTGAAATGCTGCAATCTCACACTATACACTGGATACCCAGATACCAAAGTCCTGGATGTTGCAGGCCTGGTGGATGTTGCAGCTGGTCGAGTTGGCTGGCTTTGATTTGAACAGAAGGGGCTAACTTGGAAAGTGAACAAACAACAATGGCTATTGATTCTTTTCTAGAGGTGCAGGGGTTGTCCTGCTCAGTACAGAAGGCAAGGATTGCCTGGCTTGGTCACAGACTGAACATTACAGAAAAAGCAACTTGTCCCGGTTACCTTAACTAGACCTTGGATTTGCAAATCCTGAACATTCAGCAAATATAAATTGTAGTCACTTCCAGTACACTCATATACCAATACTTCTCAAAGCACGTCTGTAGTCTCAGACAAAATTCGACAAAGTGGAAATATGTCATTTCCAGGTATAAAGCTTAGTCACAGCAAACTCTAGGACCTCATGTCCTTTGAAGAGGCAACGTGATTATGGCTGGTAGCTCCAACAGGGCAATCTTGACCAACAGAGGGTACAGATAAACATCAGTACATTTATATAGATCTGCCTAAGTTCCCACTGTCTGGGCTCTCTTGGGTACCCCAGAAACAGTGGCACTTTGCATAGCACAGTCTCAGAAATACACCTGCACTGGGCCAGCTGGGCAGCAGACAAGGTGCAAACAGGATAACTACTAGATTAACAGTCTCTTTGAGCAAAGTGGCCCAGACTAATTTCTTTCACAGTTTCTCCCAACTAAGTAGATAGAGGGCATGTCAGCCCAGGTTACTTCCTCTTTCTTGGCACAGAACTACTAAAAGGGCTGGCAGGCCAAAGGTTAGCTTGCAAGATATTTCTCCCTTGCACCAGTGGGTACAAGGGTACTCACACAGGTCCTCCATGGTTGGTCTCCACTGTAGAAGGCATCCTGGCATCTTCAGTCCTCTCATGACTGAGGTTCTGGTCAGTGCTCTCACTGCTGCTTGGTGACAACTGGTCTTCGGTCCACATCTTTCCCAGATGTGGGATAGAGGGCTAGCACCTGGAGGACAATCTGACAACTTCCAGGCTAGCAGGTTAACAGAACTTAACTAGGTTACTTTAACTTAAATACAGCAACTCCTCCTTCTGATTGGAGGGGCTTAGCAGGACTGCCCAGGCCCAGAAGCATGGCAGGGGCTTGAGCCCCCACCCCTGTGGGGGGGCTCCCCCTCAAATCTGCAGGCTGGAATCTCTCAAATATGACAAAATGCTGGCTTACACTGTCTCCTATAGGACCTTCCCGATGCTCCTGATTGGCTGCAGTGATGGGGTGATTGGCCTCTGATTGGCTGGAGGACCTGTCAATCACAGAAATGAATAATGCATGAACCTTACTCGATGCACTGTTGGTCTGGTATTTTGGTGCCTTGAATTATGTCCCTGTAAGTCCCCATGAGCACTTGACATTTACCCATGAACTTTTGTGAAAGTCCCACAAGTCCTGGCTTTGTTTTTTGGCTTTCCAATTGGCTGTGGTTGCTTGCAATGGCTGCTTAACCCACTGCCCCTTTAGCAGAATGAGCACAGTCCTGAATAAAAGTTCTGGTGCAACCAGGATAAAACAATTATTTGCCCCAATGCCCCCACAGTTCTGAAGCCCAGGTAGAGTACTTGCTGTCACTGCACAGATTGGCTGAATTACTCAATCCATTTTCCTGTCACTGCTGCCAATGTTTAGTGAACCCTGATTTGCAGCAGCCATCAGGCTGACATTCTGAGTCCCATAGATTATCTGGTTACAGCCAGGAAAAAGCATTTCTTTTAGTTAACACTTTCCCCCCTTTAACACACTTTCCCCAACACATATGCAGCAAGTTACAGAAAAAAAAAATGTTTTCTGTTGTCGGCCACAGCTGAGATACATCTGCCCTAAGGACAGACAGGCCCTCATGAATATCCCGATAGGCTCGGGGCTCAGCTCATGCATATTTAAATGAGCCCCGATTGAACACCTCGCACAACTCCTTTAATTTTAGGAAGAGCAGCCTCTCAGCAGCCTGTCCATGGTCACCGGGTCCCACTTAGTTGATGGGGATCCGGGGACCAACAGAACACTCCCCAAATTGACCGCAAAATCATGCTGTTGAAAATGAAAGGTGCTGCTCGTGCCTCTGTGATCTCTGCTGCCCCGAGTGCAGACAGCATAGTGGGAGATTGCAGTGGACATTTCGAGCCCCACAGGGCTGGATTAAAGACTTGGGCTGAAGGCAGGGCACCAGAGGGGCAGCACAAGAACTGGGGATACAACAAATTGCTGGCTGGAATCAGGAGGTGCCTGGGAGAGCAGGAGGAGAACAGAGCTATAGAGTGGCAGGTAAGCCCAGGCAGACATTTTTGGAACCTCTATTTATAGGGGGGTTACAAATGGATTAACCTATTACAGAGCACGGGTTTACTGAGCATTAATCCACACCTGGGAGGGGGGTTGTGAGTCACAAGGCCGCAGGATGAGTGACTTCAACCACCCAGGCATGGATTAATGCTCAGTAAATCCATGCTCTGGAGTGGGTTAATCCACTTATAAAATGGGCAACTTTATTTTAGACGGTTACCTAAATAAATGTATAAAATAACACTGTTTACTTAGATTTGTAGCAAAATAATTCTTCCGCCTAATGGGTTTGTCCTTTTGAGGATGCCATAGTTGTAGTTCTCCACTAGGTAGATTTTTCCTAATGAAGATGCCATAGTTGTAGTTGTTGTTTCTCAAGTGCAGTGATCTGAAAAGGTCACTTTACATTGCTGTCACTTAGGATTTTGTAGTGCAGCAAGGCAACTGTGGGTTTATAGGGGATTAATCCATGGTCAGGTGACCTGTTATGACACATCAGAATACAGGATTTTTGGTACGCATTTTATAAGCTATGTAAATATACTTAGTGGTGGGTTGGAGTCCCAAGCCCAACGCTGAGGGACTTCAACCACAATCAGGTACATTGACATACTGTAGCATAATCCCCCCATTAGAATTGCCTTATCCCACTTACAAAATGTTTATTAATGTTAGTTTTTTGCAGTGTAGCATTATAATTTTGTGTTGTATCTTTAAAGGGTTGGCTTTAGTGCAGTAGCATAAATTAGCTATACATCAGTGTATATTTTTATGCTGTCATGTAGAAAAATAGTTTTGTAATATGCAGTATTTTGCATTTTTATTAAGTATTTAAGATGTTTTTCTTGTCTTAACAGTACTGAGGCTTGTGGCTTTTGATTTTTGAATAGATACATAGAAGCATAGACCATGGTGGCAGAAAAAAGACCAGAGGTCCATCCAGTCTGCCCATATTCTATATAATCCCTGGAACCTTCCCTAAAACCTATTGTTTCTCCAGGGTACTAACCCTCCCCATCCTAACCCCCTTCTCCTCCCTGGTCTTGTCACTCTGGACTACCACTATTCCCTTCATTCTGTCCCAAGCCTACTTGAATCCCCTGACTGTCTATCCTATGCCTGCCTGAATCCTCTGACTGTGTTTGCACCTATCACCTGAGCCGGCAGACTGTTGCAAGGTTCCACCACCCTTTCCATAAAGAATCCCTCTTGAACCTCCGTCCTGTTAATTTCCACTCATGACCACATGATCTCGAGTTGGTATTCAGGGTAAATAATTCCCCACAGTTTACTTTGTTAATTCCTTCAAAGGGGGAACTGTCGGCAATAAAAGCCTCAAACCTAAGTGTGAAGCTGATCCCAATTTGCACATTATTTACAAAAACATTTTTTTTGCTTACTGTTTACTGCAGTATAGTAGAATATATTAGGCTAATTTTGCTGACTTCTAAGGTGCCATTTTCTGTAACCAGAAATCTCAGAATCCCCTGCAGCTGACATCAAAGAAGGGTTGCAGAGCCGGGAGATTCAGTATTCTTCAATATCCCGCAGTATACATGTTCAGAATGTTGTAAGCTAAAATCAGATGTTTGCTGGTCCTGCTGTGCTCACGGGGCTTAATACAGTCCTCTGTGACTGTAGCTAGCCCCAGGAGAACAGCAGATCAGCAAACAGAAGATTACAGCTTGTAAAAACTCTAACATTCACTGCAGGCTATTGAATCTCCCACTGCTGCAGCTCTCCTCTGATGTCAGCTGAAAATTTCTGGTTACAGCTGGCATTTCTGGTTACAGGAAATGTCAGCTTACAAGTCAATGAAATTAGCCTTGTACAATCTATTACACTACAGTAATCAGTAAGTAAAATAAGTGTGTTTGCACACAAAGGGCTAATTGGGGTCAGCCTCACACTTGGGTATGAGGCTGTTATAGCTGACAGTTCCCCTATAAGGAACCTGAAGGTCCCTATCAATTCCCCTTTCCCTTCAAGTTTCTTTTATTTGCTTTCCCCCCTGGAGACTCAGCCCAGCTCAAGGCCCCAAGCTTACCCCCCACCAGGGTGGGGCTGCCAGGTGGGCACCCCTCCCAATGGACACTGGGGTAGGTGAGACCCAGCTTGCCCCCAGGTCAGGGTTACAGGAGCAGACCCCTCTGTGAGCATGGGCAGTGTGGGGCCAGCATCATGATCGGGGCCTGCATTTTCTTTTTTTTGCTGGGATCCTGGGGTTGGGGACGTGCAATGACGACCAGCATCCACCCCGCCCCCATAACATATGACGTCGGCCACGGCAGTACCCCCAGCTTCTGCCAGAGGTCCACAATGTGCCAGACACTCAACCCCCTCTCTCTCTCCAGCAGTCCCAGGGATGCTCAATCCTTGTCCCCCCCCTGCTGGCCCTCTGACTGCTGAGTTCATCCCCAAACCTGGGACATTGGTGCTGTAAGTGAATGCCTTGCCGCTGCGCTGACGGGTTGGCTTCCCTTCAAGTTTCTAATGAGTACATATTTAAAGTGCCTTGAGGTGCTCCTCATAGGATCATAGAAAGTATATTTTTTCAAACTTGCAGTTTTGGATTCTTCAGTAGTGTTGCTGGGGAGGCGGTGTTTGTTCTATTTGCTTGATTTTTTTAAAAAATTTTGCTGGATTGTTGGATTTGCATTATGACCTTTTTGACCTTGAGACTATGTCATTTATCATATTAATCTTTCTTGACCCCGGCAGGTGGCGATGTCAATTAATGGACCTCTATCATGTCCTCTGAGCAGGAGTATGTGCTAGGGTTAAAGCAGTACCATGTGCTGGGTTCTAACCAATGAGGAGCCACAATTGATCAGACCCTATTTTATAAGGCTAGATAATTTTTTTATTTTATTTTTATTTTATTTAGTTTTTGTTGACCTGGTAAGTGCACTAGACAAATCCTGCCTATTTTCAGGCACAACCCGGTAATCAATACACTGTTGCTTGCATCTTTATTTTTTTGAAGTTTAACTTTTTATTGGTAATTTTCAGATACACAAAAACAAAACCAACACAAATAACAAAATCAACAATAGGCAGGGTACCATAGACACAGCTTGTAACAGTAGAAATGTAGAGATAAAATAGAGGGGACAGCTTACATCTTTTTAAAATTGTTACAGCTCTCCTTCCTCATAGGCAGCATGTCCTATTCCATCTACAAAAAAAAGTTGCTTGCATTTTTTTAAAGTTGTTATGGCTCTCCCTCTTCACAGGCAGCACATCCTATTCTTTCTACAATCTCGATCTTAATTGCCACTGCACTTGGAACTGAAAAAGAAAACCCCAAATGTTGGTGCACTATGAAGGAACGAGGGACTCGGGGAGGTTTAGATTTCCTAGCCTGTCAGAGAGAATCTTATTTGACCTGTGATTGGGACTGGAAAACAAATACTGGTGCAATTGCATAAGGGAAGGATGGAATTGGTGGATTCGGGGGAGAACCTGCAATCTAGTACAGAACTGTATATGTACTAGTCCAGTAGCGTGTCATTATTAAAAAAAAATTGCTTTTGGTTAAAGTGCCCACTCCCTATAACGGGCAAAATCTGCTCACACAGATGTGCCTGTTATAAATGGCTTATACTGTACTGTGATCAAGCCAGTGAAATGTCAGCATGTTGTAAGATAACTGCCTTACAGATACCTGAGAAAAAAGATCAGTCACTGTGGCATACGTAATGAAGGACACCATACAGTTGTGATGCATGTAACAAAAGATACCCAACAGCTATTTTTTTTTTTTTGTATCCTTTATTTATTCTCCTCCATGGCTGGGCATCCTTCTGGGGCGCTCTCTCGACTGGACTTCTACTCCCTGCCTGAACCCCATTCTCGGAGAGAGACTCCCCCAACTACCCAGGCAGATCTAGCTTCCCGGATCATCCCCCCCAGGATGGGTCCATTCTCCCCTAACATCCTATCTGTAATTAGAGAGGCCTTTCCTGGCAGCCAGGTCGGGCCTGGAGTCCTCCCGAGTACGATGGCCGGCGATGGGATGTGAGACCTGCCCCAGAGCTCCCATCATCTCCACAGTCCATGGCAGGTGTTTTCTCATGGAGTTTCCCCTTAGGGGTGTGGTGTGCAATGACGTCTGCACACAACTGCCCTGCTGATGTCTGCTGCACTCCTCCCCTTACATCAGCTGGTGCTCCTGTGCTACCCCTGATCTCTATCGGGAGTCGCTTGGGCACCGAGTGACCCCGGAACCCTCCCCAGGGAGAGGAGAGCTGTTCTCCGGATGCTCCATCCTTTCCCCTCCCCTGCCACCTCCTGGCTACCAGAGTTCAAGCTTCAACCCAGGTCGCCAGTGTGGCTTGAGGTGTGCGCCCAGTGCTTCAACCCTCAGCCACCGGCCGACACCTAACAGCTGTTTGAAGTTAAAAAAAACTTTAGTAAAAACAATCAAATTGATGACATGGTATGGCAAACCCTAAAAAAGCAGTTTACATTTACAAAAACTGAATAAATGTTGAGCAATAAATATAAATGATCTGTTCAATAAACCAAGCAATTCTAAATTGTAATCCACATGAATCCTTAACAGTTTACTTCCCAAAATGTACAACCTTAAGGCCAAATACTGACTGTCATTGTCTATCCTTGCATATTTATTGAAACTGCACTCTAATGACAGCATGTTGTGTCCAGAAATAGTATACTTTGATTTGTGATTAGTGTAACAAGAGACACCATGTACTCTCAGTGTCCTCTGTTACATCAATCACAAATCACACTGTGCTTTTTTCACAACTTGGTGGTAAAAGAGTGTAGGTCAATAATGAATTGATTACAAGCATAACAATGCATGGCAGTGTAATGTCAAAAAAGTTTGTCCAGACCTCCCAGTTTCAAGTCAGAAGCAGCCCTACAGAGCAATACTTAATTCCACCTTTGTTTCAGTTTTTCATTATTTTCACAGATTGTTTTCAATTCTTCAGGTTGGAGTGCAAAAGGTGGGTTGCCAGTAATGTTTATTGGTCCAGAAAATATTTACTGTCTCCTTACTATATCATAGTCATCATGTTGTGGCCACATGAAGAGCTTGTCCCCTTGCTGATGGAGAAAACTTATGTTGAATTTTTTCTTTTCAACAATTGTTTTGACTTGTCCTACATAAAAAAAAGTCTTTGAATAGTACACTGCATAGAAGTGCTCAATATTTATGTTCACTTACTTCCTGGCTTTGTGTAGTTCTGGACCAGAGGTGGAAGCTGCAGCAGAGGGCACATTGTTTCCAGGCATGGGGGTGGACTGTGTGCTGGCAGTATCAGTTTCTGTAAGGGAAGGCATGTTTACTTGCATTGTGGTGATCTATTTGCTGGCAGGAGCAGTTACTGCAGTTGAAAGTAAATTGCTTTTCCAGCACCAGGGTCATCAACTTCTGGTAGAGGAAACGGTGTGGAGAAGAGGGATTCAGATTCATTGGGGATTGGGGACCCACCTGGAGAGATGGACGCCTGTACAGAGGCGATGGCCTGCATACCTCTAAGAGGGAAACTGAGATCCTCAGTGAGCAGTTTAAATGTTACATTAGTAAGCATTTAAACTAGCCTGGGGGGGGGGGGATGTGGAACAAGGCAGGAAGACATGGTCTACACACTTACACAGTCATCAGCTGGTATCTCGAGGGCGAGGAGTACCAAAAGGAACAAACACAAGTAGGTAACCAAGAGGAAGAGGGAGGGGACAAGAGGAAAGATAATAGTAAAGGAAACAGGAGAGAACAAAAGGGCAAGCTGAGGGGAGGTGGAAGCACAAATTGGAGAGCCATGTGTGCAAATGCTCGAAGTCTTGGCAACAAGATGGCAGACCTAGAAGCCACCATGGCAGCAGGAGACCTGGATATAGTAGCAATTGCAGAGACTTGATGCAATGAAAACCAGGACTGGGATGTGTTCATTCCTGGCTATGCTTTATTCAGGAGATACAGCATGGGCAGAAAGGGAGGAGAGATGTCTCTTTACATGTGGGAGAACGTAAAGACCACAGAAATACAGGGGGAACAGACAGAAGCAGAGTTTCTGTGGGTCACCCTGGACACTGGGGGGGGGGGGCTGGTATTCAAACTGGGGTGATCTACAAACCACTAGCACAAGGGAAAGAGGGAGATAAGGATATGATAAACAAAATCCCAAGGGATGGCTAACAAGGGGGAGGTACTGCTAGTGGGGGACTTCAATATGCCAGATGTGGATTGGAGCCTCCCTGCTGCAGTAACAGGTAGGAGTAGGGAAATCCAAGAGTCCCTGCAAGTAGAGTTCCTCAGGCAACTAGTTAAGCAGCCCACTCAGGAGGGGGTGACACTTGACCTGGTATTGACAAACAGGGACAGTGTCACTGACGTCACAGCAGGAAGCCACCTGGGGACTAGTGATCACCGGATGGTATAGTTCAGCATTAGGACCATACCAGTATCTAGCCACATTAAAAATAAGCTCCTGGACTTCAGGAAGGATGATTTCAAGTAAATGAGAGAGTACCTCAAGAAGCCCCAGCAGGAATAGGAAAAATGGGTAGGGTAGAGAGAAAAAGTGGGCAAAAATAAGGAGGGCCATTGAGAAGGCAACTAACCTCCATGTCAGGCAGGTTAAAAAGAGCAAGAGAAAAAAAAGAGACTGTTATGGGTCTCCAAGGAAGCAGCAGACAAAGTAAAGGAAAGAAAGCAGGCATTCAAAAGGTACAAGTTGATACAGAAGGAAGAGGAAATGAAGAGTTATCAGGATAAACAAAGGAAGACAGGGAAGGCAGTTAAGAAGGTAAAATCACAAATGGAGGAAAACATAGCCAAGTCAGTAAAAAGGGGATAAAACATTCTTTAGGCACATTAGCAAAAATAAGAAAGCAAGGCAGAGATAGTAAGACTTAAAGGGGAAGGACAGGAAGTGTGGAAGATGACCAGAGGAAAACAGACATATTGGACAATTACTATTGTTTCACAAAGGAAGGGATAGGAGATGGACAACAGATAGGGGAAAAGGGCATTAAGGGAAGAGAGGTGGACACTAGCCCTTTTACAGAGGAAAGAGTCCTCAGGGAACTAACAAAACTTAAGGCAATGGGGCCAGATGGTGTTCACCCCAGGGTACTGAAGGAACTAAAGGAGGAACAGGCTGGGCCTTTAACGGCCCTGTTCAATCTATCACTGGATATGAGGCAAGTTCCTGAGGAGGGCAGATTTGGTCCCTCTGCACAAAAGTGGAAATAGGGAGGAGGCAGGAAACTACAGCCCTGTAAGACTGACTTCCATGGTGGGCAAGGTTATGGAAACTCTACTTAAGTAAAGGATTATGAAATCCCTCAAAAAGAGTGGACTGCAGGATCTGAGGCAGCATGGGTTCACAGGGGAGAGATCCTGCCAAACAAACCTGATAAAGTTCTTTGGTTGACCAACGAGGTGGATCGGGGAGGAGTGGTGAATGTGGCCTACCTGGATTTCAGTAAAGCCTTCAACACCATTCCACACAGAAGACTGGTAAGCAAGCTGGGAAGCCTGGGTGTGGGTCCTAAGACAGTAAAATTGGTGCAAAATTGGATCAGTAACAGAACTCAGAGGGTGGTGGTAAATGGAGTCCACTCAGTAAAAGGTAAGGTAACCAACAGGGTGCCTTAAGGGTCAGTACTGGGACCAGTCCTCTTCAATGTCTTTTTAATATATATATTTCATCCTTACACCTTAGCAATCCTTCTATATGGATTTCAAAATTTGCAGATGATTGCAGACTAGGCGTCACAGTGTCTACTATGGTTGATTCGTTATCCTTACAACAAGCTATAAATGAAGTTTATGAGTGGACAAAAACTAGCAAATTGGAACTTAACATCTCCAAATGTAAAATTATGCACTTAGGTAGAACAAACAACAATTATTCATACAATATAGGGAGCAACACCTTATTAACAACATTTGAAGAGCGGGACTTGGGCATTAAAATTACGTCAGATTTAAAGTTCAATTCACACTGCAATCAACAAGTTAAAAAAGCTAATCAGATTTTGAATTGCATTTTGAGGCACATTTCTAGTAGACATCATAATGTTATCAAGCCCTTGTACCAGGCCCTGGTGAGGCCTCACTTGGAATGTGTGTACAGTTGTGGTCCCCACAGCGTAGAGAGGACATTGAGAGTGGAGTGTGTGCAGCGTAAGCGACTAGATCAGTATTCGGACTAAAAACTTACCCTACGAGGAGAGATTAACTAAGTTCAATTTATACTCACTGCACTATAGAAGACTAAGGGGAGACCTCTGCATGATGTACAAGATATCACATGACGATATATTAAAAGCAGACTTAAAAATGACCTATAACACAGGATGCTGTAGCACCAGAAAACACAAGTTGCAATTTGTATTGCCTAAGTGGAACACAAATAAAAGGAAAGGGGGGTGCCAGCATGGGACAACTTACCTGCAAGTATTGTGGGTAGCTCGAGCATTGATATATTTAAAACAAGCTTAGACAAACATTTCTTTTACAAAACTACTAAATTTTAGCCCAAACAGGCAAGCATAATGGAAGTAAGTCTCACTGCTTGAACTAACTTATGAAACTTATGAAATGTCTTTATTAGTGACATTGCAGAGGGGCTGGAAGGAAAAGTATGCCTGTTCGCAGATGACACAAAAATCTGCAACAGAGTAGACACACCAAAGGGGGGCGGGGGAATGAGGGAAGATCTGAAAAAGCTGGAAGACTGGTCAAGACTTTGGTAACAGGGCTTAAATGTCAAAAAGTACAAAATCATGCACATAGGGCACAGAAATCCAAGGGCAACATATCATTTGGGGGAGGGGGGGAGGAGTTAGCAACCACAAAACAGGAAAGGGATTTGTGGGTCATCATATCTGATGACCTGAAGGTAGCCAAGCAGTGTGATAAAGCAGTATTGAAGGCTAGTAGAATGCTGGGGTGCATAAGGAGGGGTATCACCAGCAGAAAAAGGGAGTTGGTACCCCTGTAAAGATCAAGGGTGAGGCCCCACCTAGAATACTGTATCCGGTTCTGGAGGCCCCATCTCAGGAAAGACATAGACCAAGTGGGGGCAGTGCAGAGAAGGACAACCAAAATTGTGCATGCCTGCACCAGAAGTCCTACAAAGGAAGACTCAGAGAGTCAAATATATACTCTCTAGAGGAAAGGAGAGAAAGGGGAGGCAAGATAGAAACATTCAAATACCTCAAAGGTATCAATAAGGTACAGGAAAGTAGCATTTGGCACAGAAGGAGATGCTCAAGGACAAAGGGGCATGATATGAAGCTGGAAGGTGGGTGACTTAGCGGGGATGTGAGGAAATACTTCTTTACAGAAAGGGTGGTGAACATCTGGAACAGCCTCCCAGCAGAGGTGATGGCTACTGAAATGGTAACAGGTTTCAAACATGTATGGGATAGACACATGGGGACCTTGGAAACCTGGCTGGGGGGAATGTAAGTCTGGAAATCAATTGGGGTCTATGGTAGCACAGTAGGTAGGGATCTTAAGGCAGACTAGGTGGGCCAGAAGGTCTTTTCCTGCTGACAGCTTCTATGTTTCTATGGTGGTGATCTGCAAGCTGGCAGGATCAGTTTTCACAGCCAAAGTATTGTTTTCCAGCATGGTGCTGATACATGTAGTGGCAGGATCAGACACTGGGGGCACATTTTGGTACAGCTTGTTCTGAAAAGTGACATGCATATGACCAGGGGAATACTAGAGTTTTTTCGCCATTCTTGCATCCACATAGCTGGCTTTTTCACAAACGCCATCACTTTTCTGACAAGTCATACACAAGCAGCTATAACTTTTGGTTGCGACCACACTATCATTGACAGACCTGATGCTTTGTATTTTGCAGGTTCCCCACTATTACCTTGAGAATGGATCCTTCACACCTTCTTATTTCTTTGTCATCCATCCAAAAGAACATTCTTCTGAAATGGCTGCAGCCCTCAGCAGTAGGCTCTCTCATCATGTTCTCCTTGCAGTACTGCAAGAGGTCTTTGGCTGAGACAATGACTGCTAGCTTGGATTGCACAGCCATAGTTGCTGTATCCCCTAAATTGGTAATATGAAAACCCCACTCTGGCCACAAGTTCTGGCTGGGGTTTACCAGCCCTAAGATGGTCTAACAGCCCTTGTGCTACGTGTTGGGACTTCACTGGGTGGGTAGGTTAGAAACCCCTAAACCTGACCTTTCTTAATAAGATGTGCAGTGTTAGGAATGCCGTTATATGTGGTGGCAGGACAATATGGTGTGAGGTGTCACCACACAGCATTGCAGTGTACATTGCACAGAATTGCCTAAACCATAAGCCGTGTATATCAGATTGTGATCCCTTACCAGAACAACTGCTTTAGTCATCCTGAACCTGCATATTCTGACTGCTGTCAAACATCGCCAAAAACTGCACAGAGCACCAGAATGCAAGTTATGTGATGCCATTGTATGACATGATACAAACTGTCCAATCTGTACTGCCTGTGATGCACATCTCTAAGTGTGCTTGCAGATGTCATGCCATGTTGATGACTTAACAATGGCATGTGCGTACAGATCCTCAATAAGCACGTTGCATAACTGAACAGAAATAAGGAATGCAAAATAAAGACGAAGAAATGTCTTCATCTATGTCCTTATTTTTCATTTATTATTTCCACGAGACCAACATAATCCCTCCCACCCAAAATTCTATTTTAAACAGGTCACAATTAGTGAAGTCAGAGCCTATGTAAGTAAGGTGCTCTGGAAAACAAGGCTAGGTAGCAATGGTTTAGACATGAAGCTTGTGGTGGTAGCACTTGAAAAGCTACTGAGACCAATTATCAGGCTCTTTAATAAATCCCTTGCCCAGGCGAAGTTCCCTTCGACCTGGAAGTTAGCCTTCGTCACCCCAGTTTTAAAAATCGGTGATCGGTCCAACACTGCCAAGTATAGGCCATTCTTCATCCTCTCTCCTCTCTCTAAAGCCCTAGAAAGGATTGTGGCAGACCAGGTTACTGAGTATCTCCATAAGTATGGACTCCAATGCCTGCAACAACATGGATTCTGCAGGAACCGCAGCATGGCTACTACCCTGGTGGAGTTCTCCGGCTACGTGCACAAGGCCATGGACAGGTCCATTTGGTGGAATCTATATTCCTAGATCTCACTAAAGCATTTGACACTGTCAATCACTGCATCCTTCTTACTGACCTACTAAATGGGGGCCTCTCACCTGAAGTGGTCCAATGGTTCTGAGACTACTTATCCCACACAAAACAGTGTCAAAATCGGGACAGCCATATCTTCCTCAAGGGAAATTCCACTAGGGTTCCCCCCAAGGGTCAATATTGGGGCCGCTCCTATTTAGTCAATTTATAAATAGTCTCCCTGAAGCTTGTGAGAGCAAGATCATCCTGTCTGCGGATGACGCCATCGTTCTGTGCAGCAGCAAGAAGCATATGACCCTACAGGCAGAGCTTCAGAGTTCGTTCAATGGACGGGAGGATTGGTTCTGTAAAAAAAAAAGCTGCTCCTCAATTACAAAAAGACAAAGACGATGATCTTCTCTAGTACCCAGCACAAGAAAACTCTCCCTGCCCTTACTATCACCAGTAGCAAGGCTGCCCCGCTGGAGCAGGTACCATGTTTCAAGTACCTAGGGGTTATTATCAATGACATCCTCTCCTTCGTGCAGCACATTGACTATGTGGTAAAAGCAGTAAATGCAAAGCTCAGTGTGCTCTATAAGCACAGGCAATATCTCACACCATTAGCCCTTCATCTCTTGGTCTCCTCCTCAGTTCTGTCAGTCATCGACTACGGACTTGAGGTGTATGGTGCCGCCTCCAATACTGTACTTCCACACATTGCAATGGCCCTTATCAAGGCATGTAGGCTAACACTTGGGGCAGACAACCTTACGGACACATGCTCCCTCTTTGAGCAGACCAATTAGCTTAACCTACCCAACAGCATAAAATACGAAACCTGCCTGTTAGGCAAGAAATCACTACTAGGCAAAGTGGCTCCGTTCCTCAGCGGCTTGCTGCCTGCCTGTAGATCTGGGTACCAGACTAGAGGCCACTCCTGGGGCTCCCTAGTGGTCCCCTTCAGAAAAACAACACTGGGACAGCAGTTGTTTGCATCCCTTACTCCCCTTTGGCTTAACTAGATCCCGGCTCACCTACTGACAAACTTGAGCCCACCTGCCTTTACGGCCGAGCTTAAACAGTACCTCTCTAGAACCATGGCCTGTTGCTGTAGGCAGTAACTGCTTTCTCAGCCCTGCAAGTGTTAAGACACAGTCGCCTGGCTAACTGACATGGATCAAGTCACCTCCCACACCCCTTTTAACAAAGCCCCCACATGGCAACTGCCCACATCTCGGATCCCCCACCCCCAATTCTCTACATCAGTTCCACTACATATATGGATCTAGCTCCCTGGCTACCGAAGATTATACCTTTGTGCCTAGCCTTTGGCTGCTGTAAATTATACCTGTGTACCTGACAATGTTTGGCCTTGTTATGTTTCTTTGCGCTTACCAGATAGTTTATGTCTCTGTTAGTAATGTTTCACCCTTGTAATTTGCTTACACCGGGGCTCCACCCTCCTTAGTATTCTTTCTCAGTTGTTCACACTTTGTTGTACCTGACATGGAACCTTTGTAAAAGAGCTTTTGCTCAAAGGTAATGTCCAAATCTTGAAATAAATAAATTAATAGAAATGATGTTGGAAGCTCTGTTCTCATTAACAATACTGTTCTTGATTGAAAGTGCCAGTTTATATATTTGGTGGGTGTAATACAGTAAGGCACCCACATATTGTAGGGTGTTAAAGTGTCTGTTGTGCATATAGTGCTACTGCATTGATCTGCTGGTAAAGGTAGATGGAGATTGAGATTACCACTGTAAGTAAACTTACTACTGCAATATTCTAAGGCTGCGTATTTAACACCGTATGATATGTGGGTGTCTTACTGTATTACACCCTCCAAACTTGTAAACTGGTGTTTTCAATCACAGAACAGTACAGTCACGAGAACAGAGTTTCCAACATCATTTATATTTTTTTGGCTTTATTTTTCATTTATTATTTCTGTTCAGTTATACAACCTGCTTATAGTGGAGCCATACACACATGCCATTTTTAAGTCATCAACACAGCTTGATGTCTGCCAGCACACTTAGAGATGTGTAATGTGGGCATCACAGATCGGGCAGTTCCTAAGTGTCATGTCACAAAATGGCACCACCTAACTCGCATTCAGGTGCACTATACAGTTTTTGGTGATGTGTGACAGCAGTGCATGTGCAGCTTCAGGATAACCGAATCAGTTGTTTTGATTAAACTACTAGAGGAAGAGGTGGGGGCTGAAATGGTGGAGGGTTTCAAGAGGGCATGGGACAGACATAAGGGGCTGGCAAGTGGGGGGAAGGGGAGGTCCCGTGACAAAGGTGATGAGTGGGGGAAGGGGCGGACTCGATGGGCCAGGGGGCCCTTTTCTGCTGTTAGATTTCTATGATTCTATGATTCTGATAAGGGATCATGATCTGACCAATGCAACTTACAATTTAGGTGATTCTGTGCAATGTACATGCCAATGCTGCATGGTGGCACCTCCCACCAAACTGTCCTACCACAACATATAACAGTATTCCTAACACTGCACATTTTACTAAAAATGGTCAGGCTTTGGGGTTTTCTATCCCCCCAACATTCCAATCCAGGGGCCAGCTTTTGAATGGGCAGGGGATGACAGCAGCCTCTGTCAAAACCCTCCCATGTGCCACCTGTGTGGTGCACCACTGCTCTTGTGGCAACTCTGGGGACTTTGGCACCGGGGCCCCTTTTGTACTAGAATTCATCACAGGGTCGCTGGCACACATAAGGTTTGCCACAGACGAGGATTCAATGCAACATGCACCGATCTATAGCCTGTTTGAAAATCGGGCCCTTGAACTTTATTCTCCCTAGTGATGTTTCTGGATTTTGCTTGCAGAACTCCACATGGAGAACACTAAAGGGTTTGGAAGGAATGCTTTTGTTTTTCCCATTCTTTCTGAGAAAACCTTCTGGTGAGGCTGTGGCATGGCTATCTTTTCATAGAAATTCTTCATTTGCTGGATGATTTCTGTTGGCAGTGCTGATTTGGGGATTGCTTGCTTATGACCCCTATATATGGTCATCATGCTTGTCCAACTGATCCCCAGTGTATTGCCTGCAGACCGTAGCAACCTGTATTTTTCATGAATTGTCAAAGCACTTATGAATTATTGTCTCAAGTGTCTTCCCTCCTGTTTTTTGAGGCATTTTAGAGACTTCAATTTGACTTTCATGGCTTTGACCAATTTCGCTTGCAAGGTTGTTTGGCAGGTCAGGTTCGTACATTTCTCCAATGCTGCCTTCTTGGCTGGTGAGGCAGAAGAGATAATTCTGGCAATCATAGAGCAAAGCGTGATGGCAGTCAAGGTTACCCTGATCATGCCCTTTGCACTTCTTTCTTGATGGCACTGTTTGAATGGGGATCAACTACGACGGGGTTACTACTAGTCTGTGGCATCATTGTTGGTGTGTCGGCAGTGGTGGTGGCAACTTCAATCATTTTTGCTGCACACTTCTTTTGGTACTTTGCAAATTGTTTCTCATCAATACGTCTTCTTCTATGCAGATATCGATGCACACAACTGTCTTTTCTGTTCCTTCCAGTGTTCTTGCTGTTCCACTTTTTTGTTTGTTGGCCCTGGTGGTTGTTTTTGTTGGCACAGTAGACTGCACAGTCTCCAAAGCCTGTCTTATCCTTCTGCATTTCTCTGTACTGCTTAAGTGGCAGTTTTGAGGTGTTGTACATAATACAAACTACAATGAACTGAAGGAGGGAAGCTGCGAGTGACACACAACATGACGTACTGCAGGAGTTACACATTCCACTGGATACAGCATACCTGCTGCACATCCTGCACAATGTGACAGACTGAGGTAGAGATAGTACACATGGTACACAATATGGTGAACTGAAGGAGAGAGGCTGCACATTATAAGGAAAATGATGGACTGAAGGTGGAGAGAGGCTGCGAGCCCAAACAGCATTTTATCACAAAAAAACCCACAGGACCAAGGCAACTCCCCCACCCACATACACATAACACAACAAAGAGAGCATGGTGCTCAAAATTTCTGACATTGGTGACCAAACACACCTGGACAAAGAGTGGCAGGGACAGAATCTCACTTTATATACTGCACTTTTAAATTTGTCCAGGTGTGCTTGGTCAGCTGTATTAGAACATAGTGATCCCAGGTAGCATCATTTAAACAACATTTTATCACAAAACTCCACAGACCATAGCATCCCTCCCACATACGAAACAACAAAAACAGCATGGTGCTCAAAATGGCTGAATGTTGGTGACCAAACACTCCTGCTCAAAGAGTGGCAGGGACAGAACCTCACTTTGCACAGTGCGCTTTTAAATTAGTTTGTCCAGGTGTGCTTGGCCAGCTGCGTTTGGACATGGTAATCCCAAGTAATATCAAAAACAACATTTTGTCACAAAAAACCCACAGTATCACTGAATCCTCCCCACCCCCACACAAACCAACAAAGAGAGCCTGCTGCTCAAAATGGCCGAACCTCAGTGACTAAACACACCTTAAACAGAGTGGCAGGGGCATAATCTCACTTTGCACACTGTGCTTTTAAATGAATTTGTCCAGATGTGCTTGGTCAGCTACGTCAGGACATAAAAATCCCAGGTAACAATAAAAACCCACAAGACCAGCTGTTCAGCAAGCTACGTTTGGTCATGGGCCTACAACCCACCACCAAATAAATGCATTTAAACAAGTGAATTTCTGCACTGAAGACACAGCTTAAGAAATGATTATACTCCAAAATAACATTTACTGAAATCTAGTTAAAATTAGTGCCGTTGGTGCAGTAATGTGACTAACATACCAAGACACCAAGCAGAGTGTGGTAAATGCACTTAGGATGACAAGCACACTTTGGGGTGTATAAACAAAGACACCACAGTGCTTGGGGTCTGATTATCAGATTTTCCTCTTTCTTTTTTTTTTTTTTTGTTTAAAAGATTTGCCTACAAGAAACTTACTCACCATTCCAGCTCCAAGTTGTTTGTTGCGTGGATTGGTGGCACGGCTGTAATGCACTCAATACTAATTATAATCCTCAAAGATTAGTGTGGCATTTGTAAAATGGCTGGACCCTGTGGTGTTTGTAACCTGGATACCAAGCCAAAGACATGATCACTATTTGACATTGGTTTGTGGTTGTAAAAGGGGTTCCTGAAATAAACACAGCGGGTCCGATTCACGAAGGAGCACAAGAGCGGTGCACCGTGCGTCCAACAGCACACTTGTGCCAGTTTGCCTGCCTCATGCACTGTGCACCAGATTTACATCCCGACACTTGGAAGTGTGCAAAACACCACTGACATAATGCATAGTGTGTGATGCTGCCCAAGAGTGAGGCAGTGTGCTCCAGGTCACAGCCTGTGTTGATCCCCAGGCTAGTGAAGGCAGCTGCAGGGACATCGCAGCCAGCGGAGGGAGGACATAAATGAAAAAAGAACTTTACAAAGGTGAAACCGACATCCTCACTGATGCTGTTGAGGCACAGGTATGTAAAGCAAAGTACTGGGTGATGCTAGCAGGGGGCGAACTGGGGTGAAGAGCAACACCCATCATGACAGTGGCAGTGGTGCAGCAGGCTGCATGCTCGCCCTTGGGGCCAGATGATCAGAAGGCTGTGGGGTCTATCCCCACACCAGGCACTTGTGACAACTCCCAAAACTGACACTGTTGTGCTGCATGAGGTGGATGCTGCACCCCTGAAGTGCCCTTATTCGGATGAGATGTGAAACCAAGATCCCGCCTGCCTGGGCTGGTGTGTGTTCAGGTGGATGTCAAAGATCCCATGGCACTCCTCCAAATGAGTAGGGGAATATCCTCAGTGTCCTGGCCAAATGTCCTCCATTCACAACATGTACCACCAACAGCCTCACCTGAAGCAATAACAGGTGGCATCTGCAGGGTCAGACTGGGGTACAGGGGACCCACATGGTAAGGTGATGCAGGGGCCCACCTGGAAAATCAATAAGGGAGGGCCCAGGGTGATACATTCTTACCAGTATGCCACTGACAGTTGATACCCTAGTCCTATGTTTGCATCTTAAATGTACAAAACAACCATAGTGCACAACAAAATGGATGACAAATTAAAAGATATTCAAAGTGCAGAAGGTGGCCAAGTACCCAACAGAGGGGGGCACACATGGACATTGCTAGGTATCCGGGTGGCCCAGTCTGACTCTGGCCATCAGTCTGCACCTCCTCCTTGGGTTGAGGTTAACAATATGCAGGAAACTGTCCAGGCCAACATAAACTAAATAAATAGATAAATAGATAAATAAAAATAGTAGAAAGGACACCTGGAGACAGAGCAGGCTAACAATGCAATGCACATTCCCACAGGTTGACCTGCTGCCACCAAGAGGTGGCACCAGGGAGCTGTGTGTCAGTAGACAGCAGGCATGGGATGATGTTGTAACAATGGTCAAAGCAGTAGCATTCTGTAAACAGACACGACGTGCACTGCAGAAGAGATACCCTGACCTGCAGAGGTGCTCAAGGGAGAACTTAGCACACAACCAGCAATGTGCAGGGGTGAGTGGTGGTGTCCAAAGACAGGCCAACCCCCTGACACCATAGGAGCAGCTTGTTGTGGTACACATTAATGCCCACACCATTGATGGTGACAGTGAGCTGAACCTGTTCAGGCTACTGCATGAAGCAGGTACGTATGTGTAGACATGCACAGGGATGACATACCTACACAGGACATGGAGGAAAGGACAGGGGTGCACATGCACAGCACAATGAACATAGGGTGCCCACTGCACACACTTTACACCTGTGGCACCCATGTCCTAGTACAGGTGCAGAGACACACAGGCATATGTGTGTGCCTGGATGCTGTATCAGACAGCACTGCCTGCCACATACACACACACCACCACCAGCCACATCACACACACTGTAACACCAGCAACATTGGACAGGAATGCCATGGTCAGTGCATGGTGAGCAGCAGGTGCAACATGCATGTACACCATAGTAATGCACAATGGTGAAGTACATGTGGACTGCATGGCCCTGCACACTGCATGGTACTAGAATGACACAACCCTACACCAGCAGCCACAAACACTGGCCCTGATGTGGCCCAATGCTGTATGACTGCATGCAAAGGTACACCTGGTAAACAGAGACTGTGACACAGAGGCATGGCCCAGCAGGAACACAACCACAACAGTGCAATAGTAAGGTGTGGTGGCATGTTATGGCATGCAGTGGCACACATGAACACATAGAGAACACACCCCAACTGCAACCCCATATGAATACATGGCTGTAATGTAGAGTAATGAATGCAGGCATCCTGCATAGGCTACACAACAAAAACAAAGCCAATGCATTATATATCCAAACAGATGGAGGGGGCACAGTGTCAGGGGACAACACTGCAGACATGAGTGGTACCACAGAAAGTGCTGGCATGTGGCAAATAGAGGCAGATGAAGAGTGTGTGGATACACTCCCAGACGGATCCACACAGGACTCGACCATGGGTAGCATTGGGAGCAACAATCCACCCACACACACACCCAGTGATGCAGCCAGCCTGACCGAAGAGTTCACCATGGGGGACAGGTTAGCAGCCATCAAAGAGGCACTAGCGGATATGTTCCCTGCAACAGAACACAACAGTGCATGGGTGCATGGTGGCAACATACATGGGCACAACACACCATCCAAGACTACCACACACCATTCAACACCCATGCACCCTGGTCCCACAGAGCAACATGATACAGGTGATGATGACCTATGCCAATACTTCCATGATGTTGTGGGGTGCCAGGATAACCTGCAGAATGCAGTGGATGACATACTCAATGCACTACTAGAGAGCAACAGGGCTGCCACAGAGCACAGGAGGCATGCACAGTCCACCATGCAGGTAATGTGCAATGCAATACAGACAGTGGTTCAGGATGAAGCTTGCAGACATGAGGATCACATGTCACTGCTGTATGCAACACACATATGTGCCCAGCAACAGGCAGAGGGAACAGAGCGACTAACGGATGTCGTGGAGCGTGTTGTTGTCACAATGCATAGGTAGACAAAGGCCATCACGGCAATGACTGGTGCCATAGTGGAACTGTCACATGCAACGCTGCATGCAGGGGGTACAGTGCAGGGACACACATGGACCCAGGAGTGGGCAACACACCATCAACTGACAGCACAGCATGGTGCATGTGAATGCTACAGTTCAATACAACAATGCCATGGAGAGCGGCACCCCTATCACCCAAGCCCATGAGATAGGATATGAGCCAGCACAACAGCCCAGTGCAGGTGAGCACATGGCCATTGTGTGTGTGCCATCACAGAAAGACAGGACACAGAACAATGAGGACAGGCACAGGACAGGGCCAGTTGCATTGCAGCACCATGTCATGGGCACACTGACCATGAACAGCCCATCATGCACACACACACACACAGGTGGAGAATACTTTTGTAGGAGGATGTGGGCTGCAAAGTCAGACATACAGATGCAACAAGGGCACAGACATGGCTGCTGAATGCAGTCATGTGCCGGACAGGAATACATCAAACCCTGTTGAGGAGGATGGTTATGTGGAAGATGCTGTCCAAGGCACTGACCAATATGGCAACAAATATGCAGCCAATACAACAATAGCAGCCATGCATGGCACAGTGGCCAGAGGAGGTGTGGATATACCTGAGATCCACCCGGGCACACACAGCAGACCAGGCATTGGTGAGGGAAACATAGAATCATCCCAGATGTTGCTACAGGATGCATTGACACCAGCTGAAGGTGCCTACATGGGCAGCAGCACTGGGTCACAAGAGGCCATGAGGCTGGAGGGAACACGTATCAGTACAATGCACTCTGTTGCTGAGCAAGACATGCCTGTACTGCTGCAAAGGGAGGATAGCAAACTGACAGAAATCAGTACGGCAAAGACACTGACTGGGCAATAGAACAATGCACCCAGATGCTTCGACAGGAAACGGAAACAGGACATGCCACCCACAGATCCGTAGAACACAAAACAGACACAGGTAGGCAATGTGGTGGTAGGCACAAGCCCCGGTAGTAAGTGAGATACACAGCATGCCACAGGGACCATGGACAAGACTATGCATGATGGGGACATGCCACTTACACAATGCTGGAGCATGGCAAAGGCACATGGAGGCATGAGCAACACCGCAATGCCACCTGACCCGGCACATGGGGCACCATGCAGACATGCCGCAGACACAGCAGGATGGAGGGTGGAAGGAATCCGATACCGACATGGGCAGTGGGCACGAAAGGGCCATTCATGGAAAAAAGGGCCTACTACTACAATGCAGCATGATCACAGGGTGGTTAGCCATTGCTGTGACTGGTGAGACATCACAACAAACACATCAACTGCACACGGTGTACACGTGGCACACTCACAGACCATAGAACCACAAAGCACAATGCAGGATAGCAATATGCAGGCATAAGGGATGCACACACAGGGGTGGGGAAACACTACCGACAAAACCTGGACATTAGATTGCCACAGAGGGAGGTCCATACCGATGGGTTCCACCTTGTCAATTGGTGGTTTGGCTTTCTCCACCCTGGCATTCCAGGATGACATGCAGAACCTGACAGGGAGCAATGCGTGCGTGACACACTGGAATACCAACTTGACAACTAAGAGAAACCATATGTGTGACACACGTTAGAGCTGCAGTCGTGGCACTGCTGTTGCACAGTGCCCAGCACCACTGCAGACCCATGTGAGGGCATGTGCTATGGTGCATAATGCTGACACACTGCATAATGACATCCGGCATGACACACGGCTAAACTGCAAACAGCCAGTCACAGCCCTGTCTACACTCGTTTGACAGTCAATGGTACAGGCCGAAGTACTTCCATGGTCATATTATAATTGATACTGTAGGCATGCAGCACACACACTCTATGTGGGATCTGGTAACAGAGCCCACCCCTCTGCCAAACACCAGTGGGCATTTGCAGACAACTACCCATACATCTGTTGGAATGTACATGTATGGCAACTTGTGATAGTGCCAATGATCCACACCACTCTAGAGTATGTGGCTGTGGTCTGTCTGTGTCAACACATGTAGATCCACACAATATAGATTGGACACATGCACCACACCCTCTGGCACCTTGAACCTGGATGCTCAAACAGTATCCATTGGTGTTACCACAATACCTTCCCTGCACACCACACCATTGCAGGTAGATGGCTGTCCCAGTCTGTCTCCCACAGCTGCAGTTCTGTTCCATGACCCCATATACCCTTTACATGACTGTGTACCTGCCACATGCTGTCACATTCCACCAGGTCATGTGTATCAGTACTGAATACTGCTACACCAATCATCCTGGAACTGTGCTGACATTGTGTGTTGTGGGGGGGAGGGGGGCAATGGCATTGGTTGAAGCTACAGTGTCTTGCCTGTATGCACCAGCTGAATTGCACTGCAATCAGTGACTGTCTGGTGGTCTATGAGTGGGATACATGCATTATACCCCATCTTAACAATAGGCTAGACAGCCCACCTCTACAGTACATTAGGCACTAATGCCCGCCAGGGAGTGCTGTCCATGTGGCTTATCACACTGTCAGTTGAAGCCGCAGTGCAATCAGAACAGTGGCTGAACAACACCATGATAAATTACAATGTATTATATGTTGACTCTGAGAGTCAGTTATGATTTGACATCACCTGTCGCCTGCCAGTGTGAGAAGCAACGTTATCAGCACTGTCAAGGTGAAGAGGTCCTGTAAACGAAAGGGCAAGGGGCTTAATGTACACTATTTCTGACACCACACAACTGATGCGGATGAGCAGCCACATGCAGAAATCAACTAGCACCTCAGAGGTGTGTCAGTAGCACACTCATGCTCCCATGTGGATGCACTGTGCACTGCCATAGCATGTAGCCTGCCGGCCAGTGCTGTTGTGGTAGTGGGGGCCTGTAACAGTACAGATGTTACCTGGCATGCATGAGTGTCCCGAACATGCCCCCAACCCCCAAACACTGCTGACATCACGCAAGTATTCTGTCACAATGCTCCAATACTAGTCTCCCGAGTCCTCACATAGTAGTGACTGTACAAGGTAAATGTCACATGGCTGTCGCGGATGTCTAACAGGAAAAGTGCATGCCTTACTCCTCTGACAAGTGATATGCCTGTAATGACTGTGCCAATGCCCTTGCCCCCACATCCACAGATGTGCCATTGTGTCCGAAGCAGTCCTTCCCAACCATGGGTTACCACACATACCCACCTTATGGAACATGTACACTCCCCGCAACACACACCAGCAATTGTAGTTCCTGAGTGTCCGTAGATGGCTGTGGCCCCTTCCTGCCCTTCCAGGTGATGCCCTGAGTACATGTTGGTGTATAAGCTGCAACTGTTCCCAATCAACTGACTCTGCGCTCATACCATGAGGCAACCCCCCTACCTTTGGTGGTAATCGGGAGGCTGTCTGTTGGCATCTGCATCTTGCCGGTACCCTTCACAGTTGTGACTGCCATGATCCGGGGGAACCGACTGTGTGGTACCAGAAGTGCAATGGGTGTTTGCACAGTGCGGCCAATGTGGACACATATTATAGTATTGTGTATCAAAAAACAGTCATGCAGTACAGCTGAAACCCATACACCTTGTGCCCTGGCTATTTGACCATCCCACTCGCTCAGGGGGTCTCCATAACTCGGCCGCCGAGTTGCGCGCCTTGAGATCCTGCATCAACCTGCACATCAGGTATTGTGCGGCAATTAGTACAGGGAACACTTCACACACCCTGTTCTGCACCCAACACACACAATAGTACTGACAGCGGGTGTCATGTATGGTGTCTGTGCAATCACTGGGTGCATTCCTGCAAGTCGCGGCTGCTAATTGTGACTCACACTATAGCAGCACCATGCTTACCAGGGCAGATATGCACAATGGTGGGCAGCCACATTCACACACTGCAAGACAGCAAGTGAAGGGACACCCAGCGGAGGAAGTGATCCTCCCAACGCACCCGCCCAAAGCACATGGTAACTACATTCGGTGGTTGCAGCACAGGTTACTTAACACCCCCTTTGTGTCCAGGGACCAGTGGCATTCCTATGGACATGCTTATACCTGACCACTCGCTCCTGCAGTGGCAGCAACACAGGGAACCACTATCACAGAGCGTGTGCAGCACGGGGGGAGCAGAAGGTGCAGCGTATAGGAGCAACAGGGACATCCATTGTTCCCGGCAGGCCTGCTTCACACTGTCTAGCAATGTAGAGGTGGCACAGTACAACACAGTCCCAGTTGCTGTCACCTCCCATAACAGAGACCATCAGAAGATGCCTTGCGGCTGGCCCGGTGGCACAGAGGGATGAGGCGCTGGCACCTTACCTTGCACCACGCCAGCGACCCGGGTTTGGGAATGGACTCAGGACACTGGGGGTTGGCAGGGGAGGAGAGGACTGAGCGTCTGTAGGACTGCTCTCTCCTCTCCTCTCTCTCTCAGCTAGTAGCAGGCTGCACCTTCTGCTGCAGCCTCTGGTGGAGATGGGAGCACTGCATGAGCGTCGCAATACAAGGACGTAGAAAACTGGAAAAAATGCTCAGGATTGGCCGGATAATGGCAGCCAGCCTACTGGCGCCCCTAAAGGACATCCCTTGGCAGCTTAAATCCACCTCAGCAGTGCCCTAGGGACCAAGAGAAAGAGTGTGCTGGGTGTCCCCACCAGTGCCTTCCCCCTCAGAGGAGAGGGATCCACCCGGCAAAGAGTTATGCCGGGCTACCCTGGGGTCAGGCTGCACATATGAGGTAAGGAGGGCTTCAGGGGGAGGAGTAGTAGGGAGATGCCGGAGACCATGGCTGCCCGAAGGAGTGGGAGGTCCTGGGCATGTGGGGGTATAAAAATGTGATGCAAAAAAAAAAAGAAGATACCTTGTGGAAGCCTTACTGTGAGAGTGAGAGTGAGAGAGAGAGAGAGAGAGATAGGGGACAGTGACACAGTGTGTTACTCTTACATGCTGCAGCCTTCCTTGTTATTGTATGTGGGGTTGCCACTCCCCCTCTCTCTCTCTGCCAGGACCTCATGTGCAATGTCTTCTTAGTGTAGTGTGCTGTTTGCGTGGAACAGTCCCAAGCCAGCCCCCCCCCAACTCCTGGTTCCCTCAGCCCTCCCCTGTGGTGTGTACATGTGGGCGGTGCCTGAACAATGTCATCGTGGTAACCATCAACAGCATGGTCAGAGCATCTAATGCACAAGAGATGTGACAGATGCTTTCATTAGTGCATCTGTCAGATGTCATGCTGTATAACTACATGCTGATCTATCTGTACCTTTACTCTGGGACATATGGCATGGTAGCAGGATACAGTAGCTGTATGTGCAGCTTACACTGCAATATATCAGCGTGTATGATATACTTCTGTTGGCTTATCATAACTCATGTGGTATGTGCATTAACACACTCCAGAGTGTGCACATAATGTTGACCCATGCACACCCTGAGGGCTGTGAGTGCACTCAGGTCATGCACTAGTGATTCTCACTGCCCCGCAGTGTGCGTTAGTTCACATTAGCAGCACACACTGTCCTGTGTTGATGCTTCTGTATGTCATTGCCATACAGTGCCACATATGTTGTGAAGTCCAGAAATAACCGCTCCCCATGTGACCCGCTGCCCATGCCACCATATACAGTGCCTGAATGTGCCATAATACCCTACCACACATGCTGCATTGCATGGGTGCACCCGGCATGCAATAGCATGCTGTGTCGTGCTTTCTTCGCACTGTGCATCAGCATCATCATGTGATGCAGCATGTGACAGGGAACTCACGTGTCTATGGAGGGAATGTACATACGTGTGGCAAGGCCCTGTGCTGCAGGCTGCAACACTCTCACCACTGTCCTGCAGGCACTGCATAGAGATAAGCTGGCTGTTGTACTACCCTTCCACTAAAGGGAACAGCAATTACAGGCTGGACTCGATCACCAAACTTCACTGATGAGGAAACAGTGCTCCTCATCAGTTTGGTTGAACAGTGGGCATGTGTGCTACTGCCACACCCTGGGGCTGCAACCACAGTAAGTGAGAAGACATGGGTTTGGAGTACTATTGGTCAGCAAATAGGCAGGGTGTCTGGTGTGCGTCAGACTGTGAAGTCTGTACGCCACTACTGGAATGACCTCTGCTGGAAGGAAGCTGAGCTGATGAGCCACCTCAGAGGAATAGCTTGGGAGGTGGATGATCAGATGCGTGATGGAAGGCACAGGATGCCAGGTAGGTGGAGCAACACAAAGCCAGGGCCTATGTCCATTTATTATTGGCCTGCCTATGGCGTTGCATGACACTAATCCTGGTACAACATCCTTATGTCTCCACAGGCCAAGAATGAGTGGAGGAGAGTGGTGCCAGTGAGGGGTCAGCAGCTGGTGACGGTAACAGTGGTGAACAGCAGAGGGATGGTCAGGAGTCTGGGGAGCCAGGTAGGTCTGCCTATAGTGGCCCTATAGGGATATGCTGCCATGCGCAACACCACCTCACACAGGTGTATCCACTGCTGCCTGTGCAAGTGGCACAAATCATACACGGATGCACAAATGGATGTACGACTGTGCACAACAAGCCTGTGCTGCCACCATGGGACCTGATTTGGCAATACACATGGGGTCCTACCGTAGTCCAGTTGGGCACAGTTCACCATCCGGTATACCTGATAGTGTATAGTGACACTGCAAGACACACCCATGACAACATTACTGGACGTGCGGTATCACACACACCAGGTGAGACGTCCTTGGTGACTGTCCACCATTGCACTCTGAGATGTGTGCATGGGGGTGTTCCCTTTGCTGGGACTGCTTGCCCCTGCACACAGCAGAACAGCTGGGATGCTGTTGTATGACAGAATGGCATTATTGCGGCAATGCATATGTTGCCCACGATCGGTTGCTATGCAGGACATGTGTCACCATACACTATTTTGCCTGTGACTGCACAGTTCATGCCATGGCAGCGTGCCTATGCATGTGCCTGACATGTGTTCGTCTGCCACCACTGTCCCACCAGCATATGTGGTACGGATGTCACTGCATGCGTGACCGCAACTGTGTGTGGGGTGAAGTAATGCTGTGGCCTTGCAAGGCATGTGCACATGTTTCACCACAGCACAATAGCGAGGCATGACCTATGCACTGCACATGGCCTACATGGCCCATCTGGGTGACGGTATGAGAATGGAACAGTCATCTGCACTGGGGGCATTGACACTGCTTTATGGTACCGATGTACCTCCATACCTGTATGGCCTACCCATATGTAGAGGACAGTGGTACAGTCACCATGACTAGCTTATGTCATGATAACATTAGTGCTCTACAGGGGATTATTCTACTGTTTATGTTATGGCCCACACAGCTGTACACACAGACAGGGTGAATAACATACCATCAACATGCCCCATGAACATGACTGCATGTGTCAATACTGTACAATACTGTTACAAAGCACAATGTGTGACAATGAACACTATCTCTCCACAGGTGCCAGACAGCCCACAGACAGAGGGACCGCTGCAAGGGGACCAATGTGGAGGGGTCTTGTAAGGGCCATGGAACAGCTGAAGAGGGCTGATGCCTGTGCATATACCCCATGGACACAGAGGAGGTTGCAGGCGGTGTCACAGACAGCTGTAGAACATGTGGCCAAGGAGCAGGAGCCCAAGAGGTTGGTAGAACATGGGATTGCCATACAACACAGTTGTGTGTCAGAGGCTAACAGTGGTCCAGTGGCTGCTGACGAGGAACAGTAACAGGGGCCTGGCAATGTCAGTCCCAATGTGATTGCAGGCATAATGTTTCTGGACATAGCAGATGATGACCAGTCAATCGATCAAGGGGTATTTGACATCGTGGATGGTGCCACACCAGGAAAGCAGACCATGCAATGGGATAATAATGTCTGTGTTCAGTGTCCACCCACCACTTGCACAGTGGCCCAGGATATCTGTGACACTGCAGTGGCTGAGGTTGTGACAACACTTAACCTGGGTGCATCTGTTCCAGGCACTGTGTCCATCGGTATTGCCAGTGTGCCTGGTCAGGGAGGTGCCTCCGGTGACACTGCCGTAACTGGCATGAAGAAGCATGTGTTGTCTGCAAGGCAAATGGGGAGACTACATATGCCCAATGCTTCTGCACATCAACATGTTGCATGCCGATATTGTTGCTCTTCTTGACTTCCTTGATGCACAAGGGGGACACTTAGCTAGTGCATCACTCAGACCTGATGTTTGCACTGCCTTGTGTCAGGGTTTCAGTGCACAGCGGACACTCCCACATGGCTGTGTGGGACACATCTTACCCTTTGCCATCTCTCTGTGGCAGTACCATGTTGTTATTTGACCTTTGTGCATGTTTCCTGTGATGTTATATTTTATTTTGGTGGTTATCCTGTTGTGAGGTTCTTGGAAGTGTGGCATGTACCTTTTGCGCAGGGTGTGCTGTGACTCATGCATGACTGACATTACCAATGTATGTTCTTGTTACTGTTGATGTTGGGCTAGTTGGGGGATGTGTTTGATTGTTGCCTAATCATTTGCGCCATTGTAAATGCATCTTCACGTCACCTATTTCTGTTTGTTGTTCTGCTGTGGTCTCAATAAGGCATTTGCTGTTCAATTACATGTTTAATACTCTCTACTCCTATTGCTGACTGTATGCTGCATTGAATGAATACTTGTTTGTGTTGCAATCAACATGGTGTCATCACACACATGCATGACCATTCTGTGTCCCTTTGTGTGGGGCATGTATACAGGTGCATTGTGTGCTGTGTAGTGGCTGACAACTCAGATGTACACTGAACATGTATATTAGCATGAATGGCACTGTTGCACATGTCATGATGGTCCCAGTACTACAGCATATGTTGCTGCAGTGCATCATCTTTTGGTGACACACATGTGGGCCTGTCTGTACCTTTGGGGTGTGTATGTGTGTGTGTGTGTGCGCGCACGTGTGTGCACGAGCGTGCTTGCATATGTGTGTGTGTTTTGCTTGGTGACCCTTGTGCAGTTCCGCATGTCATGCCATGTGTTGTTGTGTGGTTTGCACATCTCCTTGTGTGGTGTGCCCTTGGGCAAGTGCAGCTGCTTTGGGAATCACGTGATCACCACAGTACTTCACAGGCACTGCTGTGCAGTATTGTTTGTGTTTACAGTATCTATTCCTAACCACCACTGTGTACATTCACTTGGTTCACAGTAGGGCCATTGAGCATTCACTGGGTCTGTAATGGGTGTCTGTTGCAGTGCCCACCCATGGACCTGTGACACGTTCTGTCCACTGTGTTCACATGCTGTGTGTTGCACATGTATGGGTGCAGTACCAGTATGGCTGCACTCCCTACTATTGGGGGGGGGGTGGGACATGGGCATTGTTGTACGTCAATTGATGGGTCCTGCAATCCATTGCTATCCTGTGGTGTGCATGCATCTGCTGATATTGCTCCATTGGGTTGTCTGTTGCCTGGTGCTGTGCACATGCCATGGGCACTTTCATATGTTCAGTACTGCCATGGCATGTGTGTTGCCCCAGATGGCTACACCTCTGCATAAACTCCTCTGGGGCAGGGCATGCTGCCTCTGTGTGTTGTTTGGCATGTCCCATGACTGGCTGGCACATTGTGTGGGTCTCCATGTCATGCATGGCCACACAGTGACATGTCGACATTCATGGGCCCAGTATCAGGTCACGTATGCACGTCCACACCTACACACAGACCATTGCATGATCCGGTGGACAGCCATGTGCCTGTGCTCTCACCACATACAGTGTCGTGGCTGTTACGGTGCCTGTTGTTTGTACAACACCTTCATGGGGTGTGGCGGGGGGGGGGTTCCAGCATTGGGTCTATGTGAAGTGGCTGAATATCAGATTGCCATGTTTTCTCTGTCCAGCAACAGGCTGTTGTGCATGACTTTGCTCATGCTGTAGTCTTTGTGGGTGCCACTCCTCCTCTGCTTCTTCCTCCTCCTCCACTTGCTCCATCACAGGTTCAGGCATCGGAGTGCGGTTTGCTTTGGCAATGTTGTGCAGCACACAGCATGCAACCACTATTCTGCATTATACATCAGTATGCCTCTATGGGTGGGTGCTTGTCATTTCTACTGCCATTCAACATGTCACTATTGGCTTCACATGGCATGTGTTGTGTCCCACAATGGCACATGTGTGCACATCACCACCCCTATTCCCTTGCACATTCCATGTTGTGTTTCAGTGCTGTGTGTTCAGCATGCCTCTGGTGCTTGTGTCCTCATGCTGCCTTTCCCATATATGGTCGTGACTCTATCCAGTGCATCTTGCCTTGCGTGTGTGACATGGGAACACTATACCCAGCATCCCGTATCTGCCATGTGTGTCACATGCCACTCATGCATCAGCCCTGCTTGCCTGTCATGTTTGTGTTGTTTGTATGACTTACCTATTAGCCACCCGTCCTGTAGAAGGTTGTTCTCCAATGCCTGCCCGAGTCCACTGTTCATGTAGATGTGGGCATTGTGGCAGGATCCAGGGTACTTGGCTACCACATCCAGGATGTGGCTCTGGCTGTTATACACACTACCTGGATGTTGATATAATGGAAGCCTTTCTGATTCATGTACACCTGTGGTCCATCAGTGGGTGCTCTGATGGCAATACGGGTGAAGTCTGCAGCACCTAGCACCTGTAGGAATCCAGCAATGGTGTAGAAACTCTGTTTGACAGCCTGTTGCTGGGGTCTAGCATCTGGGAGATGGATGTATTGCCATGAGTGCTTCACTAGTGCATTCACAAACTGCTTCAGGCAGCAGCTCACAGAGGGCTGGGATATGCCTATGGTATCACCACTGGCTGACTGGAAGCCACCACTGGCCAGTACCTAAAGTGCAGTGGAGATCTTTACCTCGCAGGGTATTGCCCTCCCCCTGTGTGTCTGAATCTCCTCACACAGCTCATGGCACAGCTCTGCCATGGCCACCTTGCCCAGCTGGTATCGGGCAACACACTACTCCTCCATCAGGTCTTCATATGATGTACACTACACCCATGGTGCTACTTGGGGGTGCATGTCTCTGACCTCTTCCCTGTGGTACTACTCACTGCCCATAGGCTACTATGCCCTGCCGCAGTGCACACCTTCATCGGAGGGCTTGTATGGCACACACCATGGCCATCACAATCACGTGTCCTGACATGTCTGTCTGTCTGGTCTGCAGCTGTTGCAGTGTTGCCTCGCAAGAGTTGCCACACAAACTGCCTTTTGCTTGCACCATTTATATGCTCTAGTCACCCTTAGACCAGCTTTCCTTAGTCTTGCAGGTGTCTGAAATTTGCTGCACTGCCCTGCTTTGTGAATTGGGATTTGGGGATTTTGCTTGCCCTATTTGCCGCAATGCACCTTGCGCCAAGTCACATGGCCTGTGATGGCGCTGCCATGGTGCTTGGCAGTGTGGAACAAGCACAGTGCTTTCAGCACAGTGTACGTTTGTAAATAGCGGTGTGACCCATCCAGTGGTGCATGCCACATCTTGTGCCATTCCTCAGTGTGCACACTACTTGCATCAGCACTGGCACTTTGTGAATCGGGCCCAGCAGCTTTAAAGTTGCAAAATGGAGTGACCCACTCTTTTTGCACTATGGGAATCCCATAGTGTTTGCAAGCCTGGGACTGGTTCACAACCATGATGCATGAATGGCCATGGGATGAGAACATGACAGGAAGGGGGAACAAATTCACATCTGCTGAGGCAGGGGATCAGTATTTATTCACAAAACACTGATAGGGTACAGAGCAGTATGGGAGTGGACGGGGTACAAAAGAAAAGAAGCATTAAAATATCAAACAGGATTTTTCTGATGCCTACAGGTTAGGACACTAGAGGTTACATACATCACAAAGATTTAAAAATAAAATTGGTTGCAGCGTGTGCAAAATAAGAGCCTAAAATGAATAAAGACACAATATAATAAGACAGATCATTTCATTGAAAGGGCACATCAAAATATAGATAAAATATAGTTATGAGCTTTGTGTGGTTTTCCATGTCACATTTCAGCTGTGTAAAATTGCAGCATAAGGAAGTGGACAGTAAAATAAAAGTGTTTGTGCTGTTAGTGTAAGTTTATCTTTTTTAATCCTACATAGGATCAGCTTCAAAAGGTACCGGGTCAATACAGCGCAAGAAAGACAGTGCATTAGTAACCGCGTGACTAGGCTGTGCATAGCGTGCCTGGAATTACAGTGACAGGGGTAGAACAGCAGTAGGGAATTATTGCTACCCCTGTTGCTGTACACTGAAAATGCACAAGTATCAGGTTGCCATGTGCTAGGCTGCTGGTTGAACCGCTCCTGTGGCGGCGTGGTTAAGGGACCAGCATGTGGCTGAAGCGGAGATCTGGGACCGTGGTTTGTTTCCTACCAGGTCTCCCTGTGCTGCAACTTTTTGTGGCTTCTATTTTTTTTTTTTAAAGAAATGTTTCCCCCCTCCCGAGTTACTCCCCATCCTAGAAGTCCACCCCCCGAAGTTATCGTTATAATAATTCCAGGGTGTGTGGGGGGCAAAGCCTCCCATGTCGGGGTGTGAGGGGGGCCGAAGCCCTCTGCAAAAACACAAAGAAGCCCACTGTATTGAAGGGCATGCACTGTTTGTGTCGGGTCGGTTACCCAACGATATTGCAGCACATGCCCTTTTGCTTGCGGCATTGGTTGCAGCACGGTATTTGCATTCGGCAGAATGACCCTGTGTCACTTCAAAACAGCATAAAAATTATTCATATGAACAAACATACATACATTTTTACGCTGTTGGGAGACCATTTTTATTCAAGTGTTACTTCCTGCAAAAGTTTTCACTACATCGGCACTTCCTTTTCATGAACATACCCAGTTGCAAGATTAGTAGTTTTAGAAAGCTACTGCAAGCATACAGAAACCAGTAATTTCAATTGTTCAGTAGTTCAGCTGACAGAGCTCCTGGAAGGTAATCTGTTTTGTGCCTGGTAGACGTAATTTTGGGGAGGGGGCTAGGCTCAGTTTGTTGTTGTAACAGCCAACAGCTTCCTTCCATCTAAATATTAATATTTGCATGACTTACAGTTTGAAACAGCTACTTGAAACTTACTTTAACTATTTGGCTAGAGAACAGCTGGTGGAACGTATTATAGAAGGAGGGCCGAGATTAAATTCCCAACCCCATCAACAACTTCCTTTAATGTAAATATTCTCAGTTGCATGACTTGAAGTTTGAGAAAACTACTGGAAGAATAGTGTAACAGGTCAGCTCGATAATTCAGCTGATAGTGCTCACGGAAGGTTTTCAATTTTGTACCCGTTTTCCCAGTTGACTAGCTTATGATTGGTAGAAGCAGCTGCAGAGGGGGCCTAGATCTGATTCCTTGTTGCAATCATCAGCAACATCCTCGTATCTAAAGATTCTTAATTACATGACTAGTAGTTTGAGAAAAGCTACAGAGAGCTTTGTTTAACCAGTTACTGTAACTCAACAGTTTAGCTATTTTGGCTCCTGGAGGAAAAGTATCTGTTTTACCTGTTGGCGATAGCACAACTAGTAGAATGTACTGGGGAAGGCGGCATAGATTCAATTCCTTGTTTAAATTATCAACAATGTCTTCCTATATACATATTCTTACTTACATAGCCAGCATTGGTTGCCTTAATAGTTCAGCTGATAAGAGTTCTTTTTGGTAGCTGTTTTACTTGTCGGCTAAAGCTCAGCTAGTAGAATGTATCTGGGAGGGTACCTAGGTTTAGATCCTTGTTGTAATTGTCCACAATATCCTCCCATCTACATTTTCATAATTACATAACTAGCATTTTGAAAACTCTTTAGTGAGCTTAGTTTAACCAGTCAATTCTATATATAGAGCTCCTTAATGATAACCTGTTCTACCAGGTTGTTAGAATGCAGCAGCAAGAATGTATTTATTTGAGGAGGGCCTAGGTTCAACTTCCTGTTGTAGTTGTCAACAACTTATTTCATTTAAATATTCTTCCTTGTATGATATGAAGTGTGGGAAAGCTGCTGCTATACATGTTATTTGACCTATTGACTGGAGCATACCTGGTATAATGTATACTGAGAGGGGGGCAAGATTCAGTTCCCCAATTATAATTGTCAACAATCCCTTACTATCTAAATCATATCAGCTGCGTAACTTAAAGTTTGAGAAAGCTACTGGAAGCTTAGTTAAACAAGTTGGCTCTATAGTTCTGTTGATAGAGCTTATGGAAGGTTTTCTGCATTGTATCTGTTTTACCAGTGGGGTAGAATACTTCCAGCAGAATGTATTTTATGAGGGGGGAAGGACTAGGTTCAATTACCTGTTGCAAGTTATCAATAACTTTGTCCCATCTAAATAATCTTAGATGCATGACTTGAAGCTTGAGAAAGCTGGCTTAGTTAATGCAGTTGGCTAGAGCACAGCTGTTAGCTGGCAGAACATGTGGGGAGGGAAGTTACACTTCCCCATTTTAATCATCGTACATTTTATCCCATGTAAATATTCTTAGTTGTATGACTTGAAGTTAGAGAATGCTAATGGACGCTTAGTTTAACCAGTTGAGTCTATAGTTCCACTGAAAGACCTCATGGAATGTCTTGTGTGTTTCATCTGTTTTACCAGATGTCTAGAACACTGCTGGCAGAACATATTTATTTATTTATTTGAATGTATTTGAAAATTGGTGACAGGGAAAGGTGCACTGAGCCACGGCTCATTTCCAGCTTTGATGCAGGGGAAGGAAACAGGGGAGGCAAATATTTAACATGGACACAGTACATAGTTAAATGCAATTACATAGCAATGACACAGTTCACAGTTACAGTAAAGTGGAATAGAATACATGATTAAAACAGAAGTAAGTACAATAACAGGAAGCAGGAAGAATCAAGCAATTCAGCCAAACCTACATCAGAGTAGGAGTTAAAGTAAGGGGGCAATCAAATAGTGGGAAAACAGGAGCAAGGGGGCAATGAGTTTCAGCTGGTATCTGAGGGAAATAGGAGGTAATGAAATAGAGGGAGAATGGGAGTAGTTACAGAGTGAAGGAAGATGATAGGAAAAAGCTGACTGTCCAGCAGAGGAGTGGGAATGAGGAATAGTGAAAGTGTGAGGACCCCTGGAGCAGAGGGAGCAGGAGGCAAAGATAATGGAGGAGAAGGGTAAGAGCACATCCATGTTGCAATTGCATCAGATCTCCCAAACAATAGGTACTATGTGTCCTGCAGCTCCACCACACAAGGTAGGGAACTGGCCTTATTTATTTATTTTTGCATTGAGCAGTGGGACCAACAGGGGTTTCCCTAGCAACTGCTACTAATCTGTAATAACTCACCCCAGCTCGAAGACAATATTAGTCTCCCTAGGGGGACACTACATATGTACTGTAAATACATTACACACATATCATTGGGCTTTCTTCACCAGGGTCCCTGAATAGCTGGGAGCTCACCACACAATTGATTCCATCCAGTATACATGCCACTTTGTCTACAGTTCTACATCTTCTGTACCCAGGATAAAATACAGTCTGGGGTGGGTATTGTGCTATAGAGTTACAGCCCCCAACTTGTAGAATACACACAGGGGTTGATGCTACATTCCGCTGGGGGACCTGTTACATGGGTACCGCCTCCAGTCTTCCACACACCCATCTCTAAGCCTCCTGGGGTACAGACACATGCTCGGCAGACCGTGTCATGCATATGTTTGACCTCCTCCCAGAATGTATGATGGCATTAACAGGACTCCTCGAGGATTTCTCCTTGACTCTCCTGGAATTCTCTCTCATTGCATAGGATGTTTTACACCTCCACCTTGAAACCTGGAGTGGGTTCTCAAGAACCCAGATGGATCCCCTTGAGAGGAAGCCCCCACTTCTCCTCTGTAGTCCTTCTCTCTGCTGTTGAGACTGTGTCACCTCAGAATTCTCACTTTCTCTTTCTCTGTTTTGCATGAAATATGCTCTCTCTCTCTCTCTCTCTCTCTCTCGATTAGTCTGCTCCTAAAGATGTTTTCTCTTGTTTTCTTTCTCTATATTCTTTCTCTTTTTCTTTCTCTAGATATTTGTCTGTCTTTTACTTCTTCTTCCTTTTTTTAAATTAAGTTTTTTATTTTTTATATAGAAGATATAAATTCAGTAACACTAAAACAAGTGCAGTACAGACATAGCCACACATGAATAGTTAGTTCACACATAGGGAATGCATCTAATATAATACAGATCCACCTCAAACTGGTTGTAGAGAAGTATACCCAGGCTGTGAGCTGATGAATGTGTACACTTAGTATCATTAAAGTAAAGAGACAGAGTAGTTCTTTTAGAATAAAACATCTCAAAGAAGGTTGTAGTGATATTGCTGGACCCCTCCCTCCCAGGGGCATCCCCCCGTTACCCTTAACCATTATTGTTTCAAAATGTCCCATCATGGTACAAAATCCTGGTAGGTGTCCAACTGGTATCAGGTCCATTTCCTCCACCTCTCATCAAATGCAGTTATCTGATTATTAACTCTGGCCGTAAGTCGTTCTAAATTATAGACCTCATATGTGAGCTTTCTCCAGAATTCCTTGGTTGGACTTTTGTCTGTGAGCCATAGTCTAGTGATTATCTTTTTAGCAATAAGTATAATGAGTGTAATGAGTTTGTATGTGTCCCATCCTATTTTGTGATTCGAAGGCAGGACACCTACCAAGACAAAAACCTGTGTCAGGAGCTCCAGTAACCCGAAGATACTGTCTATCTCCCCCAAGACCTCCCACCAATATGCCTGTATAGAGGGGCATGACCAAATAAATGTGTTCATTTCCTACTGAAAGTCCCCCACATCCTCTCCAGCACTCCCCATACCTCATTCCCTGATATTTCGCTGTTACATCTGGGGTCCTAAAAAACCTAGACCTGATCTTCCAACCATATTCCCTCCAATATATAGTGGAAGAGCATTTGGAATAATATCAGGCAGTCTTATCCCAGGACTCTTTGAGAACATCTGAGCCTATGTCTTTGCTCCATCTAACCCCCACAGAGTCACCTGAGTCTGCACTACAATGGCATAGTGCCTGATATAGTTGGCTAACAATATGATCTAAACCCCCTTCCCCCTTCAAATGATGAATGACTACCTGGACTAATTTGGGAGAAACTGCTGCCTGTTTAGATAGATCTTCCTCAAACAGGAGGAGTTTGTTTTGCAAAGCCATGTATGTCTGAAGCTGGTTCCCTGGTAATTTATATTTGGATTGTAGGTATGAGAAGGAATGTATTCCCATAGGACCCATTATTTGAAAGACATAACATAGATGGTAATCCTCCCAGTGAGATAGGGCAAGGGTCAGTTCCTTGCCAAATAAGAAAGTCTGACCAGTAAGGGCTGAGATGTATTGTTTCTGAGCAGTTGAAAATGAATGGTGCCATGTCTTAACCCAACAAGCCAAGAACACAGAGGTAAATCCTTGGAAACGATTCAGAGGGAGGCAGCCCAGGGGTTCTCTCAGAATGAGTCTTGGGAGGTTTTCAAAGCCATTGAGAGCAACCTCTATGTCTTTCCAATATACTAAGTATGGGGGTGGGTAAGTGAAGCAAAGCTATTCGGAATTGAGCCGCCTGGGCATACCTTTTCACATTGGGAAGGCCGAGTCCCCCTTGAACCCGGAGGAGTTGCAAAAAAGTGCATTTTATGCGTGACATAGTGCCCCCCAAGACAGACAGATTAGTTTGTCCCATGCCTGAAAGTACATATTAGAGGGTAATATGGGTAAGGTTTGTATAAAAAAAAGAAGACGTGAGAGTATATTTTACTAAATAGTATCAGCATGGCTCCATATCCCCATCGGGATGTGAGCCCATCTGACCAAATCAGCAGTGACTTGCTGTGTCAGTGGTTCAATATTTACTAGTTTGAGATGTATTAGCTTAGTGGGTACCTTGATGTCCAGATACCTGCGCTCCTGCCTGTGCCACGGAAAGGGGAACTGCACTTTCAGTGTCCCACAGGGGAGAAATGAGTAGGTTAGAACCTCAGTCTTGGAACTGTTTATTTTATAACCTGATAGCTTACTGAAGACTTCCAGTTGCTCACACACTGCCGGGATAGATGTTTCAGGGGAGGTGAGAATCAGCAGGATATCATCCATGAATAGTGTTAGCTTATGAGATCTCCCTGACAACAGGATCCCTTCTACGGTATCTAGGGCTTGGAGTTTTGCCGCTAGCGGCTCCAAATAGAGGGCAAAAAGAAGCGGGGAGAGTGGGCATTCCTGTCGGGTGCCCCTGGATAGGAGGAAGGGTGGCAAAAGAGATCTGTCTAGTTTAAGGTAGGCTATAGGGGATTGGTACATTGCTTGAAGCTGTGTGATGAATTTGTCTGGAAAGGTGGAGCGACACAAGGTCGCCACAAGAAGGGCCAAGAAACTCGATCGAATGCCTTCTCAGCATCAAGGCTGAGAAAAGTTAGGGGTATCTGCCACTGCATGGCATGTTCAATCAGCAATAGTACCCATCGGACGACATCATGGGCTTGGTGTCTCCGGACAAATCCCACTTGGTCTCCATTGATAAGCTGACGTAGTAAAGTATCCACCTGGTGAGCTAAAATAGACATAAACAATTTATAGTCACAATTTAATTTGGAAATTGAACAATAGGAGGCTAATACGACAGGGTCTTTTTTGGGCTTTGGAATGGTGACTATTTCTGTATATCTCCAGGAGGGTGGGGGAGGGTTACCTTCCTGTATGTCTCTAAATGCCGCATGGAGAATGGGGGTGATTACTTGTTTAAATGTTTTATAGAACTCGGCCAGGTATCCATCTGGTCTGGGTGCCTTTTGAGATTTACTCAGCTTGAGGGCTTCCTAAATCTCTTCATTGGTGATAGGGTGAAGGAGGTGCTCCGCCTGAGTTAAGAAGAGCCTTGGCAGGGACGAGTTTTGCAAGTATGCGGTTACTTGTTGAGGGGAGCCTTGTGTTTCCGCAGCGTACAGAGCCTTATAAAAATCCACCATTGCCAGTCGAATATCTTTAGGATGGGATAACATATGGCCAGTGATGGAGTCCTGAATCTTAGTGACCATAGATTGCTGTCTCGCAGCTCGTAGACATCTAGCCAGGTTCCTAGGGCCCGGGGACCACTTTTCTGAGAAGTAAGTCTCAGGTACAGTAGTTGCTGTTCTATTTTAAGATCTATTATCTTTTGAAGCTTCTGTTTAGTTTGATCAAGCTGTGTTTTAACAGCTAGATCCCCTTGGTTATATTTATTTTGTAAGCTTACTAGGTCTGCTTGTAATTTAACCTGGTTGGATTCCCGTAACCTCTTTGGATGAGTGGAGCGTTTTATAATTTCACCCCTCAATACCATCTTGAGGGTGTCCCTGTTTACCACTGGGGATGTTTCTGGTGAGATGCAGTCCCCCAGAGTTTTAGGGATGGAGTCCTTAACCAACCAGACCAATCCTGGATCACGTAAGAGCATCAGATTTAAATGCCAGAAGTAATGTCTTTTTGACTTTTCTACATCTATTTTAAGGTAAAACGAGGAGTGATCCAATAGTATAGAGGCACCTATGTAAATATCCCATATGTGTTCAAGATGTTCTACAGAAGAAATAAAGTAATCTAACCTGGCAGAGGTATGTGTCCTTGGTGAGTGATAAGTGAAAGCCTTGATACTTTGAAAGAAATGGCGCCAGACATCCAACATGCCCATCTCAGGTAGAGTGGACTTAAGGTATTTCTGTATGGGGAAGGCCCTGTGTTTTGCTGGGTGGGTTGTATCCAGTGTTGTATGTAGCGTGGTATTCAGATCTCCCCCAATAATAGACCTACCCTCAGCGTGGGCCAAAATATCATTGAGAAATTTCCTGGCTATCTAAGTGGATGAACCAGGAGGGAATTAGACTGAGGCCAGGGTAACTGGGATGGAGTTCAATACCCCTACTGCAATAGCGTATCTACCCTCCCCATCTACTATCTCCTTCTGCAAAGTAAAATGTACTCCCTGAGGAATTAGGATCGCCACGCCCCTCCGTCTACTGGAGGAGTGTGCTGCAGATATCACCTGTTGAAAACCAAATGATTTAAATTTGAGATGCTCATTCTGAGAGAGGTGAGTCTCTTGTAGTAATATGACCTTAGGATTATCCTGCCTGAGAAGGCGTAACAGGCATTTCCTTTTAATAGGGTTATGGATGCCATTAACATTGAACGACATAATCAGGGAGGTACTAATCACTGGGATGTCTGGAGGAGGGGTGCAGAGAAAAGTTCAGTCTCCCCAGAGATAACAACTGCCTGTAACCTGTCCCAAGCAGGATGTATGGGAGAGGGATTATCCCCGTTCCATTTATTTTGAGGTGAAAGTCATATTTAAATAATAAAATCTCATATAATAATATCAACCTTCCCCATACAAGGCCTAATTTCCTTGACTCACTGTCCAGGAGAAATGGAGGAGCAGACCTCGCACCCTTTCCGTTATCCCAAAAAGCAAAGTGTACACTGAGTAAAATGCACTGCACTGCAACATAACAGTTCAAAAACATATCAATTGCCAACAGGGCAAAATGCAAAACAGGAGAACCATATAACAAGTGATTATCATACCCAATATGACTACATCTATTAATTAATATTATAAGCATATGCTTTTCTATATTGAAGTCAAGAAGCTGATTCAAAAGAACTTCCAGGGTGGGGGAAACTCTAGAATATTTCCCTTCAAGGTCTGGAGAAGCAGAGGTAGAATGGAGCTTCAATCCAGCAAGGGGGTGAGGTCGAGATTCCATAAGTCTCGGGCCCCCCTTGGACTGCCATGTTCCCAAACATAAATTGTTAAGCAAGGGAGAAACCAAAACAAAAGGGAGGGAAAGAAGAAAACCCTCAACCCAGAATGCGGCTGCATATTTAGAAAATGAGCCTTTTCCATCCAGAGCCCCCCATTAGCTGTGTTTATTGACATTGAGCCTCTATTCCCAAAAAAAAAGAAAAAAGGGAGGGGGAGCTACATTTAAATGCTCAGAAGGTAGTTGAAGCAAGGAGGGAAAGTTAGAATCTTTGATATTCTATCATTGTATGTAACAATTAGCCCCCATCAACATGAGTAGCTGTCAAAATAACCTTATTTATAAGGCTCAAAAATCTAAAAATCATTCCCAACAAGTCAGCGTTCATTCTGTCCTCAAATACCACATCCTCACAGCATATTTCATTAGTTCCACAAAGGTCATACAGTTAAGTTCCGAAAATGACTTATGGGCGTGTCTGCCTCCTCCTATAGAAAATAGTCAGTGTGAGTCTTAGGCCTACAACAGTCCTAGTACCAATAGGAACTTGAAGGTGCTTGGCATTGTTTGGCCCCTTGTATAGAAGGGGAGAGAGAGGAGGAACAAGAGGAGATATGGCTTCCCAGAGGAATCACGACAAGTGACCACAGGTGTCCCAGATATTTAGAGGGTAACATAATTGTAAAGGGGATGTTCCCCCTACCTGTAGTCTAGAGTTGGATCCACCTTTGGAGCCCCTGGACAGGGAAATAGGCCCTAGCCCAATCACCTTCCACCCCAACCCCCCACCCATTATCTCAGTATTAGAAGCCAGTCCATCAAGGCAACGGTTGGATGAGAAAACAAGGGCAGCAGTGTCTCTCAGCTCTCAGGTTGATATAGCGCTAGTGTCCTTCCTATGGTATTCTGCAAGATGCTGCCTCAGGTCTCCCGCTGAATTCTGTAAAAACCCGATAAGCTGCTGGGCTTTACCTTGTGTCTGCTGTTGTGGCGGTTGTGTGACTGGCTTACTGGAAGTGCCCAAGCATTCAGGAAAGGTGATACCATGTTTAGTTAATTCCTCTTGAGCTTCTTCTGCTGAGGAGAACTCTCTCTTCCCAGTTGGTAACATAACCACTAGGTTCGCTGGATAGGGGGTGGTGAACTTAAGGCCCTGTGCTTTCAGAACTGGCAACAAAGATAGATATGCCCGACGAAGCTTCATGGTTTTTGGGTCGTAGTCGTGGTCCACATAGAACCATTTCTGGTCCAAAATATATCCTTTGCTTGTGCATGTGTTAACAGAATTTGTTCTTTGGTAGGCAGCTATTAAGAAACACTATAATAGACCTGGGACTAGCAGCAGGTGAGGATGGTCTAGTGGCCAAAGCACGGTGAACTCTTTCCAGGTTGAGCTGTATGTCTGTGGGGAGGTCTAAGGCCTTGAGCAGTATGTTGGAGACAATTGTTTTTATATTTGAGCCCTCAACCCCCTTCTGGAATGCAGTAGAGGCGTACATTCTTTTGCCTCGAGCGGTTCTCCGCGTCTTCCTGCCGCATGGAGAGCTGCTCATTTTGGTCTTGCAGTTGCTGTACCAGAGTCTCTAGGTCGTCATCTCTATTCTCGATGGCCGTAACCTGCCTTGCGGTGTCATCGGGGTGTTGCTCAAACTGAGTGATATCGTGGCGCATTTCGCTGTATAATTGTTTGATGTCTGCTCGGAAAGCACATAACTTATAGATTGTGTCTAATTTTATTTTTTTATTGGTTTTAGGCTTGAAGGCTCAGTGCACTCTAGCTGATAATTTAGCCGGGATAGCTGCGGCCTGTAGAAATGTAGTATCAAAGTCTGAGGTCTCTGAATCGATATCCTCCCGATCCATCGTATTTCTTTCAGGCTTCCGATTGGATGAAGGCTTGGTGCTGTTGTTTCCCCTCTTATTCATGTCAGCAGATATATTCGAATTTGCATTGATTGAACAGGTAAGAGGGAAAAAATCTACGGGGTTGAACGGAGCGAGTTTCCTAAGTGGCCATCTGCTGTGGGAGTGGAACAAGAAGTCCTCCTTTTACTTCTTCCTGCTGACCCTGGCTTAGAGGTGCTCAACATACTTTACTTCCATTTTCTCTTGGGCCAGGATGTTTGCACTCCTCTGGGCTGAGGAAATAGAATGCAGCTCACAACAAGACTAAGTGTTGCACAAGCCTCTCCCTATTTATGAGGACTGGGAGTGACGAGCAGCTCCCCAGCATTTGCATAGGCCTCACATGTGTAGACATGTGCAAGAACAGCTGCCTATCAAAGCTGACGGGAAGGGGGGCCTGGAAAGTTCTAGGACTCGGGGCTGTTTTACACCATAACTCTTTGATACCAGGCTTGAACAGCCGGGGGTGAGAGCCTGGTTACACAATGCTCAAGCATCTTCTTCTAGTCTATATTCTTATTTCTTAGTTGCATGGCTATCGGTTTGAGAAAGCTACTGCAAGCTTAACTGATACGATTGACTAGAGCTCAGCTGGTAGTTTGTAGTATATATGAGAGGGGTGAAGCTAAAGTTCACATTTTAATTGTCATCAATGTCATCATATGTAAACATTTGTAGCTAAATGACTTGAAGTTTGAGAAAGCTACTAGAAGTTTACTGTAGTTTAACCAATTTCCTCAGTGGTTCAACTAGTAATGTACCTGACAGGTGTTCTTGTGATCTGGTCCGGACTCCCAGTTATCACATTATTTCTTTTCTATTTATTATGCTTTTTGCTGCTTTGGCCATTGGCATCCGCTCTGGTCATGGTCCCCCGCACTCCCACCTCCAGTAAGGCCGGCATTCTCCGTGGCACCCCTGGCTTGCCCACCACTGGGTGGGGTCACGGCGCTCTCTCCCATCAGCGCTGCAATACTGGTCCTTTTTGGGAGAGCCAGCTAGGAGGCTAATTGAAGCCTAGGGGCAGGGCTTCATGGATACGGCCATCCAGAGTTTTCTTCCCCTATAGGCAGGGGCGGGAATATGCAATGACGACTGGCGTCTGCCCCACCCCTGAGTTACACAGGCGTCAGTGCTATGTGATGAACCCAGCCTCTGCTGGGTGTCACTCCTGCACCGAGCACTCACACTCTCCTCTCTGGAGAAGGAGAGCAGTCCAAGGATGCTCAATCCTTCTCCCTCAATTGGCCCTCCAACAACCCTGATCTGTTCCTGAACCTGGGTAGCCTGCATCACAAGTGGAAATCCAACTGCTGCACTGACGGGCCAGCTATCACATTATTTCTTTCTTACTGAATTTTTTCTTTTGAATGTTTAGAGGTGGCCAAAACTCTACCAGCAACATATACATGTCTCTAGTGGCAGGACCTGAATCTTTGGAAGAATGTAATCTTTGAGTAGCTCAGGTTACCTTATAGCCCAAATGGAAGAACACTGTTCTGGACAGTATCCAGTTCCTATTTAGGCTACATGAATAATTTCTCACTAAATGTGTACTCCTAGTGCTTTGATATGGTTTAACACTGTACCAAAAACATCCTTCCCAACACCCAGTTGATGTAATAAACTTCTTGAGGTCTTAAATGTAGGGTTGACATTTTCCTCTGCTAACAAGTTCATAGACAGCCAAGGCAGGTAAAAAAATAGAGAAACATGGTTATGCATCTGTGTGTTATGGAATTTTTTTACACACCTGAGGGGTGTGATGACCTATAAACCTCGAGAGCGAAGCATGGAACGGCCTTCCAGAGGAGGCTGTGGAGTCAAAAACAGTGGTGGAATTCAAGCATGCATGGGACAGTCATAAGGCAATTCTAGGGGTTGGGGGTAGGAAGAAGTAGGCTGCTGGTAAACTAGGATCTGCAGCTTATCCATTAGGTAGGGAAATGGGCAGACCGGGTGGGCCAAGCGGTCCTTATCTGCCGTCAAATTCAAATTCAAATTCTATATTTATGAGTGCATCACACCCTAAGGGTGTGTAAAAAAATTCCAATAACACAGCAGGTGCATAACTTTTATTTTTTATAATTGCTGGTGCAAGGTAGTGTGACCGAGCAGTGTTTGTTCAAAAAAAAATGTCCAAAATGCAAACAAACTCAAATCTTTTTTTAAAAACCCTGTCCCTTGTAGCAGATAGCTTAGTTTTAGTTATTTGTCTTGTGTTAAAGCCACCGAGTACAGACTGAGGAGAGCGAGTGGCTCTGTGGCTTCAGAAGACGAGATTTAAGTGTAAGTGAGTGTTGCCATAGAAATACTTGCTTACACTTGAATGTCATTTTCTGAAGCCGCCGAGTCACTCACTCACTCTCCTCAGTCTGTACTCGGCAGCTTTAACACAAAATAAATAACTAAAATTCAGCTATCTGCTGCAATGAACAGGGTTTTAAAAAAAGGATTCAAGTTTGTCTACATTTTCAGTTTTTTTTTAAGGAATACCACTCGGTCACACTACGTTGCAAAGAACATGAAAGTGGCAGTCGCGAGGACAGTGCAAGTAAGGTGCTTTCTGAATGCCGTAATAAGTAGTGCTACCAGTTATTACGGCATTTGAAATGTGGCTCTGCTCCGTGTGTTAAAGGGGGTCACCAGTAATTATTGTATTATTATTATTTATAAAGCAGTATGAGAGGTGAGCTTTACTTCGAAGCTTTCTATAGCAGTAGAGCTGCAGGCTACCAAGCAGTAGAGGGTAGGGGGCCTGGGTTTGATCCCGAGTGGAACATTTTGGGGATGGACCACATAGAAACAGCAGAAATACGGAAGGGGAGGAAGGTACACACAAGTCCATTCACAGAGGAAAGAGTCCTGAGAGGACTTTTGGTTGCATCACTACACAGTGTGGAGGGTTGAAGTTAAGAGCTCCACACCCACCCAGCTAATAACTTCAATTTTACTCACTTTTTTTCCCTCCGAGGAGTGTTCTTCTATAATATTTAGAGCATTGACTGTATGGGCAGCAAGAAGAAGGGGTCCAAACTTGTTAAATGCCAGCCAGAACTTATACCAGGTGGTCTGACAAATTCCTCTTCATTCTTTTGTTAAATGGCTAACGATCTTGGTTGGCTAGATTTGTTTGGCTATTATGACTTAGACTTGTTTTTTTTATTTATAGAGTAAATAACAAAGCTATGTTAATACAAGTAATATAAGGTAAAGCAAATAGGATGCTGGGATGCGTAGGCAGGGGCATCACCAGCAGGAAGAGGGAGGTCATGATTCCACTATACAAGACACTAGTGAGGCCCCACCTGGAGTACAGTGCACAGTTTTGGAGACCTTATCTACGTAAGGACATAGACAGAGTAGAGAAGGTTCAGAGGAGGGCAACAAAGATGGTACATGGATTGCATCTCAAGTCCTATGAGGACAGGTTGAAGGAATTGAATATGTACTCCCTGGAGGAGAGGAGGGAGAGAAGGGACATGATAGAGACATACAAGTATCTTACAGGGAGGAACAGGGTTCAAGAATACACTATTTTTAAGCGAAAAAGATGTTCCAGGACTAGAGGTCATGGGATAAAGTTGGAGGGAGGACGATTCAGAGGAAATGTGAGGAAGAATTTCTTCACAGAACGGGTTGTGGACAAGTGGAACACCCTGCCTGAGGAAGTGGTGGGGGCTGAAACAATCACGGGATTTAAGAATGCGTGGGATAGACATAAAGGAATTCTGGAGGTCAGGGATAAGGGGCAAAGAGTTCTAGGAAAACATAAACTGAAGTTACAAACTCAAATGGGCAGACTAGGTGGGCCATAGGCCCTTATCTGCCATCACTGTCTGTGTATCTATGTCTCTATGATGAATATATAAGTGAACTGATGGGGTGATAAGTTCCTTGGACTTGGATTAATATTGTTTGTATGGTGTATTACCTATTGGTCTCAGGGTTCCTTTTTTTTATTCTCCACCCCCTTTTTTTTCTCTCATGACCCAAGTAAGTAATAGACAAGGAGCTGGGTTTTGGGAGGGAGGTGATTGTTTGATTTACATAGGGTTGAGGGGAACTTTCACCCCTTGAAAGGTTAGGTGTATTCGCCTACCTGTTATACACCTTCGAAGGACTGCCCTACTTTTTTAATTTATACCTTGGTGGGGGTGAAGACACACCTCTTCTTCTCTAATTTTTTTTCCCAGCTTATATATACCTATGGTTCTAACTGAACCAAGGGGGCTTGGTTTATACCATGTTTCCTCCTGCGGCCCCTAGGAATTCCTCGGTGTTGTCTAGGAGCGAGGCGAATGAGCCTGCTCCCTAATTTGGGAGTCACTTTATTGTTTTGCCTGTTTCCTGATAGTCTGGTCTGTTTAAAGCTGACCTACAGGGCTGATCCTTTTTAATTCTTCTTTTTCTGATCCTCCATCTACTTCAAGTTATGTTGGGATGTTTCTTCACTTTGTATATAGTTATGAGTTATTGTTTTTTATGATTAATCCCTTTTGGGATTTGGGATGTTGTGATGCGGAATGGGAAGTTAGGAGGACTACTGTCATGTGATACTAAAGGTTGGACACAGCAGTATCTTTTTTATGAGTACGTTACATTTGTCATGTGCTCCTGTATTAGGATTTCTCATTTTTTCTTTTCTGACCCTTTTACTGATATTCTATATATGTCGATATTCATACTGCCACTGTTTGTACCTTACCACTTCACCTTAGGGGATTCCTATTTTACTGCAGCATTGTTTTCTACTGTATATTATTCTGTACAGTCTGTCTGGATTTGATATGACTCAGAGGAAGGCAGGATATGGATGAACCCTTTGTTGCCCTTAAAGGAGGAGTCTACTGCTTCTTTCTATTATTTCCCTTATGTTTTTCCATTGTTGGCCTTTATAGTATATCTTTAAATTAGCATTTCTCATTTTACGATTACATATGTCTTCACAGACTAAAATTATTTCTTTTAATGTTAATGATATACATAATCTTGTGAAACCGACTCATCTCCTCCATTATTTTAGGCAGCAGCAGACAGATTGTTTGTTTCTCCAGGAGACCCATTTGTCCTCTACAGAAAATGCAAAGTTCCATTACTTCAGATATGATCATGTATTTTTTTCCTTCTCACTGTTCTGGTAAGCAGAGAGGGGTTTTAATCCTAGGTTAGCGTGGGCTCCCTTTTGGTATAAACCATACCTCTGAAGGTACTGCAGGATGGTATGTCATTGTTATGTGTTCCCTATATGGCTGCACATGGATCCATGATGCCACATCGACAATTTTATGTTGACGCAATGTTACCCCGACACCACTACGTCAACCGCAATTGTGATTGGGAAGGTGCCAGCGTGTGCAGTCTTCTTGTTTAGTCGGGGGCTGTGCCCCCCCACACCCCCATGCAGGGGACTCTACCTCCTGCAACCCCCCTTTTGGATTCTCAACTCCAAGATGGAGCTGTGTTGGGGATGGGGTGCAGGACCTTGGGGAAGGGTGCCAGGGTCCCAGGCAGACTGTACAGTGACATGACGATGTTGTCAGTATCGATCATGTCGCTGTAAAGTTGCGCTGTAGCAACGGTATACCGCTGCCCATTAACCCTAGTTAATACATATTTTCCCCCTGTTACCACTACACATGTTCTTTCCTCTTTTTTCTCACTTTTACTTGAATATACTATATGCAGGGACAGTTACTATGGAGTGTTACTTTAAACCCAAATCTGGATGTCTCTGTTCACAAGGTTTATCAGTTCTGTCCCGCAACAGATAACTTTGTAAGATGTTTCAGATGCTTGGTTTGATGGATGTTTGGTGCTTTTTCCATCCTCATGCTGGGGAGTATTTGCATTATTTTCCCAGGCATGGGAGTCATACCAGACTTGATTATTTTGTCATTACCATGGGACATTTGAAAATGCTGTCTGCTATCGAACATGGCCCTATTCATTTTTCTGATCATGCCCCACTTCTTGTTTACTTTTCCTTGGGTAAGCCTACTCATTCTACCTCTTGGAGATTTCACCCTGCTCTTCTCTGTGACTCTGTTCTTATAGACAAACTGATACAACAAATTCCTCAGTTCCTACAGGAGAATGACAGAGATGATGATTCCCCGAGTATTCTGTGAGACACCCTCAAGGCAGTCCTTTGGGGCACTATAATAGCCTACTCCTCTGCTTTACATTGTTCCAGAGAAGCCAAAAGTAAGGATTTACACCAAACCCTGCAAACTCTCTAATCAGCCTGGGGTCGGGGCGATATCTCGGTCCAGGATCACATCTCAGCGACCTAACAGCATTTGCAGAATCTCCTCTACCAGGAGATTGAACATGCCCTATATTATCTTCATCTGTTTTACTATGAAGGGGGACCATGGGGTGCCAGGAGAGTGGCCCATCATCTTCGTACATATCAGCTTGCAGCTATAGTACCAAAGCTTTGCTCCTCTTTATGGGACCCTTTCACAGTACGGGGCAATGAAATTCTTTTGATATTTCGGTCTTATTATTCTTCCTTTTATTCCTCTGACTCTTCTCTGGCATTGGACACATCTGTACAATCCTTCTTGTCAGGGATCCCTTAGCCAGTGCTTTCTTCTTTACAAGCTCAATGTCTTTTATCACCCATCTCCCATGAGAAAATATGTCATAGTATCATGGTAGCCAAACCGGGTACATGTCTGAGACTTGACGGTTTCCCAGCTGAATTCTATAAACATCCTTCCATTCAGGAGCTTTTTGACCCAACTCAGTCAAGTGTTCTGTCATGTTCAAACAAGTCATGCCCCTCCTCCCTCTTGGCATTATGGAGTAATCGCAGCATTGCCAAAACCAGGCAAAGATCATACGTTACCTGCTTCCTATCACCATATATCTATTCTTAACTCAGATTACAAGTTTTTGATGTCTATTTGGGCTTCTAGGCTTGAGGCCCTTATCCCTTCCCTGCTGGACCGTGACTAGGTGGGATTTGTTCATAAGCATCAAGTGCACAATAATGTGCAATGTACCTTTTTGTTGCTTGAATATGTACAACAATGCTCGATCCCCCTAGTCTTGGCCGGCCTGGATGCAGAAAAGGCCTTCGATTGCGTCTCCTGGTCTTTCCTTTGGTCCCTGTTACACACTTACTGGTTCCGTAAGGAATCTGTGTCGATGCTTCAGCATTTTTATTCTCCCTCATTTGCCTTAGTCAGAGTCAATGGCATGTGTTCTACTCCATTCTCGCTTGGTCGGGGCATTCGCCAGGGATGCCCTCTTTCTCCTTTACTGCTTGTTTTATATATTGAACCCCTTGCCATTTCCATGTGCACTGCCCCAGTTGCTTATGGTATACCTTTTGGGGGTCGGGAATATAAAATAGCTTTATTTGCTGATGACATTCTCTTTACACTTACCAACCCTACTTCTTCCTTAAAGACGCTTCTTGAGTTGCTCTCTCAGTTTGAAAAGCTGGCTGCTTTTCAGGTAAATACTGATAAAACAGAATTCCTGACATTTAACTAGTCTCCTTCAGATTCTATTATAAAGCTGTTTCCAGTCTGGTGGAAAAGAAATCATTTGTGATATCTGGGGGTTTCGATTCCTCAGAATTTGGATCCCTTAGACTTATTCAATTACTAATTTGTGACAACAGCTATATGTCAGGACCTTAAAGGTGATAGGAAGCAGTATTTAAACTTCTAGATGCCCTCTATTTGTTCTTGTATTGGCTACCCATTATTCTGATATGTTTTGACCTTTTCTGTGAATTAATAATCAGAATTTGAGTAGGCAGTATAGCGCAGTGGTTTAAGGCTCTGACCTGGAGACCTGGGTTTGAATCCCACAGCCCCCACTTGCATACTGTGTGGCCCTGAGCAAGTCACTTAACTTCCTTGTGCTCTCAGGTCACACTTGTAAACAAGTTTTCAGCTTAGTGTGTCTCTCCTGGTTAAACAAACAAAAAAAAATGTTTTGCCTTTGTAACTACTCTGAATCCGTCTGTGCTCAGCAGTTGCTGCTTTCTGTTTTCATACTGCCTGAACATTCTATGACATCAGAAGCATCCATTCTAGCCCATTCAGATGAATAGCATGGAATGGGAGTTTCTGATGTCATAGAATGTCTTAGAAATATGAAAATCATGAGCAGTAGCTAGTGCAGAGAGTGGAACTCAATGCAGATCTGAGGCATCCCAAAGCTAGATTATTTATTTGTCAAAAAATCATCAAGGCATATCAGAATACATAACTGACAAGGAAAGGAAGATGGAAGAGCAGTTAACTATGAAGAAATCATTTCTTATCTCCTTGAAGAAATGGGTTACCATCTCTCTATCCATTTATCAGAGGGTGGACACCATTCATATCAACGTTCTTCTTGGCATTTTATTCTTTTTTACAAACTCTCCCTCTTTCTCCCCCATCTTTTTATTACCGTGAATGGAGTCATATGATTTTGAATTTTATTTGGAAGGATAAGAAGTCTAGGATCTGGACCTCTCTTTTGCATCTCCCAGTGGACCATGGTGGGATAAACCTTCCCAACTTTAACTGGTATGCCACAGCATGTCAGCTTCATATTTTCTGTCTTGGGACTGCTCCATTTTTTCAAGCACACTGGAAGGAAATTTAATTTGTTCTAAATGACTTACATGATGTTGGTTGCCTTTTGTATTCCAGCCCCCCTTAATATCTCCCTTTTTCTATTTTTTTTTGTATTTTTCTGCTGTTTTGATTACCTGGCTAAAAAGATGCATGCTCGTATCTCAGACTCTGATGCCCTTCTTTTAAATGCCTTGGGCCTGTAACTGACAGATTCCCCTCAACCGTCTAGATTATTTCTCCGTCAGTGGGCCAAAATGGGTTTAGTGTATGTCCATCAGGTTTTGGATCGCACTGGCATTCGGTTATTTAGAGGTCTTCAGGTGAGGTATGGTATAACTTTGTCGGATTATTATAGATATTTGCAGTTGTGAACCTTTTTTCACTCCCTCTCTTCTTTACTCAGATTTTCTTCAGATTCTATACTGCTATTGGTGCAGTTGTTATTTATCTGCCAAAGGGGGGCTCCGCGAGACCATCTGATTGGCACTCTCTTCTCTATGCTGTGTGCCTCTGCTACAGAATCCACTGAGATAATTTTTAAATGACGATTGCATGATCTTCCAATGGAGTGTGATTTTACTCAATGGAAGAAATTTTCTCTAGTTTCCTTCAAACTCTTGATGGCTCCATACTTTCGCAAGTTTGGGTGAAAATACAGAATGCGCTATTTTAGAACCCCTGCTTCACTTATCTCATATTTAGACCATTGGTGGGTGCCTGCTGGAGGCAATGTGGTGAGCAATTAGCAGATCATGCACATATTTTTGGGTCTTGTCCCTGTTTACAACAATATTGGTCTGCAATTTTTCAAACGATTAGCCAACTTTTTGATACCCCCTCTCCCATGCCTCCACATTGGTATTGCTTCATATCCCATCTGGGAACTTCACAGTTTGAGGTAGATCACTGAAGCTGTTATTGATTTTACAGATCGGCACTAAAAAGATTATCATGAAACTAAGGTGTCAGCCTCATCTCCCACAGATTTCGCATTGGGAAGGTTTGGATGAAACTATATATAGACACAAACGGTGTAGTTATAAGTACTTAAATTTACTCTCTACATTTGAACACATTTGGGGTGCTGGCTAGTATATAAGGTAGGAGTAAATTCTGCTTTTGTTCCTTAATGCATCTCCAGGGACTATTTCATGGCATTTTTTTGGCATGAAATTATTATTGCTTATCCTACACCTGCCTCCAAGCCTCACTCATTTTTTTATTTTTCACTTTTTATTTGTTGATTTTGTATTTTTAAATACCTGCTTTCTGACCATTGAACCAACTTCTTTTAGTTTACAATATATTATGTACAGCAAGTTACTAGTGCATATTAATATGTGCTTGTTTGTTGTCACTTTTTTCTTTCCTTGAGACGTAACTTACTCTCTTTTTATGCATATATTAAGGTCTCATTCTTGTTTTTTTTCTTTTTTTATATAGTGGCTCTTATGAGTCCATCCTTATGTCTTATGTTGTTTGATATTGATTGTTCATCTTGTAAAGTTCTTTTTGCTTAAAAATTGATAAAGAGATTATTATAAAATTAAAAAAAGAAAGAGTCCTGAGAGGACTTGTGAATCTGAAAGTGGATAAGGCCATGGGTTCAGACAGGGTACACCTAAGGGTGCTGAGGGAACTCAGAGAGGTACTGGCTGCACATCTGACAGCCCTATTCAACAACTCACTGGAAAGAGGAATGGCTTCAGAGGACTGGAGGAGGGCAGATGTAGTCCCACTTCATAAATGTGGCAGCAGGGAGGAGGCTGGCAATTATAGGCTGGGCAGTCTAATATCAGTGATGGGGAAGTTAATGGAGACACTTTTAAAAGAAAGTCTAGTGGCTGGCCCACTGGTGTAGTGGCAAAGTGTCCGTCTGTGGTGCCGATGTCCTGGGTTCAGGGACAGACTCGGGAGTTGGAGGGCCAGCTGGGGGGAGAAGGATTGAGCATCTCAGGGACTGCTCTCTATCTCCGGGGGGAGGGGAAAAAGTGTCCAGCACAATATGAACCTCTGGCAGAGGCTGGGAGTTCTGCTGCTGCTGGCACCACATGTTAGGGGGTGGGGTGGATGCTGTCATCATTGCACATCCCCACCCTCAGGGAAATAGCAGCAAAAAATGCCGGCTGCTAAATGATGGCCCCCACCTCTGCTGCTGCTCTCACTCAGACAATGGTCCACCGGGAGGTCCTGCTACCATGACCCCACCCTTGAGGGCAAGCCAGGGCTAGAGACCTGTGTTTCCTGGGAGGGGGTGCCCACCCAGCAGCTCCACCCAGGGGGATAAGCCTGGGGATGGGAGGGCGGTGAGCAGAGTGGGGGATCTGGCCCCCCCTCCCAAAAAAGAAAGGCTAGTGGAGTGTCTTGAATCTAGCTGGTTACAAGACCCAAGGCAGCACAGATTCATGTGTAGGAGGTATTGTCAGACAAACTTGATTCATTTCTTTGATTGGGTGACCAGGGAAATAGATCACAGTGGGACGATGGCTGTGGCCTACTTAGACTTCAGCAAGGCCTTTGACACCATACCACATAGGAAGTTTACAAGTAAACGGGGGAGTTTGGGAGTGGGAACCAAGGTGGTAAACTGGGTACAGAAATGGTTGATGGATAGGTGACAGAGGATGGTGGTAAATAGCATTCACTCTAGTCAGGGAATAGGACATCAGGGAGGGTATAGGGTGTGAAATGAGTCTCTTCACAGATGACTCCAAGATGGGAGCAGTAGTTGAGGGAGAAGAGGGGAGGTTGGCCCTGCAAGGGGACCTGGACACCCTGTAAAGCTGGGCTCACACAAGGAAATTAAATTTCAATACCACCAAGTGCAAGGTGTTGCATCTTGGTCGGGGAAACCCTAAACACAGGTACACCCTGGGAGGGAAGGTGCTGGAGGCCTCAATAGGGGAAAAAGACCTAGGGGTCATGGTGGATGCATGTATGAATAACTCTGAGCAGTGCAGGAGAGCAGCTAGCAAGGCAAACAGGATGTTGGGATGCATCGTAAGGGGGATCACCTCTAGGAGCAAGGAAGTGATTCTGCCGCTGTACAATGGACTGGTTAGACCACACCTTGAGTACTGTGTACAGTACTGGAGACCACACTTGAAGAGGGACATACAGCTCCTGGAGAGGGGTACAGAGGAGGGCAACAAATATGATACGAGGCTAGGGGATTTGATGTATGAGGACAGACTTGAGGAGCTCTGCCTGTTTTCATTGGAGAGAGGAGAGCGGGGGACATGATTGAGGTCTTCAAGTACCTCAAGGGAATAAATAGGGTAAACATGGAGGGATCTTTAGACTAAAGCAGGGAGGTATCACCAGAGGGCATGGTTTGAAGTTGGAAGGTGGAAGGGTGAGGGGGGGTAGAGGGGGAGGTTTTTCACTGAGAGGGTTGTGGACCCTTGGAATGCACTGCCTGGTGAGCTGGTTCAGAGATCCACAGTGGAGGGCTTCAAACGAGGGTGGGACAGACACAGCAAGTGGATGTATCAGATGATGGCCTGTCCCGGGGGGGGTGGAGATGGATGACAGGGGTTTCTGGAGCACAAGGGATGGGAGGGCCTTGGCACCCAACTAAGGATCTACGGTTCGAGCAGACTCGATAGACCATAAGGCCTAATCTGCTGGCAAATAGTATGGTAGTATGATAGTGACCAGCAGGTTACCTCAGGGTTCAGTACTGGGATTGGTCCTCTTTAGTGTCTTTATAAGTAACATTGCAGAGGGCCTGTAAGGGAAGGCATGCTTCTTTGCAGATGACACTAAAATCTGCTATAGGGTTGATGCTAAGGAAAGGGTGGAGAAAAAGAGTAGAGACCTGAGGAACCTGTAGGAGTGATCATGGGAATGAGAGCTGGGTTTCTTTTCGAAAAAGTGCAAAATGAAGCACCTAGGGCACAGAAACACAGAGGTGGTGTATACAATGGGGAAAGAGGTACTGACAGTCACTAAACAGGAAAGGGAACTTGGGATTATCATATCTGATACATAGATACATATAATTTGTCGGCAGATGAGGGAGTGCCAGGCCCATCTTGTCTGCCCATATTCCCTACCCACCCCAAGTGTCCCTTGACTTACCCCTTCTGCGCTGTCTCTAGGGTTACATTATGTCTGTCCCACGCATTTTTGAATGCCTACACTGTTTGCATCCCTATCACTTACACACACCCACCACCCTTTCAGTGAGGAAGTATTTCCTCACATTCTCCCTGATTCTACCACCCTCCAGTCTCAAATCATGACCCCTTATTTTTGAGCATTCTTTTTTCGGAAAGAGGATCCCCCCTGGGCCCTATTAAAACCCTTGAGGTATTTAAAAGTCTCTATCATATCCCCCTCTCCCCTCTTTTTCTCCAGTGAATACATCAAGGTCTGCTAGTCTCTCATCATATATCTTCTGGTGCAGGTCCTGCTCCATCTTTGCAGACCACCTTTGGACTGCCTCCATTTTGTCAATGTCCTTCCTGAGGTGTGGCTTTCAGAACTGTATGCAGTATTCTAGATGAGGCCTCACCAGTGATCTGTAGAGTGGCATCATCACTTCCCGTTTTCTGCTGGAGATACCCCTCCCTATACACCCCAACATACCACTGGCTTTCCTTATCGTGTTCTCACACTGCCTGGCAACTTTTAGATCATCTGTTATGATCACCCCGAAGTCCCTTTCCTGCTTGGTGGTTGTCAGCATCCCCCCCCTCGTTGAATATTTTTCCCCTGGATTCCTGTGCTTCAAGTGCATAGTTTTACATTTTTAGTGTTAAATTTCAGCTGCCACACCCTTGACCATTCTTCTAGTTTACCCAGGTCTCTTCTAATCCTTTCCACCCACTCTGAAGTAGCGACCCTATCGCAGATCTTTATGTCATCAGCAAATAAACACACTTTCTCCTCCAGCCCCTCCGCAATGTCAGTTATGAAGACATTAAAGAGGACTGGCCCCAGCACTGATCCCTGGGGCACCCTGCTTGTTACCGCCCTCTCCTTGGATTGACCTCTGTTCACTACCACTCTTTGTGTCCTCCTGCTTAGCCATATACTAACCAAGTTCACTATCCTGTACCCCACACCCAACCTTTTCAATTTGTTTATTAGCCTTCTATGTGGGACAGTGTCAAAGGCCTTACTAAAGTCAAGGTAGGCCACCCCCCCTCCGGTCTACCAATCTGGTTACCCAATCAAAGAATTCTATCAGGTTTGTCTGGCAGGATGTACCTGCTGTGAAACCATGTTATTTTGGATCCTGCTGTCCGCTGGATTCCAGGAACTCCACAGTTCTTTCTTTTAGCAATGCCTCCATCAATTTCCCCACCCTGATGTTAAGCTGACCGACCTTTAATTACCCGCTTCCTCCCTACTCCCACCCTTGTGGATAGGGACAACATTTGCCCTTCTCCAATCCACAGGGGCCACCTCTGTCTCCCATGATTCATTGTACAATTGTGCCAGTGGCACTGCCAGTTCATTTCTGAGCTCTTTTAGTATTCTTGGATGGATTCCATCTGGTCCCATTGCCTTGTCTATTTTTACCTTTTCAAGCTTTTCGTGCTCTTTTCTGACACTCTCTCCTCTGTGAATGGACTGATATTTACCCCCTGTCCCTGCCCCCCTTTCTCTCTCTCTCTCTCAGTGGTGGTCCCTCACCTTCTCTCTCCAGTAGAAAACAGGAAGTTGTTGGCTCTCTGTACAGACAGTTGGTAAGACCACATCTGGAGTACTGTGTACAGTTCTGGAGACCCTAACACTGCAAAGACATTGACAAGGTGGAGGCTGTTCAGAGAGGGCACCCAAAATGGTGCAGGGTCTGCACCAGAAGACATATGAAGAAAGACTAAAGGAACTTAAGATGTATAGCCTCGAGGAAAGGAGGGAGAGGGCGGACATGATAGAAACTTTCAAATATCTCAAGGGAATCAACAAAGTCCAAGTAGGTAGCATCTTTCAGAAAGAGAGATGTGCAAGAACAAGGGGGCACAATTTGAAGATAGAGGGGGGACGGCTCAGAGGTAATGTTAGAAAGTATTTTTTCACAGAGAGGGTTGTGGATGCATGGAACAGCCTTCCTGAGGAGGTTGTGGGGTCAGGAATAGTGGGAGAATTCAAGAATGCATGGGACAGGCATAAGGCAATTCAAGTGTAGGGGTAGGAGGAAGTAGGCTGTTGGTTAACTAGGATCTACAGCTTATCCGTTAGGTAGGGAAATTGGCAGACTAGGTGGGCCAAGCAGTCCTTATCTTCCACCAAATTCTATGTTTCTATGTTCTATGTTTCTCTCTTTCCTTTGTAAATACTGATCAGAAATATTTATTCAGGATTTCTGCCTTTTCCTGATCTTCCTCAGTAGACCCTCCTCCTTCCTTTTTAATCCTCACTATCCCTCCCCTAGTCTTTCTTTTATCACTGATGTATCTGAAAAAGGTCTCGTCTCCTCTCTTAATCATCAGGGCTATCCTCCTCTGTATTTGCTTTGGCCCTTCTAACTGCTTTTCTGGCATCCTTCTATTTTTTCAGGTATGATTCTCTATCTTCCTCTCCCTGTGTTTCTTTGAATTTTCTGAATGCCTTCCTTTTTTCACTCACACTCCTAGCTACCTCCTTGGTGAACTATAGTGGTTTCTTCCTTCTCTTATTTTTATTTACCTGCCTTATCCACATCCTAGTAGTGTATTCTATTGCCCCCTTTAGATTTGCTCATTGCTTGTCCACTGGCTCCCCTCCCTTTCTTCCCTGTAATGTTTCCTATACACAGCCCCCCAACTTTTCAAAATTGACCCTTATGAAATGCATGATTTTTACCCTTGTGTGGCAGGACTCCTCCTCTTTTTCGATGAAAAGCCACACCATTTAGTGATCACTGGACCCTAGAGGGTTTCCTACCTGTACATCTGTAACTCTATCCCCATTGGTGAGCACCAGGTCCAGAATAACTCGTTCTCTCTGATGAACTCCCTTACCAGCTGCCTGAGTCCTGCTCCTTGAAGAGCTTCCAGGATGGCCCTGCTCCTTGCTGTGGCTGCAGTGTGTGTTTTTGAGTTGATGTCAGGTGTATTGAAGTCACCCATAACTAATATATTCCCTTTATCCATCATTTTGTAAATGGATTCTAATAGTTCTTTATATATCTCCTTCCCTGTCCTGGAGGCCTGCAGACCACTCCTGTCTGGATTGCTATTCTCCTTCCTAACTCCAGTGTTATCCACAGAGCCTCTGCTCCTACCTGACCCCCCTGTATCTCTGTCACCATAATTCCTTCCTTCACATACATAGCCACCCCTCTCCCCTTTCTCCTGCTCCCGTCTCTAGGGTATAGATTACACCCTGGTATTTCCACATCCCAGGCATTGCTCTCTGAGTACCATATCTCAGTAACAGCCACAAAATCCAGTTCTGCTTCGGTCAGTAAGGCCACCAGGTCTGGAATTTTGTTTGCCAGGCTACGGGCATTTGTATACATGCTTTTCTGCTTCCCATTTGCAATTTCTGCTTTTGGGGGAGTAATGGCTGGGTTCCCCTCCTTTTTGGGCTCCTCTGCCTCAGTCTCCCCCTCCTAGTTTAAATTCCTGATGATGACATCAAACTTTTGCTCTAGAGCCCATACCCCCTCTCTTGTCATGTGCAGGCCATCGTACTGAATAACTTCCTTTCCCAAAAGTCTCCCCATGCTACAGTGAGGTGGTAGCATTTAGCCTGACACCGACTCTGTAGCCATGCATGATCACCTCAAGGTGATGAAGCAGTGTGACAAGGCAGGAGGCAGGGCCAGGGGGATGCTGGGGTGCATAGAGAAGGGAATCACCAGCAGAAGGAGACAAGAGTTGTTATCACTGAATCAATTGTTAGTGAGACCCCCCCCCTGAGTACTGTGATCAGTTCTGGAAACCACCTCTCAGGAAGGACGTAGACAAGGTATAGGCTGTCCAGAGGAGGGCAACTAAACTGTTGCAGGGGCTGAATCATATGCCCTATGAAGAGAGACTGAGGGATCTCAATATGTACACCCTGGAAGAGAGGAGATAGAGGGAGGGACATGATAGACACCTGTAAGTACCTCACAGGGGTGAATAAAGTACAGGAGGGGAGTATTTTTCAGAAGATAATGTTCACAAGAACAAGGGTGCATGCAATGAAACTGGAAGGGGGAAAATTTAGGAGGGATATGAGGAAATACATCATTTAAAGAGTGGTGGATGCCTGAAACAGTCTTCCAGCAGAGGTGGTGGGAGTGAAAACAGTGGTGGGCTTCAAGCATGCATGGGATAGGCACAAAGGAGTCTTGGTAGGGAAGCAGTGGGGGGGGGGGTAGAGGTAGCCAGGATCAGATAAAGTTTGTGGTGACAATATAGTCAGGAACAATATGGGCAGACTGGGAGGGCCAAGCTGTCTTTATCTGCTGACAAATTCTGTGTTTCTACGTTTCTACCATATGCAACCTAACAGGTTACAGGCATCCAGTTTGACTGATGACATAGGGTATAGTGATTTAACTCAGTTATGCCTCGGGGGCCATTTTGTATTAAGGTTAAGCAATGTTAAACACAGACAAAAAGCAATCTAGGTGGTAATGAGTTAATGCAAAGAGATTTTACAGGTAACAGATGTCTGAGCCTTTTTTGTGCAAGTTTATAGCATACATTTTCTGAGTTAATAAATATAAAGAGTTAATTAGAGTTAATTAGAGCAAACTAAGGATCTGTGTTCTAAAACAACCTCCTCTTCTCTCACACACACGGGGCTAACTTGAACAATACAGATTATTGCATGTATTTTAAGTGTCTGTTTTAATGTAACTAATCACCAATTACGCGCAACAAAGTATTATAGTTTAGTTAGATGTTTGTTGCAAGTACTTACATTGCAAAGTCAATGCAGTCACAGTATAGTTACAGTATAACTACAGTGCAGTTAAATGACACAAAGTGTAACATGTGTGTAATTTGTTGCCCTATTTCCCCAAATCTGCAAAGAGCAACAGTCGTTCTGAGATTGTCTGGAATTGGGAGTGGATAATGTTATTGCTGGATAAAAGGTAAATAGGGCTGAAATGAGCAGTTTATAAAATATTCAAACCCTTCAATTATCATTCCAAACATAAGCAAACATTGGGACAGAAAATTGAATTAGCCTGAAATTCTTAAACTAGCTGAACAGATTCAAATGCTAATACTTCAGTCTGGGGCTCCATACACAGTCACAATTGGTAGTTTTCAAAACTGGGGTGTAACTGGCTCCCTATTGCATAACCATCAAAAATTGCCATAAACAAAACTGCTGCCTTTGTTGCCAGGGAAAGGAGTATCCCCAGTGACTAAGATGCAATGGAAATGTGTCTGCCAGATGTTCAGTTGTGCAAATGGAGTTTTCACAGTGAAGCATTACCCATGGAGGTCTGGACATAGCATAGAATCAGTCATAGTGTGCTATGCCATGTTCAGAAACCCATCGCTTAATCCTTGCCTTTAAGCTTGCCTTTGGGCCACAAACATTTTAATTTTTCTATGGCTCCTGAGCATGCATTTCAGGGTCCTATAGGCCCCTTCCTAACCACAGACAAAATGTAATCCCTGGCATCTAGTGGAACTTTCCAGCCTTGGTTCCCCACACCACCACTCCAAGGTACATTTCCACACTGAACTTAGGCCTCTGCCATCCAAGTCCTTGGTCAATGCAGCAGCGCAACACTACCAGTCCCTAGGAGCTCTAAGGGCAGGTGGTATCATCATGTCAAAGAACTCTGCTGCAGTCACAGTAAGGTTGCCATGTTCTGAGTATGACCCTGGGAACCATTTGCATACAACCACTGTCCCCTTCCCTGAAAATGTACTATTTGACGTATGACTGAGTTGGGGGCATGGCGCAATGTGGGGCAGAAACTAAGGAGCTGGCACTATTTTGTCATTCTCATAAACAGCACCAGTCTCCAGTGACTGTGAAGGAGTCTCACGAATGAACAATGCGTCTTGGATTTAGATCGAGATTCCCCTCCCACAAGACATCTAAGCCATTCCATGCTAAATCAGAGCCAGGTCACGGAGGACGTTGTCTGTACCCTAACGTGGCCAGCTCAAATTCCGATCCAGACCCCATCAAGGTGGGCAGACTTGGAACAGCCTAGATTTTCCAAGTCGAATTTCCGAAAATCTGGGCTGGAATAAGAGCTAGATGATAGCTGCCTTGCCCATCCCTTATTAAAACCAATGTTCATACTCAAAAATGATCTAAAATTTGTTTCGAACAGAGTCAGATTAGATCACTTAGACCTTTTCAGATGCAGCCCATAATGTTTTCAATTTCAGCATTCAACATTGGGGGTTCACACACCTCTAGGTCAAAACAGGAGGAACTTCAAAGGAATTTCAAAGATCCAACTGACAAATCAGCAGGACAATCTCAGTAATGGCAGCAGGACAGGAACAGTAGGACTGCAAGCATTAGCTCTGACTACACAATGAAGGTGGTAAAAAATTGTGATGGCAGGTTTCTCTGCACTGTAGTCTTTAAGAACTCACTTCCTCAACGCGGTTGGTGGTGTCACTCTGCCTCAAGCTCAAGTTCTTAATCTACCTTATGCTCTGTTGTTCTGCACATACCCTGCACAGAATATTGGTCTGTACATTTGTATGTTTTGTACTTTAGCACCCTATTTAGTTTTCACTGTATTACTTGGCACAGAATGGACCTGTTTCACAACTGTTATGTATTTTATACTCTTGATCCTCATTGTATTGTCCACTCCCTGCATCAGGATGCATCTGCAAATGAGCTATTACCATCTCAGTATGTCTTTCTTGGTAAAACATTTGAAATAAATAAATAAATAACTAAATAAAACCTTAGGGACATGGACACAACATCAGTGCAGTGCCCCAACAAAATCAGTGTTGGAGGAGTGTACCAAAAAGTTGGAATTGCATAAAACACCTCAGCCCAGGCCACTGTTCAATTCAATGTCTGACCCTTCAACTACAAACGTGAGGGGTCATTTGACCCCCCCCGACTCCATGACTCTGCCGACTGTCCATGCCTGAGTGATGAGATCATTGTCTATCAGAGATGACTGTTTTCTGTTCAGCACAGTCAAATACAAAAAAAAAAAAACAGAACTCATTTTTTTTACAGTTTATTTACCCAGGATAGCTAAGCTGAGATGCAGTATCTTGATTTCAGTAAGGTCCTGATTTTACTTACTTTTTCAGATCAAGATGCTCTACCCTGCTGAGATGCAGCATCTGAGTTTCAGTATAGTCCTGCTTTTTAGCTGGGTGTACTGAACACTGAAAGTTTTTTTGACTTGCTCATATTGTCACACATCATTAAATATTTTTGGTAAGATCTAAATCTGGATCCGAGGTTGTGTCTCCTGATAGGCTCCTGGCACTGGACTATGTGGCCTCTAGCAGGACATCCAGGAGGACTAAGATCTTCAGATCATGAGTACTGCATGCAGTGTTGGAATCCCTAAAGCAAAAGGACAGTGGGACAGTCAAGAGGGTGAAACACTAGGCCATTAAAGTGATCAAGGTTATGAAGCACAAGATGAATGAGGAGATGTTGAAGGCCCTCAACATGTTCACCCTGAGGAAAAGGAGGCTTAGGGGGAATGCAGGCTCAGTCTTCAGTACACTCAAGGATATCAACAAGGTTGAATAGATGGAGATGCTTGATCTGGTGTGCTCCAGGAGGACATGGGGACATGAACTGAAGCCAAAAGATAGTAAGTCATGTGTAATGTTTGGAAGTACTTCGTCTTCTCGAGGTTGGTGAACCTATGGAACATCCTGCTGGTGGAGATAGTGGATATGAAGATAGTACAGATCTCCAAGGTAAGCCTGGACACATTTCTACACATATGGTACCATAGGTAGTTGGGTAGGTGGCAAATCCCTATATCTTAGTACATATTTGTACAACAAACTTGTTGGTCACTGCTTATAAAGCAGGGGTTGGTTTGTAGACTTGATGGACCTACAGTCACTTCTGGCTTTAAAGTACCATATACTATATATTGATCATGGATCAGGGAAAGGATATTAACCACTGCATGTGTGCACATTTACTTTCTTTCCATGTAGGAAAGGGATATAACATGGCCTAATAATACATTTCTTGTCCTGATGGCCTTTTGCTCTCTTTTCTAAAAACATTTCCAAAATGGTGACACATGCTTACTTTCACGCTTTGTGATTATGACCTTGTCAGTAGTACAGGCATCCAGTGAAAGTTTTTGGAAGACATATCATAATAATTGGTCATTGTATACAGTTGTTATTTTTTAAACAAATTTCCATTACATATTGAGTTTATTTTTGCACCAGGGCTACATAGAAGATTACAAGCAAAAACACCTAAAAATATCTTCGTGAGTTACCAAGGAGCAACTCATTTATATTCAATTACCTTGCTTGTTTTTTTTTTAAATATATTCTTAGAATTTCTTTGAAATACTAGCATTAAAATATAATCAACTCTGTATCCTCTCTTCCTATTCTGTTACATTTTCCAGCTGAGGTGTAAAACATCTCTTAATTAATGTAACTGGAGATTATAATGGAAACACACTCATAATTATAGGGTGATAGGTGTAATTACTTTTACAGGATTCATATGCAGCTTTAAAGGACAGTATTTACACATTTGGAAGAGCTAAGACAAAATTGTTCTAATGTTCCTTATTACTAAAATGACTTTCTTGCACGAATGTACATGGACCTGAATGGATTACATGACAGTCAGGTGAAAGGACACTTTTTTATGAATGGAGGAGGCTCCAGCAAGTCTTTCAAAATGGGTGGCAGTTTGTTCAGAGTTACACTTTGCTTCCATGCAAAGCTACAAATAGTGGTAAAGTCAAGCCACAAGGCTATGTGCAATTTCCCCAAATAGCCAAAATTCACAGCAGCTTCCATGCTCTGTGGCTATTTGCGAGAGAATATTTCCCATGAGACGTCAAAATGGGCTAGACTGTGTTTTACAGGTATGAGCCAAATCAGTTCAAAAAGAAATAAGAACCTCCAGGAACCTTGGCAGTTCTGAAGTATAGAACCCCAGCAGTAATACCCATACAAAGTAAATGTACAGGTTTGAAATACAAATTAGTTTGTTAAGTGTAATTATCAAATAAACTGCAAAAACTGCAGTAATGCATCTGTTGCCATCCCCTTCCTTCATCCCTTACCCTCCTGACTCAACATGATGCTACAGGCATGGGGCCATGCCTCATAGGTGTCTTATTTGATGTAGGGCCATATGTAAAGTACTAGAGTCACCAGACGGGGACCCAGACCTATAGCTTGCTTAGTGCAGGGTGCTGCAAACGCTACGCAAAGCAACATATCCACAATGCATGTTCCCAGATCTATAGCTTGCTCAATGCAGAGCCCATAGTAGAACTGTGGAACAGTGCCCTAGACCTACAGTATGCCTTGATTCTTACAGGGCCCTGTGGGCCCTAGGTGAAGAAGCATACCCACGGTGCCTGATATGGACCTATAACTGTGTGGTGCAGGGCCCTTAGACCTATAGCATGCTTATTATATGGCCCTGCTGCTCATATGTGAAATAGAAGATCTATGTGGGACAGCCCGTACCTTAGTGTGGCCTTCAGTCATGAGAGTAGGAGACTGGGAGGGGGGTGGGTGCAAGGATTGAAAACCCTAATACCACATTTCCATACTTTTGTGGCCTTAACTCTAACAGATGCTTTAATGTATTTTTTTGCAACTTATTTCCTTACATTTTGCAAAAGGTATAAAACAACGTATGCCTTTATCTTTCTTCATGCAGTGCTTTCAGGCTTGCTTCATGCAGGGTCCAGTACACCCTATCTAAAGCAGACGACCCTTGGGCATGGTGGCTGGTCTATAGCTTGCTTTGCAGATGACCCTATGGGCCCAGTGTGAAGCAAGACACCCATAGTCTAAGGGCATGGACCTGTGGCTTACATTGCACAGGACTCTGTGGGCCCTATGTAAAGGAGCTGACCCATTTGGCATGGTGCCCAACCTATGGGTTGCTTTACACTGGGCACTGTGGGCCCTAGCTTAAGCAGCAGATCCACATGGACCACGTATAAGTTACAAGTGATAGAAAAAAAAACTGAGTCCTAGCACATGTGCAGTTCATATTTTTGGGGATCTTCATTTATTCTGGGGTGTTTTTTCAATCACTCATAAAGTTTTGACTTTTGAACCTTTTTTTCCTAATTTGAGAGTCAGGGTGCTTACCACTACCCTCATGACTACATAACTAAGGGGGCTGAATTTGGCCCTAAAAGGAATTTTTTGGGGCACCAAAAACAACCTTGTCTTTTTTGCTAATAAAACCACATCCCTGTTCACAGTAGAAGTTTCAGTGTTTTATTGTTTTTTCATATTTTTTGTTATTAGCAAGTGGCAGCGGCAAACACCTGAGCAGAAAACAACACCTGGCAGAGGTAGAGGGAGGGTTGTGAAAGTCATGGAACCATAATCTGAAGTATATACTGGGGGAGAGCATGGCATGGGTGCCAGAGTGTAGGTGAAGGTGAGTAGGTTAACTTTAGGGTGTGGGCTAGGTGGGGAAAGTTTTACTCAGAGTGTAGGGGGAAGAGTTGCTGGAGGGGAGGATGGTGTCATGGATGGCCAAGAGTTGTGAGGGTGAAGGTTTACATTAATTTGAAGGGAGAGGGGGAGAGGTTAGAGAGGTCAATGTAAGTAAGCCAGTGGGGTTGGCAGCCAGTGGCTGCAAAACTTGGTTTTTTTAATTCTATAAAAAGAGATTTACCTGACACTGAGGTTGGGCACCTGGTTTTGGGATGAGGAGTAAATGTTATCCAGCACTGGAACTGGGCACCCGGTGTCAGGGGAAAAAACACAGATGTGAAGGTTTTTGTTTTATCCTTTGTGACTAATTAGTCAGACATCAAGGAAAAATATTCATGTTCAAGGTGGGGTACCAGTGGCAGGCAGTGGGAAAGCTTAAAGAATTTTTTAATTTTGATCCATGCTTGATTAGGAAGTCAAGCATGAGTAAAAATTTAATTTGTGTTTTTCAGATAGTTTTTCCTTTTTTTGACACGTGTGCAGGCTCTATTACTTTTAAAATACAAGTATCTGTTCGTCCTGACATGGGTGTGGAAAGTGTGGAAGATCTAGTTAAAGGGCATAAACTGCTGTCTTTTCAAGAGGCTTGCTCTCTTTTCAAATGGTGCTTTATTCATGTATTTAAATATTTACAGATCTCTCACATGCTGTTACAACATTTTGGATCTCGGTTATGGTCTATGTCCCTTACGTCTACTCTTTCCACATATGTCAGTTCTGTCCCAACATCTCACCTGATATCATATACATATAAATTTTTACTATCTACTATTTTGGTACTAGAGGGTCAGAGATTCTACTGGTGGGATCATGTTATACCAATGTTCACCCCCTCCGGGCCTTGGTCAAAACTTTGGAAACATCTGCACAGGTATATCAAGTAGGACAGATACAGATACATGCAGTTTCAGATCAATCGCAATCTGTACTACACCCCGGTTAAACTTGACCAAATGGATAGGTTGTCCTCCAATCAACATCCCAAATGTCAAAATGCACCTGGGGACTTACTCCACATGTTATAGACCTGTGAAAAAATTGCTCCTTTTTAGCAAACTATCCAGACCCACCTCGACCCATTACTAGCATTGTCTGATAATTTCACACCTGAGATATGCATCTTGGGAGACTATACACAGTTGAATGGGTGAATTCAAAGAGCGCATATGGCCCTAATCTCAGCTTGTGCTAAGAAAGTAATACTGAGACATTGGCTAGATTTGATTACCCCCAATCATGTAGAATGATATAAGGAAATCATGTTTGCCCTATAAGCTGAGCGCCTCATTGCAGGTTTCATTAACAGGATGGGTAAATATAAACAAAATTGGGACCAATTATGTAACCTTACATTGATTTGCTAGAACTTTGTCATCTATATGAAAACCCCCTAAGATAGTTTTCTGTCTTTTGAAACCTCTAAGGATGATTACGATTAACTCAGCCCTTTATAACCATCCTTAAATAACAATCCAGTGGCAGTTTGGGGAGGGCTGGGTGGGTAGGGTTGCAGACAACTGTAATCATTTATATTCTTCTTATATGTTTATCTTTTTCACTGAATGCTGTATACTTACCTACTTTGAGTGTACTGGTTATGTTTCACTTCAGCATTATCATGTTGTCTGTATAATGTGATTTGCTTGATCTAAAATAAAGCATATTTACTGCAAAAAAAAAAAAAATATCTGGGCTGGCCTGTTGGTGCAGCAGTACAATTACTGCTCATGACACTGGCAATCTGAGTTTGGGAACAAGCTCTGATCATCAGAGGCCAGCTGTGGGTAGGGACAGCAGTTAAATCCACTGCTATACTGCTTCCTGGGTGACCACAAGTGGCAATGCAGTTGGGAGTGGCTCATGGGTGGGAGGACATTGGCTGGTGCTGCATCATGCATGCTTGTATGCATGCTTGTGCACCCTTGCTGCCAATGTCCTGGAGGTAACGGGAGAAAGCAGGGTAACCCCAACCAGATAAATGATGCTGGCTGCTCACAGGCCCCTCACCTGGCTACCCAGGTACTGCCTCCCACAACCAGATCCATTCTGCAGTTGGAATTGAGGTGCCCCACCACCTCTGTCAGAGGAGAAAACTCTGGATGCACACAGGAGGTGAAGGTAAGTCCTTGGGGGATGCCAGAGTGACAGAGCTGGGATGTCTGGAAAAACAGGATCCGACAAGAGAACAGGAGCATAAACAAATTAATGAAAAAAATAAACAAAAATGTATTTTATTTAGGTGTTTTTGTACTGAGAAACAAATGAAAGGCCTTATTCTCAGCCAATATCTATCAAACTTAAAAGTTTTAGTTTTTAAATTGATGTATTATAGTGGTGTGGTAGTGCCACCATAGTTAGGGTTGAGTAGGCATTTCTATTTTAAATCCCAAATTTGTACTTTAATAGCTTTGCAACTGTTCAATGGATTTGCACGACATTTTGGATGTGCGGTCTTGTATGCAGGGTCTCTTGATGTGCCAAATTTTATTCCAGTTGAATGCATGGATTCTGAGATCTGAATAGCAAAAGAAGTGAAAAGGTGATGTTTTTTGTTTGCTTTTGTTTGTCATTGCCTAGTGCCCAGATGGTTTGGAATGTTGCTCTGCAATTTTCAGGAAAAAAAGGGCTTGGGCCACAATGGTGCCTTTCACTGGTTTGGTGAACAAATATTAATCCATTCCAGAGTTATGAGAATTTGACATTTTGGTTCTGAGCATGCTCAGTCCTTTTTTTTTGGCTAGCTGCTTGTAACAAAGCAAGAATTTGATCCATATGAAAAAAGATTGTTTTTCATGTGGGGGTAATCCTTTTTTGTGAAAAAACATTCTTTTTCATATGGCAACCATCTTTATTTCCTTTTAAAAAAATGTTGAAAACCAATAAAAATGAGATCCTGTAGAGACAGTAATGCATGTATCTTGCTAATTGGGACCCTGTTGGGTAAATTCTGGTGTTAAGTTTTGGAAAAATGAACCAGAAATTTGTTTTCTATACATTTTTAAATCTGTTTTCATGACTCTATTTTTTGTTTGTATGGCCATATGAGAAAAGAATTGGGCCATAAAAAAAGAAATTCTTCATGCAAAAGAAAAAACTGTTATTCATTTTTTTCCAGAGTCTTTTTTCATATGAAAGCATCCTTTTTCATCATGAAAAAGGATCCCTCCGTATGAAAAAAGAATCTGAAATCTGAAAAAAACTAAGTCCAAATTATTTTTTCAGATGAAAGCATCCTTTTTCATATAAATGAAAAAATCTGACTAAAAAGAATCCCTTCATATGAAAAAAGAATCTGAAAAAAAACCTAAGTCCAAATTATTTATTCGTATGAATGGATCCCTTTTTCGTGAGATTTTTCATTCATATGAAAAAGGATGCCTTCATACGACAACAAATTTGGACTTAGTTTTTTTTTCAGATTATTTTTCATACGAAGGAATGCTTTTTTGTGAGCTTTTTCATTCATACAAAAAAAGGATGCCTTCATACAAAAAAGAAATTTGGACTTAGTTTTTTTTTTCTGATTCTTTTTTTTGTATGAGGGGATCCTTTTTTGTGGATTTTTCTTTCTTATGAAACAGGATGCCTCAAGGAAAAACTCAGAAAGCCTAATTATCTGGGTCTCTTCAGATGGTTAGAGCATAGCACGGAATGCTAATGTTCTGGGTTCAAGTCTCAGTGGGAGTCACACTTTTCATTTCACATCTACATTTGGATTTATGAACTGCCTTGCAGTGGCTTACTGCTTTGAAAAAAGAAAGTTGTTTGGGTCTTTGACACTTGCCTACATTACTGGTTACGCAACACCTAGAAAGGAATTTGTGTGCTTCAAGGGAAAACTCAGAAAGCCTAATTATCTGGGTCTCCTATTGCTCAGATGGTTAAAGTGTAGCACAGAATGCTAAAGTTATGGGTTCAAGTCCCAGTGGGAGTCACACTATTCCTATTACATCTACATGTGGATTTACAAATTGCCTCTCAGTGGCTTACTGCATTGAGAAAAAGAAAGTTGTTTGGGTCTTTCATATGAAGAAAGAATTTGGACTTTGTTTTTTTTTTAAGTTTCTTTTTTCGTATGAAGGAATCCTTTTTCATATGAATGAAAAAAAAACACTCATGAAAAACGATCCCTTCATATGAAGAAAGAATTTGGACAATGTTTTTCACATTCTTTTTTCACATGAAGGGATTTTTTTTCATGAGGCTGTCTTGTTCATACAAAAAAGAATCCCTTCATACTGGAAAAGAATTTGGACTTATTTTTGTATTCACATTTTAACTTCCACAAGCCATAACTTCCTCAATACTTGCAGTTAAGGGACAATCTACATATCAAAAAATGTCTTAATGAGCACTACAAGAATAACACAAAACATCTCCCCAAAATATAGGGCCATATAAAAAAACATAAAAATTAAAAAAAATATCAAACTTCCTGTAGGATAACCAAATTGTACAGTGGTGGTACTCAAAAAAACTATATAAGGAACTGCTAGGACCAGATGCAACATAGCAGGGAACAAACTAAAATGCAATTTGTATCACCCTAAGGTAATAACATTCTATGTGCACTTCATACATAAACACCAAAAAAGCATTAAATAACTGCCTCCAAGGCTAATTTATTCTGAGAGCTTCAAGACTTTTTCCTTTTTTAATTCAATTAAATGTTGCCAATGACTGTTCAAAAATGTATGTGTACAGGTATTTAAACCCAAAACTTCCAGGAAAATTAACAAATAAACTTTAAAAAAATATATTTATCTGGGCTAACCAGCCCTCACGGATTTCTGTCATTTTCCTGGCTTAATTGCCTAAATCCACAGTTTTCCTGGTGCACTGCTTAAATTCAGTGCTAAATATGCAGCCCTCTGCCTTCATATACTGTGTACAGAGTCAGGAACTACTGCATTTAATGGTTTTCAGAAGGGAACAAATGCAAAATTCCAACGCTTATCAGGTGGCCATTCTCCATGCACTTCAAAATGCTCAGACTGCTTGTGTTAAGTCTGAAGTTCAAACAGTCAGTAGTGCACAACAATACCTTCCCACCAAATTGTAAAAACGTAAAAGTCAGGATGGAAGAAAAAAGACGCAGTCCACAGGAAATAAATCAACTGCAGTAGCCAGGATTGCTATTTATTCTTCTCAAATCTTCCATAAAAATTCAGTGTAAATACACAAGGTAGGCAGGCAGTATCCTCTGCAGAAGAGTAGAATAAATAGCAGTCCTGGCTACTGCAGTTGATTTATTTCCTGTGGACTGTGTATTTTTTCTTCCATCCTGACTTTTAAGTTTGTACAACTTGGTGGGAAGGAATTGTTGCACACTACTGCCTGTTTGAACTTCTTACTATCAGAGTTTGCTGCCCTGCATTTGTTGTGCTGCACAGCTGATTCCAATTTGTTTGATTTTCATGACATTCCATCATTGGATTCTCTTCGTGCTAAGTCTGTCCTGATCCCACCTTGCTTCAGGTGCAGGAGCATGTGGGAGTGTGCTGACATTTCAGAGTTAGAACTCCATCCTGTAAGTTTTTGGTTTAAATACCTGTACACATAAATATTTGCACAGTCATTGGTGATGTTTAATTGAATTAAAAAGGAAAAAAATCTTGAAAATCTCAGTATGGAGTGTACATAGAACGTTTGCCTTAGGGTGATAAAAACTGCATTCCTGTAGGATAACATTGGAAGTTTAACAAGCCATACAACCAAGCAAATAAAGTGCTTTTTTTGAGAAATGGAAGGGCAGGGTGCTCTGGGCCCTGCACTTCCACATCAAGATGGATGTATGCATCTGTGGAAGGATGGAAGTGCAGGGCCCTCCACAGGCAAATGAATATGTTCATGAGGATCCCAAAGGGATCTGCAATATTGAGGATATGCTTATACTATCTCAAAAAGTAAGGATATTCTTCGCAAAATATTTCATTAATGCACCAGGTAGGGTTTAGGTTAAACCAACAAAGGTAGTGGAATATGGTGTTAGGGTTCCCAGCCTTAACACCCCACCCCCACCCTGCAGGCAGCAAAAGAAAAAAAAACATTATGGTTTCACCTTTCCTGAGTCTTTACAAATCAGGCCTGGGTGTTCCTTAGGGTTGTCAGCCCTAACCCAGCCCCATTCTCATATAGTCTGCACATCTCAACTTCTTCACTGATGAAATGGGGTGAGCATTAGGTTAACAACCCCAAGGAACACCTCAGACCTGATTTGTGAAGATTCAGGAGAGGTGAAACCATAATGGTTTTTCTCTTTGCTGCCTGCATGGTGGGGGTGGGGTGTTTGGGTTGGGAACACTAACACTACATTTCACTTCTTTTGTTGGTTTAATCTGAACCCTAACTGGTGCATTAATGAAGTTTTTTGCAAAGAATTTCATTATCTGTAAGCAAAAAAGTGTCTTAAAATGGGATATTTTATGTAATTTGCACAATCTGTAGCTAAATGAAACATTGTTTTAACAGTTTTGTAGGAGATTAGACCCTTGGACTGATACAGTGTATGCCAATTTTTTCAGCCCTAGGGGCTAAGATCTCCAAGTTATTAGCTGTTAAAAACAGGGGTCTTGACACAAACGCAAACTCAGTCCTAACATGGAATAATTGATATGCAATTCTGTTCACATTACAAGTTTGATAGGAGATTTCAAAACAAGAATGCTCTAAAACCTTTTTGAGGTTCTCAGTAGAAACAGAATAGGTCACCCATCTCTTGTGTTTACTGTGGAAAGTAATCTTTGAGGCACTCCAATACCTTTACAGACTGGGTTTATGCTCACCTGATAGGCTGGGTAATGCACATATGACTTCAAAGCAAAGAAGCCCTATCCTCTGTATTACTCTGCCTTGGTTATCTGGGCTCAGTTTTTCATGTGCATTTGCCCAGGCTGGATCACAGGATCAAGCTCCTGATATTTTGCAACTAAAAATTGTTTGTATAACTGAAATATTTTCACATACCTTTAAGGTTATTTACAAATCTTTTTTTAAAACTGTGGTTCAGCTTTCAAGAATCAGGCTTTTCTGTCTCATTAACATATCAAATTAATGTAAGATCTGTACTGCTAACCTCCACTTCTAGTGGGAGCCAGCCAGGTATTTTTTTTTGTTTGTTGGATTTCTCACTTAAATTCAGTTATAGGGCCTCTCACTACTATACATGCAAGAAACTAGTGTTTTAAATAATGCACCTAGCTGCAGCTTTTGGCACACCTCCAAGATTACCCATATGCCTATGGTCCCAATGGCAGTGACCATATGCTGTGCCCAGCATTCAGAATGAAATATGGAGCACACCTCTTGGAATAGCATGCTTACTAAACAGAATGCTAAGAAGTGTCCGCTGCAGCCCCTGCCAGCAACTGCATTAAGGTAAACCTGTCGCCCACCAGAATTGGAGACTCAGCAGGGAAGTGGTAGAGCCATAACTCTTGGAGAACAATAGCATGCAAAACAAGTTACTATCCAGGGGTAATGCTACTAGCTCCTACGCTAGTTGCTACAATACACTTTATCTCCACAAAATGTAATTAACAATGTTAGGAGCTCCCTACCTTCTCCTGGCCACCTGCACTGTAGCAACCACTCCTGCGGCCAGTAAGGGCATTGTCTATCTCATTCAGAAACCATCTTTAGTGTCTGGCTACTCACCTGTCCCCTACATTCCTTCTTGGGCACAGCTCTGCTGACACTGGCAGTCACATGACCATGATGCCAGCACATTTTACCTTTTTGCATATGTGCAGATCATGCAGTGCCACTTGTTCATAGCATTTTGGGACACAGTGCAAGTTCTGATCCCAGGGACAAACTGATACCACCAAATTCAACCTAAGTCGTTTTCCTCCAGGTAAGTTCTACAAACTACAAGATATCACTCTCCTGATCAGGAGATCACTCAACTCTTGACCTGGATTCCCTGGCAGGCTTGCACTGTCAGAAGTGACCTGCCACACATCACTTCCAGCTGCCTTCTTGAGAATAACAGTGGCCATACAGGAATTCCACCTTCAAACCTCCGACCCTCCCTACAACTATATAAATATATAAATATGTGTGTATATAGTATATATCTATAGAGAGAGGGAGAGATATTATACTTTCCCGGTATGGTCAGTATAGTTAGGGTTGCATGGCCACTTCTATGTTAAACCTCACAGTTTGCACTTTAATAACTTTGCAATCATTTGTTCAGTTTGCCTGAAATTTGGAAAGCACACCTGCCTACCATAGATCTATGGATCTGAAAAGTTTTGTTCCAGTTGGTGGTACGGTTGCAGAACTGTGGGGTGCTCAAAAAGTGAAAAATCATACTTTTTGTGAATTCTTCGGTAAGCCATAATGGACTGAAGAATGCAATTGAATGAATTTCTAATGTGTTGGTCTACATGTGGCCTGGGTTAAACTGGTGCCTTTTGAATATTTGGTGAAAAAATATTGCTCCATTCAAAAGTTATTCCATTTTTTCATGTCCCATTCAAACCCCAGGAAATCTTACTGTATTCTGACTTACACAGTATGGTCTCACCATAGGACTGCCCCAGAACTGAAATGGTTAATAGAACCTATGCAAATGATGGAATGTTAGGCTCAAGCTCGGTTTTCAAATCACTGTCCCTGGTAAACAGCTTCTGAACTGTCAGATTCTTTACTCTGCTTGTCTCAGTAACACGTCTCCAGACAGCTCTCCTTCATTGCTTGAAGAAACTTTATTTTTCTCGGTTTTATCTCTAGTAAAGTTTATTTTATTGGTATTCCTTTCACTGTCCTTGATTTTCAGGTTGTAATTGTTTAGATTTTAAGTTAGAGGGGTAAGTAGTAGATTTCTTCCCGGTTCTTTAACCGAGAAGAAACCGACAGTCTTCCTGTTTTGTGTTATTTGTATTTTTAAGTTAAAATCTTTATTTCCAACTCAGTATAGTTGGCTAGTTGTTTTTTTTATAACCGGGGTAATTCCTGGTTTATGGGTCTAATTTCAACCAGGGTAACTCCTGGACTTGTTTTCTTTTGAAATTCCAGGGTAATTGCTGGTACTTGTTATCATTTTTTACAACTGTTAAAAAAAAAAAGTTTGGTATCCAGGTTATGTCACAGAAAGTGAAAAAGAGAACAGGACCCACAGGTTTTCAGCACTGTACCAAGTGTGGGACACTGTTTGCAAAAGCAGATCCACACATTATTTGTTTGTTCTGTCTGGGGTCTGACCACCTGCAGACAGACTGTGAAATTTGTGCCAATTTTCCACAGTCTACCATTGATAGAAGGCTTAAAAGACTGAGAGAAAAAATGGCTGAAAAGGCTACTAACCCAGTCATTGAGCAACCGGATGAACCGGAGGGACTGCCCTGTGATAGGGGCGATAGCTCTGTTAAAAAAATGAACCGTGGATAAGGCAGCTGAACCGGCCATTGTGGCTAAAAAGAAGAAAAAGGAAAAGCACCAGGAACCGCGACCGAAACCAACCACGGTTCCTTTGGCTGAAGAGATCTCTAACGCAATTAGGATTATTCAGTCCCTTCAGTCTCCGGTTCTGGTTGGGAAGCAACCAATTCCTCAAACTCCTAGTTCACAGGCAATCCTCGGTTTAATAGACCACAATGGGAAGCCTTTTGGGGATACTGAGTTTGGAGATGAGCCAGACGATGAAGATGAGGATGAGGACTATGGGGAACCTATAGACCCACATCTTTCCCCTGATCCCCATAGGCCAGATTCCCCTGATAAGGGAACAGAGGTTTTTTTACCTCCTATTTTGCTTTCATGATGCAAATGGCTCAGTCCCTTGACCTCCCATCCCAGGAATCTATAGGGGATGAGGAGGAAGAGGACTATAGAGAAATGATGGATGTCTCACCATCAAAAAGGTTGCTCCTCCTTTTGCACAAGTCATTAAGAAAGAAGACCATTAAGGTTCTGCAGACTCACACTTCTGTCCCACTTCCAGATAGAAAGGTGGACAAGAAGTACTAGGTAGCTAAGACTGGGGCTCATTTTCCTTTTGGACACCCCAACCATGCAGGTGTAGTACATGCTGCAGCTTGTGACACAGCTGGCATCCCTCTGGCCTCCCACCCTCCAGAGAAGGATTTTAGAAGGGTGGACATCATTGTCCAGAAAGTTTACCTGGGATCTTCCCTGGCTGTTAGGCAGCCATCTTATATGGCCTATGTAGCCAGGTACCAGAAAAATATATGGTCCACGGTACTAGAGATTGCCAAGGCAGACCTTCCTCCCATGGCTGCTGACCTGGAGGAAGCTGAAAAATGGGCATTGAAGCTTCAAAAACACAGTTTAGGATGGCGGTGGATGCCAATGACACTGCATACAGACAAATGGCATCTTCTTCTGTCACTAAGGAGGTTCACTTGGCTCAGAACTACCAACCTGACACAGGATACTCAGAACAAAGCCATGGACTTTCCTTGTGACCCTGTGTCTCTGTTTGGGGAACAGACAGAGGCATACATGAAAAAATGGACAAATACACGACTGCTTACAAAAGTGCAGCAGCTAAAGAGAGAGCTGCCAACCCCCAGAAGCACCATACAAGGAGTGGCAGGGGTAGAGCTCCTTACAGGCCTTTTTTCCAGCCTCAAGTTTTTCCCCAGTACCAGCCTAGGGGATACTTCAGGGGCAGGGTCAGAAGGGCAGAGGCCACACTAGCCCCAGTGTCCAGCCAGCAGCACAGTCCAAACAGACACCCTGAGGGGAATATTTGGGTCACCTCCCCAATTCCAATAGGGGGCAGGCTGGCCCACTACTACCAGGAGTGGGAAAATATCACCATAGACAAGAGGGTCTTGGAAGCAGTGGGCCAGGGACTTGCCCTCAGTTTCAAGGCAATGCCAAAGCTGAGGTCAAGGGCTTTCATACCATCTTCCCCATCAGAAACAGCCTTGCTGGAATCAGAGGGTTTGAACCTTCTATTGCTTATGGCAGTGGAACCAGTTCCTCCCAACCAGTTGGGAAAGGGACTGTATTCAAGGTACTTCCTCACAGTAAAGAAAACAGGGGAGTGGCGACCCATTCTGTATCTCAGATATCTAAACAAGCATCTGTCAAAACCAAAATTCAAAATGGTCACTCTGGCTACCATACTACCCTCTCTAAGACAGGGAGAGTGGCTAACATCCCTGAATCTGAAGAATGCCTACTTTCATATCCCAATCAGAAGGTCACACAGAAAATACTTTAGGTTCAGGTTCCCCTCAGGCCATTACCAGTTCAGGGCAATGCCTTTCGGGCGTACATCTGCTCCAGGTGTGCTCACAAAATGTCTGGCCATGGTGGTGGCACACCTAAGGCGACAAGGGGTGTCAGTGTTTCCCTACCTGAATGACTGGCTCATAGTGGGCCAGTCACACCAGCAAGTAAGGGAGGCTTTGTTAATAACACAAGACACTCTCTCCTCTCTGGGGTTCTTGGTGAACCACAAAAAGTCTGTTCTGGAACCAGTTCAACTGCTCCGATTCATAGCGACAGAACTGAATACAAAAGAAGGGATGGCTTACCTACCTCAGGACAGGGTGAACAACCATATCCAGGTGGCCGATTCCTTCAAACTCCACGTCTCCAGGCCAGCAAGACACTTCTTACAATTGTTAGGCCACATGGCAGCTTCCACAGCAACTGTGCCAGGGGCCAGGTTCCAAATGAGGGACATTCAATTTCACTTAAGAGAACACTGGTCCCAAAGAAGGGACTCTCTTTCAAAGTTGGTTCCAGTCACAGTCATGTTTCTTCAAGCCCTGTAGTGGTGGCAGGAAAGGAGTAATCTCAGATAAGGGAGTGCCCTTCCTGCAGCAGCTTCCCTCTTTGGTACTCACGACAGATGCATCCCTCCTAGGGTGGGGAGCACATCTGGGGGATCACACTGCTCAAGGTACATGGGAAAAGCAGGAATCTCTCCTGCATATAAATCTATTGGAACTCAGAGCAGTTCTTCTGGCTCTTCAGTCATTTGTCAATCAGATCAAAGGAAAGGTGGTCCAGGTCAGAACACACAACACAACCACCATGTACTACATAAACAAGTAATGGGGAACAAGGTCAACTCCCCTCTGCATAGAGGCAATGAGAATCTGGGCCTTGGCATAATCCCTGAATGTTTCACTCTCGGCTGTCCACCTTCCAGGCAAGGACAATGTCTTGGCGGATGCCCTCAGCAGACCATGAGTGATCCCTGAACAAACAGGCCTTGCAGACCATTCTTAGGAGATGGGGCATCCCAGAGGTGGATCTGTTTGCAGCCCCAGGCGATCACCAGCTCCCACAATATTGCTGCAGACCCCCCATCAAAGGGCACAATTCCTCTGGATGCACTTCTGCTGGACTGGAAAAGGAGGTTCTTGTATGCTTTTCCTCCTTTTCCTCTGTTACTGAAAGTACTAAACAAACTCAGGCTTCGATCAGCCTCAGTGATCCTCATTGCCCCAGATTGGGCCAGACAACCTTGGTACTCCATGCTCCTATCATCATCAGTAGCCAAGCCAATCAGTCTCCCCAGGAGGTACAACCTACTGTCATTCTCACAGGGCAGGATCATGTATCCCAACCTGCTATCCCTCAAACTCAAAGCATGGCTCTTGAGGACTTAAAGTATGCAGATTTACTCCTCTCAGAAGGAGTCATGGATATACTGAGAGTTTCCAGAAAGCCTTCTACCAAGAAAACCTATGCCTCTAAATGGAAAAGATTTTCCTTTTGGTGTCAGGGTGAGGGCTTGGACCATGCCCAAGCTAGTCTCTCTCTATAGTCCTGGACTATATGGCCCATTTGCATTCCACAGGTCTAGCTATTTTCACCTTGAGGGTGTACCTGGCAGCTGTTTCAGCTTATTTATCAGCAGGTAAGGCATCTTCTTTGGCTTCAAAGCCAGTGTTCAAGAAATTTGTTTAAGGGGTTACTACACTTGCATCCACCACACAGGGGAACCTACCCCCATCTGGGATCTGAATATTTGCATTGCTCAGCTTATGCAGACCCCCTTTTGAGCCCATGTCTACAGCAGACCTCAGATATGTGACTTGGAAAACAATGTTTCTGGTAGCCATTTCCGCTTCCAGAAGGATCAGTGAGCTCCAGGCACTGTCCTCAGAGCCTAGTTATATTGCTGTCCATAGAAGCAAAGTAGTTCTGAGAACTAACAGAACATTTTTGCCCAAGGTTGTATCAGAGTTCCACCTTAACCAGTCTATTACTTTGCCAGTCTTCTTCACAGACCATTCCACCTCAGGTGAGCGTAGGCTGCATAGCCTGAATGTTAAAAGGGCAGTCAGCTACTATCTTAACCACACAAAAGGTCACAGACAGGTTCAAACCCAATTTTTCCTCACTTATGGAGAGGTGAGAAAAGGAAAACCTGCCACAAAATGATCCATTGCACGATGGATCATAGCCTGTATTCAGTTTTGCTATAGCAAGGTGGTCAAGCAACCACCTACAGGCCTCAGGGCCCATTCAACCAGGGGTACTGCAGCTTCTCAGGCAGCTGCTAGAGATATCCCTCTAGTGGACATTTGCAAAGCTGCAACTAGGAAAATGGTCCACACAGTCACCAAACATTATTGTTTGGATGTCCAGGCCAGAGGTGATGCCAGATTTGGCACAGCCATCCTGCAGAGCCTGTTTTCTAAATAGGTTATAGGCCAACCTCCAAAGGCACTGCTTGGTAATTTGCATAAGTCAGAATGCAGTAAGATTTCCTGGGGTTTGAAGAAAAACTTACTCACCTTAGTAATCTTGTTTCTTCTAAGGGAATCTTACTGTATTCTAAGCTCCCAGCCTTCCCTACTAGAAACCTATGGTCACTGCACTATAGCTGTGGTAGTTGTTGCAAACCTGGGGGTATCTAATGTTCTTGTTTTTTGGGCATCTGTGACTTGAGTCTTAGTGATGCCACCTTGGTACTTTTTCTAAAGAAGGGGTAATTCCCTTATTTTTTCTCTTTCAGTTTGTCTGGGAGGATTATTATTATTATTATCATTATATTAGTAGGAAACTGCTTAGTGCATGCTTCGTAAGAATCTAATGGTTTAGAAGCTGTTTACCAGGGGCAGTGATTTGAAAACTGAGCTCGAGTCTAGCATTCAATCATTTGCATAGGTTCTATTAACCATTTCTGCTCTGGGGCAGTCCCATGGTGAGACCATACTGCATAAGTCAGAATACAGTAAGATTCCCTTAGAAGAAACAAGATTACAAAGGTGAGTAATTTTTTATTATAGCCTATGGGAGAATTTATATGTGCACTGCGAAAATTTTTGTGATCATATTTTTTGTTGTCGAGCTACCTGAAATTATTTTCGTGCTGCTGTCATCTTGTTTTCAGTTAGTGAGAGAGAAAAAATGCTGTAATTCAAAAAACAGTACACTTTGGTAAATACCAACAATTGTGTTTACCTAATCGGACTGTGAGGAATATTACCCTGGCATTAGATTTTCACCAGCTGGTCTGGAAATGTGTTTTTCAAACTTTTTTTTTCACAGTTTTGCTGTTTTTTGGTTTGTGGCAATATTTTATGTTACTGCAAAAATAATAGCGATCATAAGAAAAATAACCGCTGCAGTATTTTTTGTGTTGTCGGTCACATTCCCATTATAGAGATAGGAGTGTCATGAAAACATTTAAAATAATTGCAGTAACACTGCACTAACACATTTTTAAATGTGTTGTTTTCTTTTTCAAATTAAGCATATTTTATTGATCTCAAATACCTCTAGTTTGCATACACAAGAAGTCATCCAAGTGGAATCCAGGCCAATTAACAGAGGTATCAAAAGCAAAACAAAGAGAATGTACAATGAGTTTTATGCTACCCCCTATGCCAACCCCCCACATCCCGCAACCCCCCATGCCACAGGAGGTTTACTAAACTGAAAGCAGAAAGGAGCTGTAGTCGCTCCTATAAATATAATTTCTTGCCTGTATTCAACAATTAGGAGGCTATAACACCCAGTTAAACTACTAGCAACATACAAAGGGGTTCCCAGATTGTATTATACCTGTTTAGACTATTAAACATGCTTGCAATGAGGTGCTCTGCTTGTAATGCAAACATGAGTTTTTTATACCACTCTAAGTGATTTGGAATACTTTGATCTAACCAGTGCCGAAGGATAACCTTCTTCGCACATGCTGCGATCAAGGCCATGTGAAATCTCTGATTTCTGATCAGATTATCCTTGACTTCCCCAACAATACAGATATCAGGACAGAATTTATCAGATAGTCCTAGTAAGGGGTCTAAATGGGTTGTATAGAATTCCAGAAGGGAGTGACTTTTTCATGTGACCATAAAATATGCAAGAGGGTCCCAGGCTCCTTGCCACATCCGGAACATGTGTCTGTAGGGAGCCGACTCATTTTATGCAATTTGACTGGAGTATAGTAAAGATTATGAATTATTCAAAATTGCATAAACCAATATCGGTCCCATTTAAGGAAAGTGTAAAGGTGCTTCCAGATAGTTGTCCAATCTCTGGAAGGGAGGGAGGGTGGAAGAGCCTGGTCCCACCACTAATACTGTGGGCCATCTAGCTGTGCTTGTAATGACCGGTAGTAATATGAGATGAGGTGAGACTCTGGTGCTCCATGAAATAATGGGAGGATTGTGGTACTGAAATGGCTGTCACAGGCTCCACTGTCAAAATGACTCAATAACATGTGGGAGACTTGGAAATATTGGAAAACTGAGTTGGCAGGCCAGTCATACTTTGTACGAGCATCTTGGAAAGACATCTTGGAAAGACATCAATGTATGGTGAGCCACCAAATCTCGGACTGCATCTACACCAATGTTAGGTCAAAATTTTGTTTTGGAGAGCATCTTCCCAGATATCAAGAGGTTTGAATTCCCAAAGAGTGGCTGGGAGATATCTAGGTATGGACAAATTTTCCAGTAAAAGTTAAGCTGTGCTTGAGTCTGAAGGGAGGCTCCTAAGGGTGTGTCTTGCAGATGTTGTGGTAGTTTCTTCCTAGAGATGAAAGGAGAGAATGCATATATATATATATATATATATATATATATATATATATGAATAATTCAGAGCAGTGCAGGAAGGCTGCGGTCAGGGCAAATAGGATGCTGGGATGCATCGCTAGGGGGATTACCTCAAGGAACAGGGAGGTGATTTTGCCACTGTACAACAGCCTGGTTAGACCACATCTTGAGTACTGTGTGCAGTTCTGGAGGCTGCACCTAAGGAGGGACATCCAACTCCTATAGAGGGTTCAGAGGAGAGCTACCAGAATGATCAGGGGCCTGGGGGATATGACGTATGAAGAAAGACTAGGGGAGCTCAACCTGTTCTCACTGAAGGAGAGGAGGGACTGGGGGGACATGATTGAGGTCTTCAGGTACCTCAGGGGAGTAAATAAGGTAAGCTGAGATAGGATCTTTTGATCTGGTGGAATCACCAGAGGACACAGTTGGAAGATAGAGGGTGGTAGGATTAGGGGGGAAAGGAGGAGGAGGTACTTCACCGAGAGAGCGGTGGAACCATGGAATACACTGCCCGGGGAGCTGGTACAGGCAGCTGCTGTGGAGAGATTCAAGAGAGGGTGGGGCAGGTATAGGCAAGGGGTGAAGCAGAGACTGGTTTGCCCGGGGAGCGGCAGGACTGAGGGATGGGGTAACAGTGGAAGGAGACAGTTAGAGGGCTATGGTACTCAATGCAGGGTGCTGAAACATGAGCAGACTTGATAGACCAATAGGCCTACTCTGCTGTCGTCTAGTCTGTTAGTATGTTAGTATACCAGAGGAAATGTGTGTTTTCTTCATCACTTCATTGTGGCAAGGTGGATTGTGCTATTGGCCTGAAATTTTCAGGATGGCAAGCCCTGGTCCCACCTGGCCTTTTGGTGGTTTGGTATGAAAACATTGAGCAGGCCCATAGTTACAGCATTCTGAAGTTCAGAAATGTTCCTGTAGGATAATATTGTGGCACCCGTGATGCCTTTTGGTGCCCGTATCTTGAAAAAGGTTCGAGATACGGATTTGTCATTGCAAAAATTCTTAGTCCCTAAGGGCTGAGTGTTCAGAAGTAGGCTGGAAAGCCATGAATACCATGAAATTAGAATTTTTTTCTAGCTTGTACGGTTACTGAGATATTTGGGAATAAGTATTCCAATTGCTTATTTTCATGTCCGTGGGCCACTGTTACACCCACAGAGTTAGCATTCATAGTGCTTATCAGTGCCCACATCTCATAAATGATGTGAGGTATGGATTCAGTTGATTTATGTTGCATGGGTGTCTCACTGTCATGATTACAACACTTGAATTTTCTTCCTAGCTGCCATGGTTCCTGAGATATTGGCAAATTAGTGTTACAAGGGTTCCTTGCCTTATAGGGCTGCTGTATGGCTCCATAGTTATGTATAAGTGGGAGTGCAGGGCCCAGAGGGACCAGGCTCCCACCAACACATACCATTTACTACTTATATTACACATTTTCAAAAAGAAAGGAAATTCTTTGCAAAAAACTTTGTTAATGCATCAGTTAAGGTAGTTTCCACAGCAACAAAAGTGTGGAAATTCAACGTTAGGTTTATCACCCCACCACCCCAACCACCCCAACCCCATGCCCCCATCCTCAAAACCCTAACTCCACATCCCCCCACCCCACCCCTCCACACACACACACACACACATACAAGATTGTAAGACACTATACGAGTCATTCACATCTGTAATCACAATAATCACTACACTGTACTTGTAACCCCCCTACAAATGGGGTTCCCAAGCCTCCCACGCTGTCCCTTTAAGAGCTGTCTGCTCACTTGAGCAAAGTCCTTGTTTGCGAGGGGGGCTGTGTGTTTCTTTGCTCGAGTTCCGCTCGAGCTGTACTGTAATGCCCCCTCCTGGTGGTCACTGAAAAGCGAAAGGGGTGCCCCCTCGACAGGTGTACCTGTTGCCTGAAATTATTGAGAGTGATAGTGAAGGGGCAGTTTTGTCTAACCTGCTTTTGTTACAGATGGGACTCTGTGTGCTGTGCCCCTCCATGTTGAACCTGGATGTTCTGAACGATCCAATAAGGTTCAGGGGCAGTAAATGTGAAAGACTAAGTGATCAATCAGCAACCAGGACTCTTAATGGAGCCAGAGGACCAATAGAGGAACTGCTTGTAATTTTGGGAAAGGCATTATGGGCTATGGCGTTTTTTCGCACCACTGAGGGCCAGAGTAATTGACTGGCATGTGATGCCAGCCAATGTAATCTGGTAGCGCCTGAACTATAAGGAGTGCCCCATGCCATTAGGGGCAGATTCATTGTGGCTGTGCAGGGGAAGGGAGCTCTGAGCTTCTGCGCCATTGAGTGTTCGCGCGGGAAGTGCGTGAAAGGCCTGAGGCGGCCGTTTTCATTGTCAGTGCTTTGGACTAAATCCGCCAGCATGCGGTCAGAGGAGGCTGTGTATGAACACAGCTACCTACCAGGCTTCACCTGAAGAGGACTGGAGAATTTGCTGAATCACGCTTGGTCTGTCAGGACGTTTGGAATGGCTGCTACCGCCCGCAATTGCTGTGAGTTCGTTTGGGTCCTGAAAGCAGCTGCCTGGTATGGTACCCCTCTGTTGTGCTCCATATAAATATGTGATAAGGATTTTGGAGTCCAGGCTCAGCCCTGCAAGTGGCGAAGGAAGGGTGTCTGCTGCAGCCGTGAGTACTGGATCAGGGTAGCTCCCTGTTAAGCTTACAAGCAGTGGCTAAAAGTCATTTTTGCTGTACTGCTGACTGCACTAACAGATCTCTCTGCTCATTCCAATCTGCTCAGGAAAGTGAATGCTCATTTGTGTCAGGGCCCCAACCAGCTGCCACGAGGGACTAGCCAGTAGGGCTTGGGTACTCATGGACAATAACTGATAGGTTCAGGCCTGTGCACAGAGCCATAGGTAGTTGAATGTAGGTAATAGTGTTAAGCTAATCACCCTGATTTCCCCCGGTCCCTGTTATCCCCCTTCAAATAAATCAGATTGTTCGTTTTGCAACTGTACTCAGGATGGCTTGTGTCTTACTGAGGACATACTGCACAGTGAATGTTTGATAACTGTACCTTACTTTCCAGGGAGTCCCCGGAGTGAGCTGAGTGTGTCGAGCCTGGGGGTAAGTGTTCAGGGGGAAAGCATTTTAATTACTCCGCTTGAGCCACTAGTGGGAAGAAGGGGGGGTTGCAGCAACCCAGAGGGCTGTGACCGAATCAACCTAGACTGTCCTAACCCCGACCTCTGGGTGGAGGCACCTGTCGACGGATCTAGGCCCCTTACCCTGTCACGGCTGAGACAGGCAGGGGTGGTAGCCCTTGGGATAGTGCTCCCTGGGGGTTACAAATTGGAGGCACTGCTGGGATCAGCGTCCCCTAGTGGCCAAGTAGTGAAGTGCATAAAAAATGGAAAAATTGGAAGGGGATATGTTGGCAAAAATTAAGTTGGATCCCATTAAGACAATGGTACACAAATTGATGGGGTGGGGTGAGGCCAAAGAGCTGGACTCCCAGAGAGTTGTGTTGTTGTTAGATGTGCCCATGGGAACCCCCACAGCTGACATTGTGTCCACAGCAGAGCATGTTAAATGTTTAGGCAAAGTGGAGGTAAAGGGGCGTATGGCTGACCTGCTCGACCAGATGCTGCAGGTGCTACTTTTGTGAAGTGTGGCCATCGACCCTGAGAGGGTACCTCCAGTGATCTACCCAGAGGGTGCCTCACAGGGATGGAGGCTGGTTCATATTCGGAGCGGGTCAGTCACTCCTGGGGGTGTCCCCCCAGACTAGTAGTTTTAAAGATAAACTGCTTAAATTGCTGGCTGTGGAGGGGAGGACTACCCAGGAATTGCTGCTAGCGTTGGATCTGTCTAGTGATTCTATCCCCCGGGTTTCCCAAGGTATCTTCCCCTGTCCCCCCAAGAGTTCTATTTTAGCTCCACTGCCCTTAGTGGTCCCTTCCATACAGCTCGATTCTTACCGTAGGCTGAAAATTTTTTCTGGCATAGTGCCAGTGCCTACAGGGGAGGATGGAAGCTTGGATGGACTACGCCATTCCCTTGGTTCAGGAGTGGCAATGCTCTGAGGGGGAGAAAAGGAAGAGATTGATGGAGAGCCTGCGGGGCCCTGCTTTAGAAGCCATTAGGTTTTTGCGGGCCACCAACCCGGAGGCCACCGCTGCAGAGTACCTTTCTGCTTTAGAGGGGGTGTTTGGGAGTACAGAGACTGGGGAAGATTTATTATGGAAATTCAGATCTGCCAAGCAGTGGAGAAATGAGAAGCTATCCGCTTTTGTCACTAGGGTGGAGTGGGCTTTTCAAAAGGCCTATAGAAAGGGGGGAATCACAGCCATGGCCCTGAACCAGGTCAGGTTGGAACATGTTTTAAAGTCTGCTAGATTCTCTAGTGTAATACTGTTAAAACTTAAGTTACATGATTGACGGTCTACCCTGCCTGAATATTGTCAATTGATGAGGGAGATTAGGGGAGGTGGAGACCAACGAAGAGGGGTGGGAACCCTATGTGGAGGCGGTGAACCCTAGTGGGACCCCTGAGCCTATTACCTCCGAAGAGACCCACCTGTCAGGAAGGCCTGATGGATCCCCAGATTTTCCAGGTGATGTGGGAATGCGAGCTATTCCCTCTGACCCCCAAGTAGAGAATGAGTTGAGGGCCGAGGTCCAAAATTTATGGGAACTGGTGAGGGACTTGAAGCAATCTACCATGTACCCTGTTAGGTCTAGGGAGCCTGAGTTATTTAGAAACCAGAACCTTGGCCCAGGGGAACCCTCTCATCCCCCTCAGGGTCCCCCACAGATAAGGTGTCCACTGCCCAATAGAGATCCCCCGGGACCCCAAGTTCTGTTACCATTGTGGGGAGGATGGGCATTTTCAGCCTGAGTGCCAGATGCCGGAAAATTTAAGGAAAGTCAACAGCAGACTGATCACTTGGCATCGCAGGACCCATACCTGACCCCCCAGGAAAAGTTTTGTGACCTGGGCCCATGATCAACCAACTGTCAATGCTGTGCCCCCGAATGGTCTGATGTGTTCGGGCCCTCGATGGAGACCCCAGTGTGAGTAAATGGGATTCCCACCTGAGCTGTATTAGACAGTGGCTCTCAGGTAACCATCATGTTTCAGGACTGGTATCAGACACACTTACCTGAGGTGCCCCTACAACCTTTGGATGGCTTACATGTGTGTGGATTGAGCAACAAGGCTTATCCATATTTGGGATATATCCGAGTCTGGTTGTCCTTCTCTACTTCTGTGACCGGAGCGGACGAACAGGTGGAAACCTTAGCTTTAGTTTACCCCCCTACTGGACTGTATGATGGGGTACCCCTGTTGATTGGGACGAATGCTTATATGTTTGGACGATTGGCCCAGTTGTGTTCAGAAAACAAGCATTCAGGACCGCGGGCAAGCCCTAAGAGTACCCGCTGTGATCCAAAAGGCAGTTGCAACTCAGAAGAAGGTTAGCCAGGAGGAACCTGAAGGCCCGGTGGGTGTGGTGTGGAAAAAGGATCCGGCCCCAGTGATACTTGCCCCGAATGCTCAATGTGTCCTGCACGGAGAAGTGCGACTAAAAATCGATGTTAGGAATAAGTTGTTGATGTTGGATGCACCTGGGGAGGGAGGATTACCTGAGGGGCTGTTGGTCAAACCCAGTATCTTGCCAGCTAGAGCTCATGCTTACGTTAAGAGGGTGATGGTTCAAGTGCATAATGTGTCCGACAAAGAGGTTCGAATAAGAAGAGGGTGCACCTTGGCAAGTGTGCATTGTGCAGATACCGCAGTGCTGCCAAATAACAAGGGTTCTAGGAAAGATGACAGAGTTACTCCTGACTTGTTTGATTTTGGTGACTCCTCACTGCCTGCTGAGTGGAAAATGAGGATCAGCGAGAAGCTTGCCCAGAGGGACCAGGTTTTCTCCCTGAAAGAGTGGGATGTGGGATGTGTGCAAGGGGCGGAGCATCACATTCGGCTACATGAAGAAAGGCCTTTCCAAGAGAGATCCCAGCACCTGGTCCCAGCTGACATAGATGACGTAAGATGGCATCTGCAAGAGATGCTGGTGGCTGGTGTGATACAAGAGTCCAGGAGCCCCTATGCCTCCCCCATTGTAGTAGTGAGGAAGAAGAATAGGGCAGTTTGGATGTGTGTAGACTACAGCACTTTGAATCGGTGGACCATCCCAGACCAGTATACCATGCCACATATACAGGACGCCTTGGATTGTTTGAATGGTAGTAAGTGGTTCTTGGTGTTGGACCTCCGCAGTGGGTACTATCAGATCCTGATGGCCCCAGAGGACCGAGAGAAGACTGCACTTATTTGCCCCCTAGGTTTCTATAAGTTTATTCGGATGCCTCAAGGGATTTCAGGTGCCCCAGCTACCTTTCAGCACCTGATGGAACATGCTGTGGGGGATATGAATTTGCTCGAGTGTTTGGTCTACTTAGATGATGTCATAGTGTTTGGCCACTCGTTAGAAGAACATGAGCAACGATTGTTCAAGGTTCTGGATAGGCTAGAGGATTTCGGCCTCAAGCTGTCTATAGAAAGAGTCAATTCTTCCAGACTTCTGTAAAATATGTGGGCCACATAGTGTCCACTGAGGACATAGAGACTGACCCTAGCAAAGTGAAGGCTTTGACCACCTGGCCTCAGCCCAGAAATTTGAAGGAGCTGCAACGGTTCCTGGGGTTTTGTGGATATTATAGGCGGTTTGTCAAAGATTATTCTCGAGTGATTCACCCCCTCTTCAACCTCACGCAGGGGTACCCTCCTATCACAAAAAGTATAAGAAGGTTGTGCGCCCTGAGATGGAGAAGAAGTACTTCCGGCCGAATGATGCGTTTGGGGATCGCTGGACTGTTGAGTGTGAAGAGGCTTTCTATGACATCATATACCAACTTACCCATGCTCCAGGGTTGGCTTATGCTGACCCGGCCAAGCCATACGTTCTCCATACTGATGCCAGTCTACAAGGATTGGGGCTGTGTTATATCAGGAGCATTCGAACGGTCTGAGACCTGTAGCATTTTCCAGCAGAAGTCTGACTCCTTCAGAAAAGAATTATCCGGTGCACAAACTAGAGTTCCTGGCTCTAAAGTGGGCCATTGTTGATCAGTTTCATGACTATTTGTATGGTGCCAAAATATTGGTAAAGACAGATAACAATCCCCTGACCTATGTATAGACCTCCGCCAAGTTGGATGCCACTGGCCATAGGTGACTCTCTGCCTTGGCCACCTACGACTATGCTGTTGAGTACAGAGCAGGCCTAAACCATATAGATGCGGATGCTCTCTCTCGGAGACCAATGCCTCAAACTGATTGGGTCAGGCTGTCAGCGCCTGACATAAGAGCCCTTTGCCAGAAATTTGACAAGGAGGGACAGGTGTCTTCTGATGCTGTAGACTATGTAGTGGATTGCTTAGGGCCATCCAAAAACTACATACCTGCTGCCTACTGTCATTTTTCCGCATTGGACACTAGTTCGCTGCCCCAGTTCAACAATGCTAGTCTTCAACGGGCTCAGTCCTGGGACTCTATGATAAAAACGGTCATGGAAGCTTTGCAGGCCGGGAGGGATGTGTCCAAGTTGTGTTCCACTGACTTGAGAACTGCCTTGCTATACAAAGAAGGGTCCAAATTAAAGCTGGTTAACCAACTACTATACAGAGAGACTGTGACTAAGGAGGGCCAGGTAGATAAACAACAACTGGTGCTGCCCTCAGCCTTTAGGGAACTGGTCTTGAGGTCTTTGCATAATCACATGGGGCATCTTGGCATAGATCAAACTCTTGATCTGGTACGGACCCGATTTTGCTGGCCAAAAATGAGTACAGATGTAGAGCATTATGTCAAGACCTGTAGCCACTGTTTGAAAAGAAAAGCTCTGCCCGAGAGAGCTGCCCCCATGGTCAATATCACCACTAGTGCCCCTATGGAACTGGTCTGCATCGATTTCCTGAGTCTGGAGCCAGATTTGAAAAATATCAGTAACATATTGGTAGTCACTGACCATTTTACCCGGTATGCACAGGCTTTCCATACTAAAGATCAGAAAGCAACCACGGTGGCTAAAATACTTGTTGAGAACTTTTTTGTCCACTATGGGGCCCCCCAGCGGATCCACTCCGACCCAGGGAGGGACTTTGAGAGCCACCTGATTAAAGAAATGCTGTCTTTGTGGGGAATGCGAAAGTCAAGAACCACCCTGTACCATTCTCAGGGAGATCCCCAACCCGAAAGGTTTAACCGCACATTGCTTGATATGTTGGGCACACTGCAACCAAAGGACAAGCCTCGATGGAGCCAGCAGATTAGTGCCTTGGTTCATGCTTATAATTGCACCAAACGTGATGCCACTGGATTTTCTCCGTACAGACTGATGTTTGGGAGAGAGGCGAGATTGCCCGTGGATGTGTGTTTTGGAGTTTCCCCTGATGGGGTGCAAGCTGAAAGTCATCTACAATACGTACAAAAGCTGAAGGCCCAATTGAACCATGCCTATCAACTGGCCCAGACCATGGCTGTGAAACGAAACCTGGCTAACAAAAAGAGGAATGACAAGAAAGTGAAAACCATGGAACTGAGAGAAGGGGATAGAGTGTCATTGAGAAATCTGGGACTGAATGACAAACATAAGATTGCTGACAGATGGCATCAACTCCCTCATATTGTTGTGGGAAAGCTGGCAGATTTACCTGTATATAAAGTGAGGCCTGAAAACAATTCCAAAGATGTGAAAACTATACACAGAAATCATCTGCGGCCAATCGGGCAAATCCTGATTGAAGCTGAACCTCCAAATGCCCCCCCCTCCAGGCCTATGACTAGATCTGCTGCCAGGAAAAGAACCAGACCAATTGATTCTTCAGCAAGTCAACTAAGAGGGCCTTGTCCAAATCCCTCTGATGAAGATGATCGCCAATCTGTGTCTGAAGACAATGAAAATGATGTTGAATACTATCCTTCTTATGAACTGAGCCAACTGGTAGAGGTAGAAGACTTGGTTTGCTGGCCAAGGCACCTAGCTTCACCTGAGCTCTTTCCTTCCAAGACTGCTTGAAAGGCAGAGTAGAGAACCTTACCAGAGCATGGGAAAAGGATTAAGACTTCTTTTGGCTAAGCAGATTTACTGTGTGGTGTTGTTTTTTTTTTTTACTCACAGGGATTGCTACTGCTTGTTGCTAACATTTCATTGCTTTATTTTTCTCTGATTCAAATTGTTGTTGCTGGTATACCTTCTTCTGCATTATTACAAGGTGTGCCTACAGGTGTGTTCTAACAGATTACTGCTGTAATCTTCTGATTCAAATTGTCTTTTGCAAGGTATATCTTCTGTTACTGCTTTATTTTCTCTGTAGCAAAGTGTTTCTTACAGTGTACATCTTCTCTGGAATTATTACAGGTGGAGCTTACATTTGTGTGACTTTTATCATTGGGCTAAGCAAAAGTACTGTTTGACACTGTTTTATTTTATGAGTAACATTTCATTGCTTTATTTTTCTCTGTAGCAAAGCGTTTCTTACAGCGTATATCTTCTCTGAAATTATTACAGGTGGTGCTTTACAGGTTTTACAGTTTTATCTAACATTAGGATAAGCTTTCAGGGTTATTGCATTTGTTGTTGACTGATTGTTTCTGCTCTTACCTCCTTGTTCTTTCATCCGTGGTTCTTCTTTTTTGGCAGGGGAAGGGCCCAGCCACCCACCTCCAGCCCCAATCACCCCACACTACACTCCTTTTATAGGGTACCACAGTTGTGACATTTCCTGTGGCAGAGCAGGAAGGGGTGGATCAGTGGGGCATCCACAAGGTGAACTCATTTACAGGGGCACTAGTAATTTAACTTGTTATAACAAGTTAAACAAAAACAAAACACAATCAAACCATTACTTGCATTTTTTTCCTTCTAATTACTCTGACTAGGTTATAAACCCAGCAACTTATCTGGAATGGATATCATTAACTGCAGGTACTGTGAGGAACAATTTTCAGAAGGACAGTCTTACAGGATTTAGGACACTGTCCTACATGCTGGGCCATTGGAGATCTTAGGGCTCAGCTCCGGGCAGCATGGGCAGAGATTGCACACCTCAAATTTCATATTCAAGAGGAAATACATTATAAGAACCACCCGCCATTTCCCCAGCATCCAACAGAAAAACCTCGACCACAGAGGGTAGTTGGACCAGGAGGTTGGCAGGTGGTTAGGAGGGGCAAATCAGGTGCCCCTTCACTCTCTGCTCTCCAACATATTACCTCCAAAAACCATATAAACACTACAAACAGGTATCTGCCTCTATCTCTGAAATCAAACAAAGAGGCAGAAGACACTGCAGAGCAGGACACTGCGGCACAGGAGCTAGCACAACAAAACTCACCCAAATCAGGAACCAAAACGAAAAAAGCAAAAAGGGAATCCAAAAAACTTCTGATCATAGGAGACTCCATGATTTGGGGAGTTGATACCCATCTCCAGCCAGGGGTAATGGTCAGATGTCTCCCAGGTACATCAGAATGGAGAGACACTGACCGCACTGCTAAAATTGTTTACAAAGCAGGAGAAAACATTGATGTCCTAGTACACATAGGGACTAATGATCTCACCAGCCGGTCAGTTGTGAAGACCAAGGAACACCTGACCAGGCTGGGTGACAAACTATCATCCATTTCATCCGGCATCTCCTTCTCTGAGATGCTGCCAGTCTGGGAGAGGGGGGCAGATGGACGGAAGGTCAGAGAAGGGGAGATAGGGGAGCTAAACACGTGGCTCAAGGGCTGGTGCCAGGAAAAAGGACACAGATTTGTAGGGAACTGGCAACATGTCTGGGAGCGAAAGTTCTTTAAATTTGATGGACTGCATCTGACTAAGGAGGGAGTCAGTGCATTGGGGCAGAAGTTTGACATCTTTGCAGAATATTTAAACTAGCAAATGGGAGAGGGGTGCAGCACCCCATCGTCGAATGGGAAGAACACCCTCCCTCAGCTAGTGGTCAAACAGGGATTCAGCATGTTTGCAGTTCATTTGCATCACCAGGTAAGAAAAAAGGTTTGTCTCCCCACACAACGCACAGGGGTAATGCCAAACCTCACCCAACAACTAACACACTGAAATCTGGCCAATGGAAAATCATGTACACAAATGCTCATAGCCTGGGAAATAAGATCCCAGACCTGCAGGCAATAATGTCAGAGGCTAAACTGGAGATAGTAGCAATTAGTGAGACGTGGTTTACCAGTAACCACACTTGGGAGACTTCAGTACCTGGCTATGTATTGTTCAGAAGAGACCGAGGTGCAAAAGGGGGGAGGAGTGGCCCTATATGTCAATGAAAATATCAAAGCTACAGAAATTCAGAATACACATAAGAAGCCAGAAGAACTGTGGGTCACCCTGGAAACAGGAAATGGGACAGCCATAAGAACTGGGGTTGTCTACAGGCCCCCAGACCAGGGGAGGACATAGACACATTACTGTTAGAAGATATACAAAACATGACAGCTAAAGGGGAGGTTCTGATAATGGGAGACTTCAACATGCCGGATACAGATTGGTCAATACCAGCAGGAACATCTGCCAGAACTAGACACATAGTGGATTCCCTGCAGGGGGAGGGCCTCAAACAACTGGTACTACAACCCACAAGAGACAGGGCTATCCTAGATCTAGTACTGACTAACAGGGAAGGGATCACAGATCTCCAGGTAGAAGGTCATCTGGGCCAGTGACCATCACATGGTATGGTTCAATTTGGCTACTACATCTAAATCATCCCATTCCAAGGCAAAAATATGGGACTTCAGAGGAGCTGACTTTGATAAGATGGCCAACAGAGTTAAGCTAGCCCTGGCAAAAAGAAACACAGGTGAGGGGGTACAGGTAAAGTAGGCAGGCATTAAGGATGCAGTACTTGAAGCAACATCCCATTGTGTTAGACAGAAAAGGAAGTGCTAAAGAAGAAGGAAACCACTTTGGTTCTCAAATACAGTAGCAGAAAAGGTCAGAGCCAAAAGGCTGGCCTTCAGGAAATATAAGGGAACACAGCGGGATGAAGATAGGGAGGCATACCAGACTGCCCTAAGGGAAGCAGGGAAGGCAGTAAGGCAGGCAAAGTCCCAAACTGAGGAAACACTAGCACGAACAGTAAAGGAAGGTGACAAGACTTTCTATAGATACATTAGTGAAAGGAGAAAGTCCAGAGGGGGTATTGCTAAGCTTAATGGAGAAAAGGGGGCATGTGAGGAGGAGGACCATGTAAAAGCATCTAACCTAAATAGATACTTTTGCTCAGTATTTACTGAAGAGAAGGTAGGGCAGGGCCCACAGCTCAGCACCATGGACACAGGGGGGAGGGAGGTGAGTACTACTCCCTTTACAAAAGAAAGGGTCCTACATGAGCTTGCTAAGCTCAGGGTGGACAAGGCAATGGGACCTGATGGCATACATCCCAGGGTACTTAAAGAGCTAAAGGTGGAACTAGCAGAGCCATTAGCAGAACTGTTTAGTGAGTCTCTGTCTCTGAGCACAGAAGAGGTCCCAGAAGACTGGAGAAGGGCTCATGTGATCCCGCTCCACAAGAGTGGTAGCAGGGAGGAGGCAGGGAACTACAGACCAGTCAGTCTTACCTCAGTAGTGGGCAAGATTATGGAGGCACTCCTTAAGGAAAGGATAGTGCAACACCTGGAATCCATAGGGGCACAGGATCCAAGACAGTATGGGTTTACAAAAGGAAGGTCCTGTCAAACTAATCTCATAGATTTCTTTGACTGGGTAACCAGAGTGGTGGACCAAGGGGGAGCAGTTGATGTCACCTACCCTGACTTCAGCAAAGCTTTTGACACTGTTCCACATAGAAGATTGATAAATAAGCTGGGTAGACTTGGGATGGGTCAGAAGTTGGTCAACTGGGTGGCAAACTGGTTGACGGGCAGAAAACAGAGAGTGATGGTAAATGGTATACAGTCAGAAGAGATGCAAGTCACAAGTGGGGTACCTAAGGGATCAGTCCTGGGGCCAGTCCTCTTCAACATCTTCATTAGTGACCTTGCAGATGGACTAGAGGGTAAGGCTTGTCTGTTTGCAGATGAAACCAAGATCTGCAACAGAGTAGATGATCCAGATGGGGTGGGCAGAATGAGAAGAGATCTGGATAAACTAGCAAAATGGTCAGAAGAGTGGCAACTGGGATTTAATGCAAAGAAGTGCAAGATCATGCAGATAGGGAAGAGAAACCCTGAAGCCACCTATAGGCTGGGAGGGGAGTTGCTAGCAGTCACAAAGGAAGAAAGAGACTTGGGCATCATCATCATCACTGATGACCTGAAATCATCCAAGCAGACCTCTAAAGCAGTAGGTAAGGCTAGGGGGTGTTAGGGTGTATTAGTAGGGGTATCACAAGTCGTGAGAGGAGGTAATAATCCTCTTTACAAGACACTGGTTAGGGCCCCATCTGGAGTACTGCGGCAGTATTGGAGGCCACACCTTCACAAGGACATTAACCAAACTGAGGCAGTCCAGAGAAGGGCAACCAAATGGTGCAGGGACTGCATCAGAAGACATATGAGGACAGATTAACAGAGCTCAATATGTATACCCTTGAGCAAAGGAGGGAGAGAGGTGATATGATCGAGGCATTTAAACACCTTAAGGGCATTAACAAGGTGAAAGAGTCTAACATGTTTAAATATAAGAAAAATAGCAGGACAAGAGGACACAGCATGAGATTAGAGGGGGGCCAATTAAGGGGGAATATGAGGAAATTCTTTTTCACAGAAAGGGTGGTAGATGCATAGAATGGCCTACTTCAAGAAGTGGTGGCTATGAATACAGTGCAGGGCTTCAAACAGGCATGGGATAGGCCTAAGGGAGCAATACAAATGAGTATGAATAGATAGGCTACTGACAGAGCAAAGGTCGATGGCACATTTATAAGGTAGAAAAAGAAATGGGCAGACTGGATGGGCCTTGCGGTCCTTATCTGCCGTCAACTTCTATGTTTCTATGTTTCTAACTGTTTCGAGGCAATCCCCTTGTTAACTGTGGAGATGAGGTTGGGTCTTCTGGACTGTTTGAGACCCCTACTTTGTCTCCAGAACCAATGCTTCCAGAGGATGAGCTGGGTAGCAACAAAGCCCAAGGGGTGGGGTCCTTGAGCCTAGCTGAACTGTCTGGCCTGGCTGAACTATCTGACTTTTCAGAAGAGGAAAGTGATGTGGGGGAACAAGCCAGTGATATGCCGGAACCTGAAGAATATTTTGAATGCCCTGATGGTTCCTTACTGGTATCTGAACAGTCCTCGGCTTAGCCGAGTAGTGTGGGTTCTGATGTAGAGGGTCAGACCCCCGACAGTACTGTGAGCACTGGGTCCCCTTCCCCTGTGGAGATTCCCCCTATTAATCTCAATGAGGCTGAATTGGAATCGGGGCCTGTAACTGGGTTTTCTGAGACCCCTAGATGATCCAGCTGAGAAGTACGGCCTGTAGTAAAGTTGAGCTATGAGTCACTGGGTCAGTCTGTGGACCTGCACTTAAATGTGGTCCATAAGGGAGTGTATGTGTCCCCAAGCTCCTTGCCTAAGTTAGCCTTGGGGGATGACTCCAGCCTGTTAGTATTGCCCTTCGAGTCTGGTACTCCTACCCCAGTTAGCCCACCAGTAGCTGATAGGGAAGGGCCCCCTTCTTCCAGGTGTTGTGGGCAGAGACTAATGACCTGATTTAAAAGGGGAACAAGGGTTATGTGTGTATGATGTTGCATAAACCGTATTGAACTGTAAATACAGTATTCGTGCATATAATTTAAAGTGTGACCTAATGTGAGTTAACTGTTGCCTTAAAATGGTTTAGGGGTGACTACTTGGTGTGGACGCCAAGTTCTTTCTAGGCCAGGGAGGGTGTACCCCCCCTACAAATGGGGATTCCTGAAGCCTCCCCGTGCTGTCCCTTTAAGAGTCGTCTGCTGCTGAGCAAAGTCCTTGTTGCGAGGGGCTGTGTGTTTCTTTGCGCCAGTCCCCAAGCTTATACTGTAATGCCCCTTCCTGGTGGTCGCTGAAAAGCGCAAGGGGCGCCCCCTCGACAGGTGTACCTGTTGCCTGAAATTATTGAGAGTGATAGTGAAGGGGCAGTTTTGTCTAACCTGCTTTTGTTACTGATGGGACCCTTTGTGCTGTGCCCCTCCATGTTGGACCTGGATGTTCTGAAGGATCCAATAAGGTTCAGGGGCAGCAAATGTGGAGGACTAAGTGACCAATCAGCAACCAGGACTCTTAATGGAGCCAGAGGACCAATAGAGGAACTGCTTGTAATTTTGGGAAAGGCATTATGGGCTATGGCACTTTTTCGCACCACTGAGGGCCAGAGTAATTGACTGACATGTGACGCCAGCCAATGTAATCTGGTAGGGCCCGAACTGTAAGGAGTGCCCCATGCCGTTAGGGGCAGATTCGTTGTGGCTGTGCAGGGGAAGGGAGCTCTGAGCTTCTGCGCCATTGAGTGTTCACGCGGGAAGCACGTGAAAGGCCTGAGGCGGCCGTTTTCATTGTCAGTGCTTCGGACTAAATCCGCTGGCGTGCGGTCAGAGGAGACTGTGTATGAACACAGCTACCTACCAGGCTTCACCTGAAGAGGACTGGAGAATCTGCTGAATCGCGCTCGGTCTGCCAGGATGTTTGGAGTGGCTGCTACTGCCTGCAATTGCTGTGAGTTCGTTTGGGTCCTGAAAGCAGCTGCCTGGTATGGTACCCCTCTGTTGTGCTCCATATAAATGTGTGATGAGGAATTTGGAGTCCTGGCTCAGCCCTGCAAGTGGCGAAGGAAGGGTGTCTGCTGCAGCCGTGAGTACTGGATCAGGGTAGCTCCCTGTTAAGCTTACAAGCAGTGGCTAAAAGTCGTTTTTGCTGTACTGCTGACTGCACTAACAGATCTCTCTGCTCATTCCGATCTGCTCAGGAAAGTGAATGCTCATTTGTGTCAGGACCCCAACCAGCTGCCACGAGGGACTAGCCAGTAGGGCTTGGGTACCCATGGACAATAACTGATAGGTTCAGGCCTGTGCACAGAGCCATAGGTAGTTGAATGTAGGTAATAGTGTTAAGCTAATCACCCTGATTTCCCCCGGTCCCTGTTATCCCCCTTCAAATAAATCAGATTGTTCGTTTTGCAACTGTACTCAGGATGGCTTTGGGACATACTGCACAGTGGACGTTTGATTACTGTACCTTACTTTCCAGGGAGTCCCCAGAGTGAGCTGAGTGTGTTGAGCCTGGGGGTAAGTGTTCTGGGGGAAAGCATTGTAATTACTCCACTTGAGCCACTAATGGGAAGAAGGGGGGGTTGCAGCAACCCAGAGGGCTGTGACCAAATCAACCTAGACTGTCCTAACCCCGACCTCTGGGTGGAGGCACCCGTCGATGGATCTGGGCCCCTTACCCTGTCACGGCTGAGACAGGCAGGGGTGGTAGCCCTTGGGATAGCGCCTCCTGGGGGTTACATACTCATTTCACATAACACTATGTAATGAAAAAACAAATAAAGTATGATCAGCTCTATACTGCCAGCACAGTCTGATGATACATTATAGCAGGCACATCTTTTTCATACAGTGAAACTTAGTCTGTAAAAATTTTTGTAAATATTGATAATTATGTGTCATAATTCAACCATTGGCTCACTGCAGATTTCGCTGCTACCACATTAGCAAGTGGTAGCAGGAAAGACAGAGCTGACACATACATAGCACTTTTCAGATACTGCTCAGGTATGAAACTAGCACCATTACATGTTGTGATACTGCTGCATTACCTGGAAATACTCATTAGCAGCATGTCATGGTTAGCTTTGGATGTTACAACTGTTGCTGTCACATGTTGCTTGTATACTATACTGCAAAACATTACTTTTATTATTACTATCATTTGTTATTAGGACTGACTCACTCTATCAGAAAAAAATAGGCAAACATCCAATGACTGTTGCTAGGGTTATCCAAACTCTTTTTTCCTATATAGCTACTGATAGATAACATACTGTGTGTTTCATCATTTCTTAACAATTGAAATATAGGCATCTACTTAAATCTTGTTATTGATGTTTGTAACAGAAAAATGCTTACTGTGGGCCATATCCCATGGTTGCCCAGCATGCGTGTGTACCCCCAAGGCACTCTTATGGCAGCAGAACTCATAGAGTTGGTGGACCATGATGATGGATGTCTCTTACAGCACGTTTAGAGAGTTTTATGTTACCTGATGCTGATTGTCTCTGACTGGTTGTGTTGCCTTGGCCCTTCCCCTGCTTGCATATGTGTGTGTGTGTGTGTGTGTGTGTGTGTGCGTGTGTATGTGGGTGGGGGTAAGGGGAATGTGGAGTTAGGGTTTTGAGGATGAGGGCTTGTGGGTGGGGTGGTAACCCTAACATTGAATTTCCACACTTTTGTCACTGTGGAAACAACCCTAACTGATGCATTAACAACATTTTTTGCAAAGAATATCTTTTTAGTCACAGTAGCGAGGGTTCAAAAGTCATTTCTATGTTAAACCTCAAATTTTGCACTTTAAGAACTTTACAACTGTTTCACAGATTCACAGGAAATTTTGCATGTGCCATTGGGGATCAAAGACCTCTTGATGTGGGAAGTTTTGTTCCGGTCGGATGTGTAGGTGCAGAGATACAGATTGTCAAAACATTTGAAAATTAAAATTTTTATGTAAATCCTTTGTCATGCCGTTCCTCAGACTTGGCATGGGCGTTTGGTTGAAATTTTTAGTGTTTGTCAGGCTTGGGTCACAGATGTGCATTTTGAAGGTTTGATGAAAAAATATTAATCTTTTCAAAAGTTATTGAATTTTAAAGTTTCCCATTCTTTCCTATGGTAAAACGTTAGCTGACAACCTCAACACAACTTTGTTTTTCCGCAGATGCGTGACTTTTTGCTCCAAATGTGTAAAGTTTTGCTGAGATTCCATCATCTTTTTTCAGTTAGCAAGGCATACAAATTTAAATATTTCAAAATACACTTAGAAGTCGTAAACGCCAACTGTTGTGTTTACCTAATTGGGAGAAGTGAAATCATATTCTGGGGTCAATTTGCCCCCCAAATGCCCAGAAATATATTAATTTTGTCTGCAGACATATTTATGCTGCAAACTGTGGCAGTTATTTTGTGAAACAAGGGGAGTTTGTGCCACAAATTGTGGAAAAATCCCATTGTTTCATGAAACAAGAAAGTGTGTTTCGTGAAACAGCTGCCGCATACTGTGGCACAAACACATCCGTGGAAAAAATGATCATGTTTCTGGGCATTTGGGGGGCCAGCTGACCCCAGAATCTAATTACTCTGGCCCTGATTAGGTAAATACCTAAAGCATTTTTTTTAGGTTTTAAAACCCCCAGGGGAAAGGGGGTCAAGGGGAATCTGTGCCCTGCTGAGGGAGGTGAGGCGAGGCCTCCTACATGACCTGCTAGCCATTGAACAGTTGCGAGCCATGACACTTAGACAACATCAGCAGCAGCAACAGCCATATTGGTCGACTAAAGGCAAGTAGTGTGATGTTTGGCTGACATAGCACTTATAATTATAAAGCACCTTGGCATAGTGTGTAGCACAGGACAGCTAAAACCACAAAGATGGAACTGTACAGCATTTTAGACTTTGTGTGGTGATTACAGTCAACACAGATGCAAGTGATGATCACAATACCACACTTTCGATATTGCACATCAGCAGACAAGTAACAGAGACCCCAACCTGAAAATATTTCATTCTAAGGAACAACTGAAAGCAATGGAAGACTCTGTATGCCACTCTTTACTGCCACAGTTGATTTACATTGACCCAGTGGTCCACTGGGAGGATGGCTGCAACAGATAGTGGTGAACTAAAATAGTGTGCCCTCCACACCCCCAACCCCAGGGCACCCCCCCCCAGCAACTGCAACTAAGGTCATAAGTCAGGCTTTTCACATTCGGGCTGAGACACTGTCTGTGCTACATGTTTGTCAAGATGGGACTAAAATTGATAAGGCACTATGGGCTATATTCAAAAGGCTAAATAGCATGGGCAAACTGCATTAACACTGGGCAAAAGTATAATGTATGCAAGGGCCAAAAAGAGGGGGCGTGTACATGAATAAAGGTGCAATTCTATATTCAGTGCATTAGCACCACGCAAAGTTTTTTTGTGCGACTTAGCGTGACACTTTGCATGGTGCAAATTACCACCAAGGAACAGGAAGTCAACTCTGAGCAAACCAGCTTTGTACAACTTTGTGGCTTTGAGCAACTTTGCGTGGCTTGTGCAACATAGAACCATGGGCTATGGAACTCTGTAATTCACAAGTGTGAATTATGGAGTTTGTGAGGGTCTGCCAGCAGTGGTTTATTGACCCTAACCAGTAAACATTAAACATAGAAAGAAACCAGACATGGAAGAAACATGCTCCTATGTTGCCATCATCTGCCACTGGTCCCAACCATGCCAGGCATTAATTGGTGACCTGGCACCCAGTGGACACCATGGCAGTGTGTCCATACAGTACACGCCTATAGACCACCCTTTGGTGGAAACTGACACAATCCAACACACACATGCAGCACTGGGGGCGTGGAGGGTGTTGAGGGGAGGGTATACAGGTGGCCAGTCTGCACCATATACTGGGTGCTGCCACAAGGCTGACAATCCACGCAGTGCAAATGGTCCAGTGTAGGGAATACCCCAACATCAGTGTGCCTGTCTGATGGTCTGTGCTCCCCAACCACATACTGCACATCTGTACAGACACCACAGCACACACAGCCATCCATGTATATGTCACTGTGAGTATCCCAAACCAGTGGTGCAACATCTGTGGGTTGCACAACAGAATAACAGTAATGTCCACTCTCAGTACACACCTACAAGATGGGTCTGTCACTGTGTAAAGTGCAGCAGTCATTGATGCCCTACACACCATAGGCATTGCTGTGCCACTCACACTACTGGCCCCCTTGTTACTGTAGTGTCTGCTGTGCACTGTAGCAGGAACTACAATTTGACTATTGCTTGCAGCACCACCACCTGTGCCTGTGCTGTGTAGTCCCCTGGGGCACAATATTCTATGTGGTTCTGTACAAATGTAGCCTGCAGCTACCACCATGCACTTCCAGACTGACCTACAGGTGGATCTGTGGGCAGACCCAGCCAGCCCCTGTACTTCCAGACTGACCTATAGGTGGAGCTGTGGGACCTCACAATAGCGCTGGTCAAACTGTATGCAAATCAGGACACAATGAGATGCTAATCTGAATGTTTGCCGACAGACTGCCTAAGTAGGCTCATTTGCATGTCACTTTTTAATATAGCAAATTTTTGCCCTAGGCAAATGTGATGGCACCTGGCAAACATCTTAGCTCCATGCAAAACCTGCGCCAGTGTGTCTGTGCCATGCAAGCATTTCCAAAACATGGTACATTTCTGCAGAATTTCACTTACGTTGGTGCTTGCAACTTTAATGAATCCACTCCTTTGCTAGCACACACACTGGCCACATAGTTAACCTTTACCTTCCTTCACATTGCTGTGCACTGGGCTGCTGTTGTGGGTTGCACTTCCTGGTTGCTATATTCAGAGCTGTCTTATTCCCTGGGCTTTTATTGCAATGCACTCCCAGCCCAGTTTGCCCAGCTTCCTTAGCATGCTATATTCATCAGGTTTAGCACCGGGGCTATCTCTTTTGAATATAGCAGGCTATTGATTCCGGGCTAATTTAGCAAGCCGGGCAGTGTTAATTTAGCCCCAGGGCAAAGTTTTGAATATCTGTCCCTATATGTCTTAAGTATTGGATTAGATGCTGAACGCCACCAACTTGTCCACCATCTTCCCAAGAAGGCCCTGTTGGGGACAAAGTGATAGTTTGAGGGGCAATAATGATCAAACTATATCTTTATTTAGAGGGGTCTCAAACCAGTCTTTGTAACTGAAGCACGACAACGACCTTTTATAGTGATATTGAAACTACTTTTGTGATCACTGCCTCCAGGGCTTTCCAGTGGCTAACTGTACGTTAGGTCATGGTCATGCACAGATTACAGTTGATGGGTACCAACAATGATGATGCCGGATGGATCTGGCAGTGATTACCTGAAGCCACCAGAATCTGCATATCTGCCCAGTGGTGGGAGCAATCGAATCCCTAATGCTTGAGCTCTCGTTACAGTGAATAGTGCTTAGCTGGGGGCAGCAGGAAATGGATAGACCAGTTACAAGAATGGTCTCAAAATGGTCCCATCTGTGCTTCTGGACAAACATAAAAAAGTAGAGGGCAGAGTCTGATTTGCAGCTCCAACTTAAGGCTAGCAGATGAGGCCACATACCTGTTCTGAGCTGCTGTGCATGCTGATTTTGGCTCTCTTGTGGCATGGGCATTGGTTGTCATTTACAGCAGTAGTCAAACAGTATAGCCAACAAGACAGTGATGTATCACTTTCATTTGAACTGAGGCATTCATTTTTTCCATTCAATGTGCTGTACTGTGATGCATGACAGGGAAAAATGTCTGGGTCTATTAATGTCAGGCGAAACTGTCCTGTCAGATTTAAAGCAAGACCAATTCTGATGTTTGGATCTGCACCTGGTGTTTCTCTGGTTCAAGGCACCCCAAAAGCCACTGGTAACAGAGGAAATGAGACAGGTCAGAGCAGGGGATAACACTGTCGCTTGTGGACTTACATAAGTCTTGCAAATGTGAACTATTCTGTCCACCACTCCTGTGATTGTGGATATGGTATATTTTTGAAGGGAGGGGGATCGATGCTAAGCAGAGGAACAGAGCAGGCTGTTCTCTCTTGAACTTGGACATTCAGCTGTGCATTGCATTCACTGTGGTGTGCCTGCTGTTGGATTATACAGTGAAAAGTTAACAATGTCTGCCTGTGCCATGGTCCTCCACACCATATAATCTGACACTGGGATTCCCACCCCTGGTGTCAGATGCACCCCCCCGCAGCCCCTTGTGGTCATTTGCCAACATTGGAGGGGCAAATACCAGTGTTGGCACTAGAAGACTCTCCCCAAGCAATGTGGGACACTGGGAAGCACACTCCCAGTGTCCTGAAACATTTATTTTGTTTTTACCTGTAAAGAACAAAAGCATCTCCTGATGTCTTTTTTTCTCCTGAAAAAAGAAAATGGTCTCTCATCATTCCGCCGTCCCTGTCCCCTTCCCCCCCGACACTCCCTATGAGCATCCTTCACTCCACACACACACCCTTACCCAATACTTACCTCTGGAGGTTGTAGGCTGTCATCTTCTGTGGATCAGGACACGTCTGCACTCTTCAAAGCTGAACTGCAAACTGAGGAATCAAGGTAAGTGCCTCATAATGTATTTCAATTGTGTTTTGAAATTATGTTCATAACTTTGCCATTTTTAGGACTTTTTCACCAGATTTTCAACATGGGCTTTTTGGGAACCCACCTCGTGAACACTGTGAATGCCATTTTGTTAATTAGGCCCGGGAGGTGATTTTGTGGTTGCTACGTGAAATCACCTTTTGGGATCAAATAGCAACATTTTACCAACAGTGTTCATGAGGTGGTGTCCCAAAAAGGCCATGTTAAAAATTTGTTAAAAACATTTCTGAAAATGGCAGTTATGAGGGTTCATTGAAACTTTTCTACGTATGCACGCAACTTTGGCAATTTTCACTATTTTGAATCCAAATTTTCAAATTAGCCATTTTTTTCTCACCACCTCATGAACAGTACAGCTGTCAGTTTTCAAATCCTGCCCAAAGTGCATTTTTGCACGTGTGGTACAGAATGGCATTTTGGCATGGATTTGAACATTTTCCCTATAAGTCTATGAGGTGGCATCATAAGAAGACTATGTTAAAAACTGGGGGTCAAAATATGAAAAATTCCCAAAGTTATGACCATTCGTTTCAATTTCTGTATGCCCGCTCTTAACTTCAGATATTTTAAATATTTTGACCTAAGATTTTCAACATAGCCTTCTTATTACCTGACCTCATGTACAGTATGTCACAGCTGTCATTTTTCAAATCTTGCCCAAAATGTGTTTTTGCACCTGTGGTGTGGAATGGTGTTGCAGTTGCATATAGTTATGTTTTGGCATGGATTTGACAATTTTCTGTACCGGGGCACATGAGGTGGGGTAAAAAATAGCTATGCTGACAATTTGATCAGGGCCCTGTGCTTTAATGCCTACATACAATACATATGCATATCTATGGAGGGATGAGAGCGCAGGGCCTTTAGGGCCCTGTGCTCCCACAGACAAATAAGGATATGATTTTACTATCTAAAAAGTGGGGAAATTCATTGCAGAAAATGGCATTAATGCATCAGTTAGGGTTGTTACTAAAGTGACAAAAGCAGGGAAATGTGATGTTAGGTTTCCAACCCTAACACCCCACCCCCACTCTGCAAATACTGACAGGCATGGGGGGTGTGCCTTGGGGTCATCATCCCTAACACTCACTGCATTCCATAAGTAAATAAGCTGAGAAGGGTACAGTATAGGAGAATGGGGTGAGCGTTAGGTCTGAGGACCCCAAGGCACACTGCTGACTCCTGTCAGTGTCTGCATGGTGGGGGTGTGGTGTTAGGTTGGAAACCCTAACATCACATTTCCCTGCTTTAGTCACTTTAGTAACAACCCTAACTGATGCATTAACAAAGATTTTGAAATGAATATATATATATATATATATACACACACACACACACATATATATATATATATATATATATATATATATATATATATATTAGAGGCAAAAAACTTGTTTAGTTAGTTAGGGGTTGTTCATTAGTTTATAGTGAATTGTTAAAGTTGAAAACCCTTGACTTTCGTTGTTTTGACTGGGACGTGATTGGGATCATCAGCCCTAACCTCACCCCATGACATGTGTAAAGCCGCAGGAAGTATAGGAGAATGGTGAGAGTTAGGACCCACGATCCCAATGCGCACTCCCAATGCCGGTTGGGGGTGGGCTGGGGTCCCGGGGTTTTCAACCTAACAGCGACTTTCTCACTTTTGTCTCTGTGGAACAACCCTAACTAATGCATTAAATGGAGTTTTTTGCCTCTAATTTCCCTTCTTTTTGAGAATGATAACGAGAAATAGTGAATGTAATGCAGCGGCGGGAGCGCGGGCCTCCGCCACATGATGTGTTGTGGCATACTAACAGGGACAGCAACGCAAACAGAAATGCTAACAGTGGCGCACATGGTAACACAAGCATGAATGAGAACAGAAAGGGTAACACACATGGTGGCGTAGACGGGAATGGTCTGCCACGTGATGTGTTGTCACATAGTAACATGGTGCCTGCAAACAGAAATGTCAATGGGCATGGTGATGTAAAGTGAAACAGTAAGATAAACAGTACTGTAGACAGAAATGGCAAAAAATAACAGAAACGCAAGCGCAAATGAAAACGCAAAGGATAACGCACATGGTGGCGCAGACGTCAATGGTAAGTGAAACGGGTATGGATCCGCAAGTGGAAAGGGCAACAGTAACAGTAATGTAAGCGCACAGGCTGGTTTTCCCCAAAACCTGCATTGAGAAAGACAGTGAGTACAAATAATGTATGCAAAATAATGAGTATCGGCGCAGAAAATGAGATCTTGGAATACTAAATACATTATATCTCAGGAACCGTACGACGTAGAAAAAAAATTTTAAAGTCATATTATTTACAACTGCCCTGGCTAATTTAGATCTTAGCCCCATTAGAAATAAAGAAATTTTCCAACAAAGTCTGTATCTACATGCCGTTTCGAGATCACGGGCCCTAATGGCCGAAGCGCCATAATGTTATCCTATGGAAAAACAGAAAAGTTCGAGCACCATAACTTTGCCTCCCTGTAATGTTTTTCACCAAACTACTGAAAGGCACATCTCTGGGCTGTTGGCTGTCTTCCTCCAAATTTCAGGAAAAAGACCAAACCGTTATTTTGTAGCAGGGCCCAAATGATTTCTTGTTAAGTATCGGGCCGTAATGTTATCCTAAGGGAAAACCTGTAATTTTGGAGTGCCGTAACTTTGCCGCCATGTGATATTTTTTCACCAAACTACTGAAGGCACATCTGTGTACTGTTGGCTGTCTTCCCTCCAAATTTCAGGAAAAGACCAAACCGTTATTTTGCAGCAGGGTGCCAAAGATTCTGTAATGCTTGAGCGCCAGAATGTTATCCTATGGGAAAAACTGTCAACTTTGGAGTGCCATAACTTTGCTGCCATGTAATATTTTTTCAATACAACACTGAAAGGCACATCTGTGAGATGTCGGCTGCTTTCCCTCCAAATTTCAGCCCAAAACTCCCAACGGTTATTTTGCAGTGCAGTGCCAAAGAATTGCTGTTATTTTCCCACAGACTAGAAAATTACTGTCGCAATTTGCGAAAGCTTTCACAAAAATTTGCGACACTTTCATGAGCACGAAAGTAATTTGTGAAAGCACTTTTTCCAGAAATTTGAAAAACATATTTCTGGGGTGTTTTACTACAAAATAAAGACATGGCAAGCATCCTCAGGGTCCCGACTAGGTGAATACAAAAAATTAGGTTGCTAGAGGTCCCAAATTTAAATGCCAACCATTTTTCTGATCACCAACTGAAAACAAAATGGCTGATTTATGAAAGTAACAGGCCCATTTTAAAGTAAAATGCATTTGCTGAAGTGTTGAACTTTTGTTAACTTTTCCCATTGACTTATAATGGAAACTGTTTTTTGAATAACTTTTTGAACCGTTTAATATTTTTCACGAAATCTTTGAAAGGCACATTGGGGAACCTGGCTGCATTTCCTGAAGATTTGGACCCAGTCCCCCACAACCGACGTACTTCGTAGGTGCAATTTCACAGAATTCCAGTGAAGTGCCGTGAACGCCACAAGATAGATCACACTCACAACTCACAGTCAGATATCCGATCAGTACGAAAACTTGGCAGATCCCAAGGTCTATGGTTCCTGATCATAATTCCAAATGTCAGGAAATCCATCAACCAGTTGCAAAGTTATTAAGGTGCAAAGTTTTGGGTTTAATAGAAATGGCTCCTCAACCCTAACTATGGTAGCACTACTGTGCTACCATAATATATATACATATATATATATATATATATATATATATATATATATATATATATATATATATATTATAAGTGCCACTATAGTTAAGGTTGAGTACCCCATTTAAGGTTAAAGTGTGAAATTTTGCAGCTTAATAACTTTGCCACCATATGACAGATTTGCCTGAAATTTGGCAAGCTTGGAGCAGTACCATAGATCTCTGGATCTGCCAAGTTTTGTAATGGTCAGATATACAGTTGTGGAGCTATAAAGTGCAATATAAAGTCATATTTATGCTTTTTTGCTCATTCTTTGCTCGCACCAACAGGTTGCATGGTTTGTGCGACCAGTCCGAAACCTTCAGTGAACATGCAGCCAGGGTCCCCAATGTGCCTTTCAAAGATTTTGTGAAAAAATATTAAAAGATTCAAAAGTTATTCAAAAAACAAGTTTCCCATTATAGTCAATGGGAAAAGTTAACAAACTATTTGATAGTGTCGCAAATGCAGTTTTTAGTGTCGCAAATGACCCCTGTAGTGTTGTGAGTCAGCCATTTATTTTTCAGCTACTGGTCACAGAAATGCTCGGCATTTAAATTTGGGACCCTTAGGGACACAATTCATTTTGTGTTCACTTAGTCGAGCCCTGAGGATGCTAGCCATGTCTTTTTTGAGGGGTTAAACACCCCAGAAATATGTTTTTCAAATTTTTGTAAACTGTAGTGTCACAAAGTAGTGTCGCACTTGTGACACTTTCGTAATTGTTTTTGCAAAAGTGTCATGATTTTCGACACTACTTTGTGACACTATGCCCAAAACATTAGTGAATCTTTGCCACACTGCTGCAAAAAAACGGTTTGGTCTTTTGGACTAAAATTTGGAGGGAAGAAATCCAAGATCCCACAGATGTGCCTTTTGTAGTTTGGTGACAAAATATTACAGGGCTGCAAAGTTATGGCACTCCAAAGTTGACTATTTTCCCATAGGCTAACATTGCTGTGTTCGTCACAAGCCATATCTCACATTGTGTGCTCAAGTTATGGACATTTCATCAGAAGTGCTTAGCTCCCATTAGGGGGCTAAATACAAACTAGCCAGGGAAGTCATAAATCATATGACATTTTAATTTTTTTTCGTCATTCGGTTCCTGAGATATAAGCAATTTAGTATTTCAAGTGTTCATTTTCTGCTCAGAGGGCCATTATTATGCATACATTCTTTGTATTCACTGTGCTTCTGAATGCACTTTTTGGGGAAAAAAAGTGGGCGTGTTTGCATTACTGTTACAGTTAGTGTTTCTGTGACCATTTGTGTTAGCGTTTCCATTTACGTCGCCGTGTGCGTTACCCTTTGTGTTTCTTTTTGTGTCACTGTGTGCATTGCCATTTGCGTTTGCGTATGCGCTTCCATTTGTGTTTTTGTTTCCTTTGGCATCATTGTTGCTGTTACCGTAAGCATTTGCATTTCCAATTGTGATACCATGACTGTGCACGTAACAATTTGCGTTTGCTTATGCGCTTGCATTTGTGTTTCTGTTTTCATTAATGCTTGCACTTGCGTTTCTATTACTGTTTGCGTTATTGTTAATGTTTGCATCCTTGTGCGTTACCATTTGTGCTTGCGTTTGTGTTACTATTACTTCACTATTTATAGTGCACATTCTCAAAAAGAAGTGAAATTCATGGCAAAAAACTCTGTTTAATGCATCAGTTAGGGTTGTTCCACAGTGACAAAAGCAAGGAAATTCGGTGTTAGGGTTGAAAACCTGAACTGAGCATTCCCCCCCACCCCTACCACCACCACACACACACATACATGCAAGTAGAGGAAGGACCAAAGCAACACAACCAATCACACAGAGCCAGCAGAAGCCAACAGAAATAACATACAACTATCTAAACCATAAAACATGCAACTATCTAAACCATGAAACCACACACCCATGCTCCCATGGGGCTATGGCATGGGTTCATCACTGCTAACTGTCATCCCGGACATTCCATGCACCGCTAAATACATATTGTGCTATGACACTTTCGTGTTTGCAACAGTATTTTGTGAAAGTATGCTCCTAATTACTGCACATCTTTGCCATCATCCTGCAAGCAAACAGTTGGGTCCTTTGGGCTGACATTTGCATGGTGGCAACTCCTGGTCCCACAGATGTGCTTTTTCCTACTATTGTGCTACAATACTTAAGAATTACAAAGTTACACTGTTCCAAAATTGAGCAATTTGCCATAGACTAACATTGCGGTGCCCATGACGCCTTCCCCCACCCATATGTGAGAACGAAGCGAGGTGCACCATTTTAGCTACTGCCAGCTTCCTTCACCTTTATGTGAACTAACCTCAAAGAACAACTTTGCAAATAATGTGTCATATCTGAAGTTGGATTTCTCCACTTCCTACAGTGACACAGCTATACACCTCCTGCTGCATGTGTGTGATTGGTTGTGTTGCCTTGGTCCTTCCCCTACTTGCATGTATGTGTGTGTGTGGTGGTAGTGGGGTTGGGGGGAGGATGCACAGTTAGGTTTTTCAACCCTAACACTGAATTTCCTTGCTTTTATCACTGTGGAACAACCCTAACTGATGCATTAAACAGAGTTTTTTTGCCATGAATATATATGCATATATATATATATATATTAATATACCATAACAGAAGGGCCACACAGCATGTTTCCCCTCACCTTTGCAGCTCCACAAATGACTGATTAACCAATCAGGGATACTGCATATCAGTTGCCTTACAGAGCCAAGGCATGTGGTAATGCCTCAATAGTGCACTATACAGCCCTTGCATGACCCAAAGTGACCCTGACCGTATCACTTCTGGCATTCATCTTGGAAGTCCACAATGACTGACTATTTCACTAACTATAATGACAAGCATGATTTTTGATATTAATGTATAATTACATGAGCCTTAATACATACTCCCATTATGTCTCCCTCTGTAGTCATCAAAGTGAAACAAAAATATGCCATTCCTGCATGGACCCACTAATGCCAACCAATCCAGGACAACTAAGTCCAAATTGCCCATCAGAGGAGTTGTCAGACCCTTCCAACCACTCAGATGCCAGACAAGGCACCACCTCACAAGAAACTGTCCCTAACAACACCCACAACAAGGAGAACCCAGCACAGGTGCCTGACATAACCACACTGCTCTTTCAAACTCGACAGATCAAAAATGCACTGATTCATGCACAGCAGCAATTCATGACTGCTATAATGCAGGGGCTGGAAGAGATGGTCAAACCCTGGGCACCAGCACACCCAGAAGCAACTCTGCCCCGACCTCTGGTGGACCCTAATCCAGCTGACCCCTTACAATTCAGGTGATGAATCAGACAAAGAATCAGAAGGAGAAGAAGAACTGATGGAGCAAGACCACAATCATTAAATGCAAATACTGCTTCCCAGAACAAATCCCAAACCTGTTAAAAACTGTAAAATCTACTGTGGTGTTCGAGGAAACACCACCAATAATGGAGTCCTAACTTGTGCCATCCTTAAAACCTTCGGCAAAACCATCAGACACATTCCCAGTATGCAACTCCATTGATGTGGTGGGATCTAAGGAGTGGGGGCAACAGAGCCCACCAGAACACTACAACAAATGTCCTGGGATAAGATGTATCCCCCACAGGAGGAAAAACTGAAACTATGGTGCTCGGCACCTCTAGCAGATCCACAGATTGCTTCATTCAGTGAAAAGATGGTGCTCCCCACAGAAGGAGTGACATCCTTGAAAGATCCCACAGACAAGAAAGTGGAAGAGATGTTCAAAAATAATTTTGAGCTGGTGGGGTTAGGGATCAGAATCACCAATACCACTATACACATAGGTTACACACTACTCATTTGGATACAACATGTCCAAAAGACACTGCCCCTCAACATGGCAGAGGCAACCCTGGTGGACCAAGCAATCCAGGCAACAAAGTACATCACAGATATGGCAGTAGATTAACTGAGAGTCAGTGCCAGATCAATCAGTGGCCATAAGTAATTGAGCAAGGAGAACCATCTGACTAAAAATATAAGAAGCAGACCTAGAATTAAAAGCTGTCCTACAAAAAACTATCTTTCAAGTGCTCTCTTTTGTTTGGAGAACTAAAGAAATACATGAAAGGGAATGAAGCAGGAAAGTCAATGGCAAAGGATGAGCAGCCCAGAAACAGTCATCTACCATCCAGGAGAATGTCCAGAAGGAACAGAAACTTCTGAGACAGGTGTGCCATCCTCAATGTCAACCAAAACCACAATTTTCAACCTCAATTTAACAGGAATGGCCGAAACAGATTCCATAACCAATATCAGTCCAAAACAGGCAGACCCAATAACTCCTTCAAACCAAAACAATCATCTCAATGACCACCCCCAAGTGACCACAGAGCCAGGCTGCACTCCAATAGGGATACACTGCTGCAATTCCTAGACACATGGAAAAGAACAACAAAGGACAAATGGGTTAGGGAAATGATACAAAAAAGATACGCCATAGAGCTAACAGAGATCCCACAAAGAAACCAACTAATAACATTCCCAGTGTCCCAAAATAGGACTACACCACATCAGGTCCAAGAAATCTTAACTTGTCAATGCTACACAAGAGCCATAATGTGAGTACCACATCAGGGGCAAGGAAAAGGAATACATTCCATATTCTTCATTAATTATTTAAAAGTTGATAACCAGGAAAGGCATCAATGAACTGAAGCTCGTTTCCAGATGCAACCCAAGGGAGGGGCTACAGAAATCAAGGCAGAATACAACAATGGCAATACAGTATACAGAGAAAGTGCAACACTGGAGTAGTGTACAAAAAAAAGAGGACATGGTGCAAAATAATAAACACAGTGTTTCAAAAACTAAGTGCAAACAGCATATAATAGAAGATATTTACAGTGATGCAATAGCAGATTACAAAATGGGTATTTACAGTGGAACTTGGCAATGAGGTGGATAGACAGTAATGTAGAGGGCTAGGACTGGGAGGAGGAGTAGAAAAAGGAGATGAGAGAGGTGGATCTGAGAGAGCGTGTAAGCGAAGGGAAGGAGGGGGAGAGGCAAGTAAGGGAGGGGAGGCTGTTCCAAAGGGAAGGAAATCTGTAAGAGAAGGAGAGTTTACCAGCTGTGGTTCGGACCTGAGAGAGGGAAAAGGTGTGGGTGCAGTTTGACCTCGAGCTGTAGGGTGAAGGGGAGGTGTGAGTGAGGAATGAGGCAAGGTAGAACAGAAGAGATCCAAACCAGTATTTGGCTATGAAGGTGGGACAGTGAGAGGAATGTCTCTGTGCAAGAGACTGAAGGGAGAGGGAGGAGTAAAGATCACAGTGATGGGTTGGGGGGGGTTGAGGCAAACCTATAGAAGCAGCGATGGGCTAGCCGAGTGCAGTCCACCTCTTGTTCTCACCTGGTCTGAGTCACTTGTGCAGGGAGCGTTTGCTGATCTCCATTCAGGGAGCTATGCTTGCAGGGGAGTCCTTGTGGAGGAGAGGGAAAGAGAGGATTTATGGAAAGGGGACAAAGAAGTGCACAAATCAAATTAAATATGCAGCGGGAGCTCTCCGGTGGACCTGGATGGGTGGTGCAACTGCGTATGTGCCAGCCACAAAGTCCTGACCAGCGACCTAAAGACCCAAGCCACAGGAGATACCAACAAGCTGTAAAATCAGTAAGTGACATCATCCCTTGAAGAACACACAAAGTAAGGCAATAAATTGCTAGGTCATTAAGCAGGGAACTAGATAGAACAGCAGGTACATTAGTAGCTAAATTGCAATACAAAATCAATCACTTAGGCTACACCGACTATGTCAGGATAAAGTGTAAAGCAGTCCACAGAGTAAAATCTTTTGCAACCCAGTGCAGGACATTCTTTATGGTATGAAAGACAATGGGCGACCTTTGCTCCATACTAGGCTTGACTTAAAATTCTTATATCAGTTTGTGCAATACAAATGGTTCAAGATGGAAACAATCAGATTGACCATCAAAGCAATTGGGCCATGGACTACCTGACCTCAACTGACATGAAAGACATATACCTGCATATCCCAATATGGCCATCAGATCACACATTTCTGTGATTCCACATATTGGGACGTTTTCAAAACATTGCTCTACCATTTGGCCTAGTATCAGCACTGAGTGTCATTACCAAGGTTTCAGTAGTGCTAGCATCAAAAAGGCAGGAAAAGGGAATTCAGCTGATCCCGTATTTAGATGGCTGGCTTATCCAGACCAGAACCATACTTCAAGCATACAAAGAGACTGAAACAGTCATAAGATGTCTGGGAAGCCACAGATAAGTAATACACAGGTACAAAAGCAGTCTGTCATCCAGTCAAACTATAGAACACCTAGAAGCTGTAATAAACACCAGCACTGGCATAGCACAACCATTGAACAAACACATTTGAACCATAATGAGCCAAGCCCAGCAACTAATGGCCTTCCAAAAACTGACTCTACACCAGTTGTCTCAGGTGGTGGGCTTAATTGCCTCATGTATAGACCTGGTGTTATGGGCCCCATGGAACATGAGGCCCTTCCCGCTAGCATCCATATGGCAAGGAGCACAGGTGGATTATGATATCATGACAACTTTGACCATGAGTGAAGCAGTGAGAAACTCTCTCTCATGGTGGACAATCCTGAATAACCTAATGAAAGGAATATCACTTGATGGCAAGAATGACCTATGACAGAGACAGATGTCAGTCTTCTGTGATGGGGTGCAGCTAGTGGACAGCAGATAACGAAAAGGCAGATGTATGACATCAGAATCCAGACTTACAATAAATGTTCTAGAGATGTGAGTGGTCTGCAACCCACTGACCCACTTCAATGCTACAGTACAAAACAAGAATGTTCTATTACACTCAGGAAATTGAGCCACAGTAGCATACACTACAAAACAAGGATGAACAAAGAGCAAAGCCATGCAGTGTAAAGCATCCAAAGTAATGAACTGGGCTCAAGCTAAACTGTCGCAAATCACAGTAATCCACCTGGCAGGGAAGCTCAACATGTCAGTGGATTGGCTGAGCAGACAACAAGTCCATCCAGGATAATGGCATCTAAATCAATAAGTATTTCATCAAATAAACAGAAGATGGGGACCAGTGGAGACAGATCTTATGGCTACCAGTAGGAACATGCAGTTCAGGAGATTCTAATCCAGGTTCAATGAAACACAGTCCATGGGAGTAGATACACTGTCCATGGACTGGTTATTCACAGTGTCCTACATCTTCCCTCTAATCCCACTCATACCACAGGTTCTACAAAAAATACCTCTGTCCAGGGCAAGAGTCATACTAATAACATTATACTGGCCATGCTACTTGTGGTTCACCACAGTGATGGCCATAGCCCTGGATCATCTTTGGACACTACCGATGAGACCGGACATCCTAAAACAGGGACTAGTCCACTATCCCAAGCCACACAACCTGTAGCTAATTGCTTGATTCTTGAAAGGGAAAGACTCATAAAAGCCAAATACCATCAGTCGGTAGTTGACACCAGGACCATGTCCAGACACTCATCAATGATCAACACATATAAATGACAATGGAAATTATTTGCAGAATAGTGTGGTTTCAAAGCTGTGGCACCGAGGTGTCCATATCTGACATACTTCTGTTCCTAGAAGAAAGCCTAGACAAGGGCATCTCCCTGTCACCTATGAGGGTACAACTGGTGGTCATTGGGGCAGCATGAAGACAGGCTGGAAATTTAGAACCTGGGGTGCATCCAGACATAATAATGTTCTTGAAAGCAGCAACCTACCTAAGACCAAAACCAAAACTCATTAAAGCATATGGGATCTCATACTGATACTAAAGACAATGGCCACAGCACCGTTCGAACCATTGCACTCAATAGAACTGAAATGGTTGAGCCAAAAGACTATTTCTAGTTACCATGGGCCCTATGTATCATTTGGGTGTAGGTATGCTCGACATGTGCATACCCCACCCACGTAGCTGCGCACCCGTGGACAGGTGCGCACAGGTGGCATTCACAACTGCCAGCCACCTGTCTGTGGCCCCACTTCCCTGGCATGCAGGAGTCTGCAGGCTGGCCAGTGGTGGGGTTGTGGGACTGGCCCAGCATCCAATTGAATGCCCAGCCCAGGTCCCGCACTGGATCCTTTGCATGGCGGGGCACATGCTAGCAGCATGCTTCAGGGAAGACTGACGGCTGCAGGGGTGAGTGGTGGGTATGCCACTGGCATGTCCATGATGGGGCACCGCAGCAGTACCTGGTGATTGTGGTGGGTGGGGGCATGTTGGAAGTCCACTATGGGGTCAGGGCCGTAATGGGGAACAGCAGCACAGGATTGTCCCGGTGGCTGGCATGGGGCAATGGGGGCAGCAGACCCACTGAACAGGGTGGGTGCTTGCGGGGGGTGTACTACTGTGTCCGGTGGGTGCTGCCATGTGTTGGGGTGGGGGGCACAGGACCATTGAGGGGTGGTGTGCGCTGTGATGGGGGGTAACTATGCACAAACTGGGTGGTTGGTGGGGCACAATGATGGCAGCACCTTGTGCCGTGATGTGCGGGCACTCACCCGATCGGTCATCCCAGCCCTCCCCATCATCCCTGTGGGCTGGAGCAGCATGGAGGGCTGCTTCACGGTCCCGCTGCATTCAGTGGGTGGTTTCTGTGGGGGCGCACAGTGGGTTATGGCAGGGTCCCAGCTACCATAACCTGCTCCTCACTTTCCCTCCCTGCGGATCACACTATGTACCTTTGTGACTGGCACATAGTGCCGGCCCACTGTTCGCCTGCCCCAGCGTGTTGCCCCTTGCATGGCTGGGGGAATCGGGCATGTATGTGCTGCACACCCCCTCTACGCATCCCTCGTAGGGGGTGCGTAGGGTGTGGAATGGTTGCACACTCCAGATGCGCATGCATAGCCACTGCACCCGAATCATGCATAGGGCCCTAAATGCTTAGCTAGATGAATGTGTGAGTTCCATGCTCTCACCTGTAAAGAGCCATTCATAGTGTTCCATCAGGACTGAGTCACACTCTGAACACTCCCTTCTTTTACCACCAAAGTAAACTCTGATTTCTACATTTCACAAACCATAGAACTGCCAACTACACTCCCTGAGGCAGACTCAGCAGCACAACTGACACTCCACAGTCTTGGGATGAAAAGTCTTCTGACAACATACCTTAAGAGAACTAAGGAATTCTGTAAATCTGACAGACTATTCATACTGGTACAAGGGAAGAAGAAATGTGGACCTGCTTCAAAATCAACCACAGCAGCATGGCTAAACAGAGATATTCAGGAATCATACAAGGCCATGGCCATGATTCCCTGTTGATATAAAAGCACACTCCACCACAGTAATAGCCATGGGATGAATGCAACATGGCCATGGCAAAAGAGATATGCACTGTGGCCACGTGGTAAAACTTCCACACGTTCATCGAACACCATTGATTGGACATGCTATTGACCCCAAAAACTAATTTTAGCCAAGCCATCCTCAAAGCAGCAACTGTCCCTTTGACCAGTAATCAAATCAAATCAAATCAAATCAAATCTTTATTTATCCAGGCGATCACCGTTGAGCAAGCTCATTTACAAGGTGGACCTGCAGTTAGTCAGAGATGGATACACATACATATATTACATAAAAAGTAGGATTTGGGAATACAGATTTACATGTGAAAGGTACAGAAAAAACATTCCATTACACTAGTGGGGAACAGGTAAGTATCATCACATACGTTAATTGTACAAAGTACATTTTTCTTATACATGTTTGAGGGTGTTAATGAACACTAGTATTTGCTAAGGAAGGCAGATCACAACCATTACATCCCCAGGAACTAAAACTAGTTTATACGGGTCGCTGGCTAGTAGATTAGCCATGGCTTAGGATGGCCTAGGATCCAACAACCAACAGAACAGCTAAATAAGTGTCATGTAGGATTAGGTAGGAGGTGCCAAGGTTCAATGCCAAGCAAGACTGTTGGCTACTTAACATGATAGGGAGGGATTTACAGGGTAGGGTATATAAATGAGAGAGGCAGATTTAGAGATGAGACCACTAATAGAACCACTAGAAGCTATGGTAACATTTACAAAGTTCAGTAAAAGTTTTGTCGTAAAGATGCCTGAACATAGCAATACTGACAGGAGTGCTGAGTTTCAAAGAGCTTTGGATCCTTCTCCATAGTGTGGGCAAAGCATGACTTATGGCAGCCCTTCCAAAGTGGTTGTTAATCCTGGGAATTTTAAGGGAAATTAGAAAGTGACTTCTTGTGCCATATCTACTAGGTGGACGTAAGGGAGGCAGCAATATAGTCCGAAGTTTGTTGAGAGAGCCTTTAAAAGTCCATATGGCTGCATTTCTATGCCTTCTGAATTGAAGCGATGACCACCCTACTGCAGTATATAGCTCACAGTGGTGCGTGGAGGATGGAAGGCCAGTTATAAATCTTAGGGCTCTGTGGTACAATATGTCCAATTTGGCAAGATGAGAGGCAGGACATTGGCCATATATAATGTCAGCATAATCAATTAATGATAGGAATGTTGAATTAACAAGCTGTCTTTTTGCCGTCTCAGTAAGAAGATGTTTAATTCTGAAGAAAAGGCCAAGCCTTTGCCTAAGTTTTTTCAGTAATTCTTCAATATGCACTTTAAAAGAGAGATTGTTATCCAGCCAAATACCCAGGTATTTGAAGTGTGGCACAAAAATAATGAGCAGTCTCTCTCTCCCTTACTCATATAATACAATTGTACTGCTTTTTAAATACCCAGTATGTAAAGGTATTGGAGTGCCTCAGAGATTACTTTCCACAAAGGTAGTTTACTCACCTGGTAAAAGTAATTGTGGGAGTACATGTCTGAGGCACTCCAGGGCTCACCCAGACAGGAGACAGCTGTGACAGGGCAACTGGAAGAATAACACACAATATCACAGACTTGAACATCACCAGAATGCTGTATGGGCTGGCTCATACTTAGTGTGTACAGAATAAGCAATAAATTAGAATTGATAACTAGCTTCTTGCATATGCCTCAATTCTTATACTAATGAATCAAGACACTAACCACTGATTTTTTCCCTGAATTATTCAGACATGGCTATGGAAGACATCTAACTAAGCTTGGCTAGCCCAAGGTGGGGCAATGCAGGGGCTAGGATTTCTTTCTTTGAAGTCATATGTGCATCGACCAACCTATCAAGTGAGCATGAACCCAGTACGTAAAGGTACTGGAATGCCTCAGAGATGTATTCCCACAATCAGCTTTATCAGTTGAGTAAACAACCATTACCTGTTGTGGCACTTCAGTGACAAAGCTGTAAATGCCATAAGTACTCAGAGTGCGGATGTATGTTCAGGTTACCCATAGATAATATTGTTTCTTTTTCCCCATATAAGATCCTTCAGATCATTAACGTTAATGTATATTTTCTCTGTTGGTACAACTGCTTGATATTGTATGTAATCTCATCCTGTATTGAACCTGTCTGTGTAATTCCTAGGTCATGACTGAAAATAGGCAATGTTTGCCTAGTACACTTACCTGGTTAACAAAAACTAACTAAATGAATAAAGAGCAGCTGATATCTTCTATAACCTTGGGCAGGCAAGTCACACCAAGGTGCTGCCTGCCCCAGGAACACAGTTTAATTTGATTTTTATTTGAATACTGGTTAGTACTCTGGGATACAATCCATTTTACAGGTACGACCCATTGTCGATAAAATATACATACAAAATACTCACAGTATACATATATAGGAATATAAGTTCCACATCTTAATATAAAATACACTTCCTAAAAACAGTCATACTTTGACAAATTCCTAAGGTGCGATTTTAAAACCTTAGCAAACAGATCATAGCTTACTATACTTCTCATTTGTAAAGAATATTGTTCCATGTAGCAGGTGCGACAACTGCGAAACTACACTGTGCACTTAGAGTACGCTTAAATGGAACTTTTAAGAGTTTGATCTCCAGTTGATCTTGTATAAATTTTGTGATTTGGTTCAACAAGTTGATTTTTCAAGGTAAAAGGTATACCAGATTGCTGTATTCTAAATATAAATTTGGCCATTACAGACTTATGTAGTTGTGCAACAGGTAACCACCCCAAATTATTAATGATTTCACAATGTGTAGTATTTGGTGCTAGAAGCACAAATCTTCCTGTATTATGTAATAACACAGATTTCTGCCATACTGTACCAACAGGAGCATTATCAAGCACTATGGAAGTGTATTGCAATATAAGTAGTAATCATTGATTTGCAATTGGCAATCGTGCATCATCAGTCAAAAAGCTTTGAAGCCTATATAATAAGACAATTTTTGCATGGATTTTGTCTGTAATTACCTGTACATGGCAGCCATAATTTAATGTAGGATCTAAAGTAACTCCCAAGTATTTAATAGTGTCTACATCTTCATTAACAGTGCCACGAGTTGACCTAATTTGTAAAATATTATTTTCTTTCAACTTGGCTGATATCCCAAATAACTATTTTTGTTTTTTATTTGTTCAACTCTAATTTACTATGTACCAGCCATTTCCGCATGGAATTTAGTTCACTTGTCAATATTGTATTCAGATCAGATATTGATGCTCTTTGATGGCATACAACAGCATCATCTGCATACATTATGAGGTATGTATCATTAATAACAGTTGCAACAGAATCGAAAAATATTGAAAACAAAATAGGTCCCAATATGGAGCCCTATGGGACCCACATTTAACCAATGCCTTCTCAGAATCACATCCCCCAAACTTTACCATTTGAAATCTTTCTAATAGGTAATTAGCAACCCAGTCCAGTGCTTGTACTCCTACCCCAATATGCTCCAGCTTCTTTATTAATAGGGCATGATCCACCAAGTTGAATGCCTTAGTCAAGTTCACGAATGCGGCCCCAGTCAGGCATCCATTTTCCATGCCCTCAAGGACCATGCTCATGAACTCGACCAAGGCAGTCTCTGTCCCACGTCCCTTTCTGAATCCAAGTTGGCTCTGTGATAATAGACCATAGGTCTCCACATAAGCAATCAACTGACCATACACAATTTTTTCTTGTATTTTGGACAAAGCTGACAATAAGGGAATTGGTCTATAGTTGGTGAACTCACAAGTTAGTCCTGCCTTGTGAATAGATATAACAAATTCACTATTTTAGTCACTAAAAATACCACCAACAGCTTAATCTGGTTCAATTTCAGTTGGTTACCATCTGTATCCCCCCCTCCCGGTTGCCCCTGAAAAAGGGACTTCTAGTCTCAGTGGAGCTACCGGGTCAACAAAGTTCAATCAAATGAGTACTTCCAAAGGTCAGGTACTTCACCCAAACAAAAGGACAAGTTAATAATAAGACTAATAGGGCATGCTATTTCCACAGATGCTAACCTTAGTAGTTTTGGTGACAATCCATCAAATCCACAGGAATTATTTGTTTTCAGTTGTTTCAAAAGTGTATACACCCCTGAGCTAGTTAATACCTTAAGGTAAAATTTAAGTCTGCCCAGAGGTGTTTTTTGTTTTGTTTCAGATCTATTCATTCCAAGGTCAGCACTGTAAGCATCCAAATTAGTAAATATTCTGTTAAATACATTAGCTATTCATAAAGAATCACTTAACTTTTCATTTTCTTTTCTCATGTTCACTTCAGGGTTGGCCCTGGGATCAACCAAGATGTTAATTGTTTTCTAAAATGTTGCACGATTAGTGAATCCCTCTGTTTATTGTTGTCTTAAATATTGAGCCTTAGCCCTTTTGATTTCTATCTTACAGGCATTTCTCAAATGTCTGTAGTTTTGCATTTCCACAGCTGTTTGGGTTTCCTTATATAATTTCCACACCTTATCTCTTTCTTTCATCAGTTTAAACAAAGAGGGAGTTAACCATTTAGACTCAGTACCTTTAATTCACCTTCTAATAAAAGGAGCATACTGTATAAGTCCAACACTCATGTGAATTCACTGATGACAAAATCTAATGCACAGATTATATCTGGAATTATCTCCAGATAGGACCAATCAGTATTTTGTAAGCTGTCCCTGAACTTTCGAACATCAAACCCTGAGAAATGTATAAACTCTCCTATCTTTGGTTTAGTTTTTACTCTGTTAGAATGCTTCCAAAGACAAAATACAGGGTGATGATCACTGAGTGAATCAGCAATCAGCCCACATTTTAAAACATGATTAACCCTATGTGTAAGCAACCAGTCAAGTACTGTATGCCTCTTGGTTTTTAAATTTAATCTTGTGGGTAAACTAATAAGCTGTTGTAAACCTGTAGGTGCCAGGACATCCACCAGTTTAGGAATTTCAATCCCAGACCAATCTGAATTGAAGTCCCCCAGCACAATAGTTTCACCCACAGTACTAAGGGACAACAACCCAGAAAATTCCTGGAGGCCTTCCTTATTCACTTTGGGGGCTATGTAAACACCACACACTGTTAATTTTTCATCCTGACCAAGATCTATCTGAATTGCCAAAGTTTCATAATATTTAGGGGGAGCAGTCATTATACATTTTTCATCCACCATGTAACTAATTTTTGTATAAAACATTACCACCCTCCCCTTCCTTTTGAATGAATAGTTTAGATAACTGTGTTTCTTGTAATGGGGCTGATATTCATTTTAGCCTCCATGACTTCTGCTGGCAGTCTGTTCCAGGAGTTCACCACTCTTTCATTGAAGTAGTACTTCCTCACATCCCTCTTAACCCCCCTTCCAGCTTCATTACATGACCTCTGGTCAAAGTGTTCTTTCTCACTTGAAAGGGACCCACTTCCTGCACCCTGTTCACCCCTGTGAGGTACTTGTAGGTCTCTATCATGTCCATCCTTGTTCTCCTCTCTTCCAGGGTGTACATGCTGAGATAGCTCATTCTCTGCTCATAGGGCTTTTGATGCAACTCTGACACCATTTAAGTTGCCATCCTGTGAACTGCATCCTCCCTGTCTATGTCCTTTCTGAGGTGCGGCCTCAAGAACTGGACATAGTACTTCAGGTGGGGTCTCACCAGTGAGTGATACCTTGTTAACACCACCTCCCTCCTCCTGTTGGAGATATCTCTTCCTTTGCATCTCAGAATCCCACCGGCACTCCACACTGCTTTGTTACACTGCCCTTCCACTTTTGAGGTCAATAGCTATGATAAACCCAAGGCCCCTTTCATGCCTAGTGACAGTCAGTACCCCTCCCATGCTGTACTCAGCTCCTGTTTTCCTATGCCCTAGGTGCATGATTTTGCACCTTTTTGGCATTGAACCCCAGCTGCCATACTCTCGACCACTCTTTGAGTTTCTCAAGGTCACTATACAGTCTCTCCACCCTTTCCTGAGTTTTCACCCTATTATAGATTTTGGAGTCATCTGCAGAAATGCATACCTTCCTTTCCAGTTCTTCTGCAGTGTCACTTATGAAGACATTAAGAGGACCAGTCACTCTAATAAGCCCTGTGGCACCCCAATGGCCACTCTTTCATCATTAGAATAAGTGCCATTAGCCAACCTCAGTCTCCTTTCCATTAATCAGTTCCTTACCCAATTCACCACTTTGGATGCCACCCCTTGATTGCTCAATTTCTTCCACAGGAAGCAACTGAAAGGGTGAAAGTGCCTGTGATTGAGAGTGAGTTGAAGATTCACACTTTAGTGGATGCATGTTCTGTATAAGGTACCACAGAAATAGCCTCTGCTTACCTGGGCATAAAATAATTTCCCATGTGAAGGTGTCAATCCTTTTGGAAATGGCACCTTTTTATGGCTGCAGTGGGCAGAGCCCTGCAGTCATTTTACAATTACGGTAGAAAAAGGGAGCTATTCTGATTCCTATTGGACTAGATACAGTTAGAGGTGTTGTGCTATTATTCTGCTTTTATTTAGTTGAGCAGTGCTTCAAATCACTGTGTTGTGTACTAAGCTTTAATCTGGTTAGAACTGCCTTTCAAGAAAGTTTCATAGCTCATAAACATGTCACCTCAGTCAGTCTTTCTCAGCCATAAAGGGAGACAAGCAGACAACCCTGGGACTAGCAGTGAGTAAGCCAAATGTCATAGAATGGAATGGAATGATTTATTTAGTAAATCATCTAGTGTTACAACTCTCACTGAAGATAAGTTAAAGGTCCCCTAAACACAGTTCATTTAAGATACAGGTTTTTTTTACAGTGGAGGTTGGAAATAGACTGTTCATATGTACGTTTTTATCTTAAAACTTACCAGGCTGTTGAAATTCTGTTGGCAAAGTACTGAAAAGGAGTTTGCTGGTCAGTGCTGGTTATGTGCCTTCTTCCTGAAAACTTAGATCAGCTAAGCTATCTGTTTTACAGGGAGTGTGTTTTTTACCTTTGGGATTTCGATAATCTTTACTGTTCCTGTGCTCACTATTCATCATGTCTGAGGTAGAGGAATATATAGATGCTGAGGACAGATGTTTAAACTTTGATATTGGTATCCAACCTTACCAATTTGAGCTCACAGTATCCAGTGTTAATTAGTGTGAGGAGGCACAAGCTGCATCTGATTCTGACATAGAGGCTGACAGTTTTGATTCAGATGACATAAATCAGTGACTTACATTGAACTGGTTAGTATTTTTAATTGTTAATACCTAATCATTGCTTTATCTGTAATCTAGAGGTCATTGTCTGTTTTATTTAGCAACACAAAGGTATTCCAGTTCTTCATATCATCTGTGATAGCCCCCCAATTATATTGTCTAGCAACTCATTGACCTATGCTGCATCACACTATATTTTTAATATGTATTTGCACTCATCAGTTCCAAACGATATCAAGTCACACTGTTTATTGTGTGTGTGTGGGGGGGGGGCTCTGCAGTGGTGCTCATGTGCACCCATTGTTATCATAATTTGATGGTACTTCATATTAGTTTATTAGGGGCTGTGTTTGGATATGGTTTTATCCTGTGTTGCAGTACAAGTATATTTGTGCATTTTTTCTCATTGTATATGTTGTCTATTCTGATGTGTGTATGTGTGTATGTGTGTGTGTGTGTGTGCATACTGTGAGGGTGGTCCTGACTGTCTGTACTGTCATCTGTGTGACCACATGTGGATGTTCATGGACAGGGGTCAAAACAGGCACCCACCCCACTAGCCAAATGCTGTTAAACATCATTTTGGGATACACAAAAATCTTTGTAAGAATAAAAAAGAGCATTGCAAGTCTTATTTTTACCACTTTGAAAAACAAGACAGCAGTCCTGAGCATGTGAGTGACATTGCCATGGACGTGACATGCATGCTAAGGATCACAGTCCTATTTTTCAAATTAGTAAAAGTAAGACTTCAACACTCTTCACTATTCTTACTAAGATCTCCATGCTTAGAAAAGCATGTACTTTTAACTCCAATTATAATTTACACTTGTTCAGGAAATTCGCACACGCACAATGGGTGTTCACATTGAGAAGAGGCACCTGTGGTGGAAGATCGGCGGAGCACTAAGGTAATGTGCTTGGTCCGAGCTAAAGTATATATTTTTAAAATTTAGGTAACAGCTCTTACTGTTACTCATACTGGGGCATATGAATAGTTTGTTTTGCCATAGATGTTATTACAGGCACACTGGTCATGCAAGTTCAGTAAAGCTGCTGAAAGCTGACAGTGTCCCTTTAATGTGTGCACTGCTAATGCACTGCATTGATAAAGGTTTCCAGAGAGCTGCAAAGTACAGTAAGCTGAAACTGAATAGCAGTTCGAAACAACCCGTTAGGAAACTTTTATTAATTCATTGCAGTGAGCAGTGTATGCATTTAAGCAACTCACTGAAACATGCTAAACCAGTGAGTTGGAGGGACAGTTTAATGTGACTTGTACAGTATGTTATACCAGAATATATATGTGTATATGTATTAGTCAGTGTGTGTGTACATCACAACAATTAGAAAGTGCAGTTAGGTGGCTTAGTGGTTAGTGCAAAAACTGCTAGTCTACATTTCCCCACTATCTAGATCAGTTTCAGCCTTATGCATTTCATTGCTGATTTAAATGAGGTGTCTTGTGGCAATCCACCACCCTCTGATGTCCCTCGGAGCCTGAAAAGAAGAAAACGGTCCCTCGATATCTGTCTTTTTAATCTGTCGAAATGTGTGTAGACAGTACACTGCTATGTTATACTGTAATATATATGCATACAGTATATGTGTATATATATTAGTCAGTGTGTGTGTATCACAACAATTAGAAGATGAAGTTAGGTGGCTCAGTAGTTAGTGCAAAAATTGCTAGTCTACATTCCCCCGCTATCTAGATCAGTTTCAGCCTTATGCATGTTATTACTGATTTAAATATGGTATCTAGTGGCAACCCCCCACACACCTTCTGATGTCCCTTGGAGTCTGAAAAGAAGAACACAATCCCTCTATGTCTTGTTTTAATCACCCAACCTTCCACTGAGCACCCACCACCCCACACTCCCCAGACTCCCCCCACACACACCCTCACTCATCTGAACTGATCCCAGTATGAAGATGCACTGTCCTATGGAAGACGCTTCTTGCTGCTACAGCGGCGAGACCAGGAGCCTGCCTGCTGCCACCCACCCACTGCTCTCCAAGCACAGACTTGCTGCCCACTTCGGGCAAGCACCTCATCCTCATAGCTGCTTTTAAGCTTGAGCTGCCCACTGACTACAGTGGCAAGACCGGGAGCCTGCCTGCTGCCACTTGCCCACTGCTCTCCAAGCACAGGCTTGCTGCCCACTTCAGGCTAGCACCTCATCCTCGTAGCTGCTTTTAAGCGTGAGCTGCCAGCCAACTACAGTGGCGAGACCGGGAGCCTGCCTGCTGCCACCTGCCCACTGCTCTCCAAACACAGGTAATTGCCGAAGCCAGATCTTCAGCCCTCAGCGGCTGTTGCAGGGAAGATCCTGGATTGTTTTTCTGAATTCCTGGCACCATCTGACTGCAGTGCCCCCATTGGCTGCTCACCATCTTGGTGAACTCCCTGAGTGGCTAGCTCTGGAATCCAGCATGGCTGCTTTCCCAGGACTAATTGCATGCCCGTGCACAAATTTTGTAGTCTGTGCTGCCTGGCCCTCGCTACTAGTGTGTGCACATAATACTAATTACAGCTCAACTGAAAACCGGGATTCCTACTGCTGATTTTTTGTTTGTTTAAGGACTGTTACTAGCCTGTATTTGCTCATTCTGGTAGAAAAAAAAGAGCAAAATACTGTTTGTTTGCTTTGTTTTAGCCTAGCTAGACCCCTTAATCTTCCCATTCTCTCTCCTTTGTGTGTCTCTTTGTGTGATTTTTCGCCCTCCCCAATCCCTCCTCTACAAGTTCTTAAGTACACCTAAACCACTCCCCCTTCTGTGCACCTCCTCCCATAGGCCATCTTTCCCTACACAAATTTAAAGCTGTAGAACACCTCCTAGAGTGTGGTCCTGCCCCACAGAACTACATTTCTAACAGCCCCTTGCCTCACCACTCCCTTCTCTCCCCCTTCATAAGGCTGACCATGCTAATTCTCTACTGCTACTTCCGCTGAGAACCCTCCAGGGCTCCCAGCTCATCCGCCACAAGAACCGCGGCCACCGGGCGGTTGGTGCTCCCGAAGCCAGTGTCCGAGACCACTTGCTCAGACTCCAGACCCAGAGAGGTATGGCAAAGCTGCAAACCAATTGGAGTGCGAGCACCTTCTCCAGGCTTGCTCCTATTGGTCCTTCACCCTTCTTATCTTTTCTCTGTTTCCTGAGCTAAAAAGGCGCTGTTTTTTTTTACTTATGCTTGCTAATGTATGCCAATTTTGTTAGAATATGCCTGTAAACTGCCTAAAAAAAGCTGTAATACTTTCAAACTGCTCTTGCTAGATTGATTACGTGAAACAGCCCTTTCCTTTGCCTCTGTAGCTGCTGCCCAGACTTCAGGGCACCAAGGAAATCGACCCCTTTCATTTGTAAATTAATTTTGTCACTGGGTAGCTTGACCATTGTCTGGGACCAGCACTAATCGGCTTCGCTTTCTCTTCCCCTTCAGCCAAGAACCCTCCAGGGCTCCCAGCTCATCCGCCACAAGAACCGCAGCCACCGGGTGGTCGGCGCTTCCGAAGCCACTGCCCGAGACCACTTGCTCGAACTCCAGACCCAGAGAGGTATAGCAAAGCCTCAAATTTTACACCCACACACCCATCCCCCTCCCTGACCATTATTATATAGACCTCCTTTCCCTGCCCTCCCCTACCATTGGCTTTCCTACAAATCTATCCTCCCTGCCTCCCTAGGATGCCCACAGATATATAAATTTTGGGCTGCTGCTTCAGGTTCAAGTGTCCCATCCTAACTAACCCACCGCAGTCTCCCCTACCACTCATCTCAGATCAGATTTGTGACTTATTACTGTCCCTAGCCTCTGTGTCATAGTAAATTCTCCTTGCTCCCTACAAGTGGTTTCAGTGTCTGCATCCCTTTGCTGACCTGTGGTGTGTAGCCTTAGCTAGTGATACTTCTTAGATCAGGTTTACAACTTCTCATAACTATCTCTAGTCGCTGTGCCATAGAAACATCTCCTTGCTCCCTTCAAGTGGCATCGGTACCCATATCCCTTTCAGACCCTCGTGCGTGCCAAGTTACCTGGTGATACCTTGCCCAGATTAAGCCCGTACAACTATTTCTCTTTCTGACCCCCAGACTTTAACCAAGGAACTTGCAATTTGGCTCTATCTATTTACTGCCTTATGCACCCTACCCTTATTAGGGTACACGCCAGATGGAATTTACCCCAGTGAGGACTCGTATCCTCTACCACAAAAATGTCTACTCATGGAGTCCCTATACAACTCGTGCTATGCCCCCAAGTTGTCATACCCACTTTCAGCTGAGTCTCCCCTCTCGGACAGCCACCGGCATCTCATTACCTACCCAAGGAATGTTACCTACTCAGCCCAGTATCTGCATCTACTGGTGTCATACGGCTAGGGTCTTAGCATGTGTATCACTAGGACTGAACAGTACAAAGAATAGGTCCTTGCATTCCTACGCCAATACTTCCACTAGCCAAAGAAGGTTTAGTTCTTCCAAATTACCACTTGTTGCCCTGAGGAAAGTTGTATTCCTCCTCTTGCTATGCTCAGGTAATGTTAAACTTAACCCTGGTCCTATACAAGCAATTCCTTCACCATCCGAAGTCATGAAGTATAAAGGTATCAGCTTTATGCATGTTAATGTGTGTAGCCCTCTTAAAGAAACTCACCTCAGTACAGGCTTGGGCTATCCACATGGAGCCAGATGTACTTGTCATATCTGAATCCTGGCTTCGTCCATCCACGCTAGACAAAGAGGTCAATATCCCCAACTATCTGTTATTCAGAGCTGATAGACTAACCAGAGGCGGTGATGTAGCCATCTATGTTAAGGACAAGTTTATGGTTGCTACCCTTGACACTACATCAATTGCCAATGCCTTTGAATGCCTGTCCTTAAAAATCAAAATATCTATATCAATGGCCCTCCGTGTCATAAGATGTTATAGACCCCCGCCCTCAGGGTCACAGCTCCTGTCCCACCTATCATCTACTATGAGTACTGACACAATGGAAACAATTATACTAGGGGACCTTAACTACAACTGGCTGTCAAGCACATCTCTTCCACTTAAATCCTTCTGTGACTCTCATGGGCTCACTCTACTTATTAATGAACCTACTCGTATCAATAAGAAAAACCCTATGAAAAGTACACTATTAGATGTACTTCCAGTAAGCAAACCCCCATTTCTTCTCCCATGCTGGGATCTTTTCTGCCGATGTTAGTGACCATTGCTTTATTGCTGGCATAAGAGCAGTCCCTAAACCAACAGCCTCAGCAAAGTTCTCTACCAAAAGATCAAAACTGAATTTTGACCCACTTGCATATATCAATGACCTGAACGCCTCACTGATTTGGCAGACCTTCTATTTAGCCAAATCAGCAGAAACAATATATGCCATTTTCCACGAAATTGTATCCAGCGCTCTTAACACCCATGCACCCTTAGTCAAAACCTGCATAAAGGCTAGAAAGTGCCGCTGGTTTACAGCAGACATCAAGGCAGCACTATTAAAAAAGAGACAAGCTCTGGAAGCTAGCACTCAAATCCCACAAAGCCGAAGACTGGCATCTTTTCAGAACAGCCAGAAACCACTGTACAAAGCTAATTCGGGAAACCAAGTCCAACTTCTATCTCTCTGAACTCAACACTGCCTCTAACTGCCCTACCAAGTTCTGGTCCACAATAAAAGTACTTTCTGGTAATACCACAGGAAACACTCTCCCCTCAAAAATTATTTCTGACAATGTAACTATCAACAACAATAAAGAGATATTACAAGCCTTCAACAATCACTTTGCTACTGCAGAGCTAGCTTTTGATAACTCACATGCATGAAACCTATGCTCCCAGCTTACCACACAACCTTCAGAATCTAGTCCCTCACATGCAGTCTTTTCATTCTCTCCTGCCTCACTTAAAGAGGTCGAAGATCTCCTCCTCCTCCAGTTGGACACCAGAAAAAGTGCTGGCGCTGACACCTTCAATCCATACTACCTAAAGATTGCCTATTATGTCTTGGCCGTACCTATTACACATCTATTTAACTTGTCCCTTTCTCAAGGAACCCTCCACAATCTGTGGAAGACCGCACATGTTATTCCATTGTTTAAATCTGGAGACCCCTGTGCTCTAAACAACTACAGGCCCATCTTCCTTCTCCCGGTACTATCAAAACTTCTGGAAAAAATCATGAATGCCCAGCTGAAATCTTTCACAGATGATACTAACCTGCTAAACCCAATGCAATCTGGTTTCAGAACTGAACATAGTACAATCACGGCCCTGGCCAAGGTGACAAATGACTAGCAGAGCGAGTTAGAGAACAAAAAATTTGTCTGTGCCATTTTTCTAGACCTAAGTAAGGCCTTCGACACTGTCGACCACAGCCTCCTTCTTTCTTCATTAAAAGCTATTGGTCTAGATTCTACCTCCTTGCATTGGTTCCACAACTACCTTTCTGATAGGTACCAACAGGTCAAGGCCAAAGGTGAACTCTCCCTCTCAAATATGTTAAAAAGAGGCATCCCATAGGGATCCATCCTGGGGCCACTCCTATTTGCCATTTACATCAACAATATAGATTTAGGCATCAATGAGGTGAAAATTCATCTGTTCACAGATGATACAGTGATCTACCTAAGCCGTACAACTCCTGAACTGCCTGTAGCGACTTGCAAGCTGACTTCAACATACTTCAATACCAGCTCCTTAGTAAAAAATTGCTACTTAACACCAAAAAGACAAAGGTGATGCTGTTTTCACCTATTAACCATGCAGCCTACCCTGCTCTACCCCCCATCACCACCATCCTAGGAGAAACCCTGGAATTTGTACTGAAATTCAAATACCTGGGGGTCTGGCTAGACCTCAAACTCACATTTGCAGACCACCTGGAGGATTTGCTAAAAAAACTGAGGCAGAGACTAGGTCTCTTCTTCAGGTTAAACTGCCTACTAACTACAGCGGCCAAGAGACAGCTAGTTCAGTCTACGTTCCTTTCCCTAATTGATTATGCCGACTTTATATACAGCCAATGTGCTACTTCATACCTCGTTAAATTGGACATACTTTACCATAGAGCCCTGTGCTTCATCACTCGTCTCCCCTTCTCCACCCATCACTGCTCTTTATATGCGGCCGTAGGCTGGACCTTCCTACACTACAGACAAAATAAAAATGCAGCTCTCTGGACATACAGAGCTATCACTGGCAAACTTCCGCAGTACATCATTGATTGCCTGACTCTCAATATGCCTGGAACCTGTGCCCTAAGAAGCTGGTCACTGATTTCTCTGAACGTGCCCAAAGCCCTAACGCATTTTGGGAGAGCTGCCATAGGATTTGTTCTACCGTCACTCTGGAATGTGCTACAGAAATCATTGAAACTGAGGACTCCTGTTAGTATTACAGTGTTTAAGTCCTTATACTCAAAATACATTACAGAAGCCTGCAACTGCTTCCAACGATCCTAGCTCTGAAATGTGCTACAGAAATCACTGAAACTGAGGACTCCTGTTAGTCTCATTGTGTTTAAGACCTTATACTCAAAATACATTACAGAAGCCTGCAACTGCTTCCAATGATCCTAGCTTACTTACACCCCCTTCCACATCCTCCCTGCTTTTCCCATCCTCCTTCCTTCTTATGTCAGTGCATAACTTTTCCCTGAGCCACCTACTTATCTACAGCCCTAAATCTCACCCTCCCTCACCCACCTATTCCTTGTATACCCACAGCATCTCATTCCTTCACTCCTAGTATTATCCCAGTTCCAGACCCCACCCCACTGGCTGCCCACTTCTCCCGACACTTGTTTCCCCCTTGATATGCCTGGGTCATTTTAAACTGACTATGTATGTCTCTTTGCTTGTAGCATCCACTTCAACTAATCTCTTCGCTGGACTATAATGCCTTTACCTTAGAGGAATACTAAACCATATATGTTGTTGTATCTGGTATAATTTTTTACTGACTTGCTACCCTATTGTTATGTATACCCTTACCAACTGTCTTTTACCTGAACCCAAATGTATTTTTACTTATCCTGTCTATTGCAGGCCTACCTGTATTGTTGTACTCTTGCATCTACTGTCTATTTGTCTGTATATAAATGCATTGTTACTTGACATGTGTAATGCAGTTCCACCTTGTAAATGAGCTTGCTCAATGGTGCTCACCTGGATACATAAAGAATTTGATTGATTGATTGATTGCTGCTGGAACACACCCTCACTCACCTGAACAGGTCCCAGTGCAAAGATCCACTCTAGCATTGAAGACATGTCTTGCTGCTGGAACTGGGGACTGCTATATGAGAAATAAGGTAAGTGCAGTTGAAAACTCATTGAAATACATTGAATGGCACTTACCTTATTTTTCATATAGCAGTCCCCAGTTCCGGCAGCAAGACATGTCTTCAATGGGAGAGTGGATTTTCTCACTGGGACTTGTTCAGGTGAGTGAGGGTGTGTGCTGGAGACTGGGGGTGTGGGATGGTGGGTGCTTAGTGAGAGGTCAGGCTGGGGAGGTGGGAGTCACATCACCAACCAGTCGGCCCTACTAATCCCTATCTATTGTGAGGCCCCATGCACAAACTGAACTCTGCAACCCCCCTTGCCTCCAGGATACCCTTGGGTCTATCCCACTCCTTCTTAAATTCTGTGACTACTTTAGCCCCTACCACCCCCTCTGATAGACTATTCCAGGTGTTCACCAAACTCTTCATGAAAAAATATTTTCTCACATTTCCCCTGAGCCTTCCCCCCCTAACTTCATTTTGTGCCCCCTTGACTTGGAGCATCTCTTACTTTGGAAGATGCTTCCTTCCTCTACTCTGTTTATACCAGTGATGTATTTGTATGTCTCAAACATGTCCCCCCCTTTCCTCCAGTAAATACATATTTAACTCCTTTAATATTTCCTCATAGGTCTTATCCTAAAGGCCTTGCACCATTTTACTTGCCCTCCACTGCACCACCTCCACCCTATGTTCTTTCTCAGATGGGGCCTCCAGAACTGGATGCAGTATTCCAGGTGTGGTCCCATGAGTGTCTTATACAGGGGCAAGATGACCCCCCTTTTTCTGCTCATGATACCCCTTCCTATGCATCCAAGCATCTGGCTATCCTTTCCAGCTGCCTTATTGCACTGCCTAATTTCTCTCAGGTCCCCAAGATGATAACTCCCAGGTCTCTTTCTTGCTTTGTGACTGTCAGTACCTCCCCACCTAGTTTGTACTTTGCCCTTGGGTTCTTCTGCCCTATGTGCATGATCCTGCACTTCTTTGCATTGAATCCCAGCTGCCATTCTTCAGACCATTTCTCCAGTTTTCTAAGGTCTTCCCTCATTCTTTCAACACCCCCTGGAGTGTCCATCCTATTGCATACCTTTGTATCATCTGCGAAGAGGCATACCTTCTCCTCCAGTCCCTCTGCAATGCCTCCAATAAAGACATTGAAGAGGACCAGCCCAAACACTGACCACCTGTGGCACCCTGCTTGTCATCTCTCCCTCTCCAGAATACTTCCTGTTTACCACAACCCTCTGACTTCTGCCATTCAGCCAGTTCTCCACTACAGAACTATTTTAGAATCCACCCCTAGTCTGCACAGTTTGTTAATCAGCCTTATGGGGAAACAGTGTTGAAGGCCTTTCTGAAGATCAGATAGGCCACATCCAATGCAGCTCACTGGTCCACTACCTTAGTCACCCAGTCATGCTATAGATTAGTACAACAAGTTAGTGCAAGACACAGTGCTTTTCCTAAATGCAGTAAATGTTAGGGTTAGATGTATAAGTAAATAAATGACATATAAGGCAGTGTATGTGTGTTAGTTTGTGTGCGTTTTCAATGCTCTGTGTGTGTAGATAGTGCACTGCTATATTATACTGGAATATATATATGCATATATGTATATATATATATGCATATATGTATTAGTCAATGTGTGTGTGTGTGTGTGTATCACAACAATAAAAACTCAGGTGGCTCAGTGGTTAGTGATCAGTTTCAGCCTTATGCTGTCATTGCTGATTTAAATGAGTTGTCTAGCGACAACCCCCCACCCTCCAATGTCCCTCGGAGCCTGAAAAGAAGAAAACGGTCCCTTGGTGTCCTTTTTTTTTTAATTTGTAAAACTGTGTGTAGAGAGTGTACTGCTATGTTACACTGGAATTTACAGATGTGACAGTCAGGATGCAACACAGAAATGCTGCAGTTTACTGCAGGGGTCATTGTAAGTCAATGGCAATTAAGCTCTTTTGTCATGCAGCATTTTGTGATATGTCATTACTGTGCTTCATCGTGGCTGACTACACTGTATATGCATATAGAGTGGTGTACCCCAGGATGAAACTCAATTCTGCAGCATTTTACAGCACTCTGCAGAATGCTGTAGCAGACCTACTGAATGAAGCAATGTCATTTCAATGACAATTAGTCCCTTTTGTCATTCAGGAAAATGTTACACTGCCAGGATGAAGTGAATATCACAGTTTCCTGCATGACAAAATGGACTAATTGACATTGAAATTACATTGCTTTATTCAGTAGATATGCTGCAGCATACTGTAGAGTGCTTTAAAAGTGGGTTTCATCCTGGGGGATGCCACTGTATGTGTATATGTATTAGTGTGTGTATCACAACAAGTAGAAAGTGCAGTTAGGTGGCTCAGTGGATAGTGCAGAAAGTGCTAATTTACACATTTCTCATTGCCCACAATATCAATAGTTTGCAGCCATATTGGTTCTTGCTAGATTTTGTTTACAAGGAGCTGTACATATAGTACTAAAAGACACCCCCTCCAGATCACAACTAAATGGCCAGATGGAATAAAATATCTTTGAAAATGAAATATATTTAAACATATATTATTAACAATACATTCACAAATGGTGAAATCCATTCCAATCTATTTGTTTTGTAATATATTGTAATGTATTAGAAAATCAATTTATGCAACATAAATAGCCAAATAAACTGTGGGATAAATTCATTTATTCTCACTGCCATGGGATAAACGGTGGTTCTAATATTTATCCCACACCCTGCCATCACTCAACCACCATTTATCCCACACCCTGCCATCTATCACCACCCTCTCCAGCCTGCCCTACTTCCACTCACTTTCATTTTCTTTCTAACCCCCTCAACAACCAAAAAAAAAAGAATTCTGAATAATCCAAAACGTGTCTTTGAGCTCTTCATGCCCCACATCCTCCACTTTCTGAAATACAGCTCCTCCATCACTCTCCTCAATATTCATCTCCCTCCCCACACACCACAAAACCAAGCCTCCAAAGCGCACCTCCACCACCAGCTTCGTCTTCCAAGGTAGCTGACATCCAAACTCTCTCACCTGGCCACGGTGACTGTATGCTCCCCTTCCATATGCAATGCTTCTGCCACTATCTCTGCCACGACTGCTCCCTCTCGAACACTCAACCTGCTCCATTCACTAACTGTGCCACAACTCCAAAAACACACCCACAACAAAGCAGCCAATCACAAGCATTTTCCCATGAAACGTCAACCAATAGAAACTGCCACATAGTTTCATTCACAAACTTCACAACCAATCGCATCCCACACACAGCCAAACCACACATACAGTAAAACGTCACTTAAGACAAAAACCTAATCACAAATAGTCCCACATAAAAATAAGAAAATACTTAAACTTTTAAAACTATAAAACAAACTATGATGTTGCATAAATTGCACATGTGCTGGCCATTAGATAGGATACTCGATGTATTAACCTGAGTTCAGACTCGTACCTACCTAGGCTCCGCCACTCGTGAGGTCAACCGAGGTCACAGACTGCTCATTTAAATAAATCAGGTATCCCACAAATGGCCAGCACATATCCCCTATATATTTCTAAATATTTTAAAATGTGCAAATATATTACAATGTAGTCTAAATATACACACTATTGCCACTTTAGTATACTATGTATATTGCAAAACATGTTGATTAAATTCCAAATATATTGAAATAAGGATGGTAAATATATGCTATTGATATATTACCAATATATGCATAAATGCATTTTTTTACATTTCAAATGTTGTTTCCTATATTTACAAATATATGTATTATTCATGTGTAATTGATACTAATATAATTATTTACTTAACCAGAAAAAAAAAAAAAAAACAGGAGTTATTTATGATTTAATGTACCTTTATCTGTACCACTGGATTTCATCTAATTAGTAACCATAAAGATATTTACATTGAAATTATTGTTTACTGTGCAGGTTTAACTCAAACAGACATTTTACACCTTTATACTTACACATTAGACTTATCTCACAAGCTCATGTTTATTAAGAGCTCATATCAGTATTTATTCCACCCTATTTCATTTCACTTTTAGGTCAGGGTGAGATCCTACATGCACTTGCTTTATAACGTGTACCTTTCCTTTCAGCCTATAAGCTAATGCTGAAAAATTCAAAATTATTGTAAAACTAGAAAGTATCATGATTTTGGCTGATAAACTATGTTTTTGAAATATGCAAATTAGTTATGCAAATATACACATAGGACAAGACTAAGCTTCTACAAAAAATATAAGTAACATATATAAAAATACATGTAACATGTATAAAAATATATGTAACATGTATAACAATATATGTAACATGTATGAAATGTATGTTACAAATATAAAAAATATATGTATCATATACAAGGAATACAGTATATATTTGAAATATACTAATAATGTATTTCAGGCAATGTATTACTAAATAGACTGACATGATCTCAAGCAATGCATGAGGCAGAAATACATTATGAATATATATATTTCCGAAATGTATTATTTAATATATTTCAGCAATTCAATGCATTGACATACTTAACATAATTTCCAGTGTATTACAGAGGCACAAAAGCATCTCCATAGTTATGGTTGAGTAGCAGTTTCTATGTTAAACCTGAAATTTTGCGTGTTAATAACTTTAAACCATTCAACAAATTTGCACAAAATTTGGAATCCAAAAACCACCCAGCTTTGCTGTTTTTCCTCATCACCTTGCAGCCAGGCAGTGTGGAATTTCTGCATGATCTTTGCAGGGTATGATGAAGGACTTTGGTAGAGGAACATACCATGAACATTTTTTGCAAATCCATTGATCGGTTGCAAAGTTATTATGTTTTTTAGTTCTCATTATATCCTATAGGATTTTGCTGAACATTCCATTTCTCAGATAGAGGTATTTCTCACAAAGTGGGATTTCATCTCATGAAGAAGGATTGGTTCTCATGAGATCCAATCCTTCTTCACGAGATTTGGAATCCTTCTTTTGTGAGAAGAAAATTCTTCGATGTGAGCAGCCATCTTGTTTTACCTTTTTTTTTATTGAAAACCCACAAAAATGAAGCTAGCAAGATACACCAAGGCATGTATGTTGTTCATCCAGACTCCCTTAGATGGATTCTTAAGTGGCTGCATGCAATGCAGCCTCCTATGGTGTTTTATTAGCAATTTAAATTCCTTTTTTGCCACTCGCTAACTTGCCAGATGGAAGTTAGCGAGTGGCGAAAAGCAAATCCTTTTTTCCACCCTCCAGTCATTTCCCTCGCTTCTTTCAGATAAATAAGTGCTGATATTGTGGTGCCCAATCCCAGTGTTGGCTGTATACCCTCCTCTCTGACACTGTGGGACAATGGGAAGCCCACTCCCAGTGTCCCCTAATATGTTTTATTTAACTTGCTGACATGGGGTGTTCAATCCCCATGTTGGCACTAGCGTTCCCTCAGCACCGCTAGTGTCGGATGCTGGGTAGCCCACTCCCAGTGTTCCCAGTTATTTGTCACCCCCCACTACTGTGGTACACTGGGGAGTCAACTCCTAGTGTACCCAAACAATGTTAAGTCCCTGTAATAAAGAAAGCAGTCCCCCAATGTCTTTTTTTATTTTCTTAAACCTGTAAAAAAGAAAACAATCCCTCGTCATCTCCCCATACACTCTCCCTCTGCAAACCCACCTCCACTTACCCCCCCCTTACCCCATACTTACCTCCCAAGGTCAGTGGCTGTGATCTTCTGTGGACTGGGACACGTCTACACTCTTCAAAGCTGAACTATGAAATGAAGATTCAAGGTAAGCGCTGTGTAATTGCTGTCAATGGTGTTTCAAACTTATGTTGATATGTCACCCTTTGCTTGAGATTTTTTCACCAAATTTTCAATATGGGATTCTTGGACCCCACCTTATAACACTGTCACTGTCTTTTCATTACTCTGTTCCAAAAGGTGATTTTGATGTCGCTGCATGGAATCACCTTTCAGGACCAATTAACAAAATAACAGTGCCAGTATTCATGAGGTGGGGTCCCAAAAAGTCCATGTTGCAAATCTGGTAAAATAATTCCCAAAAATGACTGCATTATGAGTGCACATTGCGCAGTTTCTATACATGTTTGTAACTTCACCAATTTTTTATATTTTCACTGCATATTTTCAAAAATTGCCATATTTTAACACCTCCCCATGAACAGTACTACTGTAATTTTTTACATCCTGCCTGAAATGTGTTTTCACACCTGTGGCACAGAATGGCATGGTTGCTGTGCAAAATCAACTTTTGGGACAGATTAACGAAATCACAGTGCCAGTGTTCATGAGGGGAGGTCCCAAAATGCCCATGCTGAAAATCTGGTGAAAACGTTCCCCAAAATGACCGCATTATGAGCGTGCATTGTGCAGTTTTTACGCATGCTCATAACTTCACCAGCTTTTCATATTTACACTCCAGATTTTGAACATTGCCATTTTTTCACACCACCTCATGAATAGTATGGCTATCATTTTTTAAATCCTGACAAAAATGTTTTTCTGCACCTGTGGTGCAGAATGCCATTGCAGTTGTGCAGAATTACATTTTGACAGGGATTTGACAATTTTCTGTACTGGGTATATGCAGTGAGGTGATATGAAAGTTATGATGGACATTTAGGGTGAACATTTTTTAAGATGGCACAGTTATGACACTATGCCTGCTTGTAACTTAATGCGTGGAAGTGCAGGGGCCAGTGGCCCCTGCGTTTCCACAGCTAGATACATATGCACATCTACTATCTAAAAAAGTAAGGAAATAAATTGCAAAAACATCATTAATGCATTAGTTAGGGTTAAAGCATCAAAAGTAGGGAAATGTGGCATTAGGGTTTCCAACTCTAACACCCCACCTCCACCCTGCACAGACAAAGAGGGAATGGGGGTGGCACTGGAATCTCCAGCCCTAACACTTACCACATTGTGTTAGAAAATAAGCTGTGCAGCCACAGCATAGGAGAATGGGGTGAGCGCTAGGGCTGGAGATGCCAGTGCCACCCCCCCAATCCCTCTTCATCTGTGCAGGGTGGAGGTGGGGTATTAGGGTTGGAAACTCTAACGCCACATTTCACTACTTTTGATGCTTTAACCCAAACTGATGCATTAACAAAGTTTTTTGCGATTTATTAAAATATATTTCATTTTTATGTTTGCTTGCGTGCATGTGCAAGAAACATTATGTGGCAGCTTAGGAGAGAAGCAGGTTGTGGAGCACTGTGGCAGCCAATGGAAGCACTGCATTTGGGGGCTTGGCACTGATGGACCAATGAAGGCACAGTGTGCTGATGACACTAGCTTCCAAAAGTGCCACCAAGTTGTAACATTTTCGCTGTAGCAATCAGGGGCCGCCTAGTCATTGCATCATCAGCCATTCCACTGCAATGAGGGAGTGACCTGTCATTGCTGGGTGGAACGTTGCCTAGTGTAATATTGTTTGTGAATGGAGAAGCAAGCCACCGCCATGTTCACAAACAATATTAGATGCCCCTAGTGCCGAGGGGGTGCTCAGTCCCCCTTGGCATCATGTGCCACCCCAAAACAGTTTTTGTTTGCCGACAGGGGCCCCAGTCCCTGTCAGCTTCATTCCCCCCCAGTGTAATTTTCCAACAGTGGAGCCCACTTCCCATTGGCATGATGTCCCCCAAAAACGTTGGTTTTTTGTGCAGAGGGTGCCCAATCCCCCTCAGCTCTCCCCCGTTCAATAGAGTTGCTCAATCCCCATCGGCTACAGCACCCCAGTGTGCCAAATGTCCCTGTGAAGAAAGAAAAATCCACAATGTCCCCCTCAAAATCAGAAAACGGTCCTCATTAAGTCCGTGGCCCCACCCCCTCAAGACTCACTCCTATGTGCACCCTGCCCCCACACCCCTCCTCCATACTTACCTCTGGAGCCCAGCGTGATGATCTTTGGTGGACCGGAACACGTCTGCACTCATCAAAGCCGACTGCGAACTGAAGAAACATAGGCAAGCTGTACAATAGCAGAAACAGGGTTTTTTCAACTTTGTTGCATATCTCAGGCATTTTTGGGAATTTTGGCACTAAATTTTCAACGTGGGATTATTGGGACCCCTCCTCATGATTTCAGCCACTATCATGGCATTATTCGGTCCCAAAAGGTGATTTCGTGGTCACTGTGTGGAATCGCCTTTTGGGACTGATTAATGAAATAAGAGTGCCAGTGTTTATGAGGTGGCCTCTCAAAAAGTCTATGTTGCAAATTTGGTGGAAAAAATCCAAGAAATGACTGTTTTATGAGCATGCATTCTGCAATTGCTACGCACGCTCATAACTTAGCGAATTTGCAACATTTTCACTCCAGATTTTCAACATTGCTATTTTTACACACCTCCTTATGAACAGTACAGCTGTCATTTTTCACATCCTGGCCGCAATGTGTTTTCACACTTCCAGCGCAGAATAGCACAGTCACTGTAGGAAATTAGTGTTCAGGACAGATTAAGAAAATCACAGTGATACTGTTCATTAGCAGAGGTCCTAAAATGCCTTTGTTGAAAAGTTTGTGATGAAAGTCCAAAAAAATGACTGTGTTACAAGCGTGTGTTGAGCAGTTTCCACGCATGCTCGTAACTTCGCACATTTGTAATATTTTCACTCCAGATTTTCAACATTGCCATTTTTCCACAACTCCTTATGAACAATACAGCTGTCATTTTTCATATCCTGGCCAAAATGTGTTTTCGCACTTCCAGCGCAGAATAGCGCAGTTGCTGTGGGAAATCAGTGTTCGGACACATTAAGAAAAGCACAGTGACACTGTTCATGAGCAGAGGTCCTAAAATGCCTATGTTGAAAATTGTGTGATTAAAGTCCATAAAATGACTGTGTTACGCACATGCTTTGCACAGTTTCCACGAATGCTTGGAAGTGCGAGCATTTTTAATATTTCCACTACAGATTTTCAACATTGCCATCTCTTCACACCTCCCTATGGCTGGTACAGCTGTCATTCTTTACATCCTGTCTGATCTGCGTTTTTGTACATGTGGCACAGAATGGCACAGTCACTATTGGAACTCAAAGTTCTGGTCACATTGACAAAATCACATTGCCACTCTTCATGAGAAGAGGTCCCACATGCTTTCATGAGATGGGGTCACAAAAAGGCCATGTTGAAAATTTGTAGTGCAAATACCAACAAACACCTGGGGCATTAGGGTTTCTAACCATAACATCCCACCCTGTACAGACTGACAGGCATCGGGGTGTATCTTTGCATTGCCGACTGTACTGCTCATGCCATCCCATCCCCACCCCCCAGCCACTGACAGGCGTTAAGGTGTACCTCGGACTCTTCGCCCCCAGACTTCACCCCATTGTCCTATGCTGCACCCATTTCAGTGTAAGTCCTTATGGAATGGGGTGACTGTAAAGCCAAACACCCAAAAGGCACGCCTCAACACAAGTTGGTGTCTGCAGAACAGGGTGCGGTGACATGGCATGACCGTCATGGGTGATGACCTAAACACTTACCCCAATGCCTGTCCATCTCTACAGGATGGAGGTGGGGTTGAAGTGAAGTTCAATACTTCACTGCCATTCCTATTCTGCATCTGTCTAACTCCTGCATTTCCAGTGCTAATACCAGCAAGCAAACATTTGGCATTGACAAATGCTTGTTTAACAATGGGACAATGTATTTCTTTGTGCATTGCATATTTTTCAATATATTGCAATATATTCCATTTGCATAAGGGATTTCCATGTTTTTGTCAAAGTACAGTGTGAGAACTTGTGTCATGATGTATGATTTGTCTTAAATTGCAACATACTGCGGCAAGTCATTTCACCCACCTCGAAATGCTGAGGCAACAGACTCCCTGATTATCTTCCGTCTTTTTACATCCTCCTTGTTTCCCTCTTCTGGCAATTCCCTCAGAGTCAAAAGCATAGACACATTCAAAATCAGCACCACAAAATGCAAAAAAGCTGTTGTTCAATCTGTCTTCTTCTAGAGAATTCCCCAGTGTTGAAACCACCTTCCCACTGCATTCCTCAAGTCTAATGGCCTAGTTATGCTAGTTTACCACTCCATGCTGCAACTTTTATTGATAAGTATTTTTTTAAATGCTACCATGGCCTTGCACCAGCTAACCTATTTGCTTAAGTACATAATATTTTTTTTAAATTATTTTATTTATCTGTTTTTCCTCCGTTTTTACACCCACACACCTGCTCTTTCCTGGCACGAGTGTCCACATGTGGAGGCACACGTATGCCACACACTGTGGAATGCCCCACCCTACCAGTCACCCATACCTGCCTGCACCACCACCAGACCTCCACTCAGTGATGGCGGGACTATGGGAGGGTGACCTCCTACCCCTGGAGAGGAGAGCCACTAGGAACAATTCCACTCCACCCCCCCCCGCCGGCACCCTGAAGACCTGAGGTGGTTCCTGAACCCAGGTCACTGGTGTAGCATGAGGTAAAGCAGAGTTGCCTCAACCCTTAGCACCACTGGGCCAGCTTTAAGTACATAATGTTAAGATCCACATTTACATAAAAGGCAGAACTGAACTCCAGTTCAGCTGATTGCCTTACTCTATTTATGCATACAGAATTAGTTTAGTTGCCGTATTGGTCCTTATAAGAACAGATCCAGAAATGAATGGTTTGATACCTTTTATTGGACCAGTATAGATGTAACAAAAAGAAACCAGTGCCTAAGCTTTCTGACCAATCAAGTCCTTTCCATTTGTTTCTGGATCCATTTATGCAGGCAGACAAAAGCAAAAAGGTGTTTACTTATCAGGCAGCTAAAATGTGGAACAGTTCTGCCTTTTCTAACAAGACTTCTGCAGTGCTACGCCCACTGCAGCTGTAAAATTTATTTTATTTATTTATTTAAAATGTGATGACTGGGAAAGACACACTGAGCTGAGGCTCGTTTCCAGGTGTGACCCGGGTACAGTTTGTACAGGGAGTAACAAAAGAAATAGGAAATACAGATAGTTATCAGAATCATTTTAAATAGTACAGTAAAAATCAGTTACCCAAGTGAAACATTGTAAAAATCAAGTCATATAAAATGTTTTGGGTATCCATTAAATTTACAATTGATTTATACTGACTTAATTTTCAATGGCCTGCACAGACTTAACAGATAGAAAACTGCTGAATGATTTTGATCTGATATTGTATGTGGAATGTAATGTATGACATGAATCTTTTCTAGCTAGTAATTTTATATTTTTATGTGATTAACTATTTAAGGACTAATTGATAGGAACAGTAGGTAAACTCTTATTAAAAAACATAGAAACATAGAATTTGATGACAGATAAGGACTGCAAGGCCCATCCAGTCTGCCCATTTTTTCAACCTTATGAATCTGCCATACGCCTTTACTCTGTCAATGGCCTATCTATTCATACTCATCTGTATCGCTCCCTTAAGCCTATCCCATGCCTGTCTGAAGCCCTGCACTGTATTCATATCCCCCACTTCCTGAGGTAGGCTGTTCCATGCATCCATCACCCTTTCTGTGAAAAAGAACTTCCTCACATTACTGCTTAATTGGCTTCCCTCTAATCTCATGCTGTGTCCTCTTGTCCTGCTATTTTTCTTATATTGAAACATGTTAGACTCTTTCAACTTGTTAATGCCCTTAAAATGTTTGAATGTTTCGATGATATCACCTCTCTCCCTCCTTTGCTCTAGGGTATACATATTGAGCTCCGTTAATCTGCCCTTGTATGTTTTCTGAAGCAGTTCCTGCAACGTTTTATTTGCCGTTCTCTGGACTGCCTCCATTTTGCTAATGTCCTTGTGCAGGTGCATCCTCCAGTACTGCATGCAATACTCCAGATGGGGCCTAACCAGTGTCTTGTAAAGAGGGATTATTACCTCCTTCTTATGACTTGTGATACCCCTACTGATACACCCCAACATCCCTCTAGCCTTACCTACTGTTTTAGTGGTCTGCTTGGGTGATTTCAGGTCATCTGTGATGATGATGCCCAAGTCTCTTTCTTCCCTTGTGATTGCCAGAAGCTCTCCTCCCAACCTATAGATGGCTTTAGGGTTTCTCTTCCCTATGTGAATGATCTTGCACTTCTTTGCATTAAAACCCAGTTGCCACTCTTCCGACCATTTTGCCAGTTTATCCAGAGCTCTTCTCATTCTGCCCACCCCATCTGGATCATCTACTCTGCTGCAGATCTTGGTGTCATCTGCAAACAGACAAACCTTATCCTCTAGTCCATCTGCAATGTCACTGATGAAGATATTGAAGAGGACTGGCCCCAGGACTGATCCCTGAGGTACCCCACTTGTGACTTGCATCTCTTCTGACTATATAACATTTACCACCTCTCTCTATTTCTTGCTGGCCAACCAGTTTGCCACCCAGTTAACCAACTTCTGACCCACCCCGGACCTACCCAGCTTATTAATCAATCTTCTATGTGGAACAGTATCGAAAGCTTTGCTGAAGTCAAGGTAGGCAACATCAACTGCTCCCCCTTGGTCCTCCACTCTGGCTACCTAGTCAAAGAAATCTATGAGATTAGTCTGACAGAACCTCCCTATTGTAAACCCATGCTGTCTTGGATCCTGTGCTCCTATTGATTCCAGGTGTTGCACTATCCTTTCCTTAAGGAGTGCCTCCATAATCCTGCCCACTACTGAGGTAAGACTGACTGGTCTGTAGTTCCCTGCCTCCTCCCTGCTACCACTCTTGTGGAGCAGGATCACATGAGCCCTTCTCCAATCTTCTGGTACTTCTCCTGTGCTCAGAGACTCATTAAACAGTTCTGATAATGGCTCTGCTAGTTCCACCCTTAGCTCCTTTAGTACCCTGGGATGTATGCCATCAGGTCCCATTGCCTTGTCTACCTTGAGCTTAGTGAGCTCTTGTAGGACCCTTTCTTTTGTGAAGGCACTTGTTACACCTCCTTCCCCCCTGTGTCCATGGTGCTGAGCTGTGGGACCTGCCCTACCTTCTCTTTAATAAATATTGAGCAGAAGTTTCTATTTAGGATAGATACTTTTCCTTTGTCCTCCTCCACACATTCCCCTCTTATCCCCTTTAATCTTAACAATACCCCTCTGGACTTTCTCCTTTCACTAATGTATCTATAGAAAGTCTTGTCCCCTTCTTTTACTGTTCGTGCTAGTGGTTCCTCAGTTTGGGCCTTTGCCTGCCTTACTGCCTTCCCTGCTTCCCTTAGGGAAGTTTAGTATGCCTCCCCATCTTTGTCCCACTGCGTTCCCTTATATTTCCTGAAGGCCAGCCTTTTGGCTTTGACCTTTTCTACTACTGTTTTTGAGAACCAAAGTGGTTTCCTCCTTCTTTTGCTCTTGCTTTTCTCCCTAACACAATGGGATGTTGCATCAAGTATTGCATCCTTAATGCTTGCCCACTTTGCCTGTACCCCTCACCTGTATTTCTTCTTGCCAGGGCTAGCTTAACTGTGTTGGCCATCTTATCAAAGTCAGCTCCTCTGAAGTCCCATATTTTTTGCCTTGGAATGGGATAATTTAGTTCTAGTGGCCAAAATGAACCATACCATGTGATGGTCACTGGCCCCCAGGTGACCTTCTACCTGGAGATATGTGATCCTTTACCCATTAGTGAGTACTAGATCTAGGATAGCCCTGTCCCTTGTGGGTTGTTGTACCAGTTGTTTGAGGCCCTCCCCCTGCAGGGAATCTGCAGGGAATCCACTATGTGTCTAGTTCTGGTGGATGTTCCTTCCGGTATTGACCAATCTGTGTCTGGCATGTTGAAGTCTCCCATTATCAGAATCATTTTTTAGATAGTTATGCAGGGCCCTAATGAATATTAGGTTTGCTAACCCAAGCTGTTTATAATCCACTTTTCTAGTGATTGTTATTTCAAACTGATATCATACCCTGCATAAATAAATTAAAATAAAGCTATTCTTAATCTGAATTTGCATCCCTCTCTATTGTTGCTCAACTTGTAAATTGTACAGTTGACCTGTTCACCTATCTTCTATACTGTTCTGTATGTGCTACACTGTTTATATATTGTATTGCTGCATGTGATCTTTATTATGTTATAATAACTGATGACTGCCTTTATGATACTGATTATCAGGGTGATCCAATGCCATAATAATGAGGCATGACCTCATATCCAGCAATCATGTTTCACTTTCTACAGTTCAACTGTGGAATGTGAATCTTCCTGGTTATCTTCTTTTTTGTGCTTATGTGCCTGCACCACATATATATACAGTATATACATAGATAACATAAGTGACTGTGTGCTTATGAAGTTTTTTACACACCCTCAGTGTGTGATATCCACATAAATGTCTTGAGCTTTACTGTCATGGTTTATGGAACTCCACACACCTTGGATGTGAGAAAGTATGCTCCCTCCTTTGTATCTCTCCACTTCTCTTCAAGGTCACCTGAAAATGAGATTGCTAACTCACTGTGCCCTCCTGACCAAAACATTATATTAATAGGTTAATAATGCATGATTATTCTAAGTCATACAAACCTAAAAACAGGGCACATGGACTGATGTTTTTGTTTTACCCTTACATATTTAATCTGGATAGGTATGACTACTGCTCTATCTACTCTGTACTTCAGCATGTGCTTTCATAAATAAAATGTTTCAGCGGTTACAATTTACTAGAGAATACATTTTTTTTTTCATTTTTCACTGTTCCTTTCTATGATTTACAGCACATTTTTGTAGTCCATCTAAAATGTCTATATAGAAAACATTTGAAAACGTTTGTCTCTCCCCTGTTAATCTTCCAGTGCCTTTGTTTCATGTCATCATAGTGCTCAAAATGACAATAGAGTGTGATTTTACAAACAGCAATTTGTATGGTTAGCAGAGGAGAGTTAGACACATTTTGAAAGACTCGGTGAAATAATTGCTGTACTACCTACAATATTTAGTAGCCTAGCAGCAGGGTATAGTAAAAAAGAATAAGAAAGAACTAGAAAACAACAAATTTAAAACATAATTGGTGTCAATCTAGTGTTTTTTAAGCTTTTTATTGTAATAGAGATGTGCTCTTTAAACAGCTTTCCAAGGCCTAGAAATGGATAACTGAAATCACTATACAGGTACATTATTCTGACAATGCTATCAGCTGGCAGTTGTCTAGTCTTTGCTTGTTTTCTAAACAATAAAGATGTGGTTAAAATGTTAAAATGAACTCCTTTCAAGATATCTTATCTAGTAGAAATGAATTCTTTTAATTTACAGATACATATTAACTCATAGTCTTATGTTAGTGTATGCCATATGATGCTAATGTGACTGGACACAAGGGAGCAGATCTGCACGAGTGGTTTGAGGTGGCTGGCTATTTTAACCTAGACACCTTGCCCAGAGAATGTTTGGCTGCTTATTATATAATATAGTGCATGGTGGAACATTGTTCCAACCTGATTTTCATCTCTGCTAAAACACTGCTCTACCACAGTGCAAAGGTCAGGGAATGCTGTTCAACCGTTCATGATAGAACAGTGTTCCAGCTGATTTAAAAACTGCACAAGCCACACGCATTTCAAAACAGTGGATGCAACAGCCCAGGCAACATAAACTGCAGAATCAACCAGATGAAAAAATGTGGTGACAACACAGTCCGAAACTCACAGAAATCCCAGATGCAGGATCAGCTAAATGCATTCTAAAACACCTGTACACATGAGATCAGACATACCAAAATATGACACTTCAAAGACTGCCTCACAACAACCTGGTGGGATGGTAAAAAATTCTGAGACAACATAAAGGACCTAACATGCAACGCTAGCAAATCCTCTCCCTCCATGCTCCTAGTAAATGGGGAAGTTAACCAAGACCACAAAATGATAGCTGACACTTTCAATGTTGCATTTTCTGACCTCAGTAGTATACTCCCACCAGATTTCCTTGGGACATCCAAGGGCAACTCAGGAGATATTAGGAATACCAACAATGTGCCCCCCACTGGACCCCCTTTCTACTTTAAGGAAATATCATGTGCTGAGGCCACAGAATACCTCATACAGTTGCTTGGCAAATCAAGACATAGTAATGACACACTAGACCTAAGGCTGATTACCCTAACCCTGGACAAAGTACTAACCCCACTCACAAAATTTCTCAATCTATTCCTCATGCTAGGACAATTACCTCAGATATAGAAAGCTGTGGTGGTTACCCCAGTTCTCAAAAGTGGTGATTAAGCTCGCCACGCTAATTATAGTTCCATCTCAATCCTTCCCCCACTCTCCAAAGCACTAGAACACATTGTCTCTGACCAACTGGCAGACTACCTTGATAGGTACAATTTATAATGTCCCCAGGAACATGAATTCTGGAGGGGACTTAGTACCTCAACAGCATTATTTGTATATACTGCCACTCTTCATCAGGCCCTAGATCGAAGCCAGCTTGTGGGGGCTATGTACATACACCTCACTAAAGCCTTTGACAGAGTCAATCATAACTTACTGCTCAGCAAACTCCACTCCACTGGCCTCTCCTTAGATAATGTGTAGTGGTTCAAAAGCTACCTCTCCAACAGAATGCAACAGGTCAAAATAAATGATACCCTCTCTGACAGTAACTGGTAATCACAGGTGTGCCACAAGGGTCGATCCTAGGTCCCCTCTTGTTTAGTTTGTTCCTCAACCAACTCCCTATAGCCTGCAGTGAAAAAATACTCCTATACACAGACGATGCAGTCATCTTTACCAGCAATCCTGACCGTTAACACTAGAGACTCGTCTCCCCAAAAATGTTGCCACAGTTGAGCATGGTTTTTGGAAAACAAACTACTCTTAAACTAGAAAAAGACCAAGATAATGTTGTTTGCAAAGCCACACAATAAACATAAATCCTATCAATTGACTATAAAGCTCCATTAGAACAGGTGCATACCTTTAAATACCTAGGAGTCACTCTCAATAGCTCCCTTTGTTACACTCACCATGTCAACCAAGTTGTTAAGGCCAGTAATACTAGGATAGGCCTGTTGTACAGACACTGACATAGTATGACCACTGATGCACTGATTCTCATGGTGAAAAGCTCAGTCCTCTCTATTATTGATTATGGGCTAGTTGTGTATGGTGCAGCCACAGACACAAACCTCAACAGAGTCAGGACGGCTTTAAAAAAATCTTGTAGGCTAGTCTTAGGTGCACACAGAGTAACCCACACATACCACCTATATGCACAAACCAAGTGGCTAAACTTGAAGAGTAGAATTAAATACTAGGTCTGTCACATAGGGAAAAAAAAACCTTAAATTAACCATAACAGCCATACAAAACCTACTTAATCTAGTAACTGATCCACACCGGACAAGAAGTATGGCTAGAAACTCTCTCCTAGTCCCTTTCTGCCGCACATCTCAAGCACAATGATAATTTGCCTACAGAGCACCCTGCTGGCTAAATGATCTCCCTCCTGTCATAACCAATGAACAAAAGCTAGGTCCATTTAAGAAAAAACTCCTACAGCACCTCACCTCTCTTAGTTGCTGTGACTACCTATTCTAATCGTCACACCCATCCCAATCCTACCTTCCACCTCTTCCTACCCCATTTCTTAAACACATGTTCCCCCACTATTCCCTCCACTGCTCTCAACTACCCTCTCTCTCTCACTCTACTTATCTTACCTACCCCTACCTCCTTCCTCCCCGTCGCACACAACCCATCTTACTCATCCCTACCTCCCCTCCTTCCCCCTTTTAATCTTACCTAAGTCAAATCCTGACTGCTTCTTCTTCTCATCTTCCTGCTCACTCTTCTGCCTAACAAAGTCAATTACTTGACTGCTACCTAATATGTGCTAAATATGTATTGCCTATTGATGTACCGCCCTCTATTGTATCCTTATATTTTGTCTCAATGAATGTATTTTACTTTGTCTTGTATGCCTGTAATTTTTGCTTGTTATTACATGGAACCTTTGTAAATGAGCTTCTAGCTCAAAGATGTTTCTCCAAGACAATAAATAAATATAAATGCAGGATCAACCAGATATGTTCAGATATGTATAACAATATTTAAAATTACTTATTAAATTAAAGTTGGTTCCAATAGTCCACATCGTCTTGCTAAGCAAAACATTCAACCACCATTTTTTTCTTGACAATCCCTTCCACACCAGAGTGACAACCAATGGGAGTGTGTGCTGCTAACGTAGGGATGCCTAAACCCTAGCAATCACACAGCTCACTGTAGCAATCTGTCCTAGCTCCCAAAATAAGAAATGGCAGAGAGCAATTTCTTTTTGAATCTAAACAATATACAGATTGCTCAAACTGTATTCAAATTATGGGGGTGGGGGGCACCATACACTATAAAAATCCTGGATGGGCAACCCTATGCCCAACCAGTGTGTTCTGCCACCTCAGGGTTCTGATTCCCACAGATCTCTTGAGCTCTGCCCTCAAGTTCATTGGGAATCAGAACCCCTCTGTGGAAGAACACACTTCTTGTGCATTGTTGCCCATCAAATATCCTCTGTATACTTGGTTTAAGCCACAAGACTGGTTACAGTATTTTCAACCTTAACTTGCCCAAGCATGATTAATGCCAGCTGAGCTGGTTAGGTCAAATCAATGAAACAGACAATGAAAGGATGGGTTGCCCAGTGGATTGGTAATAGGCCATGGAGTCTTTCATTTGTAGGTCAGAGGCTCATATCCCACACCTGTTTGGTAGTGGCCGAAATTATGTAATGGCTTTAGTTGCCTATTTGAAATTAGTTGTACTTAGCTTTGTCCACAGTAGCCTCATGTAGAAGACCAAGGACTGACTAGGCATGGAGGCTTAAAAAAACGGTTAGTCTCTGGAAATGATTCTTTCATGAAAGGGCTGAGGCATACTGGCAGGGCAGTATGTTTGCATGTGTTATACAGTATGTTTTAATAATGGACAGTGGTGTCCCAGTGGTTTGTTAGGGGTGCGATGGAGTTGAATTATAGCTGGGCTAGGTAGGTAGATAGAAAGTTTATTTGTTTGACATAAGTCATTATAATAAATACTTCATAAATAAATTGCATGTCTTAAAACAGATTAACATATTTCACAAATAAGTAGATTACATGTCTTGTAACAATTAAATTTTGTTACTGAAATAAAGACATCAGTGCACTTAAATCAGTCATCATATTGCACTAATAGAGAATCAAATAGATCATTCCATGAAGGAATGTCTGAAAGACATGTAATCATTGTCTTTTTATAGACCCCTAGACTTAACAAATATCTCATTTTCCAAGGTCAAAGTTTCAGTGACCTAAGAAAATTAAATAAAAGTCTAAGAATCTGAAGCTCTTGTGTGTTAAACAAGTATATTATTAAATTGTCAGAGGGTAGACCAACGGTAGCCAGTATGGGTGCCAACCATTTTTTCCTAGCGGATTCAAATTGTGGGCAATGTAATACAATATGCTTAAGATCGTCCACCATCCCAAGATGGCACTTACAATTTGTGTCTATTACACTGGTTCTTTTCTGATCATAGTAAATATAATTGATTTTGTACAATTCCAATCTATATCTGGTTATGGTTCTTCTATATTCTGGATTTTTAAGAATTGTTAAATAAGGTTACAATCTGTGATCTAGTTTCAATAGTTTAAATCACTTGTAGTGACATAACGTATTGTTTTTTTCCCAGTCTTGATGGATTGAGATATCCTGGACTCTTCTCTTTATTTGATCCTTGATTTCAAGGAAGGGAGTAGAATAAATCTCAGATGATACAATTCCTAATCTCATCGGGAGAATATGGTTTTGTATATTTTCACTGTATTAGATGTAAAATTTAGGTTATGGTACAATCTTTTTTCTTCTAAGCACTTCCTTGGTAGCCTTTTCTCATCTAAGAGAAACAGTTTCAGCAGGAAAATTATTCTCCTTTCAAGTGCCGTCGATGACAGTGAGAACTGTCCCAGTTCTTGCCTCAAAATCTCCGCTGGTACTGACTGAGACACTTTGAGAATGTAACAGCACATTTTGTTAAGCTGAATTTCTAAAATTTTGAAGTTTGATAGAAACCATATGTCAGCTGAATAGAGAACTGATGTTTTTATTTTTGTGTTAATTGCTGTTAACAGACTAATGGACAATTGACCCATTTTCATGTGAAACCTTTTCAAGGCAGCAAAAGATGTTTTTAATTTTTTGTAACATTATTTTTACCTGTGGAGTCCATGTAAGATTTTGGGCGAACCTTAGTCCTAAATAATCATAATGAGGCACAGTTGTTACTTTTATTTTATCAATGAACAATATACTGTACGTGACTTTCTGGTTTTATTTCCATATACGACCATATTTGTTTTGTTCATATTTATGTCTAATTTGTCCTTTGTATACAGGGCAGCAAAATGTGCCACCTTCCTCTGTAGCCCAAGCAAAGAAGTTGAAATTAAAATAACATCATTGGCATTAGCCATACAGGGGACTTTGCTTGTACCTACTGCTGGAGAATAAAACTCCCAGATCTCCCAAATCCATCAGAGTTGTATATGTGTGTGTGTGTGTGTGTGTGTGTGTGTGTATATATATATATATATATCCATCTGTGTATATATATACTGTATATATATATATATATATATATATATATATATATATGAAGGAGCTACTAAACTACCCTGATGTACTCCCAGATTGGATTTTATATTTGTTATCAAATTACCTTTCTGGTCATACCTGACCTTTAGCCAAGTACTATCATGTAATCTTATTAAGATGTTTAAAAATTCTGGATCTATGTTATAGTTTTCTAGTTTGGTCCATAATAGCTTTCTGCTAGTTGAATCAAAAGCTGACTTCAAATCAATGAGGCAGCAGTATAATTTAGATTTTTTAATCACAACATATTTCCAGATTAAACGGGTCAGAACAAAACAATGTTGTATCGTAGATCGATTGGTTCTAAATCCATTCTGAAATTCAGATAATATTTATTTATTTTATTTATTTAAATCTAGGATTACAAGTACCTTTGAGCCAAGGCTCTTTTACAAAGGTTCCACATCAGGAGTAGTACATACATGTTAATCAAGAGCATACAACATTAATCAAGAGCATACAACAATATACATCAGTACAGGCACACATCACAGTATATAATATACATGATACACATTCAGGAGGATAATATCAGAAACCTGGAAGGATTCTGGGAGGAAGGGTGAGAGGATAGGGGAGTGGCAGCTGAAAAAAAGAGACTAGAGTAGCTCAAGGCTTTGTCAAAGTACATCAGAGAGAGGTGCTTGTTCTCAGTGGGGAAAGAGGAATGTTAGGGGTGGCAGTCACAGGAGCTGGATACAGTGAGATGAAGATGAAGACTGGATCTGAACATGCCCAGTGAGGAGGTGGAGATGATGTGAGTGCTGAGGGCATTCATCCAGCTGGGTGCACTGTGTGTAAAGCATCTTTGGCCCAGTGTGGTGTGGGGAACCTGTAGAAGCTGACGTTCAGAACCTCTGGTGTTGCAAGCATTAGTGTTTGGGCACAGGAAGGCTTGGACACTAGGTGGAGTAAGGTCCAAAGTAGTTTTTTTCACCATCATGCAGGTAAGGTACTTAATGCAGTTAGCGAGTTGAAGCCATCCCGTTTGAGCGTAAAGGTCACATGTATGTGTGAGTCAGTGGGCTCCAGTAAGGAGTCGACAGGCCTTGTTTAGACTTGTCGACACAATGCACCTGAGGGCAGTAGTAGAGGCGGAGCCATAGATTATGATGCTGAAGTCTATAACGGAGACCACAGAGCTCTGTATAGTGACCTTCAGTGTTGCCTGGGTAAGATGCTGTCTGTTTTGGTAGAGAATTCCAATGCGTGAGTTTACAACTCTGGCAACATTATCAATGTGGGTCCCATAGGATCGGCTAGGATTGAGTGAGATTCCAAGGTATTTAAAAGATGACACTTGTTCAAGGGTATTTCCAGTGCTTGTAAAAATGTCAAGGGGCCATAGCCTGTGTTTATTTTGCTAGCTGCAAAAAAGCATTGACTTGTTCCTTTTGCGGTTTAGAACCAGTTTATGCTTTGTGAACCAGTTTTCAACAGTGGAGAAAGCAAGCTGTAGGTTGTGTTGTGAGGGTTGTGGGTCCTTATGGGGGTGAGAAGCACAGTGTCATCAACATAGAGGATAATTTGTTCTGGGCAGGATAGTGGAAGGGAGTTCAGGAAAAGGCTGAAAATTAGTGGGCCCAGTATGGATCCCTGAGGGATGCCTGAGTTGACAGGTTTGGAGTCAGAGAGCACTCCTGAGATTTTCACTCTTTGTGATTGCTGTTCCAGGTAACTATTAAACCATGCAGTAGAGTTCTGGGAGAGCCCAGCATTCAGCAGCTGTTTGGTAAGCAGGCCATGATGAACAGTATCAAATGCCTTAGTCAAGTCAATAAATACTGCTGCAGTTAGATGACCTTTGTCCAATGAGTTGTGAAGGACTCCAGTAAATTCCAAGAGGGCAGTTGATGTGCTGTGCCCTTGCCTGAACCCGTGATGCTGTGTACACAAGATGTTATATTTGTCCAGGTAGTCCGTAAGCTGGTCAGCAACAATGTGCTCAAGGGCCTTGGAGAGGGGGGGCAATAGAGAGATCAGCCAGTAGTTCCCCTGACTTGTCACCACTTTTATGGGCCGGAGTGACAATAGCAGATTTCCATTTGCTTGGGAACTGACTGAGGCTGAGGGAGAAGTTGAAAATTCTGGTTAGCAGGTGCAATACCTTTTCAAGGGTGAGGTATAGCAGTTTAAGGTCCAGTGAGTCATCACTGGCTCTGGACTTGGAGATAGCCTTAGTTATGTATTTGTGGACATCATTCACCTTGACTGTTTTGAAATAGAAAGGCAGATGATTTGAGGTGGTAGAGAGGGAATTTGGAGTGGGGGAGTCAATTTCTGAAAAAAAGTCTGGGGGGAGAACACCACTGAGGTAATTGAAGGCTGCATTGAAAGTATTGGCAATGACCATTGGGTCACGGGTGGTGGTTCCGTCAACATTCAGTAGGGTTGGGGAGGACTTGGACTGCTTCCCTGTGACTTCCCTAATATTGTCCCAAAAAGATCTCCCATTTCCCCAAGTGTTGGTGAGGGCTTCCTTGTAGTAGGTACTCTTTATCAGTTGTATTTGTTTTGTGCAGTTGCTGCAAGCCTGTTTGTCATTTTGAATGTCAGGTTGAGCACCTGTAGCCCTAGCTATTGCCCAGAGGTGGTCCCTTGATTTTAGCTGAGCCAGTAGCTCAGCAGTGAGCCAGGGATTGGAGAGTGCCTTGACTTTGCACTTTTTTACTGGGGCGTAGGAGTCACAGGCCACATTGAATGTGGTGATGAATTTATCAAGGGCCAAGTCAACATCCAACGCATTGTATAAGGGTGACCAGTCTTGCCAACTAAGGCAGGATTTGAGATGGGTCAGTTGGCCACTGGGAAGGACTCTGCTGGAAATGATTTTAGGAGGAGGCTTATGAAACTTGTTTGACCAATTACAGATGACAGGGGAATGGTCGCTGAGAGAATCCAGGAGCACAGTGGTGTTGGTGATACAGGTTGACTGACTGGCAAGAACCCACTCCAGGAGAGTGCTGGTACCTGATTTGTAGTCCTTCCTTGTGGGGGAATTGACCATCTGCATTAGGTTATCCGAAGAGATAACATTCTTGGGGGTTCCTGCATCAGGTGCGAGCCAGTTGATGTTAAAATCACCAAGAAAGAGGATCTCGGAGCTGGGAGGTTGGGATATGACAAAGTCCAGGACAGCACTGAGACCAATCCCTTGGTCTTTTGGTGGGATGTAGACTGAGACTACAGTGAGCACTTTATTGTAGGCTCCAAGGAGTAATTTGACAGGTAGGAAATGCACAGAAGAGTCAGAGGGGGTAGTGGTAATGGAGTGACCAGTGATGTTATCTTTGATGTAAATTGCACACCTCTTGTGGCCCTCCGATCAAGTCTGAAGATGTTATAGCCTTGTAGTGCAATAGCATGGTCAGGAATTTTGGGCATCAGCCAGGTTTCAACAACAGCAAGGATATCAGGGTTATGCTGGTAAGCAAAGGTTTGAAAGCAGCAAGCTTTGGGAGGAGGCTGCATACGTTCAGGGTGGTGAGGATGAGACCCCCATCTGGTTTCACAATTCTGGCTGAGCTGGAGGTAAGCAGGCCAGGGTTCAGGTGAACACTCTCTGACATCAGTAGGAGGAAGAGCAAGAGTTTTAGTGCAATCTGTCATTGTTCATAGTAGGTGAGGTTTCATCTCCATTTTTTGCTAGACTGAGTACAGCGTATGTGCCGTATGTCCCAGGACAGAGCAATGGATAGCAGTAGGGGTCAGTTTGCCCTGGTTCCATACTCAGGAGTATCAACATACAGCTAGCCCTTAGTAGGAAGGTACACCAAGGAAGGGCAAGGTGCATGGGCCAGAGTGCCAGGGTGGCAGTAGGAGATGAGTAGGTGGTAGGTGTAGGGTGGGAAGGGGTGGCAGGCACCAATAAGGTAGCAGAGGGGAGGAAGGAAAGTGAGAGTGAGAAGAAGCAGGAGCAGGTGGTTGAGGAGAGGCATGGTCAGGAGGAGTACTAAAAAACAGTGGAGTTTTGCAATAAGAGGCAGTGGGCAGATGAGAATAAGGGGGGTGGAGAGCAGAGAACCGAGCATAGGTGGGGAAGGTGGGCATATCAACAAAGGCACACAAGAGCGTGAGCATATCAACTAAGCTACCCAAGAGCGTGGGTGGAGAAAGTGGGTATTACAACTAGAGGATAGGAGGAGAAACAGACAGGGGTGGGTCCAGGAGGCAGGTGGGCAGAGCTGAGGTCTATTTAATTAAGGTTGGAGGTGGGGGCCGGGCATAAAATTTTGGCAGTCTGCCATGCAATTGAATGGGCACAGAGCCCAGATAGCAGAAACAGAACTAAGTCCAATCAGAAGGCAGTGGCCGAAGCTAGAGACCAATCAGGTGATGGAGCAGAGAGTGGTCGGCCAGTGGCAGCCATTCATGACTTCCTCTGCCCAGGCTGTTTCCTTACCTGGCTTGCTGGTTCTCTGCAGCAGCTGGTGGAGATGGCTGGGGTGGTGGCTTGAGGAGCTGCAGACGCGCCTGTGGGGGACATGGCTGGCCCATTCAGGGGCTCGATCTAGAGGGGGAACAGAACAGGTAGGGTTATCCTTAAGGCACAGGGAACAAAAGACGTGACACAGGACCTAAATTGTGGGCCGGGGGAAGTGCCAAAGATGGCAGCAAGAGGGAGAGACAGAGATAATTACACAGCTTTTAGAGATGGAAATAGGTACGCATGGGGGGGCCACGGCCAGGACAAGAAGAATCAGTTAACTTACCCTGGTGCCAGCAAGATGGGGTGATGGGCAGTAGTAGCAGCACGGGGGTTAGAGAGCAGGAGGCAGGGAAAAGACAGTGCAAGCAGGCAGAGAGAGAGAGAGAGAGAGAGAGAGAGAGAGAAAAGGAGGAAAGACTTTTAGCTTAGGTGCAGCTCTCAGAACTAAGCTCAGAGCAAACTTTAAAAAAACACTGCACAGATTCAAATTGGAATAAGCATAACAGCAAAGCACTCGAATTTTAACTCTGTTCAAAACAGGATTGTACAATTCAGAATTGCCAGTACAATGATCAACAACAGTATAGCTTCAGACTTCTAGTGCACAAATAGGTATAATTAACAGGGATTTAGATAGTAACACAGAGAGGCCATTCCAAATGTAAAATTTCAACAGTCTGCTATGCAATTGAATGGGTGCAGAACCCAGATAGCAGCAACAGAAATAAGTCCAATCAGGAGGCAGTGGCCGAAGCCGGAGACCAATCAGGTGATGGAGTAGAGAGCGGTTGGCCAATGGCAGCCGTTCATGGCTTCCCTGTCCCAGGCTGTTTCCTTACCCAGCTTGCTGGTTCTCTGCAGCAGCTAGTGGAGGTGGCTGGGGTTGTGGCTTGAGGAGCCACAGCCGTGCCTGCGGGAGACACAGCTGGCCCATTCAGGGGCTCAATCTGGCTTGCTGGTACTCTACAGTGGCTAGTGGAGGTGGCTGGGGTGGCGGCTTGAGGAGCCACAGCCGTGCCTGCAGGGGACATGGCTGGCCCATTCAAGGGCTCGATCTATGCTGTTAGCTTTTACCCAATCTTGAATGTGATCTAAAATCATCCTACAGAAGATTTTCTGTGAAGCAAATAGTTGGGTTAAGGCTGAGCTGAGGCTAAGTCAGGGCTGAGACTCTGTTGGAGATGGACTGGGACTGAGATGGGTCTAGCCAAGGCTGGGGCTGACTTAGAGCTGGCTGTGGCAGACTTGGAGCTGGGCTGGGGCTGACTTTGGGCTGAAGCTGACTTGGGGCCGGGGCTGACTTAGAGATCATCTGAGGCTGATCAGGGCTGGGCTGGGGCTGACTTGAGGCTGTGGTGGGGCAGACTTGTAGCTGGGTTGAAGCTGGGCTGAAATTGGGATGGGACCCAGTTGGAGCTTGGGTTCAATTGAGTCTAAGGCTGAATCAGGGCTGAGCTAAGGCCCAGTTAGAGCTGGGGCAGAACTAGGCAAGGCAAGGCAACATTTATTTATATAGTGCCCTATCCAGGGGCTCAGAGCATTTAACAAAGATAATAAAATGCAGTAAACATCCCAAGAGATAACTTAATCAAAGAAGATTAAAAACCTTTTAAAAAAAATAAGTTTTAAAAGAGGCTTTTATTTAAGTAGCTAGGGCTAAGCTTGACCTGATCTGGAGATGGACACGGACTTGGGAGGGGTTTTGCTGGGGCTGAGTCTAGGAAACAGCTAGAGCTGAGTTGGAGCTAGTGATCAGTCAGGGCTGGTACTGAGTTAGGGTTGGGGCTGTTAGGACTGGTTTTGGGGCTAGGGCTCAGTTGGTGCTTGGCTGAGGCTAGAGTTGAGATAAAGCTGGGGATGAGTTAAATCTGGGATGGGCCTGGGAAAGGGCTAAGCTGAATACAGACTGGTGCTCAGTCAAAGCTTGACTGGGTCGGTGCCAGAACTAGGACTGTGATAGAGCTGAGTCAGAAGTCAGAACTGGGCCAGGGCTGAGTCAGAGCTGGGATTTAGGTAGGGCTGAGTCAGGGCTGGGCTGGAGCTGAGGGAAGGCTGGGTAAAGACAGGATTAAGGCTATAACTAGGCTGAAGCTATGGCTGAAACTGAGCAGGTTTTAGAGCTTAGTCCAGTCTTCATCTGGGGCTGAGGCAGGGCTTGGGTGGAACTAAGTTAGTTGTAGGGCTGCTCCCAAGCTGTGGTTGAGTTCCAGCTAGAGCTGAGACAAGGCTAAACTAAGTATGAGAGAAGGCTAAGTCTGAAATAGAGTAGGGGCTGGGTTTTAATCCAGACTGGAGCTAGGTGGCAGACTTTGGGCTTGGTTCAGGCTGAATTGGGGCTTCACTACATCTGAGATGGGGCTGGGGCCAAGATGGGGCTTAGACTGTGGTTGTTGCTGAGTTTGGGTCTTGGGATAAGTCAGGGCTGGAGCTGAATGTGGGCTGGAGCTTATTCAGGGCAGGAGTTCAGTATGGGTTGGTGCTGAATCAGGGCTGAAGCTAAGATAATGTCGGAACTAAGTTGGGACTAGGGCTGAGATAGGGCTGGGGCTAAATAAGGTTTAGGCTGCTGCTGGTCCTGACTCAGGGCTTCTTTAGGTTGCAGCCCAGACTAGGCTTGGGGCTGGGATGGGAATGATGGGGTAAAGCTACTGAACTAACACTATGAGTGTTATGTGGTGGTAAATGAAAACATATTAATGTTTTGTGAATAAAATTACTTTTGTTTTGTTGCAATTTTAGCTTAATGTAAAATTCCAATTGTATGACACTGAGATGAGCACCGTAGGGCACTTTTTTAGTGTGTTTATTCAGCATAAGACTTCACAGTTTGCTGTAAAATCTCAGGGTAGCATAAAAAATTTGGAAATTGCTCCCCTTAAAATCTGCACCTGTGAGCATATGAGTGCCTGGAACTAGTTTTGGTATATTCAATCAGGTTTGAAGAACAGTGCAAGAATTAAAAGCATGTTTGAATATACTGTCCAAAAGTGAAGTACAACATTAGACATGAACTTGCTTGTTCCTGACAAACTGCAACTCCCTAAAAAAACACATTAGGCATGCATCCAACTAGGAGCAATAGGGATCCAAGGAGCAAAGTAGCAGTTAGTGCCTGTCATAGGTGATTGCTTATGAACAATTTGCCATATCGAAGGTTCCCCGTGCAAATGACCTCAGAGCACAATCTGTATGTGCTATGAGGGCATTTGCATCTCATTATGGCTCATTAAATATCACAGAGCAAGTTTTGCCCCTTAGAATGCACCAAGAGAGTATTCCCCCACCAGCATCACTGGTGCCATCAACTACCCTATGTAACCCACTCTGCTCTGATCCCAAAGCCCAGCATGGAATAGTCTTTCTGGTAGTCTAGGGGACTACCACTTCACCAGATCTCCAAATTAATGAGTGTTAGCTTCATGCCCATACAACCCTTCCATGCAAAATGCAATACTTGAATGGGAATTTGCCCCCCCCTCCGCAAAGACTCAGTGGGCATGATGGCCTTGGAAAGGGCATACCAATGTGCCAAGTTTAGGACAGGGTTTGTGGAGGTGTTAACTAGCATGACATTAATACCTGGTTAGAGCTTCTGCAAACATTTGAATATTCCAGACTGCTTGTATGCAAGGCACAAACATATGATATGCATATGGATCTGGCATGCTTTCATGCTCTTGGGCTAACAGCTGACAGCCACAATAACTGTGGCTTGCAATATGGCAGTTTTAGTGCTTACAATGTTTTGAAGCACAAAATCCTGTTAGTGCTTGTGCTATTTGTTTGATTATCCTACACTCAGTGTCCAGTGTGGGATAGAAGCCTTATGAGTACTAATATGAAGGATGTCCCTCCTCATTTATCTGCAACAGTGTCCTGTGGACCTCAGGTCTGGCACTGATAGGGGAATGATACTCTTATAATTGTATAATACTTGGGGTGGGGGAGGAATTGATAGCAAGCAGTGCCACACCAAGTTCTTCCCCCATGTTTGCACCCATTAACATTCTGGATTTTGACAACTTTAGTGGTATGAGCAAGTGATAGCACCAGTTAACTGGCACAATTCCATAACCCGAGCCCTGAACAAACTGCACTTCTGTCATAGTTTTCCTCTTATATCTGCTCTTCATCTTTAGGCCTGCTTCTTGGCCCAATTCTTCTTGACATTTCTTAGGTTACCTGTACTCCCTTGGTGGTCCAGTGGCTCCACTTTTATTCCTTGATTCATATTCAATCCTTGGTGTCCAGTGGAACCCCCCCTCATAAACTCCTTCTGCCTGCGTGCTACTTATTCACAGTAGATCTCTCGTTGATCTATGTCCTGAAACAGCTTGTCATGACCACATCAGAGTACTGACACCAAGTGCTTGTCTATAAATGTCCTATGCACAGAGGTTGCCACTAAATTCTGCAGCAGGGTTAATGAGCCCCACCATGCTTTGTGCATGGCTGTGTGGGCTGTTATTATAGCGATCCCTGCCCCTTTCCTGGCACGGTCACAATGAAGTTAGTGAATGCTCAGGGAAAGGCTTGCGACCCCATTGTGTATAGTACACCTGGGTGCAAAACAGCAGAGTGGCACTAAGTGGTCACTGCAACCACTTAGAAACAGTCCTTTGCAACTGAGTATAGGGCCCTGGGTGTTCCAATACAATTGAAAATGTATTTATTTAACTTTTTTGACCAGGTGAGTACACTGGTGGTGAATGTCTTTTTCAGGCAAGATTCGGGTGCAGCAGCACAAGCAATAAAGGAAAGTACAATATGTCAAAAGAGGATACATAAAAGAAACAGAGGTGTAGTAGTATACATGGATTCAATAGATGTACAATACGTTTTCAAAAAGGGGAATGGACACTTGGAGCTTATCATGGAGTTACAGTACACTGGATTGAAAAAAGGGAGGGGAACAATAAGGTTGCATGTGAGTTTGCAGTCACAAGAGAGAGTGAGAGAGGAAGTGGGAGAGGGGGAAGGGGAAAAATGATAAAGGTCTCTAGTGAGAGGGAGATAGAGGGGAAAGGGAAAGAGGAAAAACAGGTGGTGGAAGTAAGTGCATAGCTTGTTAATGTAGGTAGGCACATATGGTGGGGTGGGGGATTAGTGAAATCAGTTACAGGCTTGAGATCAGGAATAATGTGCTTTAAAGAGCTTTTAAGAGCTTAGAAAAGTCTGAGAGAGTGGAGGATTTACTACATAGATACATAGATACATAGATACATAGACAGTGTTGACAGATAAGGGCCTATGGCCCACCCAGTCTCCCATTTGAGCTTGCAAGTTCAGTTTGTTTTCCTAGAAGTTTATTGAGAGGAGGGAGTAAAGAGTTCCAAGTAGAAGCAGCTCAGTAGCTAAATGAGCATTGTCCCATGTTGGTGTGAAACACGAGGACTATGAGACTGTTATTAGAGGCAGAGCAGGATGAGGGGAGATCCCCAGCGAGATTTGTTTTTTTGGGTAAGCAGGGGCCCCAGATCGCAAGGTTTTCTTGACAAGTGTGACGAGTGTTAGATTGGCTTTAAGGTCTGGAGGAAGTCAGTTTAGGGATTTAAGAGCCAGACAGTGGTGGGTGCTAGACCTACTGCCTAGGGCAAATTTATTGATTTTATACTATAAGATATGTTTTTTTTTTTGTAATGTAGATTTGCTGGCAGCATCAAAATGTTGATGAAAACCTAGAGGCTGCAAATTTAATGGGACATTTCTTAAAGCAGCAGTGCTGGTTTGCTGTGAAAATACTGGCCTACCTGTGTACTTGTTATTCTACCTGAAGTGATCTCTTGTCTTGTTTAATAACCTTTTTTCCCTATATCAAGACTGGTTTGGGCTTTTGTTTTACATTTGAATCAATAAAAGGAGTGCTCCATTTGATAAAGCTCTGCCCAGGTTTGCATCAGTATTCTCTGATGTTTTTAAACACTGTGGCCTGGATATTCAAAGGGGTTGCACCTGGTGCAACAGAGTTGCGCTGGCGCAACCCTGCATTGTGCCCTGGCAGGATATCGAAAAGGCTGCCTGGTGCAGCACAACTCTCGATGCACTGGGGCACAATGTAATGGTACGCAGCGCAGATGCAGGGGGCATGTCTATGCATATGCAGCACGTCCTGATATTTAGTCTGGGATGTGTGGGGCATATGCTGGTGCAATCCAGCATTGCGCCGCATAGGGAGGCTCAAAGTTGAGCCCTTATAGAGTAGGAACAACTCCTGGCACCCAAAGGTGGGCTGCAGTATTGCAGGGAGCAACACAGCAGCCCAGCTATGGGTGGCCACCTGCCCACCTAGAACACCGTCCACAAAGCACACACTGAACCCAGAACCCCCTGCCCATAGCCATGATTGCATGCTAAATGTTTAAAAAGAAATCTCTGGTGGTCCAGTGGCCCCCCCCCATTCCCGATTCCCCAATAAACATAATACATGACCATCCCTGGTGGTCTAGTGGTCCCCCCTCCCAACCGAGTCCCCAGTTCCCCGACATAAGTAAATATGACCGTCCCTGGTGGTCTAGTGAAACCCCCCACCCATTGCCGTGATTGCAGTAAATGTATTTTAAAACATTCCCTGGTAGTCTAGTGGAGCCCCTTCCCTCCCAGGTTCCCGATTGTGGTACATTGCCCACATGTAATTCCCTGGTGATCCAGTGGTACCCCTCACCCCTCCCACCCACACAGGACCCCTCACCCACCCTGCTTCCTCTTGTCATCGGCTGGCAGCCGCATCCCACATGCATACCGCCTGACTGCCCACTCCACCTAATGACAGGTGCTAGTGTATGGGCTGTAAGTCTATTGGTCTTCAGGATCATGGGCTTGTAGGGCACAGTTAGATTAGTCCCAAATATGTGAATGATTCATTCACATATTTGGGACTGTCTAGTACAGTATACCCTGCAAGCCCATTGGTCCAAAGAGGCCAGCCCCGGGCATGCCTGAGATGCCTACATCAGAGCCCGACATCGACTCTGTTGGGGTCGCCCGACACCGGGTTCGTAGGGTGGACAGCACATTGCGGGAGTCACCTGTGCACAGTCATGTGGAGGTGTGCTGGTGCTGCAAGAGAAAGAAAGGTGTGACAGTGTTGCAATTCCCACATGTGCCCCCCCCATACACTGCCACTGCATGTGTCCTGCGGCATGGCATGCGCATGGGTGTGCACACATGCACATGACATGCATGCTGGCTGCATGCACACCAGCATGTCCATGTACGCACCCTCCGTGACACCGACTGTGCATGGTGGACAGACTTACCATGCAGTGATGGGCTGCCACCCATCTGGAAACCTCCTCCAGGCACACCTTCCACTGTGGTGCAGTGCATGTTGGCTACCACCAACTCCTCCTGCGGCATCAGTGTGGGTGCATCTGCTGGCCATCCTCCAGTGGTGGTATGGGACATTCAGATGGCTGCCACCTTCTCCTTTATCCACAGCTTGTCCATTCCCACCTTCTTCCAGCACTCCTGCGCCGACTGCTGGAGGCTGCCATGCTGGTTGACGTGGCCTGCCACCTCCTCCCACACACCAGCCCTGGCTTGTGGTGTGCCTGTGGCACCACTCAACAGGGGCTCCCTGTCCAAGTAGGCTTCAAACAGGGCATCAGACTCGGCCTTTGTGAAGTTGGGTCTGTGCTTCCATGCAGGCCCACGCTCTTCGCCCTCCTCACATGCCGACATGTTGCTGCCTGTGGACATGGACAGCACAGTGTGACAGTGGCAGCACCTCCCCGGTCCGTCCTAACATACAGTGCAGTCGACTCCCAGTGAGCTGCAGCAGCAAGCACAACTTACCTATCAAGGTTGCAATACCGGTCCATGGCCTGTGCTTTTCCGTGGTGCTTATATGGCGCAACGCATGCAAATGAGGTTGGGCACAACAGTAATGACATGCTAATGCACCCACTGCACCATGTATTGGCTGATGAGCTCATTTGCATGTGGTGTCTGAATATCACGATATTGCACTGTGCGCAATGGGATTGTGCTGGAGCAAGTTGTGCCAGCACAATGCACATGCCTGCGTGGTGCATGGGCCCACAGTGTGCATGCATGTCATGGCATCTTGGTGCCAATTGCGCACCCTGCACGGACAGTGTGATGCAGTGGCATTACATAGATACATAGACAGTGTCGGCAGATAAGGGCCTATGGCCCACCCAGTCTGCCCATTTGAGCTTGTAAGTTCAGTTTGTTTTCCTAGAAGTCTGTTGCCCCTAACCCCTGACCTCCAGAATTCCTTTATGTCTATCCCATGCATTCTTAAATCCTGTGATTGTTTCAGCCCCCACCACTTCCTCTGGCAGGGTGTTCCACTTGTCCACCACCCGTTCTGTGAAAAAATTCTTTCTCATGTTTCCTCTGAATCGTCCTCCTCCAACTTCATCCCATGCCTCTAGTCCTGGAACATCTTTTTTCGCTTGAAAATAGTGTTTTCCTGCATCCTGTTCCTCCCTGTAAGATACTTGTATGTCTCTATCATATCCCTCTCCTCCTCTCCTCCAGGGAGTACATGTTCAGTTCCTTCAACCTGTCTTCATAGGACTTGTGATGCAATCCATGCACCATCTTTGTTGCCCTCCTCTGAACCTTCTCTACCCTGTCTATGTCCTTACGTAGGTATGGTCTCCAGAACTGTACACTGTACTCCAGGTGGGGCCTCACTAGTGTCTTGTATAGCGGAATTATGACCTCCTTTCCTGCTGGTGATGCCCCTGCCTATACATCCCAGCATCCTATTTACTTTACCTGCTGCCTTGTCACACTGTTTCTACCTTGAGGTCATCAGAGATGACAACCCCAAGATCCCTTTCCTGCTTTGGCATGCTATATCCTCACCACCAACTGATATATTGTGCCAGGGTTTTTGTGCCTCATATGCATTATCTTGCACTTCTTTGCATTGAATTTCAATTGCCAAACCCTGACCATTCTTCAAGTTTCTGCAGGTCCTTCTCATTCTGTCTACACCCTCTGGTGTGTCTACTCTGTTACAGAGCTTTGTGTCATCAGCAAACAGTGAAATTCTGCCTTCTAGGTCCTGCGCAATGTCACTGATGAAGATGTTGAATAGGACTGGTCCCAGCACTGATCCCTGTGGTACCCCACTGGTCACTCTTCCCTCTGTGGAGTGACAGCCATTTACCACCACCCTCTGTGTCCTGCCACCCAGCCAGTTACCTACCCACCACACTACTGTCCTGCCCACACCCATATTCCCTCAGTTTGTGTAATAGTCTTCTATGTGGCACAGTGTCAAAGGCCTTGCTGAAGTCCAGATAGGCCATGTCCACTGCCCTCCCCTGATCCACCTCCCTAGTCACCCAGTCAAAAAATTCAACAAGGTTGGTCTGACATGACCTCCCCTGGTGAAACCATGCTGCCTTGGGTCCTGTAGTCCATTGACAACCAGATGTTCCACCAATCTCTCCTTCAGTAGTGCTTCCATGATCTTCCCCACTACCGAGGTGAGGCTGACTGGTCTGTAGTTCCTGCTTCCTCTTTGTTCCCACTTTTGTATAAGGGGACTACATCTGCTGTCCTCCAGTCTTTGGGTACCTCCCCTGTTTCCAGTGATCGGCTAAACAGGATAGCCAGAGATTCAGCCACCACCTCTCTTAGTTCTTTAAGGACCCTGGGGTGCACCCCATCTGGCCCCATTGCTTTATCAATTCTTAATACTTCCAGTTCCTTCAGGACCCTTTCTCGTGTAAAGGGACTTGTGTCCATTTCTGCACCATTCTCACCCCTTGTACTCCCTTCAGACCCATTACCCTCCTCTTCCTCAGTAAAGACTGAGCAGAAATACCTGTTCAAAATGTCAGCTTTACTGTTGTCATCCTCCACGCGGCCCCCATCCTCCCGCTTCAGTCTCACTATTCCTTCCTTTGTCTTGCTTTTTTCACTTATGTACCTGTAAAAGGTTTTGTCCCCTCTACCCACTGATTTTGCAATATGTTCTTCTGTCTGAGCTTTGGCTTCCCTTACTGACCTCCCTGCCTCCCTTTGCTTCTCCTGGTACTTCTCCCTATCCCCTTCTGCCTGTGTCTTTTTGTATTGCCTGAATGCAATCTTTTTGGCTTTCACTTTCTTTGCTACCTCTTTGGAAAACCATAATGGTCTCCTCTTCCTTTTCCTCTTGCTAACCTGCTTAATGCATAATTCTGTTGTTCTTGTAATCCCCATTTTAAATACTGCCCACTGTTCCTCAATTCCTGTCCCATTCCCTTAATGCCTCTTTCAAGTATCTCCCATTTTCCTAAAGTCTGCCCCCTAAAATCCAGGATACGTGTTTTGTGTGGTTTGGTTCTGCTCTTTCTGTGATTTCAAACCACAATGACTGGTGGTCACTGTTTCCCAGGTGCTCCCCCACTGTTACCCCCATCACACTGTCCCTGTTTGTGAGCACAAGGTCCAGTATTGCCTTCTGCCGAGTTGGTTCCATGTCCAGTTGCTTGAGGAAGGCACCCTGAAGGGAGTCCAGGATAAATCTGCTCCTAGTTGATGCTGCTGCTGGGATGCTCTAGTCCACGTCTGGAATATTGAAGTCTCCAACCAGTACTACCTCACCCTTGTCTGTCATCCTTTGGATGGCTAGCATCAGCTCCCTATCTGTTTCTTCCTCCTGGGCTGGTGGTCTATAGACCACACCTGTGCAGATGGCTGTCCCCATTTTCCTTTCCAGCTTAACCCACAGTATCTCTCCCCATTTTATTCCTCCTGGATCTCTGTGGCCCTTATGTCATTTTTCACATACAGTGCCACTCCTCCTCCCTTCCTGCCTGCTCTGTCTCTTCTGAATATGTTGTAGCCAGGTATGGTCATCTCCAGTGGTTATCATTACACCAGGTTTCAGTGATGGCCACAATGTCCAGGTCTGACTGTACCATGACAGCCTCCAGATCTTCCATCTTGTTGCTAAGGCTCCTGGCATTTGCACACATGGCTTTCCATGATTTGACCTCCCTAGACTGTTTCACTGTTCTACTCCAGCCCTTCCTTGGTTGTCATTTATCCCTGGTTCTCCTTGCTGTCTGCCCTTCTGCTGAATTTTGCCCCTTTTCTGCTTATCCACCTCTTGGGCACTAATCTCTATCTTTTGCAGACTGATTTGCAGAGATAGCCACTCCTCTGGTTCACTGGTTCCACTGCTAGCTGTGGGGGTGAGCAAGCAGGTACCTCCTTGCTGGCCTGTCACCCTTGCTAGTTTAAATGCTTGTCGATGTAGCATTTAAACTTATCATTGAGTGCTTGATTCTCCAAGATGGATGCAGGCCGCCAGGCTTGAACAAACCTCCATCCTCCAGGTGGGTCCTCAGTCACCAATGAATCCAAACCTTCCTCACAGCACCAGTTCTTCAACCATGAGTTAAAGTTCCTGGTGCATGCACTCCTATGCTCTCCCTTGCCTCTCACAGGTAGTACTTCTGAGAAAGTGACAGAAGTAGCTACTTGCTTGAGACCCTCCCCAGTTTCCTAAACTCTTCCTGAACTTCCTTTGGCTCCCCATTTGCCAGGTCATTAGTACCTAGGTGGATAATGACATCCAGCTCACCCTCCCATCTTGCCTTCCCAGTGATCCCCAGGATCTTCCTTCCATCCTCCATGCCGTGGCACCTGGTAGGCACCTCACCTCCTGTCCTCCCCTCCTATGTTCCTAGCTGATCCTCTTATGATGGAGTCCCCACCAGATTTGCTTCCTCCTCCTCTGGGGTCCACTGCTTCCCGCTGAGGTCACCTCCTTGGCTAACCTCCACATCCTTTCCTTCCACTTTCTGGGTACTTATTTGGTTGTCCTCATTTGCCAATGTGGCATATGAGTTCTTGAGTGGAATAGGATCTGGGATGTGCCTCTGCCTAACTGCTCTAACCCTCCCTGAGCCCACTGTCATCCAAGTGCTCCTCGCTCGCATCCTTTGAGGCAGTGGCATTGGACTGGTGGTTCCTGGATAGGGTGATGGTACTCTGACCCAGTTCATTTCTGCTCTGAGTCTGGCTACCTCATCCCGCAGTCCAGAGAGATGCATGCAGATAGGGCAGCACCTCAATGTCCAGAAGGTCTGCCTGAATATGGCTGCCCCACTGCCACTGCATTGCACCACTCCCCACATTATACTGCAATTCCACTACTTGTCTGCTACTGAAGCTCTCCTAGTTCCCCTTTTATTAATTTGCTATACTAAAAATCCTGCCACTGATCCTCAGATAATTTTTTTTTTTAAAGAAAAAGAAACCAATAAATAAACAAATGAGTCAAAACACTTGTCATGCTGAGGGTGGGCTTCTTCCCCCTTCCAGCTATGTGCATGGCCATGCATGGGGTGCTGTGCCCTATCATGCACGTGAGCAATGCTGGTTGACCTCTCTACCCCTGGGTTAGACCTCTGACCCTGTGACCCCATGTAGCCATGCCCATTCCATGCATCTCTGGCACTGTGAGATGTGCGTGCACTGCACATGCTCCCACTCATCGCACAGTGGGTGCATGATGTGGACACATGTGTCTCCAGCTGCCATTTTCACTGCTGAATGCATTCAGCTGAACATGGCACAGGCAAGATGAAGGAGGACCCAGAACTGGTCACCTATCAAGTTGGCCAACCTAGTGGCTTGCGTGGAGCCCCATGCCTCCCAGCTCTTTGGGCAGGTGCCCCTGCAGCAGGCTAGGGGCACTGTGTGGCAGGACATTGCCACAAACCTGGAGCACAGGACAGAGGCACCCAGGACTGGGGAATAATGTTGCCACCACTATGGGGACCTCATGCAGTGGGACCCAGAACACTTGAGGAGGCTACAGGCACGTGCCAGGTGAGGGGCCATGCCACAGCCAGGTAGGTCATCCCATGTTGCATGTCTGCCCTAGTGCTGTACTGTGGTGTTGGCTTGGCTACCTGCCATACCCTGCAGAGGGGTACACTGTCATTGTGTGCACCGCAGGGTGGCAATGCTAGCTTCTGCTTCTGTTGTGATGCAGCCATACAGCTGTGTGGGATGTGTTGGGCAGGGGCACACCCTGTGCACAGGGGTGAGGGTGGGGGGGCAGCTGCTGTGGTTGGTTCCTGAAGTGCACCTGTCTTCTTTCCATTCCCAGGACCTGAGGACCATCAGAGGGCCCAGGCTGCAGCAGTGCAGCAGGCCTCAGTGGGAAATGCTGGAGTGGGACCAGCACTGGCAGGGCTGCAGAGGGCAGGTAGGCACTGTCATGGTCCTTCACACTGTGCATAGTGGGTGGCGAGGGAGTGGGTGTGGGCATGGCTGCCTGTGCAATGTGCTGTTGCAGCTGTGTTTGTTGCACTGTGCATGGTGCATGCCACTGTGGCGCATCCATTGGACACATGTGCTGGCTGTTGGTGGGGTGGGCATGCGCTCGGCTGCCACTGTTGTTGCTGTGGTGCTGCCGGTGCACTGTGCCATGTGACAGTCATTGCACAGTCATGTGGCCATTGTGTGGCAGGGACCACCTCTGTGCACTGTCATGGATGCCCTTGGCCTGGCTGTTGGGGTGTGTGGCAGTTGCATGTGTGGTGGTGGCACACAGCCATGCTCATTGGTCAGGTGCAGTCTGCACACTGTGTTGGGGCCCTTGTTTTGCATTGTGTGGCCTGTCCCTTGTGGTCTACCATGCTTTATGCCACCTGGCACATTCCATACCTACTGTGTGGGTGTCCTGTGTGCCTGTGTTGCATGTGTGTGCTTGGCTGCATGGTCCTAGGTGTGGCCTGCTATGGTCTGGGGGGGGGGCATAGCCAGCAGCCTGTGGGGGGGCCCGTGATGGTCCTCTGTTGGCCATTGGCACCTCCTGTTGCCTGCTTTCTCTGCCACTGTTGTGTTCTGGGGTCAGGTGTCTGGGTGCCTGTGGGTGCCCTGCTGGTGGCGGCCTCCTGTGGCCTGTCACTGTGCTTCCCTGGCTCTGTCCCTGGATCTGTTCTCTGTGCCATGCCCCCCTCTGTTGCTCTGCTCCCACAGTTGTGCTGGTGCATCTCTTTTTGTGCCATGGTGTACCTCTGTTTGCACCATGGTGCAACTCTTTTTGCGCGCCATGGCGCAACTCTGTTTGCACCATGGCACTACTCTGTCTTATTCAGCCGGGTTGTGCTGGTGCAGTTTGGCCTGCGCAACCTCTGAATATGGCTCCTGTTGTGCCAGGGCACATCAAATTTGCGCTGTGCCAGACTTGCACCGGGCTTTGGTGCATTTCTGAATATCTGGGCCTTAATATACAGAGCATTAAATGAAGCAAATTCAGAATAGTACCAAAGCAATTATAAGAAAATTACAAATAGATTTACTGATCTGGTATAAAATGTCAAATTCTGTGACATTCCATATTTTTACTGGTGTGCAAATTCTGGAATTTTACTGGGTTTTCAGGTAAAAACTAAAAACCAGTGGCATTGTTGTTGCTGGTTGTTTTATCTGCCTCCTTTCTTAGTAGAACTAAAATGCATGCATGTTTTCTTTCAAATAGTTGAGCTACTCTTATTGCATATTTCCTGAACATTAGGAACACCCCAAAATAATGTCCACTAGCAAGATGTAATAATATCCTCTCCACCCACTGCTCATGAATGGCTTAACTGTGTTGGGGGTGTTCCTAAGTCCAGGAAAGATGCTTAGTGAGTTAATCACGGAATGTAAACAAACTTGTGTTTGGGTGGTAACATCAATATAGTGGATACTGTACAAGCTATCAGAATTAAACTACTAAGTACATCTGCATTCTGTACAGAAATTGAACAATCAAAACATGTGTTTTTAAACTGCGGACACTCAGAGGCATATGGAGTTTGGCAGTGTCCATTTAAAGCAGATTCATAACGGAGAAAAATTGCATTCTAAAATGGAATTAACTGTTACAGGTACAGCATTTTCACTATAACATGATCTGCCACTTTATTTTACCTTTCAATGCTTGTTTTATTATTATTCTTGCATTTCAAGTTTATACATGGTAGGACTGTGTTAATATATCTCTGCTGACTAGATTTGCTGGCTAAGGCACCTTGCTTCACCTGAGCTCTTTTCTTCTAGGTTGCTTGAAAGGACAGAGTAAAGAACCTTATCAGAGCAAGGAAAAGGATTAAGGCTTCTTTTGGCTAGGCAGATTTACTGTGTGTTGTTATTTTTATTTTGTACTCCCAGGGATTGTTACTGTTTGTTGCTAACATTTTATTGCTTTATTTTTCTCTGATTCAAATTGTTGTTGCTGGGTATACCTTCTGCTGCAGTATTACAGGGTATGCCTACAGGTGTGTGCTTACAGATTACTGCTGTAATCTTCTGATTCAAATTGTCTTTTGCAAGGTATATCTTCTGTTACTGCTTTATTTTTCTCTGTAGCAAAGTGTTTCTTACAGGGTATATCTTCTGTGAAATTATTACAGGTGGTGCTTTACAGGTTTTACAGTTTTATCTATCATTAGAATAAGCTTTCAGGGCTACTGCATTTGTTGCTGGCTGATTGTTTCTGCTCTTACCTCTTTGATTCTTTCGTCCATGACTCTTTTTCGGCAGGGGAAGGGCCCTGCCACCCTCCACCATCCCCAAGCACCCCACACTACACTCCTTTTATATGGTGCTGGGACTGCATCAGAAAACATATGAGGACAGATTAACGGAGCTCAATATGTATACCCTAGAACAAAGGAGGGAGAAAGGTGATATGCTCGAAACATTGAAACACCTTAAGGGCATTAACAAGGTGAAAGAGTCTAACATATTTTAATATAAGAAAAACAGCAGGACAAGAAGACACAGCATGAGATTAGAAGGAGGCCAGTTAAGGGGTAATGTGAAGAAGTTATTTTTCATAGAAAGGGTGGTGGATGCATGGAATGGCCTACCTCAGGAAGTGGTGGATATGAATACAGTGCAGGGCTTCAAACAGGCATGGGATAGGCATAAGGGAGCAATACAGATGAGTATGAATAGGCCATTGACAGAGCATAGGCCGATGGCATATTCATAAGGTAGAAAAAGAAATGGGCAGCCTGGATGGGCCTTGCAGTCCTTAACTGCCATCAATGTCTATGTTTCTATGTATGCTCCCTTTGTAGTATAAAGGTCATGTGCACCCTGTCCCTGCATACAGTGGCTGTCTGAGGTGGTGAGAGAAGGACTGTGCAGTTTACTATGTGGTCTCCCTATGGCACTGTCAAGTAAGGTAAGATGGGATGCAAGATGGTGTACCTGGTGCAGGTCATGCATGGGTGGGGACACTAGATGCCAGAGACATCTTATAGGTAACTTCTGAGAGTTATTGCAGGTGGGGTGCCACTGTACACCAGGGAAGGTTTTCATTCTACTGGGGCCAGGGATTGGAGGGTGGGGGAACCACTATGCACCAGGGAATATTTTAATTTTACCAGGTCCAGGGATCAAAGGGTGGGGAGGACCACTAGGCACCAGACAAGGTTTTAGTTTTACTAGGGCCAGAGATCAGAGGATGGGGGACCACTGAACACCAGGGAATACATTCATTATAACAAGGACAGAGATTGAAGGATGGGGGGCCACTGGAGAGCAGGGAGATATTTCTTTTAATGGGGATGGGGATCAGAGTGGGTGGGGCTAGCCACGGGAGAGGCATAAACCTGTCACCATTTCTCATTCAAAGTTACTCATAATAAAATACTGAAATGTCTAATAAACAGGACTGTCTTGTAAACAGGTATACTTTTCTCTAATGAGATATTACCAGTAGTCAAATCAAGTCAAGTAAAGTTTTTCTGAGTAACATAAAATGTAATTACAATATAAATTCAGAATAAAAAATATGTATGAATCCTCAGTGATTACAATAGGAATTAAGGATAAAATGTATGCAAATTATCAACATATGATACAAAAAATCCATTATCATAATACAGTAAATAAATACACACTTTCTTCATTTTTAAAACTGTATAGGAATCTTAACATTTTAGAAAATACAATCCCCATCCTCTTCTGGTAACACTGCACAAGTCAACTGATGATATCCAATCATTTTATATGGATGTCCCTCTTTCTATATCTCAGATTTGTGGTTTTACTAACTCTTCATTTATAAGGCCATCATTACTTCTGCCATAAATGTAAACCAAACAGGGAGGCTTTAATGGCATATATCTACAGTAGATATGTCACTTAAACAAGACAGTTCATCACTACGTGGGTGTAGTCCTGACGTTACTTATCTTGTAATCTCATAGAGACCCATTTATACTGGATAACATGAAGGCTCAATTTTGGGCCATAAAAGGCTGTCCCTACTATGATTCACATTCCATGTTTATTTGTATTTGACAATGCTTTACTTATTAGATTAATATATTTCATTACATCCTTTGCCACAAATTCTACTTGGGGTTTCATAAGTATCTGTAAGATGTCTTCCTTTGACATATCATTGATACTAAAATAGTGACCTAAGTAAGAATTTCTTATTTTATTGTATTTAGGACAGTATAAAAATAAGTGAGGGAGAGTTTCCAATGCATTCGTGCATAATTACAAAATATGTTGGTCTCTGATTCTTTTTCCTTGGAGTAGAAGTATTGAAGAAATTTGGATGGATAAAGTTCTAGTCTAAGTTTTGTAAATGTAGCTTGCTCTTTTTTATCCATTAAAAATAACAAACAAGGTTCCAGAACATGATTTATTTTCTTTGCTGCAAACCATTTGTGCAGTTTTTACAGTCTAACCTTCTCATATCTTTTCGATAGGATAATATCTTAAGTTCATTTTTAATTAGTTTGGTGTAGTCATATGATATGACTACATTTTTCAAGGAATTTATCCATGAATGTTCTAATTCCAGTAATTTTAATGTGTCTAGTACATCCTTAGCCAATTAAAGGTAGAATTATTTTGTGCCCAAATAATTTTTTCATGGAGACATTTTTCAATTAATCTATTATGATCCATTCTGGTACTTTTCATCCAATAACCAAACTTAGTTGCAAGGGTCAAATAACTTATTTTGGTGTTTCCTAGTTCAGCTTTAGCTATTGATGCTGTTGTTGATTTAAGGACCTGTAAGATTGATCTATAAAATTGCACAAATGGGTTTTCAAGTTTTTCAATGTTGCCATCACAGTACTCTTCTACTGCATAGAGAGCTTCCAGATTTAACTTTATTTCCAAGGCTTTAAGGATTGAAGTCACAGAATATCCCCATACTTGACGTTAAATCTTAAAAGGCATTTTTTACTTGGGATATCTTATTTAATGTATAATTCATATAGGTATATTTGTTATTATTAGACAAATGGTATCTTAGATACAAACAATTTGAGACAACCTGTAGAGGTTTACCATTATATTGCCACTACAATTGTAGACTAAGCTTTCCTACTATCAATCTTTGGGGTTTTCCTGCATTTACTGTATTTATAATTAAATGATTTTTAGAGCAATATTGTTGCAGTAAGCTTAATTGCATTTTCAGTCATACAGGAGAAAATGAAATTATGACTAAATCGTCTGCAAACATCAGAGCTGGGATTATTGTCCCATTTACTGCTGGAGAATGTGATGCCTCTTGCTGCAACACTATTGGGAGATCATTAACCAAAAGTAAAAAAAAGTGGGGCCAAAATGCAGCTCTGCTTTACTCCCATATTAGTCTTGAATATGTTGAACATGTGTCCCTCAAGATCATATCTCACAGTCTTCCAAGTTCCTGTATACAAATTTATAATTATTCTAAGAAGCATATGATTCATTTTTAAATTATATAATTTTTTCCATAGCAGTGCTCTATATATTCTGTTGAACACCCCTTTAAAATCCACAAATGTAAAGTAAATAGGTTGTTTTCTTCTAGTGTAATATTTTTGGATTATACGATGTAATACAAATATTTGTTCAAGGGTTGAATAAGATTTTCAGAACCCTGCTTAAGGAGGCAGCATAGCATTGTGGTTTAGGGAATTGAGCTGCAAACTTGGAGACCTGGGTTTGAATCTCACAATCCCCACTTGCAAACTGTGTGACCTAAGTAAGTCACTTAACTTCCTTGTGTTCCCAGGTCGCACCTGGAAACAAGCTTCGGCTTAGTGTGCCATTCTTGGTTAAACAATTCCCCTTCCCCCCATCCCTTCCCTACTGGATACATATTCAGTATATCCTGTTCATCAACCCATACATTCATCCTAGTTAGCAAGACTCTTGTGAAGATCTTGCCCAGTGTATCTTTTAGGCTCATGGGCCTATAGTTTTCTGGTAAATTCGGATCATCTTTTATAAATCAGAACTATTATATTTCCCTTCCACTCATGCAGTATAAAGTTCTCCTCAATAAGTTTGTTAAATAAAATTGTCAGTAAGTTGCTCCACCAAACTACCTGGACTTTAAAAAGAAAAGGTAGAACTTTATCTGGTCCCGGTACCTTATTAGATTTAATCTGTCGAATTACACCTACTATTTCTTCCCATGTAATATTTATTGGAAAGGAGGATATACTATATTTTTCTAGTATTTTTATTTGATTTAGTTCATGCTGTTTATCATGAAAGATCTTATAATAATATTGAGTCCAATCTAGTGGAGAAATATGTGCTGATATATTTATAGTATAGTTTCTGGTTCCTTTGGCTACCATAAACCAAAACTTTTTGTTATCCCCTGATCTTATGACCTCTAACATTTGAGACCATTGTTTGGCTTGAATAGCCAATGTTGATGAAATAAATATTTGTTATATTCTTTTCTATAGGAATTTAATAGCCTGTAATTTTCTCTTGAGGGATTTTTCCTTACATATCTTATGAAACATGTTAGTCTGGACTTATGTCTTTTGAAGTCTTTGTAAAACCATGTATCACATTTTTTTTGCTTTCACAGAGCAATATAAGAAAGGCAGAAAAGTCCCACATATTTTTTGGTTATTCTTATAAGTTTCCCTTGCCGTTGACTCCAAGGTTATATTAGTCACTTCTTTACAATTCTGCATTATGTTACCAGTATAAAAATAAAGTTTCATCTGTCTATCTATTCATCTCTGTCTCTCTCTCTCTCGCTCTCCATCTATCTATCTATCATGAGCATTCATATAGCCCCTTAGCACCCTGCATGCCTAATGGGCTCATTTGCATAGTGCCAACTTAATATCATGCTGAGGGCTTCCGGCGCTATCGGGTCAGGGTGTGCTGTTCCCTGCACTTCTAGGATCTATGTCAAAGCAGTGCTACTCATCTTGGTGCTGTACTGACATGCCCCTACATTCATTTGGATAGTGCCGGTGCACTAGCTGACTGAATATAGCAAGCTCGGAGTTGTGGGCAATGGGCAAGCATGGCACAGACCTTTGTGTTATGCTCTGCCCTTTTTCCAATATCGGGCCCCAGATCTTAGCTTATAAAAGAACAAATGGCTATTGAATCTCTCACAGCTGCAGCTCAGCTCTAATATCCATAGAAGGGGATCCTGGATACTGGGATTTCTGGTTACAGCAAATGCCAGCTTGGGGATCAGCAGAATCAGCCTGGTACAATTACTATAATGCAGTAAACAGTAAGTAATTTTCTTTTTTTGCACACAAAGCACCAATTGGAACCAGACCCAATGATGGGAGTGGGGTTGTTAGTGCTGACTGTTTCCTTATAAGTTTAATTGTATCAATACCAGGTTAAGATTACCATTACTCATATTTTACATTCAATCAATCAAGCAATCAATCAATCAATCTTTATTTTCTAAACCCTATTCCAGTATATCATAGTGCTGTTCAGTGAATCATAAAACAATCAAATCAATAAAACAGCAGATTTAAAACTTTTAAAAAACAGATTCTCATATCGCAGATAGCAGTAGACTAATCAACACTTGCATCAGGGAATGCTAAAGGAAATAAATAAGTTTTCAGGGCTGATTTAAAACACTTGACAGTCAGGAACTCTCTGATCTGATGAGGTAGAGAATTCCACAGGGTAGAGGCCATAAAAGCAAATGAATGGACCCCAGAAGTCTTCAATCGAACCCTGGGGACCTCTAGCAATCCCTCGTTGCAGGAATTGAGTGAGCGGGGGGGGGGCAATAGGGATGGAAAATATCTTGCAAATAACATAGTCCCTGCTGATGTAGGGCTTTATAGGTCAGTGACCCGACCTTGAAGGTGATCCACCAATGCGCAGACAGCCAGTGCAGATTGTGCAGCACAGGAGTGATATGGCTAGATCTTGATAAGTCAGTCAACAACCTGGCCACCACATTCTGCTTTAGCTGCAAGTGGCAGATATCAACCCCTGGTAGCCCCAGATATAGGGCTTTGCAGTAATCAAGGTATGAGGTTACAAAGGCGTGGACCAATGTTGGAAGATCACCAGGTGGGACCAGGCGCTTAATCTGAGCGATGTTCCTCAGATGGTAAAAAGAGGTTTTAATGACATCAGACACCTGAGATTTTAAAGTCAGGCTGCTGTCAAACACAATGCCCAGATTTCGCGCCCGGTCAGAGGTATGCAGCTGGTCACCCCCAAGTCAAAGTCCAGAAGGAAGGTCTGATGGCAACCTCCACACCTTGACAACCTGGATCCATCTCCAGTACCTCAGTTTTGACCAAGTTCAACCTTGGCCAGTTGGTACTTATCCAACCCTGGATCTCAGAGAGGCAGCTGTTAAAAACCAAGACTGCTCCACCCTGTTTGGGCACAAAGGATATGTAGAGCCGAGTGTCATCTGCATAGCAGTGAAAACTCATCCCATGCCACCTTATAATGTCTCCCAATGGCAGCAAATACCCTGCAAACAACATGGTTGGAGAGTGCCAATAAGAACTTAAGGTTCACAGCAAATGTGAGCAAGGTAAAGGTGTATTTTCTTGATCTGGAAATAGAAAAACAGGTAGATGGCACAATAAAAACAAACCTGTATAGGAAACCAACAGATCGGAACACCTTACTCTATGTCACTAACTGCCACCCCCAACACATAATACACAACATTCCAAAATCCCAATTCATGAGAGTGAAAAGGAATTGCAGTAGTGCATCCAGAACAATGGAGCTGAGGGCAAGATTTCAGAGCAGGGTCTACAGCACTGAATGTCTAGACAAGGCAGAGGAGGCAGCGAACCAGATGGAGAGAAGTGATCTATTAACCCATAGGGCAGAAAATGTGGTAGAGGAAAGGTGGATGAATTTTGTTACCACTTATTGCTGTAGGTCAGCAGAGATTAGGGATGTCATAACAAGGCATTGGAACATTGCGGAATCAGACCTCATTTTCGAAATAGGGGTACAAAACCACCACCACCCAGATTTAGCTACAAAAGGAGTAGAAATGTAGCAGACTTCCTTACACATAGCTACCAACCACCACCTGTAGTGCCAGGTACTTGGTTGCCACAGCTGCCCAAAGGTAACCACAGGTGTGAACGCTGTAAATACTGTCCCTTTATAGAAAAAAACATCAACCTTCAAAAGCAGCAATGCCATCAAAACCTTTGATATTTGCAGTTTTGTACCTTGTGATTCTACAAATGTGGTGTACATGGCTTGGTGCAGCTGTGTCAATTTTTAAACAGAAAAACAACTCAGACACTTAAACTCAGAGTGGGTGAACATGTAAGGGCTATAATGAATGGTGACTTAACCAATGCTCTGGCAGCCCATGTAAAAACAACTCCCCCCCACAGAGAAACATGAATTTAGATTCAGTGGAGTAGAATGGGTATTTCTGGGCAGGAGAGAGGGAGATTTGGACACCGTCATATTGAAAAGGGAAGCTATGTGGATTTTACAGTTGGGAGGTTTTTATCCACCAGGCCTCAATGACAGAATTGACAGAATGCATTTCATTATAAAGAGAAAAAGAAAACCATGGTTAGAAATCATGCTCATGGTTTCAAAATTGTCGTTGACTCTAAAAAAGAACCTCTTTTAGGGTATTATTCCAATTGTGTGAGTTCTTCTGTGCTCTATGCAGAAACCAGCCCAAGGCATTTTCATGAAAACAGTGTATATAGCGTATTTATGCTGTAACATTGGATAGCAGGTGACTTAAAATGTATTTTAATTCATAGAAACATAGAAACATAGAAACATAGAAGCTGATGGCAGATAAGGACCACAAGGCCCATTCAGTCTGCCCATTTTTTCAACCTTATGAATGTGCCATAGGCCTTTACTCTGTCAATGGCCTATCTATTCATACTCATCTGTATTGCTCCCTTATGCCTATCCCATGCCTGTTTGAAGCCCTGCATTGTATTCATAGCCGCCTCTTCCTGAGGTAGGCTGTTCCATGCATACACCACCCTTTCTGTGAAAAATAACTTTCTCACATTACCCCTTAAATGGCCTCCCTCTAATCTCATGCTGTGTCCTCTTGTTCTGCTATTTTTCTTATATTGAAACATGTTAGACTCTTTCACCTTGTTGATGCCCTTAAGATGTTTGAATGTTTCGATCATAAGACCTCTCTCCCTCCTTTGCTCTACTGTATACATATTAAGCTCTGTTAATCTGTCCTCATATGTTTTCTGATGCAGTCCCAGCACCATTTTGGTTGCCCTTCTCTGGACTGCCTCCATTTTGCTAATGTCCTTGTGCAGGTGCGGCCTTCAGTACTGCACACTGTACTCCAGATGGGGCCTAATCAGTGTCTTGTGAAGAGGGATTATTACCTCCTTCATACGACTTGTGATACCCCTATTAATACACCCCAACATCCCTCTAGCCTTACCTACTGCTTTAGTGGTCTGCTTGGATGATTTCAGGTCATATGTGATGATGATGCCCAAATCTCTTTCTTCCCTTGTGATTGTCAGCAACTCCCCTCCCAACCTACAGGTAGCTTCAGGGTTTCTCTTCCCTATGTGCATTATCTTGCACTTCTTTGCGTTAACCCCTCCCCCCATTGCCACACTTCCATCATCTGCAAACAGACACGCCTTACACTCCTGCCCATCTGCAATGTCACTGATGAAGATATTGAAGAGGACTGGCCCCAGGACTGATCCCTGAGGTACCCCACTTGTGACTTGCATCTCTTCTGAATGTATACTGTTTACCACCTCTCTCTGTTTTGTGTCCACCAACCAGTTTGCCACCCAGTTGACCAACCTCTGACCCACCCTGAGCCTACCCAGCTTATTAATCAATCTTCTATGTGGAACAGTATCGAAAGCTTTGCTGAAGTCAAGGTAGGTAACCTCAACTGCACCCCCTTGGTCCACCAATCTGGTTACTCAGTCAAAGAAATGTATGAGATTAGTTTGACAGGACCTTCCTGTTGTAAACCCATGCTGTCTTGGATCCTGTGCTCCTATTGATTCCAGGTGTTGCACTATCCTTTCCTTAAGGAGTACCTCCATAATCTTGCCCACTACTGAGGTAAAACTGACTGGTCTGTAGTTCCCAGCCTCCTCCTTGCTGCCACTCTTGTGGAGCAGGATCACATGAGCCCTTCTCCAATCTTCTGGGACCTCTCCTGTGCTCAGAGACTCACGAAACAGTTCTGCTAATGGCTCTACTAGTTCCACCGTTAGCTCCTTTAGTACCCTGGGATGTATGCCATCAGGTCCTATTGCCTTGTCCACCCTGAGTTTAATGAGCTCTTGTAGGACCCTTCAGGAAGGGTATTACTATTGTCTCCTTCAGGGGGTCCAGAAACACCCCTGAATCCAACGAGCACCAGGTTATCTCAGCAAGGACCGAGCTGATGACTTCAATGCACTCCACTAGGAGGTGTGTTGGGCCCAGGTCCAGACTACAGTAGGTTGGCTGCACACCCTGGATGATCCACACAAGTTCACAATCGCCAACTGGCTGAATTTGGACCAGACAGGTCAAAGGCCTGCAACCTCTTGACGATCACCTCAATACCCATTTGAGGTCGCTGAATGGATTTTTAACCTGACAGTGGCAATCTTATTAGCAAAGAATTGAGCAAACTAATCACACATAAGTTGTGAAAATGCTTCCTGCGGGCTAAAGACAGGCTGGATTGCATAATCTGTTGACAGTCCAGAAGAGCTGGGCAGGTTGATTCCTTGCCATAACAATCTCTTTGGACAGGAATTCTGCCTTCGTATGAGAGATTGCCGATTGATAGTTTTCATAATGGGCTATCAATTTAAGTTTATCAACAACCAGACCAGATTTCCACCAGCGCCGCTCCAACCCTTGACCCCTACACCTCAACTCCTTCAAAGTCCTATCAAACCAGGGGGACTTTGTGCGAAGAGTGAGGGGGTGGAACATGGACAGGAGCCACGGAGTCAAGGGCATCTGTCACTGCCTCATTATAGGCAAGTTCCAGTTCTCCTGGCTCCCTGCTTACACTGAACATACCTGATAGGTGCAGCACCGCCATAAGACCATCTGGAGTCAAGCCCCTTAAAGAACAGTACTGGACCATCTCTAAGGGGCAGGTCTATTGGAGAGCCTTGAATCTGAACCTGGTAGTGTGATGGTCTGACCACCTGACTGGTTTCACCACCAAATCAGAGATCTCCATCCCCAGAAGGAAGACCAGGTCCAATGAATGTCCATGACTATGGGTATCAGAGGTAACTACTTGTATCAGGCCCAACAAACTCATGAGTTGAAGGAAGTCTTGCCCAAAATGCAAGAGTTCATCATCAACCCAGGTGTTGAAATCCCCCAGAATTATCCATCTAGGGGATTCCAACACCAGGTCGACGATGAAGTCCATGACTTCCTGCAATAATTCCTTCCCACCACCATGTGGACGATAAATAAGAAGTATCCTGCAACCTGCACCTGCACCCACTATACATTCAAAGGATCTGGTTGCTCCCACTGGGGTGTCTATAAGGCCCAGATCTGATTTAAGACAAATGGCTATCCCCCCACCCTATGATCCTCTCTTGGGCAGTGTATCGCCAAGTACCCAGCTGGAATTGATGATTCCAGTACTGGGCCAGCATTCTCATCCAGCCAGGTCTTGGTGACATAAGCCAGGTCAGCTGAACCAAGATCAGCAAAAATTACTGTCTTGTATTTAACTGACCTGGCTTGCACAACGCTGCCCGAGTAGGATAAGTGGGCGAGGTAGACTGGGCAACTTGCCCACTCAAGGTGGAGCCCTTGGGAATGTGAACCAGGCAGGGAGGTCACCTTTTCTGGACCCATTTTGCCTCAGGGTATCTCCTTGTTCCTACCACCCCAATCTGCCCACACCGCTCCATAACCCTACCATGCCCAGGCCAAATTCCTCACCATTTCCTCCCCCTCTGAGCTATCCCAATGCCTGACAACACCCATACACCTCTGCAGGCAAAGGAGGACAGTCAAAAGGATGGAGGTCCCTGAGCCTGGTGGGAGAGTAGTGCCTGACCCCCAGCAGCCCCTGCCAACACATAATACCCTGAGCTAACTAGCAGCAATCAGCAATGAATAAATAACAACTAATCAAAAACACACACTCACATATACACACTCACATCCACACTACATATACCCCCAATAATATACTCTTAAATACATAAATCATACACAACCACACAGAACATACACAAACACTCAGTTATACACTAATCACAAAATAATCTAACTAGTGTAATTTAAAATATAATCAGATATACTGTATATAAAATGAAATGAGTTTCAATAAAAAGTCTAGTCCAAAAAGTTCATGTGATGCAAATAAGTCCATAGGGCTCCCACTTCCTATGACCAATAAATAATCCTCTCCAGGCCTTCGAAACTTCCACTTCCGACATCAAGAGATTTAGAATTTAACTAAAAAATTAACCAAATGCATCCAGGAACTCCCACCTCTTAGGAACTACAGTGTCACTATTCAGTTCTTTTATGGACTCTCACTACCATGTAGAACCAAAGATGACCATTAACACTGTACCAGTACTTTCAATGATAGTCCGAAATCCCAGAGATGTCTGTTTCATACTCAAAACACTGAGGTTAAAGGGAATATAGAGTTACTCACACTGCTGGTCTATAGCCTTTCCTACCAGTCAGTTTTCCTGATACAGGACTGTTCTCTCCTCGGTCATACAGTTGAACAAGAGAAGCAGACAAGGGATTCAAACAGAAGTTCCACTTAGCCAGTGACCTGGGGTACAGTTCTCCACACAAACTGGGGCTGGATGTATCAGTCCTTGCTGTTAACCAGTGCCAGAGGAACCCCACCCAGTCCTCAAGCCTGTCCCCGGACCCCACCACTGATATGGCCACCCACAAGCCACTGGATAGCAGAGCAGAAGCACCACAGGAGCAGCCACCCACTGGCAACAATGCTGCGGTGCACCACCACGTCAGGGCCGGGATCCAGAACAGAACTCCACCCAGCACTCCACCACTGACTACAGCAAGACCACCTCAATGTTCCTTTCCTTACTGCTCTCCAGATGTTAGCCCCCAGTTCCGATCTCCACAACCTCTGTATGCCTCTTGCTAAACACCTTGTGCTGATCCCCTCAGCCACCAGCGCCGAGACAACACAGGTAATTCTTCTGACTCTGATAGTTCTTCTGACTCCACTGCAGGTTATGAGTTTGAGCTGTAATACAATTAGTTCTAAGAGACGCTGATGTTAAGAGATGCTTTTGTTGTTGATTATGTCTCCATCTCTGTTTTTGGTACTGGACTACAACCGAAAATCCAAAATAAAACAAACTAAAAATAATAAAAAATGCAGCATAAAATAACAAAGAAACAGAGTAAAATAAATCCTAAATCACTGCTCTCTTGCTACTACACTCGATGGATGGCCAACCACTGCCGCCATCTTGCTATCAAGACAAGATTGTTAAGGTGAATTATGATCCCAATGTATTAATTCCCTTTTAAGGCTATATAAGTGGATAATATCAAAGTTTCTTGTATAACAAGTTTTTGAAAGTGTTAAGGATTCTGATTTATTCCAATTTATGTTTAACCTCAAATCTCACCAAAGTAGTGTTGTGCGAAATTGAAAAATTTCACTCCACAAAATATTTTGCATAATTTGCGAATTTTGTGAAATATTTTGCAGGGCAAAATGTGAAATCCCCAACCCCCGGAGCGAACAAAATTTTGCTCACAAACAGGCAAAATTTGCCACTCATGGGTGAAATTTCGCCACCCATGGGTGAAATTTACAGTGGCCAAAGTTCTCTCTGGTGTATAGTGGTCCCCCCCAGCCCCCTAGCCACTCACTGGCCCAAAATTATTCTCCCTGGTGTCTAGTGGACCTCCCCAGCTAATCACTGGCTGTAATTGAATAAAGCTCCCCCTAGTTACCCTGGTCTCCAATGTCCTTTTAAAAAAAAAAAATGAAACCCACACTCCCTGATGTCTAGTGGTCCCCCCCACCTATGACTGCTCACCAGCCCAAATTCTTCTCCTTGGTGTCTAGTGGCCCTCCCCGGCTGATCACCATCTGTAATTGAATAAAGCCCCCACCGGTTACCCTGTTCCCCTCATTTCCTTTATTAGAAAAAATAAAAAAATAAAACTCACACTTCCTGGTGTCTAATGGACCCCCCACCCTGTCATCATGAGTGGGCATCCACCCGCTCCCCAGTACCCGATCAGGCCACCAGCACAGCCCTCACTTACCTCCACAGCCAGCAGCCCGACTGAGCTCAATTGGGCTGCTGGCCATGGAAAAATGATGGAGAACTGTTCTGTATTAATCAAATATGAGGGGGCAGAAATATCATGTACACTATCTGATGATGGGATAGAGGGATGGGGTCTACTAGACACCAGGGAGTGGGGATTGAATTATGTTTTTTAGGACTGGGGGTCCATGGAAAATAATGAGTTAACTGGGGGGGGGCTTGATTTATTCACTTTGGCCTGGTAATCGGCTGGGAGGGACCACTAGACACCAGGGAGAATGAATTTTTATTTCAAAATTTGGGCCAATAAGTGGCTGGTGGGAAGGGGTGGACCAATAGACACCAGCATTTGCTGCGGCTGGTGGGTGGAATTGTGAAATTTCACCGCAATTTCACAAAACATTTCAAATGGCGAAATTGCTGAATTTGGCTCAATTTCACCGGCAACATTTTATTTTGCTGCATCTCTACACCAAAGCAGTCTAAGGCTGCAAAATAGAAGGAAGGAATGGATCAGACTTTTTGATACATGTTAATATATCATCAGGGCAGTATTAAGTATTATGGTATTAGATCAACCCAGGACCAAAGCATCTTGGGGCACCATACTTGTAGAAAGGGACTGTGGCAGTAATAACCACTTAGCAACAATCTTGTTTCTTGTGGCCCTGTTGGTTTTTGTGCAATGGTAGTCACAAGCAGGGGTGTGTTAGTACCTTTTTTTATATGCTAAGTGAGCATTTGTACTCAGCACCCTAGATACTCAGCTAACCATTATTCAGGTCACAGTATTTAGCCACATATTAAGACAATTAAAGAATACAATTCTGTCCCACCCAAAGTGATCAAGGTGACCCCTTCACCCACCACAGCAATTTCCAGTGTTTCAGGCACCTCCCCATCATCTCATAGACTGCTTCAAAAAACTGCTAGCTCTTGGTAGTATGCCAGGAGCAAAAATAATTTTTAAAAGAAAATCTTTAAATTTACCAAATCACAATTTTTTTAGCATCCATTGTTCTCACTGTAAGTATGTTTTGAACTGTTTCAAAACTTATTTGGTGCCATAAGTATTGCATAAGAGATTTATATGTGATAAGATCAAACTTAAATGTGGAAAACATTCTAATATTACCAGAAAATATTAGAAACATTCATAAGGAGGGGTGATTTATAAAAAACCTGAATCAGCTCATTGGGGCTCAAACTGTAAGGGAGTTAAAAGCCCTGCAATTAATACCCCTAAAATTGTTCTTTCGGGTTACAGAAGTCCGATATCTGCCAGTGTAAATACAACCTGCAGAGTATTGATAAATCTAATACATGCTACTCAAAATATACTTATCTAATGTATTGAGTACTAATCTAAGATCTTTTATCACTAAAAAACAGATGCGTTTTGGGTAAGTGCAAAATATCATAAATCAGATAGTCTTGTACTGACAGGCACCAGGTGCATATATTCTATACTTGATTTAAGCATTGTTCTTTATAATTATAAGTTATTGAAAAATGATCACTTAGCCAAAATGGTATGTGTGTGTGGGGGGCAGGAGGTGGTGTTCTTATTATGTAAAATCATATTGGGCTGTTGAAAGATTGATGCAGCTACATGGAAATATAGCCTACAGGTTAGAACAATCAGCTGTGAAGGAGTATGGTACATTCAGCAGACCTGGGTTGGATTCCCACAACCTCCACTTGCATACTGACTGACCCTAAGGAAGCCAATTAACCAATTCACTGCTCTCTGGTCAGCCCTGTGGATGTGATTTGTTCCCAGTGGGCTTTACCCTGTTATGAAGAGTAAAATTAAAATAAAGTAATAAAAAAAGGATATGGGCTGAAACTAATGAAACTAAAAATATGTGATTAAAGATGACAAAAACAAACAAACAAAAAAATGCACTCCAAGCCAGAGAGAGATATGCTTCTGAAACTTTTTATTTCAGAGAAAGTGCAAACAACAGTTTAGTTTAGTTTAGTTTATTGATCGGTCATTTGACCTTTTCAAGTGAGTACATTTATTAAAAAAAAAAAAATACAGTGCAATTTAGTTAAAATGCATTTGATAAATACAGGATTATAAAAATTTTAAATAAATAAATCCCACAAAGTTTGTTACATTAAACTAAATTGGCTGGTCATAGCACAAGCATTACTAGTCACAGTGACTCTAAGAGTATCAGTTTCCTGAAGGAATTATTTAGTCTAGGAAAGTTCCAGACTGTATTATTTATGCTTTAAATTAATTCTTGAAACATTATCTTAATAGCCTGCTACTGCCTTTACTGTAGTGAAGAAACAAGTTTAATGAAAGAGCTTAATCTGTAGTCTGGAAAGTGTTCCATAAAGGGACAGGCCAATGAGTTCTAGGTTTGCTGTACCATGGCCATATAAAAAAGATATGGTGAAGGTTTTCCAAAAACTGCAGAGTACAAGAACAATATTGTGATTGAGGTGCAGATTTCTTGTTGTATCTGGCATTAAGAACACTGCTCGGAAACAGTTCCTGTCTGCATTTAGTGTAAAGTTTCCTTTGATTGTAATTTGACAGATCATCCAGATAACTTTTATAGGAGTGCAAAATGTCATTGTGTCTTAACCATAGGGAAATATGTAACCTGGACTCTCTCTCCATGTCCTGTATTTTGTAGTATTTAATCATCCTATGGGTAAAACATGTTTGATATTTTAGGCTGATTGTAATGCCTTTAGAAACATAACTTTTGAGCAATTCAAGGTCAGTTTCTTGTAAGATGAAAAATATATTTTTTAAGCCAGTTAGATTGGGAGCAACCTAAGTGGGCCCAGTCATACTTTTCCTTTAGACAAATATATGGCAGTCTTTCTGGGTTCAGGTGTAACATTTTGATCCAGTAGTTTATTTTCCTAGCATAAATGTATGCTTTTAATCTGGAGACCCTAAGTTCTGCCCTAACTAGTAGAGCTAGTACAGAATTACCTAGACCCAAACAGCATCAAGCTATAATAACCTGATCCACCCATGAGAGCCTTGACATTTCAAGCAGATGTACACATTGTCAAGAGTCTTGTGAAAAAGCACACCTACATGAAAGGTCAAGGCTCTCACAGGTGGATCAACTCGCTATGGCTTGCTGCAGTTTGCACTTTCTCTGCAATAAAATGTTTCAATAGGATATTTCTCTCTGGCTTGAAGTGTGTGTGTGTGTGTGTGTGTGTGTGTGTGTGTGTGTGTGTGTGTGTGTGTGTGACAAACTGACAGTACTGAAATGATGCACAGCAGGTCCTGAGCTGCCTATCTAACTACACTGATTAAAGATGAATTGGCCCCTGTGCCAGTCACCATATGGGCTCCCTGTGGCACTGAAGACTAAGGATAGGGGGGTGGTAAGTTGATGTACTCAACCTGGTGCGGGCAGTGCAGAGGGAGGTGCTAGACATCAGGGAATTAAATGGCAGAGAGTGATTGGAGGGTGGGAGGTGCCAGTACACAACAGGGAAATGTTTATTTAATAGTGGGCCAGTGATCAGAGGGTGGAGTTGCCACTAGACACCAGGGAAACATTTATTTAATAGGAGGCTGGTGATCAGAGGGTGTGAAGTGCTACTAGAGACCAGGCAAAGTTTTTTCTACAAACTGGGGACAGTGCAGAACTGATCACTGAACAGAGGAATAATTACATGAATTGCAGATTAATGTATTAGTTCTGCAGTTCATGGTGTTATTCTGCAGTACAGTGAGAAAATGTCATGGAACAGGATGAAAACTTACAAACAACATTTAGAAGATTTCTGATTTTGCCAAAGACAGAAATTTGGAAAATTCCATGAAAGTTGTAACATTTTGGGAAAGTGCCACTGAAGCGGAATTCACAAATTTCACCCAGCTCAATCTGTCAGAATCTGAGTCATATACTCTTCTTAATTGAGGTTGAGAATTCTTAGTCCAATTATAATAAATAAGTATTTTATTTGTGAAGTGCCCAATTCCTGGGACTCTGGGTGCTGTTAAATAAAAACAATACAACAATCCAATTATTTAAAATCTTGTAAAAAATACACATTTAATATAATAAAATCATTATAAATACAGACATCATTCCATCTATACTTCATAAGAGAAATCAGAATTTTATTTTTAATTTAGTTTCTTTAATACCTTCCTCAGATTCTTCCAAAATTCTTTTTGTTTTTCCTAACCATTCATTAAGTTCACTTTCAGTTATTTTTTTTTCTTTTAGCTGTTCCATCAAGGTATTAATCTCCTCAGTGATATTAACTAATTTTTACAGCTGCAATGGGTGTAGCCCTGCAGACATCTTGCAATCTCTGTAGAGAAAAGGGAGCTTACCAGATACCGAACAGACTTTTAAAATAATGGAGGTGAATGCCAATCACTGCATGTCCACTGCACTATTTTGTACATTGGTACCGGTGGTACATGGCACTGCTCACTGTGCCCAAGATGGCCACTGGAGTTTTCTGTGCACACACACTGAACTCCAGCGAGTCATCACGCAAGCGCAGAGAACTCCAGTGTCCATCTTGGACACATTGGACTGTGCCGTCATGCTGCCAGAGTTCAGTGCACATGTGCGAGTTGTCGCGCATGTGCAGAAAACTCCAACAGCCATCTTGGACATGGCAGACAGTGCTGTGTTCCACTGGACCTTGGCTGCAGATGTATTGGCTCTTGCTAAAGCTTGTTTATTTAAGAATTCAAGTAAAAATCATAAAGTCTCTTAAGGACCTATTCCATACTGCATCCCATCTTTTGGTTAAACTTGGGTCATCAAATACAACGTTGGGGTCTACCAAGATTCTCAGATCCCTAGGGATCATATTCTGTTTAAGGTATTCTACTAAAGTAATGGCATGTCAATCTAATTTAATTTGTTTTAAACCCTTTATCCTATTGTTTATGCTGTCCTTATTTTCTGGTGCTGAGACATTTCTAGTGCTTTTAATATCTCCTAATATTTAAGTTTCTTCTTCAGATGTACTATTAACAGGTATTGATCTTTGCCCTGCCTGTGAGCCCTATTCTGCAAACAGTATTCTACTCATATATCTGAATTCTATACCAACTTTTAATATACTTAGAATCCCAAACAAAAGTAACAGTTGTTAACAATTAACACTTATGATACCAGTTATACCTGATAGAATACAACTAAGTGAGTAACAGGAGTCCAGAACATCTATTAAGTAGGGATGAGTATGTCAGTGTCCAGTAGTTTTCACTATAATCCAAACAGTGCAGGTCCCCAGCTATAAAAACAAAAAACAAATTGTAGCCACATCTCAGTCCAGTGTAAGTTAGGGATGGTGTAATATTTCTCTGTGTACCTTCTCCTGCATAGCCATGGGTGGGACATGGTGGATGAGGCCCCCTGGATTGGGTGAATGGCTGTTATCACCCACTTTTAGCAATACTGAGAAATCCAGTGTGGCCCAGCATCTACAGGGAAAAAAATTGGGAGGATTCTGCTCCAGATGAAGCCAATGATTACCTAACTGAATCTGGAGAAATTAGACTCACTCACCCTGGGTGTAACTTATTTCAATTTATTGTCAAATGACTGATGACAGTATTGTACACAAAAGTCAACATGCTGGGGATGAATTCCTCTTCATCAGGGTGTACAATCACTAAAGATAAATTGTCACCATACAAAGACTTCCACATCTGTTCATCCCCTTTACTTCGTAATCTGTGTAGGCCCCCCCACACACACATACCACCACCAGAGCAACCTTTAGATTTTACATTACAAACATATAGCATATTTAATAAACATGGCATGCTTTTAAGATGCAGAGAAAATGGGAGTCCAAAAATCAGTCTGGATATAGAGGTTGTATGAAGTGTGTATATAAAGATCCTTGAAAATAATAATTTAGCAGAACACATTATAGCAGAGACCACAATACTTTTATTAATTGTTTGTAGGAGACAGTTGTTGATAAAAAAAGGAAAAAGACATGAGAATTGTCAACAATGCAGGTATTACATATATTTTTCATATATTTTATGCTCATTATTAGGGCTGTGGGCGGAGTCTACAGCCCTATTGCAATCGCTCAGTAGCTCTAAAAAATGGCCGATCATGGAACCTTCCATTGGACTTTTGGAAGTATCCTTCTGAAAGCCCAACAGAGTTTGAACTCCTCTGCCATGGTTGGCCACCTGCGGAATAAAAGACACACTATTTTGGCTGTTACTTCCACATTCCGGTGCTTGAACTGCACATGTGCTCGACTCGCATGCATGCGTGGTTCTGCTGGCTTCATCATGTTGCGAATGCCAAAATGCCATTCACCACAACTGCTCCAGCTCTGCTGAATTCTGTGCCACCCCCACCAACTCAAGTGGCACACTGGAAGCCCATTTCCGGGGTGCCCAAAGATTTTTCTGTGCCGCCCTAACCCATGTGGCACACTGGGAGCCCACTCCAGTGTGCCCAAAGATGTTCCTGACATTGGCTGCCAGCTCTGTGGCATTCTGTGTCCTGCCATCAACTCAAGTGGCACACTGGGAGCCCACCCCAGTGTGCCTAAAGATGTTCTCGACATCTGGGTGCCAAATCCCCATGTCGGCATCCTGTGTAACCCTTCCTCCATTCATGTGGCTCACTGGGTGCCCACCCCAGTGTGCCCAAATGTTTTTTTCTTTTTTCCCTGTAAAAAAGAAAGTGGTCACTTGTCATCACTGCAGTCCCCCTCCCCCACCCTCCTACTGAGCACCCCCCTCCCTACACACACCCTCTTACCCCATACCTAACTTCAAAGGTTGGCACTGTCTTCTTCTCTGGATCGGGACACGTCTGCACTCTTCAAAGCCGAACCGCAAATTGAAGAATCAAAGGCAAGCATGCTATAATGCCATTCAATGGGATTTTCAAGTTATGCTGATAAATCAGCCATTGTTTGTAAGTTTTGACCCAAATTTTCAACATTGGGTTTTTGGGACCCCACCTCATGAAAACTGTCACTGTCATTTTGTTACTCAGTCCTGAAAGATGATTTCACAGTCACTGTGTGAAATCACCTTTTGGGACTGATTCATGAAATGACAGTGCCACTGTTCATGAGGTGGGGTCCCAAAAAGCCCATGTTGCAAGTTTGGTGAAAAAATTTAAAAAAATTACTGCGTTACGAGTATGCATTGCACAGTTTCTATGCATGCTCCTAACTTCGCCAATTTTTAATATTTTCACTCCACATTTTCAACATTGCCATTTTTGCACACCTCCTTCAAAACAGTACAGCTGTCATTTTCCACATCCTGCCCAAAACATGTTTTCGCACCTGTGGCATGAATAGCACATTCGCTCTCTGAAATCACCTTACGGGACAAGTGACCAAAATAACACTGGCACCCTTCATGAGGAGGGTCCCAAAAAGGCCATGTTGAAAATTTGGTGCATCTCCTCCAAAAAATGGTCAAGTTACACTCAGGCATTGAATAACTCCTTTGCACATGTGTAACGCTGGTCACTTGGTAGTTTTTCACAGCCCTATCAGCTCTGGCAAAAGCTTGTATTTACTTGTGGTGACTACATAAAATGGCTTAAAAGTAAAGGGAGAGGTTTGAAGTTATGAGAACATCATTTTTAAAGGCACAGTAACATGGATATGAAATAAGGGCTGAATATTCCTCTTGTAAAACAGTATGTGGTTTAATGTATACGGGATATATTATGGCTTTAATAAACTATGTGAAACACTGAAATATATACAGTGTTGGTAAAATTTTGACATGATTAAATAAGAGCAATCACTCATAATTCCTTCTTATTTGTAGACAAAAGGATTTACACTTACTGACTACATTATAGTACGTCAGAACACAAGCAAATCACTTAATGTTATATAAATATTTTATCATGAAGAGGTGATAGTTGGAAATGTATAGACATGAATAGAGATTTGTGAATATGTTATACTTAAAAGGCAGTAATTCATACATACATACATACATAGTTGCCAGCAGATTAGGCCTTAGAAAACATGCATTGTAGTTACATATTAAAATGTCAGGTATCACATGATATTAGCCATAAGGGAAATGTGATTATAACACTGATGAATAGAGTTATGGAATTATACTGGTGCAATAGTGCCAGTATATTATGGTTGGCCGGGCAGTTTAATATTAAACCTCACACTTTGCACTTTAATAACTTTGCAACCATTCAATGAATTCACATGAAATTTGGCATGCTTTGCACCTAGGGGAAGCCCTCTTGATGTGCCAAATTTTGTGTGAATCCATTCTGTAGTTTTTGAGATACAGAGTGGTGAAAAATGCAAAATTGCACTCCTTTATTTTCAATGTGGTTTTTTTTTTCAATTTCTTTCGACAGCCATTTCTCTGATACAGCATTTGGCTGTGGTCTGACAATTTCAGGGTTGAAAGCTTTTGCCTCACAGATGTGCCTTTTGAAGATTTGGTGAAAAAATATTAAGGTTGACTGGGCAGTTTAATTATTAAGTGTCCCAATTCATGTGTTTCTCCCTCAAACAGTGTGGGACACTGGGGAGCCCAGTTTCCCAAAATCAGCCCCCTGACATGTTTTATTAATTTTTAAGCCTGAAAAAAAGAAAACGGTCCCTCATCGTGGGATACTGAGGAGTTCAGTCCCAGTGTCCCAATGCATGTATGCCTTCCCAGTAGTGTGGGACACTGGGGAGCCCACTCCCAGTGTCCTGAAATCAGTCCCTCGATGTCATTTAATTTTTAAACCTGTAGGAAAGGAAAATGGTCCCACGATGACTTTTTAATTGTTAAATCTGAAAAAAAGACAACAGTCCCTCATCATCCCTGCCATACCCCTCCCCCATCCCCACCATCACACTGAGCACCCTCCACCCCACACACCCCATTGCCCCACACTTACCACTGGAGGTCATCCGCTGTCATCTTCTGTGGGCCGGGACATGTCTGTACTCTTCAAAGCCAAACCATAGACTGAAGAATTAAGGTAAGTGCCGTATAACAGCTGTCAATGGTAGTTTTAACTTATGTTGATATCTCAGCCATTTTTCAATATTTTTTCACCAAATGTTCATCATGAGCTTCTTGGGACCCCACCTCATGAACACTGTCACTGTCGTTTCATTAACCAGATCTGTAAGGTGATTTTGAGGTCACTGTTTGAAACCACCTTTCGGGACTGATTAATGAAATAACAGTGCCAATGTTCATGAGGTGGGATCCCAAAAAGCCCATGTTGTAAATCTGGTGCAAGAATACCAAGAACGCCAGAGTTACTCGCAGTTGATGAAATTTGTGTGGGCACACTCGTATCTTCATCAATTTTTAATATTTTCACTCCAAATTTTCAGCATTGCCATTATTTCACACCACCTCATGAACAGTACAGCTTTCATTCTTCACATGCTGCCTGAAATGTGTTTTTGCACCTGTGGCACAGAATGGCATGGTCATTGTGCGAAATCACCTTTCAGGACAAATGAATGAAATGATAGTGGCAGTGTTCCTGAGGTGGGGTCTCAAAAGGCCATGTTGAAAATCTGGTGAAAAAAACGCTACAAATGGCTGAGTTATGCATGATCATTGAAACTTTTCTATGCACGCATGCAACTTGGCCAGTTTCAATATTTTCACTCCACATTTTCAATATAGCCATTTTATCACACCATCTCATGAACACTACAGCTGTCATTTTTCACATCCTGCCCAGAACATGTTTTCACACCTATGGCATGTAATGGCATTTTCCCATGGGTTTGAACATTTTCACCTATGGGGTTCATGAGGTGGGGTAATAAGAACACTATGTTCAAAATTTGGGGTCAAAATATTAAAAAAATGACAAAGTTATGCCCATTTATTGCAATTTCAGTATGCATGCTCATAACTGTGGAAATCTTACATATTTTGACCCCAGATTTTCAACATAGCCTTCTTATTACCCAAACTTATGTATGTCACAGCTATCATTTTTCAAATCCTCTCCAAAATAGGTGTTTAAACCTGTGCTGCAGAATGGCATTCTAGTTGTGCAGAATTATGTTTTGGCATGGATTTGAAAATTTTGTCTACTGGCTACATGTGCTGGGGTTATAAGATGACTACACTGATAATTTGGTCATGCATCTACGGAGGGATGGGTGTGCAGGGTCCAAAGGACCCTGCACTGCCACACTAAACTAAGGAACATGACAGACCATGGGAGCGCAGGGCCTAAATGGCCCTGCATTTCTACTGTGACATAAACACAGTTATGGAGGGAGGGATAAGCATATATATAATCTATATGAAAAAAGTAAGGAAATTCATTGCAAAAAAACTCTGTTAATGCACCATTAGGGTTGAAGTGTCAAAAGTAGGGAACTACAGCCTTAGGGTCCCCAAGCCTAAGATCCTACTCCCACTGTGCATGCAAGAACAGGCAAGAGGGGAACATAACATTCCCAACCCCTACACCCCACCCCCTCCCTTGGCTTCAACCCTAAGACCCCACCCCAACCTGCATGCAGGAACAGGTGTGTGGGCATGTCTTGGCATTCTGAACCCTAATGCTCATCCCATTATCTTATTCTGTACACATTGTAGCTTAATTAGTCTGCATTAGGTTCAAAACACCGAGGCACACCTGTCACACCTGTTCCTGCATGCAGGTTGGGGGTGGGGTCTTAGGGTTGGAAGCCAAGGGAGGGGTTGGGGTGTAGGGATTGGGAACCTTACGTTCCCCTCATGCCTGTTCCTGCATGGACAGTGGGAGTTAGATCTTGGGCTTGGGAACCCTAAGTTGTATTTCCATACTTTTGACACTTCAACCGTAATGGTGCATTAACAAAGTGTTTTGCAATTATTAAGTTATATGTTACCCAACTTATAATTAAAGTTAAAACATTATTTATTTTAAATTTATCTTTAGTAATTGTATGCCCTGAGGAAGAAGAATTTATCCTCAAAATATTGGATTTGTGTACAATACTGTCATCAGTCATTTGACAATAAATTGAATTGTTACACCCTGGGTGAACGAATCTAATTTCTCCATATTCAGTTAGATAAAAAGTCTAAGCCAATCTTTGAATGCTTTTAAAGTGAAACTTCCATTTCCTGTCATACTTTTGGCTGGTGATTTTAACCCTTTTGCTATTTCATTGCTTGTTCTTTTCTAAAAATATGTCCGTAATTATTTAACATGTATACATCTTTGATCCCCTTGAGCCAACATAAAGTATCTCATCATACATGATTACTGATGGCAGAGCCTTACCTTTTTCATGTATAAATACCTAGTTGGTATGTTTCATCCAATGCACTAAACCTGGTAAAAAATTTACAAAATGTTATTTTTCTGCATGTGCATCATAGATCCTGGGGTAAAAAGATTTAAAATGCTTTCCCAGCAGAACAAACAATCTTGCTCCAGCTCCTCATAGGGGTCCTGATAGAAATTAGCTACTGCCCTTTATTGAAGGTTTTTAGTCTGTCTGGTTCAATGCACAGACCTCCTTGGCATCTAGTGGACACTGGATGTTTGGAATCAGAACTTGGTCCCTAATAGTCTGCCCTAATCTGTCCCAAACTATGGAGATCAAATACATATAAAACAAGAGGGACCATCACCTGTTATTTCTGGTCTTCTGGCATGTTATTTCCTATTGTTAACATGGGACAGGAAAGAGCAAAAATGTGATGCCCACTCTAATTTATATGTGATAGATACTCTACTACAGGGTGTGTGGTCATGCTCTGATATACGCGTGCCTCGGTGTGCATTGTGATGCAGGAGGCTGCAGGCCAAGTGTGTTCAACCACCCAAGGTGTTCCTATATCAGAGCCCAACCACACACCCTGTAGTGCGTTATCTATCTTATAAAATAGCCAGAAAATATTGAGGAGAGACAAAAAGCAGTTCTCATCTGATACAAATTAATGTTTCATTTAGGTGATCTGGCTGAACTTGCCATGGCTCTTGCAGGTTTAAAGTGATAGAATACAGTTATCTGATTGATTATGCCATGACAGTTATAGCTAAAAATATGACAACACTTATCTGGTTGATCCTGCTATTTTCTGACAGTTTTAAGTGTAATCATTTTCACTTTCTTATTTTGGTGTACTGTGATCGAGTGGTGTTTATCGCACTACAGGACATGCTGGCAAAATTATAAAATGAGGAATGTTTTGCTCAAAAAGCATGTAAACAGTGTTTTTTAAGATAAGTTTGATGAGCTTTTTCTAAACTGAGCCACTGACTGTAGAGAAAAAAGCAAGTGAGTTGGTGGCTTCAGAACAGTAGACGTAAGTGTGAGTGAGTGTTGCTGTAGCAATGCTCACTCAGGCTTGCGGGCTGCACTTCGAATCCACAGATCACTTGCTCTCCTCACTCTACAGTCGATGGCTTCTTTTAGAAAAAGCTGAGTAAACTTACCTAAAAACCACAGTTGACATGCTTTTTGTGCAGAATGTTCCTCATTTTAAAGCTTTGCCAGCATGTCCTTTAGCACGATGAACACTGCTCCATCATGCTACACTAAAGCAAGAAAGTGAATGTTATTACACTTAAAACAGTCTGAAAATGGCAGGATTAACCGGATAATTTTTTTTGTTATTATTACTTTTAGCTATAAAAATAATGGCAGGACCAGCCACATAATTCTTTGCAGTGTGGGACAGCTATATAGATTTACTTAGGGATGTAGCAGCCTGTGTGTGCCAGGTATGGTGTGATCTCATTGCTGGTGAGAAGGTTCTGAGGGATGTAATGTAATGCAGGTGTGTGGTCATAGTGGCTGGCGTGCAGTTGTTGTGGGATAATGCACAGTCATGTGATGTGTTTTATCCAATCAGAATCTGATTTTCACTGATTTTTGTTATCCATTTTATAAATATACATATATATCACACACACACACACACACACACACACACACACACACACACACACACACACTCTCTATGCCTCAAACATGACAGCATCATGATGAGACCAAAATTTCCACTCATGGTCCTCTATCCTAAAGTAAAATCTGCAATGTTGATTTCACTTCCAGTTCAGTAAAGGCCAATAAAAGTACACTGTACATCATAGGGCCATACAGGTGCAATTCCCTTGCTGTACAACATACATGAAAGGGCAATGAACCAGTTAATCAGAACAAATGCATTATAGGTTTCAAATAATTTGGTACAATACAATTAGTAGACAAGCAAACCAGGCAAGAAGCCACATGAAATCTTATTTTAAACAATTTGGGTTAATTTTGTAAAGCACTGATGGTGGTTGATCCATCTGGATTATCAAACCGCAGAGCTGTGATTTTTGAGTCTTTGACTGACTGAAATATGCCCATTAATAAAGTAAAGGAAGAGACAGAAGTAGTAATAAATAAGGACTCCACCCTTCAGCAATAAAGGAAGTTTTTCTAACTCAGAGGGAACAATTTAAAGCAGGAACTGAGTAATTACAGGAAAGATGTTCTGGCCAAATAACATCTTGCTAACCAAAAATTACAAAGAAAGAAAAAAAAGTAGTGTTAATGCTGACAAACTAAGAGGTCGATAATTACAAAAAGGCAAGCAGTTTTGAAAAAGGGATGGTTGATTCTACACAGATTCTAAATTAATCAGGTCAACAGAATGAATAAAAGATTGAGGATAATTTTTTTTTCCAAGGATAAGGTACAGCATACTACTGTAAGTGTTTAGCATCAATCCCCAGAACTATTGAGATTTGGGTGAAAAGGTTTCTTAGATTAAACAAAGAGAAACTAGAAGGACTAGGGCCCTCAAGTGAGAGTGATACGGTTAAGAAGTGTGATTTGATTAATGAGGATTTTTGTGCAGTATCAGTTGATTTATATTCAGTTAGTTACAGCAATTATACCAAACATAAATGTCTGTACCTGAACATATTTTAGTAAAAGAGGCACAGGTGGCTACCAAACTGCAAGATAAAAGTATCAGTCCCATGAAAGCCACTAGACTGGATCAAATTCTTGGTTGGCTGTTAAGAGAACTGGCAAATACATTCACTCCTTTGCAGAGCTCTATTATAAATTCATCTTTTCTGGATAATTGTGCATGACAGGAGTTGGAGAGGGCAGGCATAGCCTCAATTCCAAAGCAAGGTAATTCAGAAAGTGAGCAGTTTAGGCATATCTCTTTAACTCCTGGTGTTTCAAAGGCAAAGGCCCAAACACCCTGGTGATGAACTGCATTACTCCTTGGGTGAGACGGAGGAGCCATCAGCACTGGCATGTGGCTGCTACATGTCTATGTCCTGGCTATGGTGTGGGGGGCTGGCTCTCTGGGCAGTGCCGGCAGTGTCCCGGCCCCCATGACTTTGGATACTTCCATCCTGGTTTGTCTGCTGTATGTGGTGCCTCTGGTGCATCCTGGTGCATCTCCAAGGGTTGTCTCAGGATGGCCTGCCTGCAGTTCTGTGGCCTGCCTGTGGGTGACTGGCCAAGTTAGGCCATCCTTTCGTCTGCCTAACTTTGCATGGCACACTTCTTAGATGTGCAGCAGATGCACTGCACATTTTGACTGAATATATGGATGCACGGCATATTCATGTATATGTCCCCCTTTTTTGCTCAGCATACATTGTTTCTGCTCAATCGCGCATTCGGAAATGTGCGCTGCATCTCTCCCCTTTTGAATATCATGCTTCCATGCATTTTCTGAGATGTGTCATTGATCTCCATTTTGGGCTGTGCATCTCCTTTGAATATGTGGGCCCTGGTGTACAAGTTCAAATAAATATGAAGAGATAGGCTCACTACAAGTAATACAAAAATACATAATGGTATTGTTTCATGGAGCATGGCAGAATGAGACATTATACATTACTACACAGCAGTTAACAAGGATGAATAAACAGACTTAAGCTAAGCACAAACTGACTTGTTCAACTACTGGAGGAGAGTGGGCAAGGGTAAGGAGGGGAATTGGGTGGCAGATAGGAGTAGGAAATGAGAAAGGTGGGGATGGAATGATGGTTTCACTATTTCCTCTAAGTACATGCACCCTGGAGATGGATTAATATTGATAGCGCTTCTATTCCATTATCTATTATTTTCTAATCACACTCTGTGTATTTTACATTCCTTTCTTTTTTTTTATTTAAATTTTATTGATTTTATAAGACCGCCTGGTCACCCCCACCTAACCCTCTCTCCACCCCCAGTCCCCCCTCCCCACCTGACACCAACAGTTCTACTAAGGAGCTAAAGACAGTTGTAGTACCTATGAGCACAATAAGGGGGTTACACAGTATATAATGTGTGTAGAGTTTCCCAAATTTTCTTGTAGTGTCGGGTACAGTTGTGGAGGCTGGTTAGCATCTTTTCTGTTTGTAGATTATACAATAACTCTTGGAGTCACTCCGAGTAAGAAAGAGACACCTCATCTTTCCAGTGATGAAGAACCAGTTTCTTCACTGAGAGGGCAATCATAGCCATATGATATCTTCGAGCCCAAACTGAAATGCCACCGAAGTCACCCACCAGGCAGATCTCTGGGGTAAAATATTCCTGGATGCCCAGTAAGGGATCAACTTTGGTCTTGATAAGTTCCCATAATGGTGCAACTTTGACACAGTCCCAGAATACATGATGCAGTATGCCAATATCATTTTTACACCTTGCACATACCAGAGTTTCCACTTTCCCCATTTTATATAGCTTATATGGTGTGAAATACATATCATCGAGAATTTGAAGTTGCATGAATCATAATCTGTCTTGAGTGACATAACTGTGGTAGTCCCGCCAAATCTTCTGCTATTTGAGCAGTGTCTGTGGGTAAAGTGAAGACCAATACTTCGGGACACCATCAATCACCAGGAAAACTTTACTATATAAATTGGTATAGATGGTGGAGACAGCATATGTGGCAGAGGCAAGGGGATGGAGGGATGTTATGGGGCTTTCCATCACTGATTGAGGCCCTGGATGGACAAAGAATTGGACCAGCATGTGTCTAAGTTGAAACACCTTAAATACTTACCATGGGTTAATAGTGAATTTGGTCAAAATATTAGCTATCGACATCCATTCATTATTGGCACCCAGCAGTTCTTTCGTAAAAAATTTAAGCTATCTGGGGAATCCAGGAGTGGGGGATTATGTGCCCATCAATTTTGAAACTGGGATTTCCAGCAAGAATTTGATTGGGGTCAAGCTTATACTGGTATCTTATCAAAGAGCATAACTGTGAGTGGATTCTCACCGAGGTCTCTAACACTGATTGTCGCAGGCTAGGGGGAAGGTCACATGGTTTGGAATAGAATAAGGAGATCGGGGACTGACCTGTGTCTTCTATACGCTGTTTTTCTAATCAGAGCCATCTTGGTACATAAGGGTGTGCCTATAATTCTGCCTCAGAAGTTAGCCATCTAAGAGATTTGCTTATTTGGCTGGCCCATTGGTATAGCCCAAAGTGTGGAAATCTTAGTCCTCCTAAATTCTTTGGCGCCACTAGTTTGTAGTAAGATCTCCTAGGTGCCTTGCCCAACCAGATAAAGTCTTATGTGTAAGACTGTACCTTTTTAAACCAGGTCAGGGAAAGCCACTGATTCAGAAGATTTAGGTGGTAAAACAATCAAGGGAGAATGTTCATCTTGATTAAGCTAATGCATCCCCATAAAGATATTGGCAAGCACTTCCAATGCTGTAAATCTTGTTGGATTGTAGTTAGGAGTGTGTCCAAATTCAACTTTTTCATTTGGAGTTCACTCCTGGAGAGGTGGATACCTAAACATTTAAATGACTTGGGTGCCCATTGTAGTCCAAAATCTAAGATGTCGCTTTTAAGGGTTCTAGAATTAAGTGGAAATACAATGGTCTTATCTGTGTTGATTTTATATTTTGAAAAAGAGCTGTACTCTTCTATGATGTTTAACACAATGGGGAGGGACATTTGGGGGTGGGACAGATGTAAAAGGATATCATCCATGTACGCAGACATCTTTTCCTCCTCCTTCTTCCCCAGGGTGATACCATGTATTTGTGGGGAATCCCTAAGGGAGGTTATTAAGGGTTCCAAGTAAAGGTTAAAGAGTAGGGGAGAAAGGGGACACTCTTGCCTAGTGCCTGCAGTCAGAGAAAAACTAGACAAAAGGACCCCATTACAGTAGATGCAAGCCGATGGGTTTAAGTAAAGGGATTGGATCCATCTAACAAACTTATTTGGAAATTCAAAATGATGCAAATATCTAAGCATGAACTGCCACTCAACTCAGTCAAATGCCTTCTCACCATCCAACGAGACCAACACCATTGGGTCAGAGGCCTCCTTGGATGCAGAGAAAATGTGAGCCAGCTTATGGAGGTGATCAACAGTTGACCTCCCTTTCATGAAACCAACCTGGTCAGGGCAAATGAGGTGAGGGATTACTGTAGCAAGTCTATCCATTAGCAGCTTGGCTAGAATTTTAATATCACAATTGAGGAGTGATATTGGTTGATAGCTGGCAACTTTTTCAGGGTCCCTTCCTGGCTTAGGTAATACAATAATCATTGCTTCTAGGAGTTTTGGGTCAATATGGTCATTCTCCGCAATATGTCAGTAAAGTGTTAAAAACCAAGGGACAAGCTGGGGTGCGAATGTTTTATAAAAGTTTGGGGAAAATCCATCAGGGCCCGGGGCCTTGTCTAAGGCTAGATTCCTGATGGTACCAAGAATTTCGAATTCCGTAATGGGTTTCAGCAATACTTCTTTTTGGGAATCCAAAAGTATGGGAAGGGGTATTCGAGATAAGAACTCATCAACCTTTTGGGGTTCTGGGGTCCCTTGCATCTGGAGGTAGAGGTTGCAATACAAATTCTCAAACTCACTAGTAATGGCTCTAGGGTTGGTTTTAAGGGATCCATCCGCGGCCAAAGATATGGCCACGATGAGTCTTGTGGCTTCCTGCTTTTTGATTCTGAAGGCCAGTAACTTGCCTGGTTTCTCTCCCTGCCCAAAGTATGTAGCCCTGGTCTTCAGTATAGAGAGTTTTGCTTTCTTTCTAAGGAACTCATTATATTGAACTCGCAATTTAATGAGGGTCTGGTGTTCCTGATCCCCTTATTTACTTGACTGGCAGGCTTCCACATTCCTGATTTGTGCTAACAGTTATTTCTCTTGTCCCTTCCTTTTCTTTTTACTAGCTGTGGCAAGCATGATGAATTCTCCTCTAATGTAGCATTTAAGGGCTCCCCACTCTATATCTGGTCTATCCGTTGACCCTAAGTTGATTTGAGCAAATTCCTCTCAGTGCTGTAACTATTTGCTCTTTGGTGCCACTGTCTTTTAAGATCTGGTTATTTAGCTTCCATATTTTATCGGTTGGTCTGGGGGAGAAAGAAAAAGGCAGCATGAGGTGGCCACATGGTCAGAGATGACAACGGGTTCCATCCCACTATCCAGGAGACCTCCAAACAAAACTAGACTGATAAAAAATTAGTCTAAGCATGAGGAGGTACCGTGAACAGGGGAGTGAAATGTGTATTCCCTTGCTCAAGGGTTCAGCACCTGCCATGGGTCACAGAGGCCCAAGTGATCTGTCATCTCTCACAAAGCATGTTGAGCTTGGGATAGCACTCTCCTTCTTCCTCCATCTGACCTGTCTATACTTGGATCATACGGGAGATTCCAGTCACCTCCCATAGTTATTGGTAGAGATAGGAAGGGTGATAAATGAGTCATGAGATCTGTAAAAAAGGAGGGGGTATTGGTGTTCAGACCATAAATGTTCCCCAGGCCCACTTCTGTGCTGTAGAGAGTCCCTTTTATGAAGATAAATCTACCCTGTCGGTCACTAATAGACTGCTGGCAAGTGAATGGTATATGTCTCCACAGAATGATGGCCACACCCCTGCTGGTTGTGCTGTTTCCAGCTGCAAACACCTGCCCCACATGCTGTCTTTGCATTTTATTGGCTTCTCTTTCTAGCAAGTGAGTTTTCTGCAACATAGTGATATCCCCTTTGATGTTTCGTATCTGCTTGAGTATCTTGTATTGTTTAACTTTTTGTCTCACCCCTTAACATTCCATGACACTAATCTTATTGGGTTAGCCATATTATTGGATGAATTTGTTGTCCCTGCAAGCAAATTCAGAGCTGAAAGCTCAGAAGAAAACATATAACTCCATTGTTGATTGGTGCCAGTCCCTCCCCCCTCTTCCCTCCCTTCTGCCCATGGCTACTCCAATAACCCCAGCATGCATCTCCCCCCTCCCTGTGCCCATTTATTGTCATGAAACAGAACAACACAGTCATAAACAGTAAAATCCCCCTGCATATGCTATATACCCCAACTGTCTGGTTAAAGCCTGCATCACAGTAAAGAATAAACCCAACCCATGATGTTCAGCTTCCCTATTGCCCACCCTTCTCCCATCCACCTGACTAATGAAGATGTGGCAATTAACAATCCTACCCTACTACATAGTAACACAAATCAACAAAACCCAGATGAGGCTTCTCGCCCCAGTCCAGGAGCAAGAGAGTAAAGACCTCCTTCCTACTCCTTCCCTTGGTGCATGTTAAGAAATGCAGTGATGCAGGGAGGGGTAGAGCAGAAAACTAAGCAGAAACTGCTAAATATGGTGATTAAATAGCTTGCAACCTGCCAGTTGAAAGAACAATATAGCCCGGCCGCTATAAACAAAACAAGTTATTGTTGCAACTATTGTCAGCTATTCCCATCATGTCCAAAAATATAAAGTGACCCAGGGTATAACTGTAAATAAATCATGGTTCAAAGTACATTCCAATGCCAGGAGAGAATGAAAATTAAAAGGCTGGTGAGTGCTTCACTATCAAACTCCCCAGTTTCATATAAGGTTGCAAAGCAAAAGTCTTATACTCTTCTCAGTGCTTACATACCCAAAAACAAAGGCACTTTCTCTCCTGGATATCTTTGGACATGAGCCAACTGGAAACAGGAAAATTAAAAGAGTACCAAGGGTGAGAAGAATCCAGGTAGTCTGCACAGTACCAGAAAGACCTCAGTACTTGTGGAATAGATAGGGACAGTTCATGCACAAAAGAGAATGGCCCATTTCTCCTTGGTGTTGAAAGATCAACTGATCCACACAACTCACTGAGCAAGCCGGGCTGAAATCCAGCCTGCAGGGGTTCTTCAGCGATCGGCGAATAAGGTGGGCCGATGTTTCCTGAGATCTTCCTTTGCATCTTTGGCTTCTTCACATGAGTCCCGTACTCCATCCAGATAGACCTGAAGTTTAGCCGGGTAAGCCCTACGAAATTTAATGCCAGCCACAATACATTTCGATACTATGGGATGGAAGAGAGTGCAACGCCGTCTGACTGTTGCTGGGAGGTCTTACGTGACTCTGATTTTGTTTCCTTCCCATAAGATGTCCTGTATTTCTCTCATTTTGTTAAGGCAATGTTGTTTCTCCAGAAAGTTTAAGAAATGGAAAATAAGAGGCCTCAGGGTATTGCCTGGCAGTGGCATGGGCTGGAGTACTCTATGCGCCCATTTGATGATATAGTTAGGGCCATAGGCTGAGGGTCCAGCAAGCCTGGTGAGCAGTTTTTGAATGAAAAGCACAATGTCAGCCCCCTCTTCTTTTTCGGGGAGCCTGATTAACACCACATTATTTCTATGACTCCTCCCCTCAAGGTCCTCACTTTTTGCTTCCAGCTTCTTAATCTGCTTTCTGTTTGAAACAATTTGTAGATCCATCTTGTCAAACCTTTTTTCCAGCGAGGGCAGGCAGGCTTCATTGTCCGATGTACATCTAGCTATGACCTCTAGGGAATCTCCAATGGTTTTAACTTCAGACCTTAGAGCTCTCAGCTCTTCATGGAAGGGTTGAAATTCTGCCAAAAAATGCTCAAGCATAAGCGGTACAGTTTCTGAAGTTCCCCCAGTGTTGGAAGTGGCTGCTTTACTGCTAGTCTGGAGATGCACTTTGGTCTTCTTACCCGCCTTTTCTGGGCTTGAGGGCAGTGTATGGTTTGGAGCTGCAAGCCATATTTCTGCATCCATGCCATCTCAAATATGTTCACCCCAGCTTTTCTGCTGGCACAATCTTGCAGAATGCATAACAAAAGTACACAAATAAACCAGTGATAGAAGGTTTTAATTGTCGGGTGGATGGAGCTGATTCAGAGTGCTGCTAATCAGATAACTGCATCACATGACTCTCTTACATTCCTTTCTTATTTATGTCTCAGTATTCTACATTAACATGATTTGAAAATGGGTCTTCTATTACAATCTTCTAAATTAAATAACTTTGAAACTTACATCAACAGTTTCCTGCTGACCTGTGCATTCATTTCCATCTCTCTCATAGAGGGAAGTTCACGCTACCCGCACTATGCCTTTTATTGTCTAAGATCACCATGGCAACCTACAAAATGGCACCAAAACCCATCTCCTGCCCATTTCATCAAATTTAGAATTAAGCATTCTGTAACTTCTTATGCATGCCCAGATTGCACATTTCAGAACTTGACTTGTCTCTTTTATTCACAGGTGACAGGTACAGGAAGAACAGGAGTGGGCAATGAATATACCATGTGGCCACCACAGTAGCCAAAGGAAGGCTAAATAGTTTCTCATTTTTATTCACCTTTGACAGTTACAGTAAGAATGGGAGTGGACAATGGGTATACCATGTGGCCACCATAGTGGCCAAAGGGAGGCTAAATAGTTTCTCATTTTTATTCACAGGTGACAGGTACAGTAAGAATGGGAGTGGACAATGAATATACCATGTGACCACCACAGTAGCCAAAAGAATGCTAAATAGTTTCTCATTTTTATTCACATTTGACAGTTACAGTAAGAATGGGAGTGGACGATGGATATACCATGAGGCCACCATGGTAGCCAAAGGAAGGCTAAATAGTTTCTCACTTTTATTCACAGGTGACAGGTACAGTAAAAATGGAAGTGGACAATGGATATACCATGTGGCCACCACAGTAGCCAAAGGGAGGCTAAATAGTTTCTCATTTTTATTCACATTGGACAGTAAGAATGGGAGTGGACAATGGATATACTGTGCAGCTACCGCATTGGCCAAAGGGAGGCTTAATAGTTTCTCATTTTTATTCACAGGTGACAGGTGCAGTAAGAATGGGAGTGGACAATGGATATACCATGTGGCCACCACAGTAGCCAAAGGGAGGCTAAATAGTTTCTCATTTTTATTCACATTGGACAGTTACAGTAAGAATGAGAGTGGACAATGGACATACCATGCAGCCACTGCAGTGGCCAAAGGGAGGCTAAATAGTTTCTCATTTTTATTCACAGGTGACAGGTGCAGTAAGAATGGGAGTGGACAATGGATATACCTTTACTGTGTGGCTACCACTACAGTGGCAAGTTGAGTAGAATCTAAATAATTTATTTGTTGTTCTCTTTACAGTTGTCCTCCAGTCCTGCTGCCTCCTCCTCCTCCTCCTCCTCCTCCTCCAGCAAGCAAGTCATCACCAACCATCTTCTCCATTGTGCAGGATTACACAGAAGAATCATAGGTTTAGGAAGTGTAGCCTGTTGGGGGGGGGGAGGGGGAGGAGAGTGAGACACACAGTGCAGCACCATGTAGCAGCAGCATACACATAATTCTGGGAGTACCAAAATTCAGCCTACTTTATTTTTCTGGAACATTTGCACTACTGTTGTGCAGTGAATTACAGGAAAGGCAGCCTCTGGCGGGGGGCAGTGAGACACACAGCAAAGCATCATGTAGCAGGAGCATACACATAACTCTGGGAGTACCAGAATTTGGCCAACTTTGTGTTTCTGGGACATTTGAATTTCTGTTATGCAGCAAATTACAGGAAGAGCAGCCAGTAGTGGGGTGAGGGATGGCATGAGACTCATAGTACAGCACAGCACCATGTAGCAGTAGCATACACATAAATCTGGGAGTACCAATTCAGCCTACTTTGTTTTCTGGAGCATTTGCACTACTGTTGTGCAATGAATTACAGGAAGGGCAGCCTGCTGGGGGGAGAGTGACACACACACACATCACAAAGGCATGTACAAACAGCATAAATGTTCATGTGGTTCACATAACTCTGGGAGTAAAACCTACTTTGTTTTCCTGGAACATTTGCACTACCGTTGTGTAGTGAATTACAGAAAGGGCAGCCTGTGGAGTGGGGGAGAGTGAGACACTTAGTGCAGCACCATTTAACAATAGTAACTGAGAACAATTTTAGTGATAGTGTAAGGACTGTGCAGCTGCACAGGAAAGACAATGATAGAGTTAAAATCTGTTTTTTTTTTCTTTTGATTAGATGAGGGCAGAAGAATTTCAATGGGTACAGCAAATCAGTAGCAGAAATCAAGAAATATAGATAGAGAGAGGAATAAAGATGGATGAACATTTTTTTCTTTTTAAGTTTTACATTTTTTTTTCATTTTTAGGGTTTAACAGCATAGCAGTACCAGAAATAAAGAAACACAGACAGAAAGAGATAAGGATAGATGAACAATTTTTTTAAATTTTTTTTTCCTTTTAGGGTTTAACAGACGGTAAAAGAGAAAGAGAAAGGAAAATACATGTGTTAGAGTGGTAATGCCTGGGGACAGAAGGTGCACCACCACTTCACAGTTTGGCCAAACCTTCAAGAATGGTTTAGTGATTTCACAGCACCACCTCCAACAGCTCCTTCATCCCCGCAACTTGTCAGGAGAGCTCTGCTACCTCCCTGTTGACCTGTTGTACTTCCACATGGGTGGATGTGGGAGGAGTAGCTAAGGCCGGTCTCTCAGGTGCCCCCAGTAGCACCTGAGGCTGTCTGCAGGTCCCTCTCCAAGTCCTTTCCATCACCCCCCTGCACATGCAGACCATGTTTCTTTCTCTTGTCCAGCAGAGAAGAACCAGTATGGGTGGCACCACCTCCACCCCTCTCAGAAACTTTATGTTGCAGATGCTCCTCCCACTCCTTGTGGTGCCTCCCTTTAAGGTGGGTGTGCTACCCACCTGGACCCAAATGACTCACCCATTTCCCATGCCAAACAACAGCATGGCATAGTTTACAGGTGACCACAATGTTGTCAGTGAGGTCAATATCAAAAAAGTCCCAGACAAGGGAATTTGGCTGCTGCTGACGAGGAAAGGATCACAATTGTCATGGCTGCATCTCCTCCTCCTACTCATGGTGCACAGGTGGTGGTGGTGGTACAACAGCTGGCTGAGCTGGAGCTTCCTTTGCTGTTGGTGGCAGTGCCCTTGTCTCATCTTAACACTGGGGATGCTGCACTGTTGGGGTGGGGGTGGGTTCTGCTGTTGTCTTCTACTACCAGTGCCATAAGCTGCTTGATACAAAAAGTATGATGTCTTCCATCTATTGCCAAAGAAACACACTAAAGGAGATGAAAAATAGCACAAATAAAAGTGTTCAATATAAAGAAAAGAACAACTAAACAAAGGCTCAGAAATTGTACAGCATAAATAAGATGAAGAACAAGCAAAAGAAAGCTGAAAAACTTGTTTTCTGGCTATGTTTTACACCTCTGAAAAGAGTAGATTTGTTCCCTTTCACTGACTAGCTCAGACTGCAAAATGAAACTAAGGAGGACTCAGTACACAGAACAGCAGCATGTGACCTGCAGGGGCTGTTTCCATGTGACATCATGCACTTGTTTACCAGTAACCTCATTTTGAACAGACATCTGGTTTTCGAGAGAATTCCCAAAAGTGAGCAATTTATATATAGTGCTTGGCAGATGTGTGTACTAAAGTGCTTGATAACACAGACTGTCTGAGAGGGTGACTTAAACAGCTTGGTAGCAGTGGCAGCAGTTTATTACCAGCTTTACTGATTTCTGGTTTGGGAGAGAATTTCCAGAAGTGAGAAATGTATATATTATTCTTGGCAGTTGTGTGTACTAAATTGCTTGACAACACAGACTGTCTGAGACAGTGACTTAAACAGCATAGTGGCAGAAACAGCAGTATATTACCAGCATTACCGATTTCCGGTTTGGGAGAGAATTTCCAGAAGTGAGACGTATATATTTTGCTTGTCAGTTGTTTGTATTAAAATTTGACAACACAGACTGTCCAAGAGTGTGACTTATACAACATAGTAGCAGCAGAAACAGTGGTTTATTACCAGCATTATTGATTTCTGGTTTGGAAAATAATTTCCAAATGTGGGATATTTATGTATTGTGCTTGGCAGTTGTGTGTACTAAAGTGCTTGACAACACAGACTGTCCAAGAGGGCAACTTAAACAGCTTGGTAACAGTGCCAGCAGCAGCTTTTTACCAACATCACTGATTTCCGGTTTGGGAGAGAATTTCCAGAAGTGAGGAATTTATATATTCATCTTGGCTTAGTGTGTACTAAAGTGCTTGAGATTTTGACACTTGAGACAAATCATGGGAGAACAGAAGCAATGTATATTGTGATTAATGCACAAATAACACAAAATCCATAAAGAAAAGTGCTGGGGGCAATGACACACAGCAGAGTACCATGTGGCAGTGGCAGTACTACTAACCTATAGCCACCTGACATATTTATTCTGGTAGCTGAGAACATTTTCAGTAAAGATAGAGAGAGACAGAAAGAAAGGAAATGTATGATGTATCGTAATTGGAGACAGAGCATTATGAAAGAAAATATCGATAGGAAATAAAAAATTTTGTGTTTTTTTATGAAACATAAAACAGAATCAGACAGTACAGAAATACAAACAAGTAGAACGGCAAAGAAATGTCATTCAGTTTTTTTTTCAATATTTTTTATAGATTTTTTTAATTAAAAAAGAGTAAGGCAGTGTAGCAGAAACTCACAAAAAGGATAGAAGAATTTATATATAAGTAAAGGTAAGGCCTTTAACATTCCAAGACAGCATATGAAAACATTTATTCATAGTTTATTTTGTAAATTATTGAACTGGGTCCCCCCAAATCTATCAATTCTAATAATTTCTTTTATTCTGATTAGAATTTTCATAAACTTAAGATTGGGCTGGATTTTATCAGTAGAGAGCATATAGTAACAAACAAATGACCCATCCCACCTCCCTTTGAAAAACTCACACTGGAATTGAGAGGATTCCGGAACCCACCCCCCCAAAAAGATGGTGACAAAAATTGTCATCATTGGTCTATGAGCTAAGTTACTAGGCAAGACCCAGCTGGATGCTGATGGAAAAGTTAATCTAATTTAGCTAGTATAAAATAATCAATGATTAATATAGATATTATATAGCCATATAAGTATATGCCCACAATTAAGTGTTCCTATATATAATGAGACATCCATATATTACTAGCCCTGAAATTCCCTTATACTGTACCTCAAAGATTTAAATATGTATATATTCATCATTTTTTTCCTTCTTCTTCCCATCAAAAATAGGAAGTAATGGGGTATCCTGCGTAAATGTGATTTAATTATTTTGGATAAGCTTATAGAACCAGATGGTTAATCATGATTTAAAAGTCCCAGATCTTCTAAGGGCAGACCCAGTTCAGCATATTAGCATAACTTTATGTGCCTGTCACCCTCATAGTAAGTAAATGTGATTGCATTTCTTTTTGCTTTTAATGGCCCATTGTTTGTCCTGATTTGCGATATTGTTCCTCAAATGCAGCCATTTCATCATCTGGATCCTCAAAAGTCTGTAGCTTTCCCTTCACTACAAAGCGCAGCTTGGCTGGGTAATTCATTGAAAAGCGAATGCCTTTGTGGTATAGTTTTTCTTTAACTGGATTGAAAAGTGTTTGTTTGGTGCTGGTTTTAAGGACATGTCAGGAAACACATTGAATCTGATGTTCCCATAAAGAAGTCCCTTCCCTGTATGCGCATTTGAGAGAATGGCTTCTCTATCCAAAAATTTGTGAGGTTTAATAAAGACTGTTCTTGGATAGATATTATTTATCAAGTGGTTACCCACCCTATGTGCTCTATCTAAATGTACTTTGTCCTCTGGATATTTGCGATTCATCGCTTGGGTTAACAACTTTTCAAAAAATGGCAAGGGGTTTACATTATCCTCTATACCTTCCAGGAGCTTGGTTAGTCATAAGTTGCATCTACGGGCCCTGTCCTCTTGCTCCGCAACCCTGTCTTGCAGCAGCTGTAACTGTTTGGCAAGATGGCTATGCTTCTGTGTTAGCAGATTAACTAAGTCCTCCACCTGCAATATTCTATTTTCAGTCAAATCAGTATGAGTTGTTAACTGCTCAAATTTTGCATTCAGTTCATTAGCTGAAGCAGAAACCATAGTAATGGAGTTTTTAATTTCTCCTACTGTATGAAGGACCTCAGTTTTTAAGATACACATCACCTCAAACATTTCTGTTTTAATAACCGTAGCAGTGCTTTTAATTAAATGCTCCATTTTATCATCTATAGAACCACTACATTACTGAGCAGGACTGAGCTCTGTATTAGATATTCCTTTACCAGAAAAGTTAAAAATCTTAACTCCAGAGCTCTCCTCCCCACTAGCTAGTGTATTCCTATGTATGGGTACCTGCTCTGTCATCTGCGATGAATCACCTGGCATTTCATTTAATTCATGCTGCTCTGCATATTGTTTAAGCCTGTATTCTGTAAAAAAGGTAAAAGTTTACCTATTTTAGGTTTCTTACCCTTACCCACAGGTGTTATTGGCAGTGGAGAAATCAGGGACTCCTGCACTAATCGATGCTCTATTGGTCTCCGATGGCTGTTTGGAAAATCAGAGAGCTGGCATGGAAGTGGTCTGCTCATATCTTTTCTGGCTGCATTTAAAGTGCTTGTCAGAAAAATGCGCACCAGTGAGCTCTCGGGTGCGGCAAACATACCCGAAATTCCTCATCTTAAAATGGGTGGAAGATAGTGTAAAGCTGTCATTTCCTTATATCATAAATCATACATTCTTATGTTCTGCATCTGTAGGTTCCAGCTAGAGCTTGACCATGCCAACCTGCTTAGAGATTCATTCACCTTGCTGTCTCGGATGACGTTGGAAATGACATTCCTTACAGGTGCTGACCCCCTGCCATAGTATTACCGGCTCTCAAAGAAACTTGGAATGTTAAAGGTCTGAAGAACAAAACCAAGATGATGTGAATTATAAAATGATGTGAATTATAAAATTCTTGCAAAAAAAGAAAGTATACGTTGTAATGATGCAGGAAACTCATTTCTACGCAACCGAATCTAAATGGTTTAATAACTGATGGGGCTCAGGTATTTGTTCTAATTATACTAATAATTCTAGAGGTATAGTCATTCTATTTAATAAACACAACCCTTACACACAAGGCAGATGGGCAATAGCAGATATTAAAATACCTAATTTAAGGGCTACTTTGACAACTATTTATGCACCAAATGTAAACTGTCCAACTTTCTTTACTCAATTTTTTTAACCTTTTCAACCTTTTCACCCCATATATAATTGGAGGAGATTTTAATGTTGCCCTTTTTGCACAAGATAAGACCTCTAAATTGGAAAAAGCTCATCGATCAACATGAATTATTAAAAAATGTATTCAAGAATTAAGACTCATAGATCCGTGGCTTATTAAATATCCAACTCAAAAAGTATATTCATATTATTCTGTATCTCAATATTGCTATTCTAGAATTGATTACTATTTAATATCAGAAACATTAAAACATACTATTATAAATATACAGTATTCTGGGATTCTGTTCTCCAATCATTCACCATGTATCTTAAAGATCAGGTGCTCAGAACCCCAGAACACACCCAATTACTGGAAAATGTACTACCCTCTTATTAAAATACCACAAATTTCTCAGCCATTAGCCATGGACATTCAGGAATTTTTTGATAATTCTGAATCAGAAACATCAATAAACAAGATATGGGATACATTTAAAGTATGGACAAGGGGACGTCTAATAGGGTATAAACAAATCAGAAAGAAAAAACAAGCTTCTCTTACTGAGCAGCTTATGAATGAAATTACCACCCTCCAAACTATACATACCCAGACTCTCGACAATAACATTTTTAATCAGCTTATTCAAAAGAAGGAACAATTAAATACCATGAAAATAGACACAACTGAGCAACAGTGTCTATGAACAAGATCAAACTGTATTTATCTGATAAGCCCCAGAAACTACTAGCATGGCAAACTACAAGAGAGCAACAAAAAAAATATATTCTAGCCATTAAAAATTCACAGGGAGAGATAGAGGAACATCCAGTAGAAATAAATAAATGTTTTTCTACATATTTCCAAACTCTTTATAAATCAGAAAGTACACATATTTTGATAGAGCAAATTAAACATTATTTAAAACAATTTCCTCTCCCATCTATACCTATTAAACAGAAAAGCAATCTACTTAGGGAAATAAACTATGAAGAAATAGATCAAGCTATTCTTAGCCTACCAGGTAATAAATCAGCCAGGCCGATGGGTTGGTAATATAATTCTATAAATATTTTAAAACTATTTTCATTCTCATAATGGTAAAACTCTTTAATTCCTTTAATACCTCCAGAACTCTTCCCAAAACATTTCAAGAGGCTATCATTGATGTGTTTCTCAAAAAAAAATGAAGATCCACTGAGCTGTTCTTCCTATTATCCCATCTCCCTATTGAACGTAGACTATAACATTTTCACTAAAATCATAGCTAAAAGATTATAAAATATACTACCACACATATAAAATAAAGAACAAAATGGATTTATAAAAGGAAGAACATTGAGGGAGAATATAAGACACACCTTAAATATCATATCACAATCTAAAAGAGAAGATTCAATTCTCCTGCCCTTAGATGCAGAGAAAGCTTTTGACCGGGTAGAATGAAACTATATAATGTGTTTGATTGGGGAGATGGGGTTCAGAGAACAGCTCAGCAGATGGTTTAAACATATTCATAGTTCACCCACAGCAGTGGTAAAAACAAACCATAATATTTCTCCATCTTTTCACCTTTGCCGTGGTACTAGGCAAGGCTACCCACTTTCTCCTTTACTGTTTAGTTTAATAATTGAAACCTTAGTGGATAGAATACAGTTCAATCCAATAATACAAAGGAATCTCTATTAATAATACAACCTACAAACTGAATTTGTATGCTGATGATTTTCTTTCATACCTATCCTCTCCAGACACAACTATTCCAGAACTTATTAAGATAACCAAACAATGTGGTGCGCTATCAGGTTATAAAATAAATTGAGACAAAACAACAATTATGAAGCTCAATAATAATTTTAAGTTTAACACCCTGGACAGTCTGGACTGTCAATTTAGTACTAAAATTCAATATTTAGGTATTATGTTAACTTCTGATTTAAAGCAAACAATAATAAATAATGAACCATTAGTTTCAGAAATAACTAAAGAATTAGAACAATTAGAACACTGGAAAACTTTACCCCTAACATTAATTGGACGAATTAATATAATTAAAATGAAAATACTTCCTAAACTTATTTTCTTGTTTCAATCCTTACCTTTGATACCTTTTCAAAAATATTTTAATAATATAAAAAAAAAAATAACTAAATTTATTTGGAATAATAAATCTCCCCAGATATCATATTTAAATTTAGTATCTGTTAAGGAAGGTGGAGGGCTCACTCTTCCAGATATGTAGAAATATTATTTAGCTACTCAAATAATTCCGGTCTGATAATGGTTACATGAGGTAAAAGAGCCCTCAAATTCAGCACAATTTGAACTTAACACTAACCCATACTCTAATATGTTACATTTATTATATTCTGCTTACCATGAAAAAGGAAAAAATGTATCATTAAGTGTCACCACTATATCTACCATAGCAGCATGGGAGAAAGCTCATAAGATTCTCAAAGAAACCATTATAATATCACCATATTCACCTATAGCCCTGAATTATAACTTCGAATCTTTGATATCTGACTCAGCTTTTCAAGTATGGAACTTAAGGGGCATTAAGGAACTTAATGACATTATTGACAATAATAAACTAAAATCTTTTTCAAAACTTCAACAACATTTTAACCTACCAAATTCTCACCTTTTTTAATACTTTCAGATACGTAACTTTGTTCAGACTAATTACAAGAAACAGAATAGAAAATGGATATCATCTTTACTAACAATACTTGGAGAAAAGAAAGATAAGAAAACATTTATAACAATGATATATAAAGCCTTAGTGGATATGCCTCAAAAAGAACAGCAGAAGATTATTAAAAAATGGGAGAGAGATTTTGGAATTAATATTAAAGACCCTCTCTGGCAAAATATAATTCAAACATATATGCAATATGTAAAATCAAGTAAATTACAACAGATTCAAACCAACACGATTTATAGAACCTACTATACCACCTATCATTTGCATACATATGCTACACACATGACCATACCTCTCTAACATTTGTTATGAAATAATGCACATTATTTATTTATTTATTTTTGAAAGTTGGATTTACAACCTTTGAGTCAGGGACTCATTTACAAAGGCACCTCATCGCAGGGAGAGTAGACATAGTTACAGTGTGAGATACAACAGTGGTAACATAGAGGTGTGCAATACAGATAACAAAAAGAACACAATGTAACAGTGGTTTACGGGATAAAGTTGCATGTAGTAAATAGCAATTGTACAAGGTATAACAATAGTAGAAGTCACAACCCTGGTCGTACAGGGGAAATACCTAAGTTGAAGGGTGGGGGAAGAACAGGGGTGAGGAAAAGAGAAAAAAAAAGGAGGGAGAGCAGTCCAATGGACATTGTCAAGGCTATGGGCAAGAAACGGGGAGGGACCACAACATTAGGTTGATTAAGGGCAACTACAGCTTCGGGCACCAAAGAGGTGGTTACGGAGAGCGACTTTAAAGGGACCAATTTTGGTAGACTTAGTGACAGACAGCGGGAAGGAGTTGGACCATGTTGGGGCACAGTAGTGGAAGGACCTTTGGGCTAGGGGAGGTCTTGGTATGGGGCACCAGAAAGGTGGCCTTAACTGAGCTACTGGTGGCAATGGATGGGGATGCAAGCCACAGGGACCCGGTGACCCCTGGGGGATGAGAGTCCTAGCACGGATTTTTTGGCAAGTAAGCAGGTTTGGTAGTGCAGACACTCCTCCAAGGTGAGCAGGTTGATGGTGGAATAGACCAGGCAAGTATGGGTGCGGAGGGATACACCGGTCAGGAGCCTGCAGGCCTTGTTTATCGAGGTCTGGATTCTGATGAGGGCGGTATTGTCAGCCACAGCACAGATGGGTAGGCCGTAGTCCACTAGGGACAGGACGGAGGGGTTGATGGCCAATCGGAGAGCGGTTTGGGGGATGCAATCTCTGTGGCGATAGAGAATGCCAATCCGAGAGTTTATGGCTGAGGACAGGGTATTGATGTGGGTGTGGAATGTAAGAGCCGAGTTGAAGGTGATGCCCAGGTACTTGTAGGACAACACCTGCTTGAGAGGGTGAGCATTACTGGGGAGAATGCAGAGGGGGGGGCATTTTTGGCCTTATTCTGGTGATGCGAAAAAAGCATAGATTTGTTTTTTTTGAGGTTAATGACCAGCCAGTGGTCAAGGAACCACTTTTCGGCTTGGCTGAATGTGTGCTGCAGGGATTCCTGTAGAGATGCGGGGTCAGGGTGGGAGGCAAGGAGAACCGCATCATTGGCATAGAGTACCATATTGCCCAAGCAGGAGCTGGAGAGGGTATTGAGAAATAGGCTGAACAGAACGGGGGCCCAGGATGGAACCCTGGGGGACCCCCAAGCGAATGGGCAGGGTATTGGACAGGATGCCATTTACCTTCATGCACTGTGATCTGGCAGAGAGGTAACTGGTGAACCAAGCCAGTGGGCCAGGGGAGAAGCTAAGTTGGTGGAGTGAGTCAAGTAGGAGAGGGTGACAGACAGTGTCAAAGGCCTTGGAGAGGTTTATGAACACTGCACCCGCGCAACATGACCAGAGTTGAGAGCAGAGTGGAGGTGCTGGGATAACTCCAGAAGGGCAGTAGTGGTGCTGTGTCCAGGGTGGAATCCATGTTGTTCCGGACATAACAGGTTGTATTTGGCCAGATACTCAGAGAGCTGAATGGCCACTATTTTTTCTAGTGCTTTGGGGGAATGGAGATGGGCCTGAAATTGTTAGGGGAGGTTCTATCTCCAGTCTTACGGATAGGGGAGATTTCTGCAATTTTTCAGGCACTGGGAAATTGACCAAGACATAGTGACCAGTTTAAAAGGTTGTTGAGAGAGGCTAGTACAGTATCTAGGACTAATCGAAGAATCCTGGAGTCCAGGGATCACAGCTGGGGTTGTTGCTAGCTAAGGCTTTGCAGATGATGCCTGGCTTCAAGGGGTGATATGGCATCAGGTAGAAAGGGGGTGATCTGAGGTGGGGGGGTGGTTGCAGGGATAGGGTCAAGAAAAGAGTTGGGGGGACAGAGCTTAGTTCTGAGAAACCCATATTGAGGCACTCAGCTATGCGGGAAAGATCAGTAGTGATGGTACCGTCTATGGAGATTAGTGGTGGTGGGGGGTGCGGGTCTTTCCATTGAGCTATTGTCCCAGAAGGCATGGGATGAGCCCCAAGTGGATTCAAGGGTGGCTTGATAATATTTGGCCTTAGCCTGCCTTATAGCCCAGGTGCACTTGTTATGTGCTGCATTATAGGCTTGTCTGTCAACCAGTTTGCCTGTCTCAACTGCAATATGCCAGAGATTATCTCTTTGTTTCAGTGTTTGGAGGAGGGATGGGGAGATCCATGGGGCGTTGTGTTTCTTGGTATGGATTCTGGTCATTGGGGCGAAAAGGTCACAGGCTTTGCTGAAGGCACTGGAGAAATAAGCTAGGGCAGAGTCAATATCCATTGCGAGTAGGATTGGGGACCAGTCAAGCTGGGTCTAGGTGCGTTTTTTTAGCTTTCTGAGACCTCCAGGGTGAAGGCGCCTGTGCGAGGTGACCTGAGACACTGGTTTTGGTGTGGGGGATGACCAGTGGCAGAGGACCGGATAGTGGTCACTAAGAGAGTCTGGTAGTACATTAATATCCCTGATTTTATGGGGGCGGCTTGACAGAATTACATCTAGGAGGGTGCTGGAGTCGCCTGACCAGTTAAATGTAGTGGGTGAGGTAACTAGTTGGGTCATATCTAGGGCAGCGAAGGAGTCCCTGATATGGGGGACAGTGGTACTCAGCCAATTGACATTAAGGTCACCTAGGATGAGCTGCTCTGCCTTGTGTGGGAGTGTGGTGAGGTAATCAATGAGGGAGTGGACAGCTGGTCCCTGGTCCCTCGGTGGTATGTAAGAGACTGTGAGAAAAAGAGGGCCCCTGGCTGGGTCAGGAGTAACCTTGAGGGTGAGGGCTTGGGCACTAAAACTGAGCTTGGGGGTAGAAAGAGCATGGCCTAAAAGTGTGTCACACATAAAGACTGCACACCCGCCACCACGTTTGCCTATACGGTCTTCCCTGAACAAAGTGTAGCCAGGGAGGGAGATAACCGAGTCGGAAGTTTTTCTCAAGAGCCAGGTTTTGACTAGTGCTATAACATCAGGACGGTGTTGTACAGCCCAGCACTGGAGAGCGGCAGTTTTTTTTAGGAGGCTGCAAATATTCATGGATGCAATGCTGAGATCAATACTAGAGTGGGGTGTGGGGTGGCTAGTTGACAACGGCCCAGGGTTGGAGTGTATGTTCCCGGAGAGCAGAAGGAGTAGAACAATTAATCTGATGAGCGGTCTGTGGTGACCAGGACCCTTAGCCAGTTACCAATGCGAGGTCCTACTAGTGGGGGTACAAGGGATGGGTAAGGTGTGGAGGGTAGGTATGGCAAGGAAGGGGTGGGCCCAGGGTGTCCTGAGGGGGAGGTGATATTGGTTGGAGGTGGGTGCCTTGGAAAAATAGGGGTGTCCAGGGTGGGGGTTGGCTGCTGTGGGGTGGTAGAGGGGGTGGGGCTCAGGGTAGAGGGTAGGGGGGCAGGATAGGACATGGGCAGAGCAAGAAAGGTAACCATGAGTAGGCTGAGTGTGATAGCCTTGGTGTTCATTGCTATTTCTATTGGGGGGGTAAGGGGAATAACTGACCTTCAGTGAGTGTGACTGCCGCTGTGTAGTAGTTTTTTTTTTCTTCAGAGTACAATATGCTAAAAGTGAGAACAAGGCAGGGGATAATGGTGATTAGAACAGGAAAAGGCAGAGGCAAGGTTGGAGGATTAATAGGAAAAATAAGATGCCTCTAGTGGCAGATCAGTATAAACTGCAAATGGGAAAATGGGCACCCCCCCCAAAAAAAAAAACAGGGATTGTAGTTCCCTACACTAACAATTCAAATTCAGCAGTGGGCACAAAGACGCATCACAGATTTAGTTGCAGAGGTTAGGAAAAAAGAAATTTAGGCAGCCGACAGATTAGCTCCAGGGGACTGTGCCAAGCAGTTCAAATCTCCAGGAGCTGAAGCCAGTCAGGGAGGGACGGAGTGCTGAATCTGCCTAAAATTTCAGGCACCATCCACCAACTGGGTTCACGGCTAGCAAGCTGGACTGGAGCTGCTTTTCTGAAGCGTACCTGGAATCTTGCTCTTGAGGGCAGGCTGGGGAGCACCCTGCAGCTGGCTGCACTCAGCATCACACCTCTAGTGCAGAAGATGGAATCCCCCTCTGGAAATCCTGGAATCTTGCTCTTGAGGGCAGGCTGGGGAGCACCCTGCAGCTGGCTGCGCTCAACACCAGACTGTTAGTGCAGAAGATGGAATCCCCCTCTGGGAATCCTGGAATCTTGCTCTTGAGGGCAGGCTGGGGAGCACCCTGCAGCTGGCTGCGCTCAACACCAGACTGTTAGTGCAGAAGATGGAATCCCCCTCTGGGAATCCTGGAATCTTGCTCTTGAGGGCAGGCTGGGGAGCACCCTGCAGCTGGCTGCGCTCAACACCAGACTGTTAGTGCAGAAGATGGAATCCCCCTCTGGGAATCCTGGAATCTTGCTCTTGAGGGCAGGCTGGGGAGCACCCTGCAGCTGGCTGCGCTCAACACCAGACTGTTAGTGCAGAAGATGGAATCCCCCTCTGGGAATCCTGGAATCTTGCTCTTGAGGGCAGGCTGGGGAGCACCCTGCAGCTGGCTGTGCTCAGCACCAGACCGCTAGTGCAGAAGATGGAATCCCCCTCAGGGAATCCTGGAATCTTGCTCTTGAGGGCAGGCTGGGGAGCACCCTGTGGCTGGCTGTGCTCAGCACCAGACTGCTAGTGCAGAAGTTGGGATCCCCCTCAGGGAATCCTGGAATCTTGCTCTTGAGGGCAGGCTGGGGAGCACCCTGTGGCTGGCTGTGCTCAACACCAGACTGTTAGTGCAGAAGATGGAATCCCCCTCAGGGAATCCTGGAGAGAAAAAAAATTTACAACAAATTATACAAAAAGCATTAAAATTAATATTCAAATCAACCCTCAGTTTACATTATTAGCCATACCCTCCACATGCCTAAATCAGGAACAGATGATCTTTGTCACCATATCAACTATTATAGCAAAAAAATGCATTCTATTAAAATGGAAAGATAACTCCTCTCCCGTAATTCAAACATGGATCAAGTTTTATGATAAATATGATGAATCGAGAACTAATACATTATGTTAAGGAAGGGCAAAAGGATAAATTTGAAAAGATTTGGTCACCCTTCCGAGACAGCATCTACTATATGTAGGCCTTATATAAATTAATTTAAGGATAAAATAAACTTTAATAAACCGGGTCCCCCCCCCCCGTCTTTTTTCTGGTAATGATGACAATATATGCTTGCATTATGAACAATAACATGAACTGAGATGGCTGGCATTTATTTTGAACCAGAAAACAAAAAGTAAAGGTAAGGCATTTTTTAAAAACAACATTACTGGTCTAGCCCCAGAAGTGGCAGCATCATCCGCACTGCCCTGGTATAGCTCTGCCATCCCTTCCAACAACTGCTGTTGGTTGGCCAGGATTCTTTCCATCATCTCCCCATAACAGTGACCCTACATAGGAGGGAGTCACCCATTCCCTCCTGTAAACTACCCAGCTCTTCACTGATGCTGGCTGGTGTCCTTGTGGGTGCTGCTGCTGGTTCTCTTGCCAGTGCTGGAACATCTGGGTCAGACTCTTCAGTGGGGTTTGCCTGCAGGATCTGTCTCACATGCTGCCAATGCTGGCTGTGCAGCACCTCTGCAGACATAGAGGAGAGACCACCACCTCCCCCACTACCACTCGCCACCTCTTTCTGTTGGGCCTTCCACTACTCAGCATGATGAATTCTTAGGTGAGTTCTCTGATCTCTTGTGCCCAAGTGTGTCCTCTTCTTGCCCTGCCCTACCCTTGCCTTGCATAATTTACATGTGATGATGCTGTTATCACTTGCATCATTTTCAAAGAATTCCCGCACAAGGGAAGATCTGACCAGGCAGTGGCACTGACTATGACAAACTGGTTGTGGAGGAACAGACAATGATGGGTGGGACTCATCTGCTTGGTGGGGGAGCTGGTGGAAGTGGTGGTTCCACAGGGGGGCACAGGAGGTTCTGGCTCATGACCCTCACAAGGAACTGGGGGAACTTGGGGTTGCTGTTGCTGGTCAGGAGCACGCTGACCAGTACTCCCCTGATGACACTGCTGCTGCTGCTGGATGGAATGCTGAGGAGGTGCTGGGGGGGGGGCAATGCAGCAGTATGGTGCTGCCATGGGTGTGAACCAGTCCTCTGTCCATCACTGTCACCACAACCTCACCAAACAAAAAAAGAGATTGCAAGAGAAAGATAGGATAATTATAGAAAAAAAAGAGCAAAATGAAATTGCCTAAAAGGTACAAAATATATTCTAAATAAAGCTTAACTAGAATAAAACTATTCACAAGACTTAAATCAATAAACCAAGAAAGAAAAAATAGTAAAAAAATGCACTTTAATTGTCTGAATCTCTAATAAAGTGTTCTGTTACAGACAGGCTCCTTTTCTCTCTCTGACTAACAATGCAAAAGTGAAAGTAAGGCAGAGCCATAATGTGGATATGTACCAGTGCAGAAGTTGAAACATGTGACCCTGAGACAAGTTGTTTACCATTCCAGAAGCCTCATTTTCAAAAACTCTGCCTTTAACACCCCAAAACGAAGTTAACAAGTGAAGTTACCAGGCGAAGTTACAAAAAGACAAACTGTGAATTTTAAAGGTAATGGTAAAACTTTGTGGATTGCCCCATGGAGGCGGAGTTGGTAACTTCGCTGGAACGTCACCGGCAAATTAAATCTTCGCAGCATCTCTAGACTGGAGTCATTTATGGACTGAACTGTAGAATCTGCTTTTTTCAAATGTTTTAATTGGGATTTTTCCCATTTATGACCCATTTGTGTTTTGAGTTAACATCATTTCTTCCTGATGTTTTTCTTTACAGTGGATGTAATTTGGGGATATGCTTGATGTAATTAAGGTTTACTGGTGTTTATGTCTGTCTAATACATGAGTGGAGTTGGAAAGGAGCTTTGAGGTAAGAGTTTGAAGAAAGAGTTATGTTGATTGCCTTTCAGGTGGATCCTTTTTAATAGTCTAAGAACAGCTATGAATATTTATTAATTGGCCTTTAAATAGTTCACCCTCCTTCTGCTGAGATAAGCCATGCCCTCTGACAAAGAGACAGTTTGCCTCAAAGCACTGGGGAACTTTGGCTGTCTCACACTATTGTGTCTATGTGCGTTAAATTTAATAAATTCATTATTTTTCAGCCACATTACAAGTGTGCTGGTGTTGTTTGTTTTAGGTGCACATTTCTCCCTACCACAGTATTACTGCAGACCATGTCCAATCTACAGCTCTTTTTCCCTTTTATTTTTATTTTTATTTTATTTTATTTAAACAGCAGTTTGGAAAACCTTTGAGCCATAGGCTCATTTACAAAGGTACCTTGTCACAGTAAGACAAACCAAAATACACAGTATAGCAGTACAACACATAAGTATAACAGTAAATTAAGACATAGATACAAACAAGCTGGTACAAGGTAGGATGGATGCAAACAATACCAGAGTTATGTCGTCCTTAGCAGCTTAGTAATAAGCTTTGTCATAAGTATTGAGTATGGCTTTGACTAGTGGCAGTTACAGCATCGGGTGTTAATAAGGTGGTTACGTAAGGAAGTTTTGAAGCACGATATAGTTGGAGCTTCGGAGATGGAGGGGGGCAGTGTGTTGAACCAGGAGGGGGCCCTAAAGCTGAAGGCTCTTTGGCCGTGAGAGGTCCTAGCTCTAGGGATAACAAGAGAGGTTTTCCCAGAGGTCCGAGTATGAACTAGTGGGACAGAGCGGCGTATGGTGGTGGTCAATCCTGGTGGGGAAAGCCCAAGGAGGGTCTTTTTTTGTAAGGGTACAGGTAAGATATTTGAGGCGCTCGTCGAGATCAAGTACCAGCGCTTTAGCATACAGTAGACAGGTGTGTGTCATCCTAGGTGCTCCAGTAATTAACCTGCAGGCCTTATTCAGAGAAAAGCGAATTTATGGAGGCGGTCTGATCAGCAGCACCATACACCGCAGTCCATAGTCCACTAGGGACAGGATAGAGGAGGACTGCAGTCAAGAGCTCCGGGGAGGCAGTGTATACCGGCAAGATGCCCAATCGATATTAGTGGCAGTGGCTAGGCAGCGATGTGTCCATGGAAGGAGAGGAGGGGTCAAAATGGATCCCTAGGTATTTATAGGAGCAAACTTGTTCGAGTGGGAATGAGGACCCAGAGTGAATGAGGAGTTTGAAGTTGCAGGACTTGTTTTGGGGATGAGTGAAGAACATGGTTTTTGTTTTTAAGATTTATCACCAATCTATGTTCCTTGAACCAGCCTCGGCTTCAGTGAAGGACTTTGCAGCGTAGTCCTGGAGGGCAGTAGGGTTACGATTTGAGGCAAAGATGACTGCATCATCAGTGTACAATAGAATGTTCCCGAGCAAGAGCATGGAAGGGTGTTAAGGTAAAGGAGAATAGTAAGGGCCCAGAATGGAGCCCTGGGGAACCCCAGAAAAGATGGGACAGATGTCTGAGTAGGTCCCATTAATTTTACACACTGTGAGCGGTCAGACAGATAACTGGTGCACCAGGAGATAGGCCCAGCAGCAAAACCAGAGAGACTAAGGGCATCAAGAAGGAGGGGTGGGAGACAGTGTCGAAAGCTTTCGAGAGGTCAATGAAGACAGCACCAGCCAGAGAATCAGTGTCTAAGGAGGAGTGGAGAAAGTTGGAGAACTCTAGGAGGGCTGTATTGGTACTGTGGCCTGCTCGGAAGCCATGCTGCTCAGGACAAAGGACATTGTAGGTGGAGAGGTAGTCAGAGATTTGAGAGGCCACCACTTTTCCGAAGGCCTTGGAGAGAGGAGAGAGAGAGAATGGAGATCGGTCGATAGTTTCCAGCCACAGTCCTATCACCACCTTTAAAGATAGGGGTGACAGTGGCGACTTTCCAGGCAGTTGGAACCTTCCCCAGGCAAAGAGAGTGGTCGATGAGGCATGTGATCGGGGTAAGGACTGTGTTTAAGACCAGCCGTGGGATACGGATCCAGGGTGTCACTGCCTGTACTATTACTCGATGAGGCAGTGATAAGGTACGCCTAAGTTCCTGGGCAGAAACACGGCGCGAGGAGAAAATAAGGGCGAAGAAAGATTTACGGCAGGTGATGGGGGAGGAGGGTCAAAAAATTTGTAGGGAGGATAGGCTAAGGTCAGTGAATGAGGTGTTGAGGTGGTTGGCTATGAGGGCTGGGTCTGGGAGATCACACCATTAATGTTGATCTGGGTGGGTGCGGGGAGTGTGCACTCCCATTTAACTGTTTAATGTTATCCCAGAAGGTTCTGGGATTCCCCATGAGGCAGTGAGTGAGGACCGATAGTGCTCAGACTTGGCCTTTCTGATGGCCCAAGTGCACTTGTTTCGGGCGGCAGCATATAACCGCCTGTCATTGGGCCGGCCAGTCTCAATGGCACGGTGCCATAGGTTGTCCCCATGTTTGAGCTGGTGGATCAAAGCTGGGGTAACCCAGGGGGCATTCTTCCTTTTAGAACGGCGGGTCAACACTGGGGCAAAGATATCACAGGCATTATTAAAAGTTTGGGTTCCTTTCCACTATGATTCCCTTGTGCTTATCCCATGCATTCTTGAACCCCACCAACATTTTCACCCCCACCATCTTTGCTAGAATGCTGTTCCAGGAATCCACCTCTCTTTCTGTGAAGTAGTACTTCCTCACATCTCTCCTGACTCTCTTCCAGCTTCATAGCAAGTCACCTTGTTCTTCAGCACTTTTTCTTCTGAAAAAAACTTCCCTCCTGTGCCTTATTTATCCCATAAGGTATTTACAGGTCTCTATCATATTAATCCCTCCCACTCCTCTGTTTCAGGGTGTACATATTGAGGTCCTTTAGTCTCTCCTCATAGGGCTTCTGCTGCAGACCCTGCACCATTTTAGTTGCCCTCTTCTGGACCACCTCCAATCTGCCTATGTACTTCTGTAGATGTGATCTCCAGAACTGGACACAGTATTGTAGGTGGGGTCTTACCAGTGATCTATACAGAGGCAATACCACCTCCCTCTTTCTGCCAGTGATAGCCCTCCCTGTGCACCCTAGCATCCCACTAGCTCTCTCTACTGCCTTATCACACTGCTTGTTCACCTTTAGGTCACCTTATGGTGACGACCAACTTACTACTGTATTAACCTCTGGTCACAAATGGAACCATTCCACACAAAGATAGATGACATCAAGGATTCTTTGTTTCTCTCCCTGTGACAACCCTTTCCCAGTTGGGTACTACCTGTGTACAGTGCCTTACCTCCCCAACTGGAGTAGATAAGAGCTGCAGAGAGTAGGGAATGCTGCACCGGACTGACCTGGAGAACTGCAGGAATGTAAGGCACTAGCACTGTAAGCAAGGACACTGACACTTGCATTGTTGAGCAAAAAGATAACAATTTACTGAAATTGTGAAAGAAATATCTGCAATAACAGCCACGAATGGCACAGTTCAGTTTCATAAAAATAATGACTGTTCCAAATAAATAAAATATCTATACATTATACTCTATTTTTATCCTAGCAGGGCAACACCACCCCACTAACCTCCTTGTATTCTTTCCTCTGGGGACTGCAGGCACTCACCACCCACCAGCCCTCCAGATATCACACTGTCCCAGGATAAGAGCCCTCCCTGGCCTTGATCTCTGAGCTTATTCACTTTAGATACTAAGGAATGCAGGGACTACTGGGCCATACCTCCAAGCTGTCAGACTACTGACCCCTTCTGCCAGATACCCTCCCTGGTATCCAATTATACTGTTATCCCACATTAGGCATTACCTCAGACCCCCAATGCCATACATGTCACTTGCCTTAAGGGCATACAGTGACTACTAGGCCTTATCTATCTCAGTCAGCCCACTGACCCCTTCTTCCAGATACCCTTCCTGGTATCCAATTACACAGTTACTGTATTTTATGTCTATACTCTAAATTATCAGTATATCAGTTGACATTTCTATACATCAGTTACTGTAAAACATTCAAAAATGGCAGTGGCATCAAACATATTGAATACTGGTACATTAAAAGTTGTGACAGAATTCCACACACACCCCATTCCCTTCAGGTTCAGTCCTTCACTTGACAAAAGTCTCTTTAAATCAGATGGATTGAGGTAAAGTCTCTATAAAACAGTGTCACTGTGAATTTTAAAATAGTCCCCAAACTGTATCAATAAGGTTTGTACAATATCACATTCCTTTGAATTTACTGAAGAAATTCTGTTGTTGAAGTTGTAGCTTTGGTGTTGTTGGAGGGCCCTCTTGAGTTGGCAGGCTGATGATGTTAAGAGAAGCGATGATTTCTTCAGGTTTGCAGCTTTTCTTTTCTGAGGAAAACATGCCATACAGGATTATCAGGTGCTTGAAGCAACAGGCTTTCTATTCTTACCCTGTTCTTACATACTACCCTATCTGACCCTACACTGGGATTCTGGTGATCACCTAATCCTATACTTGTAATTAAATGAAACTGTCTCTGTCAGTCTCTTTCACTGCATCAGGCCTCTTCAGACAGGACACCCCTTGGCTTTGGCACCTTCCTTCTCGGTTGATCTCCCTGCTCAGATTGACTACACACTGGCTGTGCAGCTTCTTTTATAGACAAAACCCATATACATATTTAAATGTGTGGTCTCTGAGTGGACAATGAATTGTCCAGAGGCTCAGCACCAATCAAAATAATTTCTGCAGCAGTATAAGCCACAATGAGATTCTAAGATTTGAAGCTCAGCTGACCCTCAACATTCTAAGGTTTCCCCTTTTTTATCACTTTGAGCCCATTTTAAAATACATTTCTTTTCTCACACAAAATAAATACTTTCCCAAGGTTTAAGCAGGTTTTCACTGTACTGACTAGAAAACTGTCTTCCTAAGCTCTCTGCTAAATTTTGTTCTGTACAAAAAAAAACCCTTGGAAAACATAGTTGCTAAGACTAACATTCTTTTATTATTTAATTGCAATAATAATCACAGTAAAGCACTTTCCTGTTAATTTTCCTTTCAAAATAGTCATTTCCCCTTTAATGGTACTGATCACAACAGTTTTTTAGGGCTGCAGGTAGGCAGTCTGCAGCCCTCTTGCATCAGCTCTAAATATGAGCTACCGGATTCAGACCATGGAACACTTCCTTTGGAGATTTCGAATGATCCTTACATGTCTTTGCAGCCCTTCAATTTAACCCTTGCAATGCTGCAGACTGAACATCTGTCCAGGGCTCAATCAAATAGATTCATTTTAGTTCTTTCGGCAGCCTAGGGATTAAGAAACAAATTCTCTGGACAATCACCTCTCCTTTCCAACCTTCTAGTGCTTCAATGAGCACAAGGAACACATGTTTTCTTTTGAATCCAACTTGGTAAATATCATTTTAAAGCTAATGCAACAGGGTTGTTAAGTAGACTAATTTCAACACTGTTTTCTCAGCTTTTTTTTATTGCAATGTGACTTGCTATCTTTGGAGACTAATAATTTACTGACATGGCATTCAACAGATAACAGCATTTAACTGCAGAGTAGTGTCAAATTACAGTCTTAGTCAACTGTGTGTGTGTGTGTGTGTATGATTTACAGCATTTCCTCTGAATAGCTGATTTATGTTAACCCTTTCTGGACCTAATTAGTGGCATTGGATGTAGGAAGGGTTTTATATGCTAGGCAGCTAATGTTTTAGGTATGGAATTACAAAGAATGAAAGCTGTGTCAACTGCAGTGTTCCCAGATTGAACAAAGCATTTCCCTGTAGGGCACCCTCCTTTTCCCTGTATTTTACATGTAAAACTGGGACAAAACTCCAGTACATATTTCTGTATGCTCAAATCAATACATGTACACAATTGACTTCATTATGCATGTCAGTAAAACCACTATATCAAATGCCAAGGCTGTTTTTATTTATTTTAAATGGTAAAATTCACATGCAACATATCACAGAGGCTATGGAAAAAATGCTGGAATCTCCCAAGCTTTGCTTTCAATGTTCATATGTCTTCAGAAACTCTTGATGGTATTATAGCATTGTTACAATGTACTGACACAGCCAGATAGCCTGGCTGAGATGCAGTATGTCATATTCAGTGGGGTCATACTTTTATCCATTTTGGCAATGTACTCACACAGGATAGCTTTGATGAGATGCAGGATCTCATTTTCAGAGGAGTCCAAGTTTACCCACTTCTACAATGCACTGATACACATTAGACTGGCTAAAATGCAGTGTCTCATTTTCAGTGGGGTCTTCTTTTTACCAGTGCTGATTTAAACTATGCATATGTGAGTATGGCACATATGTAGTCATGTCAGTGCTGCCATGTTATGGCTGACTACAAGGCAAACTGTGCATGTGCTAGTATCACACATGTGCAGTTCTGTAATAGCAGCAGTATCAATTACATCTTACTCTGGTGTGGTGCGAGCACGTCATATTCTTTTCAATGCTCTTGCCACTCCTAAATACTCTCCACCACCATATTGGCCCAGTGCTGGCAAAAGCTAAGGTATGGGCAACACTGGGGACTGCTCTACTGTCTTCATGTCCATAGTCTCTATTGGCAGGTCAGTTTAGAAGTCCATCATCTGCTGGCCTGGTGGCACAGAGGGTTGAGGCATCTAGCCTTACCTCATGTCATGCCGGCAACCCAAGTTTGGGAATGACCTTGGGTCATCAGGGAGCCTGCCAGGGGTGTAGGAGCAGGATTGAGCCGCCTGTCAGCAGCTCTCCTTTCCCGGGGTGGACGCTGTCCCCCCGTAGTAGGGCTTCATTAAGTAAAGCTGTATCCAAATTTCCTCCCTGTGGACCAAGTTATGCTTTTTCAATGCCAAAAAATAAAAAATAGCAATACATTCATTGACTATGGATAAATTTCAAATGGGGTAGTATATACTTTGCACATTCCTGTGCTGTATGATTCTAGTATGTTCGTCTATTAAAACAGCAGTGCAATAATCTGGCTAAAATTTTGAGCAATGCTTTTTTATGATATTTTAGATTGCCACTTACCTTCTGACTTGTATGATACCCTTCTTTCCACAGGCTGAGTCTGCTTTAGTACTTCTTTCATGATCTGAAATGTTAAAAGGAGCACTCCTTTTAACCCTTGCTGTGCCATGGACCGATATATCAGTCCAAAATGCCTATGTGTTCTAATTCTTTAGGCAGCCTAAGGGTTACTACGGTGCAGACCAGGTCTTCATAAGTATTTTCAGCTGTTTTTGACCATCTGTTGTTTATATATCACTTCTGCTGTGACTAAAATAAACTATTATGTAGCAGGCAGTACTTTCTGACCTTACAGAACAATAGTTGTCTAAAAACAGCTACAAATACTGATGAAAACCTGGTCCAAGCTGCATTAAAAGGAGTGCTCCTTTTATTATTTCAAACATGAAAAAAGGTACTCAAGCAGACTCAAATTGTGGAAAGAAGGGTATCATACAAGTCAGGAGGTAAGTGGCAATGTAAAATAACATACAAAGTATAGGTCAAAATTTTCACCAATTGTTGCACTACTGCTTTAAGTTAAGAGGCTATGCTGAATTTTGCAAATGCGGGCTCATAACTTTGGTAATATTCAGTATTTTTACCACAACATTTCAACATAGCCATTTTGGTACAGCTACTCATTATTGTGACAGCTTTAATTTTTCAACTCCTGCTCAAAATGTGTGTTTGTAGCCCAAAAGTTGATTTTGCAGTTCCTGCATGACATCACCTTTAGGCCAGGAATTGAACATTTTCTCCGCCCTTCTTTATGAGGCAGGTTCATCACAAGGCTGTGTTGAAAAGTAGGTGTAAAAATATAAAAAGAAAAATAATTTTCAATATTTTTAACCCAGATTCCCTTCCTGCAGCCCTATCGGCTCTGGCCAGATTTTGTTTACTCAGGAATTACGTATTCATTTTCCCATGCTAAGCCACTTGTGTGTGATTTGTTCCCATAATGCTGTTCTTGGGGCAGCACTGTCCCTGGGGCAGCAACCTTTAGCTCCTCCTCCAACTTACTCCTATTGGTGGATTTCACCCACTGGCAGCGCTGCCCATGGGGAAGTATCCTCATGCTCTGCCCCCCACCTATCCCTATTGGTGGATTTTATCCCTTGCCCCCAGGGCAGCAACCTGTGGCTGTTACTTCCCACAAATCTGATTGGTACAAGTCTAAGGAATTGAGGGTTTTAAGTGTAGATGAGAATGTTATGGAAATGCTCCCCTCAGCAGTGTGCACTGCTTGCCTTTGAATATGTTGCCCCCCCACCATATTTCCAAGGGTAGATAGAGATTTACAGTTATAGAACCAGTTTTTTTTTGGGGGGGGGGGTTGGTAGGGGAGGGTATTTCATGGCATATAAGCCTGACAAAAAGTTGAACATTTCAGAAGACAGTGTTTTTGTTCTGATGTTAGTGTGACCAACTTTATTAATTTGCTTTTTCTGAATGAGAGATACTGAGTAGTATGACTAGACTTGAAAATCCAATAAAACTTTAATATACTTCAGTGGCTTAATAAGTATGTCAGCATGCTACAGATCCATGGGTTGAGGGTCCAGACTTTGACCAGGGATTGATATGGAGTAGTGACTACATTTTGAAATCCTATCTAAATTCATCGTGCTTCTGTGGCTCAATATGTATCTCAGCATGCAAAAGATTCAGAAGGCAAGGTTTCAAGCCTTGAGCAGGGATTTTTTTTTGTGTGTCACTTTATTCTGAGTAGAAATAAAACTTGGGAAAACTAATAAAAACAGTCTATTTTGGTGGCTCAAGGTGTATGTCTGTCTGCATCCAAATGAGCCAGAGTTCAAACCTTAACCAGGGAAATTTTTTTGTGCTTTGTGTCAAATTCAGTTGTAAGCATTTAATCATATAAGTGTCACAAATCATTTGCTTTTTTTTTAATATTGCTAAATTAAGACAGAAGTAAGTGAGATAATATATTTTATTTATAAATTGTAATAAATGGGGCAGTGCCGTGATGATTGGTTGCTGGCGCTGCCTCGGTGCAGTGCCATGATGGCTAGTTTCTGTTGGCTGTCCCTGGGGCAGTGCTTTTGCTGCCCCTGGGGCAGCCCTGTGTAATTGGTTCCCATGAGCCACCCCTGGGGCAGTGTCCTTGCTGCCCTTGGGGCTGTGTCCTCACTGCCCCTGGGGCAGTGCCTGTGTAACTGGTTCCCATGCGCTGCCCCTGGGTCAGTGTCCTATCTACCACTGGGGCAGTGCCTGTGTAATTGGTTCCCGTGGTCTGCACCTTGGGCAGTGCCTGTGTAGTTGGTTTCTACTGGCTGCCCCGGGGCAGCGTCATGATGGTTGGTTACTGGTGCCATCCCTGGGGTAGTGCCATGATGGTTGTTTTTTGATGGCTGCTCATGGGGCAGTGCTCTTGCTGCCTTGGAGCAGTCACCTGTGTAATTCATTCTCATGGGCTTCCCCTGGGACAGTGTCCTCGCTGTCCCTCGGGCAGTCTCTGTGTAAATGGCTCCAGTGGACTGCCCCTGGGGCAGTGCCCTCACTGCCCCGGGGCAGTACCTGTGTAATTAGTTCCCATGGGCTACCCCTGGAGAAGTGCCTGGGTAGTTGGTCCCCGGTTCTGCCCCTGGGGCATATCCTGTGTAATTGGTTCCCATGGCGCCGCCCCTGGGGTAGTGCCATGATGGTTGATTTCTGTTGGCTGCCCCTGGGGTGAGTCTCTTGCTGCCCCTGGGGCAGTGCCTGTGTAACTGGTTCCTGTGGGCAGCCCGGGCAGGCCTGTGCAATTGTCACCGTGGGCGCCCCTGCAGTGGCTGTGTAATTGATTCCTACTGGCTGCCCCTGGACCAGCACTTGGGTATTTGTTCCTGTGCACTGCCCCAGGGGTGGGCAGGAGGCACCAACTACACAGGCAGTGCCCCAGGGGCACCCCATGGGAACCAACTACACAGGCACTGTCCCAGGGGCAGCGAGGACACTGCCCCAGGGGCAGCCAATGGGAACCAATTACACAGGCGCTGCCCTGTGGGCAGCAAGAGCACTGTCCCAGGGGCAGCCAACAGAAACCAACCATCATGGCACTACCCTAGGAGCAGCACCAGCAACCAACCATCACCGCACTGCCCCGGGGCAACCAGTAGAAACCAACTACCCCTGCACTGCCCCAGGGGCAGGCCATGGGAACCAATTACACAGGAACTGTCCCTGGTCAGCGAGGATACTGCCCCAGGGGCAGGCCATAGGAACCAATTACACAGGCACTGCCCAAAGGGCAGTGAGGACACTGCCCCAGGGGCAATGAGGACACTGCAGCAGGGGCAGCCCATGGGAACCAATTACACAGGCACTGCCCCAGGGGCAGCCAACGGAAACCAATCGTGGCACAGCACCATTTATTCTCAAAATGGCTGAAAAAGGGGAGATACTGTTGATGGGGGACCTGAATATGCCAGATGTTAACTGGATAACAGGTACTGCAGCCACGTCCAAGAGCAGGGTCATTCTCGATGCCCTGCAGGGGCCAGACCTTAGACAGCTTGTGTTGGAACCCACTCGGGAGGGAGCAATATTAGACCTGGTACTCTCAAATGGAGAGAGGATCACAAATTTAGAAGTCAGTAGACATCTGGGAACAAGTGACCACTGCACAGTGTGCTTCACAATGAGCACAACCATGGAGATAAGCCATACAAAAACAAGGATACTGGACTTTAGAAGAGCTGACTTTGGCAAAATGGGTGAATACCTGAAAAATGCACTAGCAAATGACCAAAAAGGAGGGGTGGAAGAACAATGGAGAAAAATCAAAACTGCCATCATAGAGGCAACAAGCCTTTGTATGAAGCAAATAAAGAAAACAAAGCGGAGTAAAAAACCACTATGGTTTTCAAATGAGGTGGCAGGGAAGGTTAAGGAGAAAAAGGCTGCATTCACAAAGTATAAGGAATCACAGAAGGAGCATGACAGGGAACTGTATCAATTAAAGCAGAAAGAAGTGGGGAAGGCAGTCAGACTAGCAAAGGCCCAAACCGAAGAAAAAAAAGCCAACTCAGTTAAGAAGGGGGATAAAACCTTTTATAGGTACATTAGGGAGCATGGAAAGGTTAAGGGAGGGATAGTGAAGATTAATAAAGGAGAGGGGAGGTGGGCAGAGGGAGACAGTGAAAAGGCAGAGATTCTGAATGAATACTTTTGCTCAGTATTCACAAAAGAAGATGAGGAGGAGTTACCTAAACCAGACAATAGAAGCACTCTGGGTAGGGGGGTTGACACCAGTCCATTCACAGAAGAGAGAGTCCTGAAAGAAGTCCTAAAACTCAAGGTGGACAAAGCAATGGGGCCTGACGGACTCACCCCAGAATCCTAAAAGAACTAAGGGAGGACCTAGTGACACCACTGACCATGCTTTTTAACAGATCATGGCAGGATGGGGTGGTACCTGAGGACTGGAGGAGGGCAAGTGATTCCCTTCACAAAAGTGGGAGCAAGGCAGAAGGAAACTACAGACCTGTAAGTTTGACCTCAGTGGTAGGAGAAATGATGGAATCACTGCTGAAAGAAAGAATTGTTGAGTACCTAGAGGCCAAGCAAGCACAGGACCCAAAGCAGCATGGATTTACAGCAGGAAGGTCATGTCAGACGTAATCTAATTGATTTCTTCGACTGGGTGACCAAAGTAATAGACCAGGAGGGGCTGTGGATATGGCCTACCTAGACTTTAGCAAGGCATTTGACACAGTCCCCACAAAATATTAATAATCAAGTTAGCCAGCCTGGGGTGGGTCCCAGGGTGGTAGCCTGGGTAGCAAACTGGCTGCACAACAGGACACAGAAGGTAATAGTGAATGGAACACATTCTAAAGAAAGGGGGTTACTAGTGGAGTACCTCAGGGCTCAGTACTGGGTCCAGTCCTCTTTAACATCTTTATAGGTGACATTGCAGAGGGTCTGGAGGGAAAGGTATGCCTCTTTGCAGATGACACAAAGATCTGTAACAGAGTTGATACACAAGGGAGGTAGAAAAGATGAGAAGGGACTTGGCAAGGTTGGAGGAATGGTCAGACATGTGGCAACTTAGATTCAATACAAAGAAGTCCAAAGTAATGCACTTGGGAAACAAAAACCCAGGAGAAGAGTACACAATAGCAGGGGAGGTACTAACAACAACGAAAATGGAAAGGAACCTGGGGGTAGTCATATCAGATGACCTAAAGGTGGGTAAGCAATGGGAAAAGTCGGTAAGGAGAGCCAGGGGGATACTGGTATGCATAGGAAGGGGCATCACAAGTAGAAAAAGGGAAGTTGTTATCCCTCTGTACAGACAGTTGGTGAGACCCCATCTGGAGTACTGCATGCAGTTTTGGAGACCTCATCTACGCAAGGACATAGACAGGATGGAAGCAGTCCAGAGGAGGGCAACTAAAATGGTGCAGGGTCTGCAGCAGAAGCCATATGAAGAGAGACTGAGAGAGCTTAATATGTATACTCTTGATGAAAGGAGGGACAGGGGGACATGATAGAAACGTTCAAGTACCTCAAGGGAATCAACAAAGTCCAGGAGGGTAGCATCTTTCAGAAAAAGAGATGTGTAAGAACAAGGGGGCACAATTTAAAGATAGAGGGGGGACGGCTCAGGGGTAATGTGAGGAAATTTTTTCACGGAGAGAGTGGTGGATACATGGAACAGCCTTCCTGAGGAGGTCGTTGGGTCTAAAACAGTGGGGGAATTCAAACATGCATGGGACAGACACAAAGCAATTATAGTTGGGGGTTGCAGGAAGTAGGCTGTTGGTTAACTAGAATCTGCAGCTTAACCAGTAGGTAGGGAAATGGGCAGACTGGGTGGGCCAAGTGGTCCTTATCTGCCGACAAAGTCTATGTTTCTATGTTTCTATGTTAATTTATACAGTAAATAAAATATATCCTCTCGTTTACTTCTGTCTTAATTTAGCAATATTAAAAGGTAATGATTTGTGACACTGATATTATTAAATGCTCACAACTGAATTTGACACAAGGCACAAAAAATGTCCCTGGTTAAGGTTTGAACCCTTGATATCTGGCTGTTTTGGATGCAGCCAGCCACCAAAATACACTGTTTTTATTAGTTTTCCCAAGTTTTGTCTCCACTCAAAATAAAGTGACACAGAAAAAAAAAGTATCACTGCTCAAGGTTTGAACTCTTGACTTTTGGATATTTTGCATGCTGACATACACACACATTGAGCCACAAAAGCACAGTGAACCTAGATAGGATTTCAAAATGTAGTCACTACCCCATATCTATCCTTCAGAAAAAAGAACATTTTCCCTTTTCAAGGTTTGAAACCTTAACCTATGGATCTGTAGCATGCTGACATACCAATTGAGCCACTGAAGCACACTAAAGTATAATGTGATTTTCAAGTCTAGTCATACTACTTGGTATCTGTCCTTCAGAAAAAGCAAATTAATAAAGTTGGTCACACTAACATCAGAACAATAACACTGTCCTCAGAAATGTTCAACTTTTTGTTAGGTTTATATGCCATGAAATCTCCCACACACCACCAAAAAAAAAAAAATGGTTCTTTAACTGTAAAGCTCTATCTGTCCATGGAAATATGGTGGTGGTGGTGGAGGGGCAATATATTGAAAGACAAGCAGTACACATTGCTGGGGGGAGCATTTCCATAACATTCTCATCTACACTTAACACTCTCAATTCCTCAGACTTGCACCAATCAGATTTGTGAAAAGTAACAGCTACAGGTTGCTGCGCTGGGAGCAGGAGATGAAATCCACCAATAGGGATAGGTGGGAGGTGGTGTGCAAGGGTGGTGCCCAGAGGCAGTGCTGCTAGTTTGAAATCCACGAATAGGAGTAAGCAGGAGGATGAGCTAAAGGTTGCTGCCCCAAGAATAGCATTACGGGAACAAATCACACTCGAGCCGCTAAGCCCCACTCCAGTGTAACTTCCTGCATGGATTTGTTCACCAAAGATCCACTCTCCCTTCTAAGGTTAGCATCTCCTATATTTCTTACTTTATTCACTCACAACTATTTTTCTAGTGTGTAGGACACTACTTTATGTGGCATCCAAGTTTGGTGCATTTCTGAGAAAAAAACGCTTGGCAACATGATCTTGAAATGTGGCAAATGTGTTAAGATTGAAATAACTTTCCTTGTCAGAGCCTTACTTTAAAATGCTCTGTTTTTCACTTGTGTGAATTTGTTAAACTGTTTTTTATTTCTATAGTGAGCCCTTCCCCTAGACCCAACATGGCTTTATTTAATTTAATCGCCCCCTTTAGTACTAGCTTGCACTCCAGTTCAATATTTGCTATACGAGCTAAGAAGCCCCTTCCTCTCTCCTCAAAAATGGCTTCCACCTTCTACTTCTTTTCCACCTCCCCCTTCTTCTTATTACTACTTCCCCTCTTCCTTGTTCTGATCCTCATCTCTCCTTCTCCCACCATGCCTTCCACACTATCTCTCCCTCCTACTCCCCCGATACGTTATGTATTCTTGCCGTTACTCCTTCTGTCCCTTTAGTATCCTGGTCTTTCTTTCCCTTTCTCCTCTCTGCCTCTCTTTGTCCTCTTCTTAGCTACTTTGCCTATCTTCGTCTCACTATCTCCTTCACTCCATCCCTTCCACCATCCTCTTCCCATCTATACTGTAGGCTATAACACAAATGTCTTAAATTACACTTCCTTATCTTAGCTATCCTTCTTCTGGCATCAGGAAATATCCACCGCAACCCTGGTCCTCCGTCATTATCTTCCTCTACTGACAACCCTAACTCACCTGCTCCCTGCTCCCTGGCCCCCTTGTTTTCCCAAATGGACTGAAACTCCTACACCTGAATATCTGCAGCCTGTTACACGAAATTGACCTCCTCCAAACTCTCGTGGCCACTTGCACTCCTGACATCTTAATCATAAGAGAGAGACATGGCTCTCAAGCAAAATACCTGATAACTCCATTGATATTCCAGGCTACTCCCTTTCCAGGCAAGCCCGGGTAGGACGATGTGGGGGAGTGGCCATGTACATCTAGTCCACATTTCAAATTACTACTGTACTATCATCCTCAATCCCCACAATTTACGAGGCCCTGGTGACCCAAATTACCCTCCCTTTCACTGTCCCTATTTTTGTAGCCAGCATCTACTGTCATCCCAGCACCAACCCCTTGGTCATGTCAGAACTTATTGCCTCCATTATCTCAATCTCGCAATCTTGTGAACTGTTTATTTTGGGTGACTTGAACCTAAACTGGTTGTCACCAAAGATGCACAAAACACAAAATGACATGACTGCACTCAACCTCACTCAACTTATCCTTGAGCCCACACGCCCAAATCATAAAACACAAAATAGTACCCTACTTGACTGGGCTCTAACCTCTCATTCTCACCATGTCATCAAGTCAGGTGTCCTCCCAGATGCCCCTAGTGACCACAATACCATCTTTCTGGTTTGTAAGGTCCATCGACCCAAACACCCTCATAAAATCATTCAGCTACATTCCTTTAAATCCCTGGATCTCGCCCCTCTCCATTTTGAACTTGTTCCACTGACTGGGCCCCTCTGTCCTCTGCTCCCTCCAACGACTATGCCTTTGCCTACTTCAAGGACAAATTCATCTCCACCTGGAACTTATTCACCCCCTTCAGGCAGACTAGAGTACTTGGACGTCACCTCCCTTGGATTACCCCTGAATTATTAGCCTGCCTAAGAAAGTGTGCCTGCGCCTGGAAAAAGCATAAAACATCTAAGCTTCCCAGTGACTACAGCATGTATAGAATGCTCCACAGCTCCTGCACCAAAGTTATCGGATTGGCAAAATCTGAATATTTCAAATCCTTCTTCCTCACTAACATCAACACCCCCTCTAAATTCTGGCAGGTGGTCCATGCCCTTTTTTTCCCCTCTTCTCACTCCCTCCTCCTGTTCTCTAAATTGACAATTCCCTGGTATCGGATCCCTGCCTAGTAGCCAAAGAATTTAATGCCTACTATATATCTTGTGCCAAGTCCATTCTAAGCTCCCCTCCCACTTACCCCCTTTCCCGGGCTCACCTCCCACCCTATATCTGATTCCCCCCTTCTCCTTCTCCACCATCTCTACTAGTTATGCTCTAAATGCACTCATCTTCCTTAATTCCTCAAAAGGTTCCTCATTGCATGACCTTGATCCTAAACTTCTCTACCTCTCTGCTCCTGCTATCGCCTACCCTATTTCATTAATTCTCAAACTCTCCTTTACATCTGTCCAGGTCCCTACCTCTTGGAAACATGCTGTTGTTCTCCCTTTCCCTAAGGGTGGAGGCCCCTCCATTCCAGGCAACTACCACCCCAACTCTCTCCTTTCCACCCTTGCTAAACTTCAAGAACACCTGGTTCTCTCCCAACTTTCCTCCTTTCTCTCTATTCCTCCTTTTTCACCCTATTCCAGTCTGGCTTTAGGAAGAACCATTCTGCCTCTACCTCCCTACTCAGGCTCACCGATTCCATCCTCAGTGGGATGGATGATGGCTTGATCACTACAGCTATTTTTGTTGACCTAGCCAAAGCATTTGACACTGTCTCTCACACACTGTTTCTTGATTTCCTCCCTGCAGCAGGCCTAGCCTTGTTTGCCATAAACTGGTTTACATCACACTTCACTGGAAGGACTCAATCGGTAAAAATCTCCGATTCAAGCTCCTCTCCACTCCCCATCAACACTGGAGTCCCTCAGAGATCAGTGCTTGGTCCCCTGCTTTTCTCCATCTTCATAAATGACCTTCCCACAGCCTGCTCCACCTCCTCCATTCATATGTACACCAATTATGGATCTGGGTGCACTCATTACAGGGTCAATGAACAACTCGGCACAATGTAGGAAGGCAGCTGCAAAGGCCAACAAAATGCTGGGTTGTATTGCAAGGGGTATATCCTCGAGGAGGGAGGAGGTGATTCTGCCACTGTATAGGTCATTAGTTAGACACACCTGAGTACTGCATGCAGTACTGGCGTCCAGATCTGAAGAGGGACATTAGGTTACTGGAAGGTGCAGCACAGAGGACAAAGATGATCATGGGGCTGGGGACTTATCATACGAGAGGAGGTTGAAGGAGTTGAACATGTACTCACTGGAAGAGAGAGGAGAGACAGGGGTGATATGATTGAAACCTTTAAATATATGAAAGGAATAAACAAGATGGGTACAGAGGGCTGTTCAAAGTAAGGGAGGGAGGGCCACCAGGAGCCATGATATGAGACTGGAGAGAGAAGGTTCAGGAGGAAGATGAGGAGACACTTTTTACAGAGGGTGGTGGCTGGGTGGAATGCGTTACCTGCTGAAGTGGTATGCAGTAGAACAGTGGACTGCTTCAAACGAGGATGGGACAGGACAAGGGGGAGGGTTAATGAAGGGGAAGGGTGGAAGGGAGGGGAAGCTGCAGAATAAGGGGTACTAGCTGCACATTCGAGCAGACTTGATAGACCTCTAGGCCTTTATCTGCTGGCAAATTTCGTACGTTCGTATGTTCGTAATTATACTGTCTTGTACAGCTCCTGGAACAGGAAACCAGTTTACAGCATGACTTCAACCAAGTTCAGTTCTGGTTTTGCCTCACACCAGCTCTTCCTTAATGCCAAGAGGACAGTCTCTATAACCTTCAGCATGAGGCAGACACTCTCTTGGCTTATTGCCCTGCCCTCCTTCCACACCCTTGATGGGACAATCCTCAAGGAGACCATAGGGGTAGATTGTGGGGGGGACAGAGGGGCAAGCTGCCCCCCCTGAGAAATTAGACCAGGACTTTTTTAGGAGCCCAGCCACTGTTCTCCGGTTATCATTTTTTTTTTTTTTAATATTGAATGGGCTCGGGCTATGCCCGACTGCCTGCACCTCTCTGGGGGAGGGAGGGGGGGGTGACGGCTCTGTGCCGTGTCTCTTAAACAAAAACTATCCCCTTTCCCGATTAGCTGCAAGCCTGCAACCATAGTAGCCTGCATGTTACAGCCAATCAGAGGGTGCTCCAAGCTGGCGCCATCGCGTGAGCAGTACTCAGTTAGTGGCACCATTAAGTTGTCTGTGTGCCTTCCATGAAGGAGCAGCAGCAGCAGCATCCATATAGCGTAGGGCTGAGGAGAGATAGCTATTCGAGGATGTCGAGCAGCAGTCATTGGTTGTCTGTTAGGTGTCACTAGTGTCTCAGTCAGTCTAGTGCTCCCACCCTCCTCCTGTCCTGAACAGCCCAGTTTAAATATACCTCACTCGAGTCCTCTGACTACCTACTCTCTGTTTCTCAGTGCAGCCAGCTGTGCTCTGGGCTCTCCTTCTGTCACCTGAGCCTCCCATCCCTGAGAGCCTAGGAGGCCTGCAGCCACAAGGCCTCTACCACCTGACAGACCAGGTGGAGGAGTGAGTAGTACAAGTACAGTGAGTCTGAGGCATGGCCAGGCTTGCCTGCACACCCAGCTCCTGTGTCCAGCAGGCCAGAAAAAGATTGACAGTGTTGTCGGTGAGTCCCACACCACGCCCATTGCCCACCAGTTCCACGGTCCACCGAGAGGGATTATTCAGGTCAGTGAACAGCCAGGCCCAGAACAGTGAAGAAGCCGACAGTCATGCAGGCTATAGCAGACCCATAATGCGATATGTTCATCTGGTGTCAGAAAAAAATGAGTTACTGTTTCATCGGGGGATTAATCGGGAGAGGAATGGGACTGTTGGGAGAGACTCGCTACCTGACCTGCCTTCTTGGCCTTGCTGTGCCCTGCTGCATGCTGCCCTGTCTGTGTCCTTACTGATTTGGTGAGTAACTGTTTTTGTAAGCTGGTTGTTGGAAATTAATGCCATTCACATCCTAGAAATGTGTCTTTGGGGTTGTCTTGGCCATGGCCATGTGTCTGGGGGGTGGTGGAAGGTTTGCTGTCAGCTTGTCTTTCTTTGGGTGGGAGGGATTTGCTGGCTGTTGAGGCTGACCATGTTGGTGGGGTGTAGTAGGGGCCTATTTGTTTGGTATGGTGAGGACACTGATCATGTTGTGGGTGTGGACACTCAGTTACTGTGCTACTGGTGTGGTGGGGTTTGTTGGGGAAACTCACTGGATGGTCTATGTTTGGTGGGACTGGGGGGATGGTCTGTTTTGTGGGGTTGGGGTCGGGGGAGACAGTCTGTGTGTTTTGGGGCTGACTCACTGAGAGGATGGTCAGTGTTTGGTGCTGGGGGAGGGTCTGCGTTTGGTGGGGCTGGGGGGATGATCAGTGTTTGGGGCTGGGCTGGTTAGTGTTTGGGACTGGGAGGGCAGTCAGTGTTTGGTGGGGCTGGGGGGACAGTCTGTTTTCTATTCTTGGGTCTGGTGGGGTGGAGACACAGGCCATGGTGATGTGGGGACACTGGCTGTGATGTTGGGATGGTGACACTAGCCATTGTTTGGTGGACTTGGCTGGCCATCTGTCTGGGGGGGACTGCCCATGATGGTGGAAAAGGGGGACTGTCCATGTTTGCCTGCCAGGTTTCTTGTGGGTTGGGGGGGACTATTTGCTGGTCAGGTGTCTGGGAGGATCTTTCCGTTGGCTTATTGGGGGGTGAATGTCAGTGATTGCTGATCAGGTGTCTCAGGACGGACTATCAATGTTGTTGGGGAGGGGAACTCTCCGTGCTTGCTAGCCAGGTGTTTGGGGGACTGTTCATGTTGGTGGGCGGGGCGAAATTCTGTGTTTGCTAGCTGTGTGTTGGGGGGTGGGGACTGTCCTTGGTGGTATATGGGGACGGTCCATGTTTGCTGGCTGCCTGGGTGTCTGGTGGGACTGTCCTTGTCGGTTGGGAGGGGGCATTCTATGCTCACTGGCCTGGTATCTGGTGGGGAGGGACTGTTCGGGTGTCTGGGGGGACTGTCCTTGTAGGTGGGGTAAAGGGGGGACTGTCCATGTTTGCTGACTGGGTTTCTGGTGAACTGTCCGTGTTGGTTAGGAGGGGGACATTCTGTGCTTGCTGACTGGGTGTTAGCATATAAACATAAGTAAATGTTAAAACGTAATTTCCACCTCATCCTTTACCTGTCAAGGGATGTATCTCACTGACCTGTGCCCGCAGCTAGCATATGAACATTAGTAAATGTTGAAACATTATTTCCCCCTCATCCTTTACCTGGCTGTAAAAGTAATCTTTCACTTTTTTGATTTCTCCGATCGTCCACTGTGGAGGGGTGAAACAGACAGATTTCTTGGCCTTGCTGTCTCTGTCTTCATTGCCTGGCAAACACAACCAAAGGGGTAGCTTTTTGTGTTCTCCCCCATACAGTGTTACAAGACTAGCAAAAAAACTCTTGCACTAAAACATGCACCCTAAATAAATGATTATACTACTACCTGGCTATTGTTATAGCGACTACTGACTGGCTATGATTTTTTCCGGGGGGCTGGAACACTGGTCGTGTGTATGGGTGGGGTTGCGGACACTGCTGTTTGTGTGTGTGTGTGTGGTTGGGGACACTGCTGATTGTGTGTGTGTGTGTGGGATTGGGGACACTGCTGGTCGTGTGTGTGTTGGGGGTTGGGGACACTGCTGGTCATGTGTGTGTGTGTGTGTGTGTGTGTGTGATGTTGCAGACACTGGTCATTTGTGTGGGTGGGGTTGGGGATACAGGCATTGTGTGGGTGTGATGGAGGCACTGTTGTGTGGGTGGGTGGAGGCACTGGCATTGTGTCGGTGGGGTGGGGTTGTAATTGTATGCCAGGCAAACTGTGCTGACCGGTAGCTCAACATCTCTCTTTCCAGACAAAGAAAGAAACATAAACAAAATGCAGTATAAAATGTGTTTTTTTTATTTTTGTGTGCCTGTGATGGGGAGGCACAGACCTGGATGCCTGGAGAGGATACCAGATAAATGGAGCTGGAAATGGTGTTGGTGGGACGGGGTGGGGAGTGTGTCTGTGCTGGTGGGGTGGACACAGAGTGTGGAGAGTGGCTGTGCAAGTCCATCAGGGTGCAGAGAGTAGCTGAGCTGGCCAGTCTGGGTGGAGATAGTGGCCTTGCAGATCTGGGGTGGGGAGAGTGGGCTGTAGCTTTTTGCATGGACATTTAATTCGCTGTTGCTTGCTGTGCCTTCTGCTGCCCTGCCAGCTTTGTACTGCTGTGCTGACCAGGGCGGACTGGTACACATGCTGAAAAAAATGGTTCTGGCCACTGGTGACGGAGGAGGGAGGGGTGGATGGGCATACTGGCACAGAAATATTTTTTTCAACATGTATGCCAGTCTGCTGGGTCGATGCCATGCTTACCTCCCTTGTACAAGGGGCTTCTGAGCACTAAAGATAAGTTTCTGTGTCAAAATTAGGAACTGTTGGAAAGTATGAAATCCTACAGTATAAAAATTGTGCATGTTTGTGTACTTTCACCTTACTGTGTGGTTCGACAAGATGTTCTGTGGTCTCTCCTCCTCATTTAGCACCCTGACCTGTGACCTAGCCATTCCCCCCCCACCAGGGCAGGGGCAAGGTCTGTTGTTTTGTGCTCTTTTGGTGGTTTGTTGGCATTGTAAAATGCATTGTTTCATTACATTGTGTTGTACTGCCTGGACCTGTTTTACCCTGTCTCTATCCTGAATGTAAACATGGTATAAAAAAAAGTTCATTTTGGTGGTGTGTGTTGTCTGTTCAGTAGAAGAATAGAGACACACGCTCTGACAAAAAAAAACTGTATTAAACCACATCAAACTGAAGCAGCTATGTTTCATTTGTGCCTTCAAAACTGTCAGATGAGACGATTTTGAAGTAGTCTGGGGGAAGCATCCACGGCAACCTGGGCTACCACAACCGGCCCACCACACACTGTCATGGATGATGCTAATAAAAACCACCAACCAAGTACTTACCTTTCAGGGTGGGTCCTGCGAGGCTGGGCACAGGTATCTGGAGTCGTTGTTCCAGCAAACTTCCTGTGGTGTCTGTTCTCTTAGGTTATGTGATGTGACCACTTTTGTGCCAGGGCAGTCTGTGTTTGCTTGGATGGGGTTGTGTAACCCTGGGCATGGACAGAGATGCATATTCCTTAGGAGCCCATGGGAGGAGAGTGGTAGGGGTTGTGGCGTGACCACCATGCCCATGATCATCTTGAACAATTAGATTTACATTGTTCTGTTGCACTGTCCCAGGTACATCAGCATGCTTGTTAAGAGCACCGCCTGAGGGATATCAGCAAGTCCCATGCTTATGTATGCAATGCTTGCTGCTTGAGGAAGCACTATCCTCTTCGCTTACCTTAGCTAACCAGAGTCAGGCATGTGACATTGAATAATATGGGATGGGATGGGATGGGAGACTAATGAATTAACTTGGTTATAACAAAGAAAAGTGTTAACACTGGGTGCAAGTAAGCAATAATGCCCGACAGGGCATGTGTCATGCTGGGATAACGTCACGCCTCAGGTGGTTGGGCACGAGTGCATCCAATACATAAGGCATGACGTTATCCTACCATGACACACACCCTGGAGGTCATTATTGCTATTATACAATGGCGTGTTGTTATACAGAATTAATAAAAAAAATGTTAAAGATGTTTTATTTGGTGTGGAAAAATATTTTTAAGAGAAGATACAAAAAACCACACTAATGCTAACAATCATCAAGAGGTTCATGGAGAGGCTGAGACTAGACGGCTGATGAATCGGATGTACTGGGATAACATCATGGGTCTAGTCCAAGACTGACCAATCAGAGCTCAGCATTCATTCTTGTCATTGTATAATCACATTTTTATGTAATCTTTGTAAATAAGGGCACATGCTGTGAGGATGCACATGCTGGGATGTTTCCATACCATCCATATTTATAGGTGTACTGAGGTGGCACAGCCATTTGCTGCACTTCCTTGAAACATGCTTTTTGCACTCCTCAAGGGTGGGAGGGCTAGCTCAAGCACAAATTTCAAGAAGTTCAGGATCCACTATAAGGGCTGGACTTGGAAGGATTATGTAAGCAGCAAAGGGGGGTGAGGGACTAGTGAGCTATCCACCTGGAGGTTCAGGTGGGGGCAAAATTAGGTCAAGACTGATTTGAATTGAAGCTGAGGGGAGGTACTGTCCTCTTGAGAAGGAAGTTAAGTTCTTTACATATTTTCAACTTTACAAGTAAGTCCTCACTCCCAAACCAGAAGAACTAAGAACTGAATACAAAACAGATCTCGGTCAGTTTTTCGACTCTGGTCTCAGGAGGAGTTGTGCCGAGAGCAGGCTGCAGTAAAACTGGTGGGGTGGGGAAGTGCTCTGACTTGGCCTGGGCTGGTCCCTCCCAGGAGTTATTCAGCTGTAGTCTTAAATGTTTTTTGGGCATTATTTGATGCTGGTTGATTTGTTTGCATTATGCAAGCCACCCACCCTCTTCACTGTCGTGATACTGCGAAAATCAGGACTTTTTGTTACTTTGTCCCCCGTAAAATAACAAACTACGCCCCTGAAGGAGACATCCTCATTTAGATATCTTGGGGTCTGGCTGGACCAACACCTCAATGTCTCAGTACATGTTGACGCCATCCTGAAGAAACTGCGCCCCAAGCTTGGAGCCCTGTACAAGAATCGTAGTTACATCCCACTGCCCGCGAGGTGAGAACTTGTTCAGAAGACGATTCTCCCCATTTTTGACTACTGTGATGTAGTCTATGGTGCTGCTCCTAAATCTTCCCTGACCAAATTGGACACTCTCTTTAACTCCTTCTGTCACTTCACCCTATGCCCCTTTTCAGACTCATCACTGCGACCTTTATCAAGTCTTAGCTTTTCCCTCATTGTCTAACCATTGACTGTCCCACTGTGCCAAACAGACCTCCAAATTCTGGCTTGGTGAATTATCCTCCTACCTGTTATTCTCTCTTTCTACCCCTTCCCCCCTTCTCATTCCCTGAGATCTAATGACATGTGCACCTTGTTGGCCCATCGCTGTTCTACCCTCATTGGCTAGTCTGGCATATCCCACCACTTCCCTAAAATCTGGAATGCTCTACCCCCACAACTACGCCACTCTTCATCCACAGACTCCCTTGCTACTGCACTTCACAAATTCCTCTACCCCAGCTGCACCTGCTTTAATCCTCCTTAATTTCCCCATTACTTACTCCTATTCACCAGCTCCTCGACCCCCATGCAGGGTTCTCAGCATCCTGAAGGGGAATTAGGTTGCTGGCTGCAAATCTGCATCCACTCTCTCAGATGCACCTGCACAATTTTTCCTTACTCCTCCTTCCTTTTTTTACTTGCTTACACCTCAACCCCCTTGCAGGGTTCTCAGCATCCTGAAGGGGAATTAGGTTGCTGGCTGCAAATCTGCATCCACTCTCTCAGATGCACCTGCACAATTTTTCCTTACTCCTCCTTCCTTTTTTTACTTGCCTACACCTCAACCCCCTTGCAGGGTTCTCAGCATCCTGAAGGGGAATTAGGTTGTTGGCTTCTCTCTGCTTCCGATTCTCCATTAATCTTTGCTCTAGCTTGTCAGCTCCTTGCTCCCCTTGCAGGGTTCTCCACATCCTGAAGGGGGATTTAGGTGTTGGCTGGCTTCCCTCCCAACCCCTTACTCCTTTCTCCTACTCACCTCCTCTCCAGCACTTCTTAGCTAACTCGCTCCCTATCTATCAATGGTAATTGCCTTCTCCCTCTGGACTACAACAGGAGCTCTTGTTTACTGCATACTGCTTACAGACCTAGCACTTGGTACATACTTGCACTATGATTGTTTTTGTTGCATACTGCTCTGTCAGCATTATTGTATCATGTTCTGGGACCACCCATTGGCTGTATTAATTTAGTAAGCTATATAGTCTGTGCTACTTCCAATTGTAATTGTAAGTGTAATCAATATTGTCTAAATGCTATATCCTAATTGTAACTGTTCTTACAGTTTATTATCTGTTTACTATCCATTGTCTAACCCTCATTGTACACCCCCCAGGTCGCACCGGGAGATGAACAACTTGTTGTTTAGTGTGTCTTCCTGGTGAAACATTTCAGTAAATAAATAAAATTTATCATATTTTCATGTGTTTTTTTGATGTGTGAAGCTGTGAGTTCCTGTGCCTGAGATCGCACCTCCGATGCACAAAATGGCTCCTTTGAGCTGTATTAACAGTATATGCACTTTGTTTATATGGGGGACTTCCAGAGCAACCTTTCAGACTGTGCCCCCTTTTATTTAATTGAATTTTCTTTGAGCCAGTCCCTACAATCAGTTCCCCTGGCACTTATCGCCTGCCAACTAAAAGTAAAAGGAATTTTATCTGGTTGATCCTGCCTCAAGAGGAGCGCACGATGTGTCTCCCTCTCGGTGCTTCACAAAGCAGGTGCAGTAACTAGGCCAGAAGGCTGACTTCCAACTGGCTGGAGAGTGAGATGGTGTCCTGCAAGCAGACTAAGGGTATCTTTGGTGAGTGCCAGTGCGCTCACTCACACTCCCTCTCACTCAGATTTTGGTGCTCTTAGCACCCACATCTGCCACTCTGTCTTTCTTTTATTTTACCACAGAGTAACCTTTCTTATCATGGGAGCAATTCTTTTAATAACAACAAAAAACATTTAAGTAACCACAGGCAACACAAGCAGACCAAATTACTACTGGACCACCAGTGATTGTGTCAGTAGTCAGGGAGATTGCTTACTAGCCCACTGGTCACCAATATTGCCATTTACCAATATTTTAACAGAAATAGTATTTTTTTTGCATAAAAACTCTGCCAGTCACTATACTATGAGGAAAACTGCATGTATGTGAGGAAAGCCAGGACCAGGAGTCCTTTTCAACTTCCACCCTGCACTGCATCCCACTATTTTCAACTAATGATATGCTCATGCTGTTCTTGTAGCTAATTCTATATAAAACTGCTGATTTTTTATGTGGTACAATTATGGATTCTAAATCTCAGTTTTTATCACTGCAGGGGCCACCCTACATCAAACTAGCAGCTCCTGCCTACTCTGGGTCTCGAACCTGCATCCTAAACTAATTATTTTTAAATACATTAAAACTACTTATCTATCCCTATTCCCTTGGTGGAATAATCTCTCTAGGCTGTTGCAACCTGTTATGATTAACTCCAGGTATTTTTCCTGCTTGGTGGTCAGCCATACTACTTCACTCATATGCAGCCTGCCCCTGGGTTTCCGTGCCCTAAGTGCATTATTTTGCACCTTTTTGCATTGAAACCCAGCTGCCATACTCTTGAACACTCCACTAGTTTTCTTAGGTCTCTGCTTATCCTTTCCACACCCCCCCCCGCAGAGTGTCCACCCTACTGTAGATTTTGGTGTTGTCCAGAATGAGGCAGACCTTCCCTTCCAGCTCCTCTGCAATATCACTTATAAAGACATTAAAGAGCACTAATCCCTGAGGCACTCTGGTGGTCACCCTCCCTTCCACAGAATGAACTCCATTTACCACCACCCTCTGTCACCTATCCCCTAACAAATTTCTTATTCAGTTTACTACCTTTGAACCCACTCCTAAGCTACCCAGCTTGCTTACTAGTCTCCTAGGTGGAACAGTGTCAGAAGCCTTTCTGAAATCTAGGTAGGTCACATCCACTACCCTGATCCAAATCCTTTGTCACCCAGTCAATGAAGTCTATCAGATTCATTTGACATAACCTCCCCTCTGTGAAGCCATGCTGCCTCAGGTCATGTAACCCACTGGATTCCAGATATTCCATAATAATTTTCTTCAGCAGTGATTCTATTAACTTTCACACCACTGATGTCAGGCTGACTCAACTATAATTGCCAGCTTCCTCCCTGCTACCACTTTTGTGTAGTGGGACCATATCCACCCTCCTCCAGTCCTCCAGAATCATACCTGTTTCCAGTGAACTGTTAAATGGAACTGTCAAAAGTAGAGACAGTATTTCTCAGAGCTTCCTCAGTACTCTTGGATGCATCCCATCTGGCCCTATTGCTTTGTCCTTCTTCAGATTAGCAGGTCACATACAGGACTCTCACCTCTGAAAAAGGAGTGTTGTCCATCCCCTCCCTCCAAAGTTTCTGTTACTTTTTTGTGGCCCCTCCCCTTCCCCTTCCTTGGTGAATACTGAACAAAAGTGTTTGTTCAGGCTGTCTGCCTTTGGTCCCCCTCAGCACAGTCGCCCTCTTCCTTTTAACCTTAAAATCCCACCCTTAACACTGCATAAAATTAACGACAAGGTCCCATGTAGAGAGGACAGATGAAATTTCCACTATTAAAAGTAAGCCTGGATAAATAATTGGCTAGACAACAGGACGCAAAGGGTAGTAGTATATGGAGTACACAGTGAAGAAAGGAGGGTTACTAGCGGGGTACCGCAGGGTTCAATACTGGGACCAGTCCTTTTTAATGTCTTTATAAGTGACATTGCAGAGGAACTGGAAGGAAAAGTATGTCTCTTTGCAGATGACACAAAGATCTGCAACAGGATTGATACACAAGATGGAGTGGAAAGGATGAGAAGGGACTTGACAAGGTTGGAGGAATGGTCAAATGTACGGCAGCTCAGATTCAATGCAAAGAATGCAAGGCAATGCACATGGGAAACAAAAACCCAGGGAAGCGTACACAATGGGGGTGAGATACTGACAACAGTAAAATAGAAATGGACCTGGGGTAATTATATCAGATGACCTAAAGGTGGGCAAGCAATGTGAGAAGGCAGTAAGGAAGGCTGGGGATACTGGGATGCATAGGAAGAGGCATCAATAGTAGAAAACAGGAAGTTGTTATCCCTCTGTACAGACAGTTGGTGAGACCCTATCTGAGTACTGTGTGCAGTTCTGAGACCCCATCTCAACAAAGACATAGACAGAGTGGAGGCTGTCCAGAGAAGGGCAACCAAAATGGTGCAGGGTCTGCACCAGAAGACATACGAACAAAGACTAAAGGAGCTTAATATGTATACCCTTGAGGAAAGAAGGGAGAGAGGGGACATGATAGAAACATTCAAGTACATCAAGGGAATTAACAAAGTCCAAGAGGGTAGCATCTTCCAGAAAAAGAGATGTGCAAGAACAAGGGGGCACAATTTGAAGATAGAGGAGAGATGGCTCAGAGGTAATGTGAGGAAGTATTTTTTCACTGAGAGGGTTTTGGATGCATGGAACATCCTCCCTGAGGAGGTCGTGGAATCAAGAACAGTGGGGGACTTCAAGAATGTATGGGACAGGCATAAGACAGTCCTAGTGGGGGGTAGGAGGAAGTAAGCTGTTGGTTAACTAGGATCTGCAGCTTATCTGTTAGGTAGGAAAATGGGCAGACTAGGTGGGCCAAGTGGTCCTTATCTGCCGTCAAATTCTATGTTTCTATGTAAGCCTAGAATGAGTACATAATCCTAGGTAACACAAGACTTTTGATGATTTTGATGACAGAAAGCTTGCCATATTGATGAATGTGTAGCAAAACAACACACACTTTTGTTTGTACAGATGGTTGAACAAAAGCATCTCAGGTCGCAGATATCCAGAGAGGAAAATATAAGTGCAAAAGGGCAAAGTAAAATAAAATGTAACCCAGTATTTATGAGATAATGATAGATAAGTATTGTAGAAGACATTTTGGTATATAAGAAATTAATTATAAGTTATTGTGATGTTTTGTTGTATTTGTTTTTATGTTAAGAAAAATCTTCAGTATAAATTTAAGTAAAAAACCAAACACACATGCAATGTAATTTTATTTCTTTTACACTGGGGGGGGGGGGAATTCATAAAACAATCCCCAAAAGTTCTGTAGCTGCAAAAAACAAGCATTTGTAAATGCCGAATGTTCACTTGCAGGTATTTGCATTGGTGTTTGGCATTTATGCAGTCCCCCCAAGTTGTATCCATGTCCCTTTAGCATGACTTTCCCAACAGAGTACCTCTCTGCAACTCCTCTTGCATCTGATCAACATTTCACCCTCATACTGAGGGAGAGGCATCACCAGTAGAAAACAGGAAGTTATTATCCCTCTGTACAGACAGCTGGTCAGACCCATCTGGAGTACTGCGTGCAGTTCTGGAGACCCAGTCTTCGCAAAGACATAGACAGGATGGAAGCTGTCCAGAGGAGGGCAACTAAAATGGTGCAGGGTCTACACCAGGAGACATATGAAGAGAGACTAAAGAAGCTTAATATGTATAGCCTTGAGGAAAGGAGGGAGAGGGGACATCATAGAAACTTTCAAGTACCTCAAGGGAATCAACAAAGTCCAAGAGGGTAGCATCTTTCAAAAAGGTGTGCAAGAACAAGGGGCACAATTTGAAGATAGAGGGGGGCGGCTCAGAGGTAATTTAAGGAAGTATTTTTTCACAGAGGGTTGTGGATGCATGGAACGGCCTTCCGGAGGAGGTCGTGGAGTCAAAAACAGTGGTGGAATTCAAGCATGCATGGGACAGTCATAAGGCAATTCTAGGGGATGGAGGTAGGAAAAAGTAGGCTGCTGGTTAACTAGGATCTGCAGCTTATCCAGTAGGCAGGGAAATGGGCAGACTGGGTGGGCCAAGTGGTCCTTATCTGCCATCAAATTCTATGTTTCTATGTTTCTATACTTCTTAAGCGTCTGTCTTAGGAACCCTAATGTCCTGGGCATGCTCAAGGGTACGTGTGGAAACTGCGGAACCCACTCTTGTAACACAGTCATTTTCTGGAATTATTTCACCAAATTTTCTTGTCACCTTTGGTCATGAACACTGTCACTATGATTTTCTTACTGTGTACTGAACACTGATGTCCCACAGTGACTGCGCTATTCTGCGCCGTAACTGTGAAAACACATTTTAGCCAGGATGTGAAAAATGACAGCTGTACTGTTCATAAGGAGGTGTGGAAAAATGCAAATGTTGAAAATCTGGAGTGAAAATATGATAAATTCGCAAAGTTAAGAGCGCAGGTGGAAACTGCACAACGCACGCTTGTAAAACAGTCATTTTTTGGAATTTTTGCACTGAATTTTCAACATAGGCATTTTAGGATGTCTGCTCAAGAACAGTGTCACTGTGATTTTCTTACTCTGTACCGAATATGATTTCCTACAGCGGCCGTGCTATTGTACGCTGGAAGTGCGAAAACACATTTCGGCCAGGATGTGAAAAATGACAGCTGTACTGGCCATTAAGAGATGTGGGAAAATGGCAATGTTAAAAATCAGGAGTGGAAATATTACAAATTCAAGAACTTACGAGTGTGCGTAGAAACTGCGCAATGCACACTTGTAACACAGCCATTTTATGGACTTTTGCCACCAAATTTTCAACATAGGCATTTTAGGACCTCTGCTCATGAACAGTGTATACAAACACTGATTTCCAGCAGTGACCACGCTATTCTGCGCCAGAAGCGGGAAAACACATTTTGGCCAGGATGTGAAAAATGACTGTTCATAAGGAGGTGTGGAAATATGCCTGTGTTGAAAATCTGGAGTGAAAAAAGTGAAAATATTACAAATTCGCGAACTTATGAGTGTGCGTGGAAACTGCGCAATGCACGCTCGTAAAACAGTCATTTTAATTTTTTATTATTTCACCATATTTGCAACACAGGTTTTTTGAGAGCCGACATTATGAACACCGACACAGTCATTTTGCTAATTGGTCCCGACAGGTGATTCCATGCAGTGACCATGAAATCACCTTTCAGGACCGAATAACGCCATGACAGTGACTGAATTTATGAGACTGGGTGTCAAGAACCCCATGTTGAAAATTTGGTGCCAAAAGTTGCAAAAATGGCCGAGATATCCACCTAAGTTGGAAAAACCCTATTTTTGCCATTATGCAGCTTACCGACATTTCCTCAGTCCTTGGTCGGCTTTGAAGAGTGCAGACATATTCTGTCCACTGAAGATCATTGCGCCAGGCTCCGAGTAAGTGTGAGTAAGAGGTGTAGGGGAGGTAGGTGTGCAGAGGTGGAGCATGGGTTGGCAGAGGCAAGAGACTCACCGAGGGACTGTTTTCTTGTTTTACAGGAATTAAAAAAACAAAAACAACAAAAGGATGTTATTGACACACTGGGGTGGGCTCCCAGCATGCCACCTATATGAGGATGTGTGTGTGTTGAGGTGGGTGCTCAGAATGTCAGTGCTAGTTGCAGGGGCGCGAGGACAGGAATTAAAAAAAACAAACAACGAATGCTTTTGGTACACTGGGGTGGGCTCCCAGCGTGCCACCTACATGTTTTTTGGGGGAGTGAAGCGGGCTGGGAATGGGCACCCCCACTGGCCATACAGTGTGTGTGTGTATGGGGTGGGGGGGAAGTATGAGCATGCTGGCATGGGCTCCCAGCATGCCAACTGTTTTTTTTTTTGGAAGGGGGGGGCTGCAGCGGACAGGGGATTGGACACCCCCGTCAGACACACAGTGTGCTGGGGGGTGCATGAGCTGAGGGGGACTGGGCACCCCCCTCGGTATACAAGGTGGGGGCTGGGTAGAACAGTAAGGAGGGAGGGGAGGACATTAGCAGAGGGAGGAAGTGGGAGGGATTTCATGCCGAGCTGTGCATGACAGCAGTTCAGCTGACGTGGTATGCTAATTGCTTACACGCCACCACCGCTGATTGCAGCAGACCTTTTTTTAGAAGTGAAGACCAACACAGCTGAACTGCTGTGATACATAGCTCAGGTTGTATTGGTCCAGTAGGGTTGCGCCTGCTACACTGAGCACTGCACTGGGGAGGAGGATCACACACTTTCAAAAGTCATACTGTTGCAAGACGTTTCTTGTGCATGTGCGCAAGCGAACGTAAAAAGGAGAAATTGCTCCGAGTGTTATACACAAAACATCCACAGCTGTGGAAAAAATAAACCATGGACTGTGGAAAAAAGTGCAGCTGTGGACATTCCTGAAGAAAAAAGTCATTGATATGTATGGCACATCTCCTTAAAGGCTATTCTCATGCAGTGTTTTTTCTGCAGTTGTGGAAAAAATGTTGCACACATGAGAGTGAGGGGTAGCACTCCCTGAGCAAAATGCAGTGCTCCAACAATTGAAATGCAATTATAGTGAAGGTCAGGCATGTGTAATGGCAAACCAGTGGGCGTATATCAGTGGCAGTTGTTACAGCAACACTAGCACACACAGTCATTGAAAGACATCAAACAACAACAACCAGACCCAATGCAGCCCATAAAGGAACCCCACAGGCAGTAGAGACTGAACAGCCTGCAGTGAGTGCTGCTGCAGCAGGCAACAGAAACACTCCAGGGAGACACACAACCGTCAGTTACAGACAGCAACTGTGGTGCATGGTTTTGCTGGTACTAGTAGTGCTGCAGTGGTCCCAGTTGTGGGAATGATTGCTGGTCTCTCTGTGTGTACTTTCAGCTACATCTGTGGCAAGAGTGTCAAAGTTTGCTGCTCCAGCTAATATGGATCATCTGTTGTTGTGCCTCCTAAGCCTTTTCTGCAGCTGTGGATCCACAGTTGTGGATTTTCAGCATGTGCTGAATTTCTGCAGCTGCTGAATTTCCGCAAACGTTGGGTTTTTTAGGATTTCTGCATGTACACAATTCTTCTATCAGAATATCCCACACCAGCATTTCCACAGTGCTACAGGACTTTTTCCCACAGCTGTGGGAGTTTTGGCTGTCTTTGTGAATCCAGCCCCCTATCGCTGTAGCCTAGGGTACAGTACTGAAAAAGCAAACAGAAAGCTAAACAAAGGAGAATAATTTCAACAATATATAAATAATCCCATCAAGCAGCATACTCCTTGCTAGCTAATTCCAGTAGTAAAACAAACCAATAAACAAATTAGCTAAATTAAATTAGATCGGGCAATAAACAAGATTAAGAAGATGATACTTCAGAGCCCCTTTGAAGGCTGCATCATGCTGGTAGCTCTAATATGGGCAGGTAAAGCATCCTATAACACAGGCACAGCCACCATAAATGATCTGTCACTGGAAAGCCTCAACAGTGCGTGGAGAACAAAGTGGTATGGAGTGATGAGGGCGGACTGTGGTAAGTGTGATCAGCAGCCAGACTATATAGGGTCTTGTATACAACAACCATATCTTGCACCTGACACACCACCAAATGGGCAGCCAGTGCAGTTCATGCTGTACCACAGGGATAAAATCTCTACGGGAGGTCCAAGAGACCAAGTGGGCTGCCACATTCTGGACCAGCAACAGGAGGTGCCTCACACTCCCAGATAACATTGGGTTGAGAGCATTGCAGTAATCAAGCCTGGATGTGACTAAGAAATGGACTGTCATCACCAGGCCACCAGACACTAGAAACAGTTTGATCCGAGCAATGTTTCAAAGATGGAAAAAGCCACTACAAACAGCCATTAACACCTGACTATCCAAGGTCAGCTTTGAGTCCATAGCCATCCCCATATTCCTAACTATTTCCACAGTTCCAAGGGCAGCATCATTTAGAGATGGCAGCCAGGTGTTTCTCACTGTCATATTCTACCCTCAGTGTCCTGGTTTGATACTCATCACCTCAGTTTTGCCTGGGCTAAGACTCAACCAGTTGAAGGCAATCCAACCATTGATCTCTTTTAGGCAATAATACAGAACAAACCCAACATTTGTCCTGTCAGAAGCACATAATAGGTATAACTGGGTATCATCTGTATAGCAATGAAACTCCAAACCATACCATCTAATGATCTCACCCAATGGCAACATGCACACGTAAACAAGACAGGCGCCAGGATCAAACATTGAGGCACACCACAGTCCAAAGCAGCTGTTTCAGAGATGAAATTACCCAAGACAACATATTGCATTCTTCTGGAAAGGTAGGAGTCAAACCAGTAGAAAACAGCACTGGTGAGATCCACATATTGCCTTAGGCATTACAAAAGCACCCTAAGGTTGACCGTGTCAAATGCCATTGACAGGTTAAGAAAGATAAAAATGGAATGATGCCATTTATCTCTCACTATGAGATCATTGAACATCTCAATGAGTGCTGTCTCAGTGCTGTGACAAGGATGAAATCCTGACTGAAAAGGGTCATAGACATTATACTTTTCCAGGTGAGCCTCCAACTGCATCACCACCACCGTCTCGATCACCATCCCCAGATAGGGAGGTTTAGACACAGTCCTGTAGTTTAAGAAAATTCCATTATCTAAAGATGGTTTATTTAGGAGGGGCCTTACCATCGCCCTTTTTAAAGCTGCTGGGAAACCCCCCACCCTCAGAGATAACCTGGCAATCTCTGAAATAAATGGACCAAGCCCTTCCCCCAGATGCAGCCAATAAGCAGTTAAGTGGGTTCTGAATCCAACTGACACTAAATTAGATGCAGTCCCGAGATCACCCAGAGCACTTCATTCATGACTGGCACAGCTCTACCTAACTCAACTCAACTCAATCTTTATTTATAAAAAGCACCTTTCTAAAACCAAGGCGCTTGTACAGCAATAAATAATTAAAATACAGCAATAAATAAAACAACAGGTTAAAACCAATAAACAATAGCGGCATTAAAAATCAGAATACACTAGGCTGAACAAATGAGTTTTAAGGGCAGCTTTAAAACTTTGGATGGTCAGGCAATCTCGCACCCGACAAGGTAGAGAATTCCACAGGGTCAGGGCCATGAAACTAAATGACCTGGCCTCAGATAGAAACATAGAAACATAGAATTTGACGGCAGATAAGGACCACTTGGCCCACCCAGTCTGCCCATTTCTCTACCTAATGGGTAAGCTGCAGATCCTAGTTAACCAGCAGCCTACTTCTTCCTACCCCAACCCCCTAGAATTGCCTTATGACTGTCCCATGCATGCTTAAATTCCACCACTGTTTTTGACTCCACAACCTCCTCTGGAAGGCTATTCCATGCATCCACAACCTCTCTGTGAAAAAATGCTTCCTTAAATTACCTCTGAGCCGCCCCCGTCTATCTTCAAATTGTGGCCCCTTGTTCTTGCACACCTCTTTTTTTGAAAGATGCTACCCTCTTGAACTTTGTTGATTCCCTTGAGGTACTTGAAAGTTTCTATCATGTCCCCCCTCTCCCTCCTTTCCTCGAGGCTATACATATTAAGCTCCTTACATCTCTCTTCATATGTCTTCTGGTGTAGACCCTGCACCATTTTAGTTGCTCTCCTCTGGATAGCTTCCATCCTATCTATGTCTTTGCAGAGACTGGGTCTCCAGAACTGCACGCAGTACTCCAGATGGGGTCTGACCAGCTGTCTGTACAGAGGGATAATAACTTCCTGTTTTCTACTGGTGATGCCTCTCCCTATGCATCCCAGTATCCCCCAGCCCTCCTTGCTGTCCTCTCACATTGCTTTCCCACCTTTAGGTCATCTGATATGACTACCCCTAGGTCCCTTTCCATTTTTGTTGTTAGTATCTCACCCCCCACTGTGTACTCTTCCCCTGGGTTTTTGTTTCTCAGGTGCATTACCTTGCACTTCTTAGCACTGAATCTAAGCTGCCATACAAACAGACCCCGGGAAACTCTAGCAATAACCTAGCATGGCCAATCACCTATACATCTCTGGACTGATAAGCCTGCCCATGGCTGGCCACATGAGGAGGCCCTGCTCCAAATGGACAGCACTTTGGACCTAAAGAACCAATTTAACTCATTGCACTTCTCAGCAGAAAAAACATCTTAGACTTTAGGAAGGGGATAATTAATCAAACTGCCCACACTGCAAAAAAGTGGAGTCAGTCAGTTCTTCCCAACGGCAATCACCCTTAACAAGAACTCTGTCTTTTTCATGGTGATTGCCCTCTGATACGCACCATAGTGAGATTTCAGAGCCAGTCTGTCCTCCAAGGAATGGAATCTCTGCCAGGAATGTTCCAACCTCTGTCACTTAGTCTTCGCATGCCTCAGCTCCTCACAGTACCGAGGGGAGCTGTGGTAGGAAATCAAGGGATGAACACAGTTAGTTGCTATGGAGTCAAGAGCAGCAGAAAGAGCCACATTATAGCTCTCCACTGCCCCCTCGATCCATCTCACACAAGCTGACATCATACTCAATGGGTCCAAAGCTACCAACAGTTTGTACGGCTCCAGATTTTTGTTAGGGTGGTGGTGGACTATTTCTATTGGGGGGGATAAAATGGGGGACAAAACAATGAACAATATAGCACGATGAGCGGACAAAATGACTAGATCAACAATGACTTCACTAATGTCATGCCTGATGAGAAGATCAAGTCCAAGCCAAGTCTGTACTGGTGGATTCCAATGGCAACAGACTGTAATAGGCTCACCTGTGTCATCTTCTGAAGGAACTGCTGATGAAAATACAAGGCTTTGTCACTGACTCGGGCATTAAAATCCCAATAACAATAACAATTTGTCTCAAAGTCTCCAACACCAGGTTGGTGAAGAAGTCTATCAGTTCCTGCAGAAACTCACTCATGCTTACTGGTGGCTGGTACACAAGAATGATCTGGCAACCTGCAGCTGGCCCACCTCTAACAGCTACATATTCAAATGACCTGGTCTCTCTCATGGGGCATGCCACGAGTCCTTTAGTGGATCTAAAGCAGATGGCCACCCCGCACCTTCTGTGCTGCTGTCTCAGGTCAGAGCCGGAGTCACCCTCAGCCAGCTTTCCATGATACAAACTAGGTCAATCGAGGAGCCCTCAATAAAACATTCTATTACTCCAAGACCAAGCGTTGCAAAGCATGACCCAAAGGGAAGGGCAGAGCCGGTCGGTTGTGGAAGTCTACGAAGTCACAATGCAATGCTCTTAATTAATAAGGCAAGAGACATATCTTGAGCCCCATTACCTTGCATTAAATATTTGTTGTTTTACTAACTCAGATTTGATTCTAATGGAAAAAGTGAGCACTTTGGAGTAAACAGCAAAAAAGGGAAAAAAAATACAAAATTAGACACCTGATACACTTGAAGAGCATGGTGCCTTGCACATTTTACTTTAATGTTATAGCCATTTTTATTTTATTAAGTATGCTGCCCTTTGCTTTTATAAAATACTCACAACAGTTTAAGTTTCCAATCACACTAGCTGAGCACCCAAACCTTACAATAACACTCCTCAAGTGTCAAGGCCTCATATTCAAATGCAGATATTTGTAGGTGTGTCCGTGCTGATGGGTTCCAGTGGCAACAGCCTGTGTTAGCCCCAGCTGTGTTATCTGCTGAAGGAACTGCTGAGCAAAACACTAGACTTTGTTATCGACCCAGGCATTAAAGTCCCCAAAAACAGTCAGTCTCGAAGTGTCCAGCATGAGGTCGGCAACAAAGTCTGTCAGCTCCTGCAGGAACTCACTCCCATGCCCTGGAGGCCAGTACACAAGAATGATCCAGCAGCCTGCACCTGACCCACCTCTAACAATCACACATTCAAACAACCTGTTCTCTCCCATGAGGCATGCCGTGAGTCCTAAAGTTGTTCAAAAACAGATTGCCACCCAGTCCCCTCTGCAGTCCAGCCTTAGCACTATGCCACAGTCAGCTCCCAACCAGGTTTCTGTGATAACAACTAGGTCATCCAAGGAGTCCACAACATAATTTTCTATCACCATTGTTTTATTCCTCATAGATCTAGCATTACAAAATATTGTTTGAAGAGGACAGGCAGAGCAAACTCACTCCTGTGTCCCGGAGACCAGTACACAAGAATGATCTTGCAGCCTACATCTGTCCCACCCCTAACATCCACACATTCAAATGACCTGTTCTCTCCCTTGGGGCATGTGTGAGTCCTTAAGCAGATGTTAAACAAATAGTCAACCAACCCCCTCTGTGCTTCTTTCTCAGCACAGGGCCAGAGTCAGTCTGTAACCAGGTTTCCATGATACAAACTAGGCCAGCTGAGGAGTCCACAATTAAGCATTCTATCACAATGGCTGCATTTCTCCATGACCAAATGTTACAAAGCATGACCCAAGGGGGACTGTCATAGCCAACCAGTCTGATTATCTCTTGGCTGTTCTTTTCTGGCTGAGCCCTAGCTAGGAAGTCGGGAAGGGAGGACTGTGAAGAAAAGTTGAACAGTTCTGGGACCCTACAAAGTTACAATGAGATGCTCTTAATTAATTAGCCAAGAAACATATCTGGAGTATTAAATATTCATTGTTTTACTAACTCATATTTGAGTCTAATGGGAAATGCAATCACTTTGGAGTAAACAGCAAAACAAATAAAAAAAGAGAATGCAAAGTGAGATACCTGATACACTTGTAGAGCATGGTACCTTGCACATTTGGGGCCCGATTCACAAAGCTTCCAGAATGGCGCAAGGTACTTGTGCCTAAAAGAATCATGCAGGGTGCACCATGTGCCAAAAGATAAGCCAAGAGGGATTCTCAAAGGCAGCCTGCATGAAATGCAGGCTGCCTGCGCCACCCCTGCGCCTAAACATGGTCTGCAATCTGGCACTGGGGGCATGTGGCAGACGCAAGCTGCCACAGTCCCCTAAATGTGATTTGCAGAACTCCTCCAGAAGATGACTTTCTAAGTACCCTTAGACCAGTCAATGCTGGTCTAAAGGTACTTAGAACAAAATCCTCTGGAGAAGTGTAGCCCATTGGGGCACTGTGCCATGGTCACCCAACACACACACACCCAGCCCTGACATAAGAAAATTAAACAACCCTGGTGGTCTAGTGGAACCTCCCCCTGCCCCAATATGCCTGGTACCCCATTTAAATTAATATTGTACCCTGGTGGTCTAGCAGTCCCTCCCCCTGCCCTGATATGGCCAGTATTTGCTTTCAAATACATATAATACCCTTGTGATCTAGTGGCACCCCCCAACCTCCCCACTGCCCCAATCCATACCCCTGAGAGAAGGGCAGACACTCTCTCTCCTCTCACCACTGTAGCCGGGAGCTGACTGAACTGTCATTGAGAGCATGTATTATAATACAGTACACGAATGTGTGTGTACTGTATTAAAATACAAGCGCACACTGACAGTTCAGTCAGTGCTGACTGTGGTGGTGAGAGGAGGGGTGTGCCGTCTCCAGCTCGGGGTATGGGTTGGGGGGATGGAGCGGGGTGGGCACTACATGCCAGGGTGTGGGGTGGATGGGACCACTAGATCACCAGGATTTTTTATTTTTTTATTTTTTTTTTTATTGTTAAAGATTTTTTTTTTTCAAAAGCAAAACATCATACATTACATGAAGACAAAACAGAAAACCAAGTATTACCTACAGGAGAAGCATGTCATTAGGGTGGAGTATGCTTGGCCCACATAAACAAAACACAATGAACTTTAAACTGAAGCAGTAAGATATATTGGGAGGGCTTTTAAGCCTGAGGTTCAATGGGCAGAGCAAATACCTCACTCCCCCATCAAGCTTATAAGGCCACTCATCCTGGGCCTCCCCTGGATTCTTTTCTTGCTGCAGCTGGATGCTCCATCGGCTGTTCATTCTCTCTGTCCTGTTCCCTCATTTGTTTTGCCTCCCCTGTGTCATCCTGCTGCCTCCTGCTGTTCATCTGTCACTCTCTCCTTCTCTGCTCCTTTTCAATTGCCATCATTCTGTTTGCCTGTCCCCCTCCTTTTATTCCTCTCTTTTTCTCCCCTCGCTCCTCTGTTTAGCATGCCTGCCACTTGCACAACTGTCTGGTCTTGTCTACCACTTCTCATGTTCCCTCTGTTCCTCCCATTTTCTTCTCCTACATGTCGCCTCGCCCTGTCCACAAGCATCAATCGACCTGTTGCTTGAGTTAAGTCATGTAATGTACTTCATGTTCACGTCTTGTTTGGAACTCTGTTGCCACAGGGCATTCTTGTAAAGGCAGCATTTCTCCCTCAGTCACTTTGTTCACTTTGTAACACAAAAGACCACCAATGAAAGGAGCTGTTATTGTGATGTGTTGTGGACACTCACATCGGTCAGCTGGACGTTCATGAAGGAAGATGCTGGCTTATATTTGTTGCAGCTTAGTAGTGCATGTCATAGAGCAATCATTTCCCTGAAGTTTTGACTTGGAGTGAACATTTATTTGGAGACATGGAGAACATCGTTAATTTGTACGGGGCTGCTAGGGGAACAGGTGACTACACTTTGTTGCTCACGTCAGTTTCTTTTTCAAATCAGTCAGTCAGCCAATCAATAACCACAGATATGTGCTGTTATCTTTATGAAATTATTGTTACTGAGTGTGACAATAGATCATCGTTCATGAGAGCCCTCAGTAAATCATGTAGTACAGTCCTAGAGGCTGTCCCGCATCCATCGAACAAAAGTAGTGTTGATCTTATTTGGATTAGGCACAGAATTTTTTCGATGCAAATTTCTTTTCCATTGTTATGTTCCCCTTGCGACACATCAGAACATGCTGTATTTCAACGAACAACTGCTGTAGTTGCACTGGCCCCTAGTATGCATTTCTTTTATTTTCATACATCATAGCTTTCCCTTTCATGTTATAATCAAAATCTATATGCGGAAACAAATGCAGCTCATAGTGAGCTTCGATACTGTGTAACCAAGAAGTTGACATCATTAAGTCCTGGCTATTTGAGGAAATGATCTGACAGTCTTTTAGAGAATTAGTTGTGTTTTGCATTTTCCTGCTTTAAACTTGGATTATTTATGCTAGTATCACTCCCACAATGTTGTTCTTACAATAGACTGGAAAACTGCAAATTGCATTCAAGCATTTCCAATATGGACCCTAACGTGGCTGCGGCCTTTCCTGTTTCCAGCTTCTGTGGACAGAGGTAGGCAGTTTGTTTGGACGGTCGTGGCACAGCACTCTGCATGGAGATTTGCTTTCCTTGTGCACTCTATGCTGTATATTTATAACAGTAGGACATTTTGCCTGTTACATGATTTAGAATATCAGTGGAGTCGAAAGCTCAGGAAACTTTAAAGTTACTTCCTTTGTATCAAAACAATGTTCACGTCTTTTTAGTTTAGAAGATACCTGCTTTTTAAGTTAATTTCTTGTTCTTGTAGTGATACTAAAGGATGCATTTTGACGTTCGCTTGCGCGCATGCGCAAGGAACGTCTTGGGAGAATTGGACACTTTGGAGGTGTGCCCCTCCTGTGCAATCCCCTGATCCTTTGAGCAGGCATGGCGGTCCTGCACCAATCGATGCGGTGCTGTATGACAGCGGTGGTCTTCTCTTCAAAGAAAACCACCGCTGTGTGCTGGCAGCGCCATGCCTCTGGGATCTTTTGGTGCTATGCTGGGAGCCTACCCCAGCGTGGCAAACGTCCTGCATCATTCTGCCGATGGGGGTGCCAATCCCCATCGGCTCCACCTCCCCAAACAACCTTCCCTGCTGCCACGCTGGGAGCCCACCCCAGCATGGCAAATGTCCTGCGTCGTTCGCTGACAGGGGTGCCCAATCCCCGCCGCTCCACGGCCCCCAGCCATCCTTCTGCCACGCTGGGAGCCCACCGCAGTATGGCAAACATCCCGCCGTTTTTTTTTAAAAACCTGTAAATTAAAACGGTCCCACGGGCGCTTTCTCCTGGCTCCCCTCCCACAACCTGCACCCACCCACTGCGCACCCTGCCTCCCCACACCCCCCCTCACCTAATACTTACCTCTGGAGCTCGGTGCGACGATCATCGCTGGACCGGGAACATGTCAGCACTCTTCAAAGCTGACCGCGAACTGAGGAAATGCCGGTAAGCTGTATAATGGGCTAGATGGGGTTTTTTCAACTTTGTTGCACATCTCAGGCATTTTTTGAAATTTTGCACCAAATTTTCAACATGGGGTTTTGGGACCCCTTCTCATGAATTCTGTCACTGTTATGGCGTTATTCGGGCCCGCAGGGTGATTTCGCAGTCACTGCGTGAAATCACCTTTCAGGTCCGATTAATGAAACAACAGTGCCAGCGTTCATAAGGTGGGCTCTCAAAAAGCCTATTTTGAAAATTTGGTGGAAAAATTCCTAAAAATGACCGTTTTACGAGCGTGCGTTGCACAGTTCCTACGCAGGCTCGTAAGTTCGCGAATTTTCAATATTTTCACTCCAGATTTTCAACATTGCCATTTTACCACACCTCCTTATGAGCAGTGCAGCTGTCATTTTTCATCTTGCCCAAAATCGTGTTTCCGTATATGGCGCTTTGATGGCATAGTCGGTGTCACGAACTCAATGTATAGGACACATTAAGAAAATCACAGTGTCACTGTTCATGAGCAGAGATCTTAAAATGGCTATGTTGAAAATTTGGTGAAAAAATTCCTAAAAATGACTGTTTTACGAGCGTGCTATGCGCAGTTCTTATGCACGCTCGTAGGTTTGCGAATTTTCAATATTTCCACTTCAGATTTTCAACATTGCCACTTTACCACATCTTCTTATGAGTAGTACAGCTGTCATATTTCACATCCCACCCAAAATGTGTTTCCGCCCTTGTAGCGCACAATGGCGCAGTCGGTGTGCGAAATCAATGTATGGGACACATTAAGAAAATCACAGTGACACTGTTCATGAGCAGAGGTCTTAAAATGGCTATGTTGAAAAGGTTATGAGCAGTGCAGCTGTCATTTTTCACATCTTGCCCAAAACGTGTTTCCGCCCATGTAGCGCACAATGGCACAGTCGGTGTGCGAACTCAGTTGGGACACATTAAGAAAATCACAGTGTCACTGTTCATGAACAGAGATCTTAAAATGGCTGTGCTGAAAATTTGGTGAAAAAATTCCTAAAAATGACTGTTTTACGAGTGTGTGTTGCGCGGTTCCTCCGCACACTCGTAGGATTAGCAATTTTCAATATTTTCACTCCAGAGTTTCAACATTGCCATTTTACCACACCTCCTTATGAGCAGTACAGCTGTCATTTTCACATCCTACTCAAACGCAGCCCGCCTCATGTAGCGCATAAATGGCACAGTCGGTAAAGAATCAATGTATGGGACACATTAAGAAAATCACAGTGACACTGTTCATGAGCAGAGGTCTTAAAATGGCTATGTTGAAAATTTGGTGAAAAATTCCTAAAATGACTGTTTTTACGAGCGTAGTGCGTAGTTCCTACGTTATCTGTAAGTTTGCAAATTTTCAATATTAGCACTCCAATGACTTCCAAATACCTAAACAGCACATAGAAGCAAGCAACATTCGGCATTGACAAATGTTTGTACTTCTTTGTCACTGATTTTTTTAAGCCATGTCCAAGTGCCAAACACCACTGCAAATACTTGCAAGTGAACGTTCGGCAGTGACAAATGCTTGTGCTATTGTGTATTTTGCAATTCAAGGTCCGTTTCCACAGTGGGTCTTATGTGGCACAGGAATCAATCCCGCTGTAATGTATTGGCTTGTAACAATATTAAACAGTTCAAATAATCTGTGATGTTCCAGACTCCTGGTAGAGCTACTTTACCATGGAAGACCTATACGTTTTCTTTGGGTTTAAGCTGCAACATCTATTTTAGAAGAGAATTTCTAGCATATGAAACACAGACACAATGACAGAAACTTTTCCAACAGATACAGACCACAGGTCCATACAGTCTGCCCAAAAGAGATTCCTATACTCTTACGCCATGGACCTCTGGGTTCTGGGCCCAAACTCAGAGCTACATCTCTCTCATTTGGTACTCTCCCCTCAGAGAGTGCGTCAAAGCAAGGGCCTAGTCTGCAATGCATTTTCTACAGAATGACCTTGTAGCGCTACCATTTGAGATTCTTTTGTGCTTCTCATTCCTTCTGATATATCTACTTTAGGAGGGCCAGAGATTTTGGACGTGCCTTTCATTGAATCATATGCCACCTCTTCGAACCGTGGCCCTCCTGCAGTAATGCTGACAGTACCCTTGGGTGCATTTCAGCTGTATTACTCCAACACTCCCTCTCTGCACTGCTAACAGTGCATCCCTTCCAATGTGGTGGCTTGAAGTCTCAATCAGTACTACCAGCTCTTGCCGTCCTAAAAAGCTGTCTCAGGCATTCCAGCTTGATCAGCTGCCGGCAGCGTCAATCAATGACCAAAAAAAAAATCTCATTCCTCTTCCTCTGCTTCTTTTGGGAGTGTTTCCCTATTCTGCCATTTCCATGCCTGTTCGTATCAGGTTCTCTTAGTATCTCGCACTGGCCTTCAAGGTTTCGCTCTGATCCAGATCTGCAATCAATATTTTTTGGGGGCATGTCTACCATGAATCCTATGCCACCTCATTGAACAGCGGCCCTCCAGCCACACATATTCAGGTTCCTGACTCCCTCTGGTTCCCTTACCTCCTGGTTTCTCTATTTTTCAACACATCTTACCTTAGGGTCTACTCATTCCCATCGTATGATCAAGCTCCTCATCGAACTTCCATGCCTTATTGGCTTCGCAGTCTGCTTACTCACATCGATCATCAAAGTCATCGACCTGCTCATCGCTTAATCGAGCTTTTCCATCCTTGAATCCTATGCTGCCTCATCGAACCTCTTCTTGGCTGACTGCTCTCTACCATCATTCAAGTTCATTTTCAAGTTCATTTCCTGTCTTCTCTTCCTCATTCTTCTCATATCAAACTGCTGTGCTCCTGTGGCAATCATCATCATCAGTCTGCATCATCCTTAGTCTTCTCATGAGCACATCTGGATACCCCTTGCTCCTTTGACTACTACATGGATCTACTCCTTCCCATTGACTACTCGAGCATACCTCTCTCGGGTACCTGCTGCCTCATGTTCCTTCTTCGATCTGCGCTTTCTTTTAGGGGGGGGTTCCCTACTCTGTCATCATCTTCCCTACTCATACACTTCTCTGTAACTAATCCTTCTCTTTAACGACATACATCCTCAAATCAAACATCGTCAGCCTGGAGGGAAGGCGACCTGGGTCTTGGATCCCCAGAGGTTTCCTCCTCAAAGGGGGGTTTTCCTCTCCTCTGTGCCAGTGGGCATAATATTAGTTAGAGTTTGTGCTTTCTTAGGTTAATTAGTTAGGTTCCGCTGTTGGATGGAGGCGGATGGTGGCTCCAGCTTTCCCCTCTCTCCTTAGGAAGTCCGCCCTTATCATCTTCTCAGAATTTATTCATCATCCTCGACACTCGATTGGGTATTCTTTTTGGGCTTCTTCCTAACCTACCTTTAGCTGATGCATTCATTTCCTCGACACCTGTGGGGGGAACCTTCCTCTAGGGTTCCTTGTGTCATACCCCAAGAAGGTGGTATATCCCACAGATAGAGAGGTGGAAAGCCACAACGTAAATCAAAGTCACACAAGCATCATCTCATAAAGATGTGAAAGCACAATTGAACCTATTGTTGCAGGCTTGGCCAAACTTAAAAAAATTAAAACCTCCTTAATACTGAGCTTTACCATGCTTACCCATTCTAACCTGTGGGAGGTCCCTTGTATTCAGGGTACAAAAATGGGCTCCTGTTGTGGCTTACCTTTGCCTGGCTCTGAGAGAGGATCACTGTGCCCCATTTGGAGAAACTTGAAAGGTACTCCTAGGGTCCAGCCTGCAACAGACCAAACAAAACATACACAAAGCACTTATTATCTTCAAGAGATATGAGTGTCAAAAGAACTTTACCACCACTAACACTGATAAATCAGTTAAATGCCAATGTCGCTGTAACCTGCCCATTCCCTTCTGCTGTTTTGCCCCACCTTCCTCCACAGAGGGTGTGGGCTGGGAGGGGTCACTGGACCTGTTAGGGTTCCTTCAGCCTATCCCCTCCCTAGGTTTCAGAAACGTGATAAGGGGTTCCCATACGTCCATATATTGTGGAAGTGAGTTGGCTACCACATGTGTAATTTGGGACAAGTTAGCTGCCTGTATCAAGGCATTGAGCACTTCTGTGAGTGACGGGACCACCTCTGTCCTCCATTTACAGAGTAACAGCCTCTTTATCTGCATACTCAGGATGGCAATTAATTTTTTCTCCTCGTAGGTATAGCTGGGACTCTGTGCATGGATACCTAATAGCAGCAGTCTAGGTTCTGTGGGTACTGGCTTCTGGATGATTTCTGCTCCCACCTCACAAACCTTTTGCCACATTGGATGAATTTTCTGTCATTTCCACAAAATATGGGCAAGGTCTCCTCTGCTAGAAAGACATCTCCAGCAGAGGTCATCTTGGGAGAACTTGGCCCTCTGCAATACTGTCGGGGTTCTGCTCCAGGACTGCAGGATTTTGTTTTGAATTAACAGACTCCTGGTGTCCGGGTAGGCTCTATGGGCCAATTTCAGACAAGAGCTCCACTCCTGCTTTGACATCTGACAACTAAGTGCTTCCTTCCACTTATTTTTGGCCTCCAGGGATTGTGAGGGGACACTTTTTCAGAACTTCGAATATATAACACTGGTCTGGCCTTTTGTGAGGGACAACCATTGCATGAATGGAGAGTTAGGACTGGCACTTTGGTGCTTATGGGTGTAATCCCCTATGGCACTTCTGAGTTGAAGGTATTTCCAGAAGTCTTGAGGGGGGATGCTCCATCTGTCACATAACCCCTGACAGGAGTCCAAAATGGTGGTCTCAGGTGCATAGACATCCTGGAGACACTCCAGGCCTGTTTCGGACCAATTTGCCCAACTGATAGGTCCTTTGCCTATAGTGATGTGGATGTTGCCCCAAAGTGGGGTAAGGCCCAAGGGGGCTTCGTCTGTGTTTAACCTACTATGGAGTCGCTTCCAGTACTGTAGCGAGGGGCCTATTGTGGGTTGAGAGAGGGCCCCTTGTGGGGGAGGATTATACAGCAACAGTGATAGGTTCCTTATCCCACTGTATACCTGTTCTATACCAAGCCACTGTGGAGATGCATGAGTTGGCCTTACAAACCAATTAAGCATTTTGGTAGCCTGGAAAGCCCACTTGTATCCTTCAAACCAGGGAAGACCCCACCCTCCCTCTGTCCAGTGCACCCTTAGCTTATTTCGGCTGTAGTGAGGCTTCTTCCCCTCCCATATAAGGGACCCCAGAATGGCATCTATCTTTATACCTGCAGGATGGTAGCTTCAGGGGGATATGGGAGAGAAAATACATGACCTTTGGTGCTAGCACCATCTTTTTAATTTTTTGTAAACTTTCTTTATTTAAAGAAGATTTTATAATTAAAACAATGACACAACAGCAAAACATATTTACACAAAGATGCCACATTTACTGTTAGTTCCTGACATACAAATTAGCTGGATTTCATTCATTTAACAGAGAAGAGCTTAGACAGTTTCACAGTTAGTTTCATATAGGGTACTGTGCCATATGAATTCCAAGAAACCCTGATGTGGGGAAGATCTGACCCTCAATCAAGGGCCCTGCATTTTAAGGCACAACGTCAGGTCTTTTTGAGGAGGTGAAAATGACCCACCTTTGCCATATCAGCTCAGGCTGAGGCTGCTTCTTGTTCAGTACTGCTGTGAAACTTTCCATTTGGTAGATTGCTGTCATGAGTTCATGCCACTGCTCTATATTTACTGGACGTGGGGAGAGCCAGTTTTTAGTGATTACTTTTTGAGCAGCCATAATGGATATCCGCAGCAACCTACTGGTCTGAGAGTCTCTATACTCTCTGGGAAAGTCTGAAAAAAAATTGAGTGTGGGGGTCAAGGTTAGGTTTGGGTTGAATAGCTTTTGCAGGGTTGTCTCCAGACTCTGAAAAAAAGGTCAGGCCTAGGCAATCCCACATTATGTGTACTAAGGCTTCAGGGGAGTACCCACATCCCCTCCAGCACTCTGGTTTCCTCCCTTGTTGAAATTTGGATTGGATTGCCGGGGTGCTAAAGTAACAGGTCAGCATCTTCCATGAGTATTCTTTCCAGCTTATTGCTGAGATCCCCCATTGTATTCTATCCAAAGCTTTTGCCCTTACCTCATCAGGTATTTGGGATCCTAGATCTCGTGTCCAGGCTAGTCTAATAGATAAGACAGAATTGCCCCAGCATGTGAGTAATGCTTTATATAGGTATGAGATTATGTGCCCCAGTGCGGCTTTGCCTTCTATTGTTGCCCATAATACTAGCACCATCTTTATTGCAGAGATTTTGCCCACCAGGGTGAGTTGTAGAACCTGCCACCTGTCCAGCTCTGTATGAATATTGGCCAGCAGGGGTTTCAGATTGGCCTCCCAGATTTTGGATAGGTCTGGGTTGATGCGTATTCTGAGGTAGGAAATCTCCCTTGGTACCCAGCTTAAGCCATGCACCGCTGCCATACTGGGGGTACACCTGTCATTCAGGGGGAGCACTTTGGTTTTAGACTGGTTTAATCTCAGCCCAGAGAGTGTAGCAAAAAGTGCAAGGGAGTTCAGAAGAGAGGGGCCGGCCTCCTCAATGTCCTCCAGGGGTGCCAAGAGGTTGTCCGCGTACATTAAGATAGTACTGTATATTACTCTGTCCCTACTGTCACCCCTCATATTTGGGGGTTCTGTCTGAGGGCTGCCACCAGGGGTTCTACCGCTATCACAAAAAGAAGTGGGGATAGGGGACATCCCTGGCACGTGCCTCTCCCTAATGGAAGGGGGGAGGACAGCATGGAGTTGGTGAGGACTCTTGCCATGGGGAGGTAGTATATGGCACAGACCCAAGCCTGAAACCCCTCCCCAACCCCCATTGCAGTGAGGACTTGCTGGACAAAGTCCCACTCGATGGAATAGAATGCTTTTTCAAAATCTATTGCCACTGCTGCTGTAGGGGTAGGGAGGGATTTGGCCTTATGTAATAAGTTAACCAGGGACCTTATGTGGTTTGCGTTGTACCTACCTGCCACAAAACCCACTTGGGAGGGGGTGAATAAGGAAGGGGAGAAAGGGGTATAGTCTTGTGGCCAAGATTTTTGCTAGGACCTTACTATCAGCATTTAACAGGGAGACAGGTTTATAACTGGCAGCCTTCAGGGGATACTTACCTTTTTTTGGAAGGATGGTTATAATTGCTTCCCAGAGGACCCTTATATGCTCTTTATTCTTCATGCTGATGATTATGATGCCTTATTATATTAAATCAATACTTTTATAATAGTTGACTGCTCTGTGCCAGGAGAGGAAATGGGAAGGAGGGCAGGAGGGGTAGGGAGGGATGGGAGGGAGAAAAGTATTATTAGTACTATCCTGTACATCTTGTCTGGAATATATGTATGTTATGGAACCTTTCTCTGTAATGGAAAACTTAATAAACTTTGAATTGAAAAAAATAAAATAAAATAATTGCTTCCCAGAAGGATAACGGGAAGGAGCCATTTTCCAATGCCTCTGTGTAGACTCGCTGGAGAATGGGGGATACAATTGGCTGTAACAGTTGCCAGACTTCCAGTGGAAAGCCATGCACCCCTGGTGCTTTCCCTTTCTTCAGGGACCCAAGGGTTGCTGCTACCTCCTCCATTGTGTGGGGAGCATCTAATGCCTGGGTCTGTTGGCAGGAGAGTGAAGGGAGGTGTAGACCCTGCAAAAACAAAAGCATTCCATCAGGGTCAGGGGATCTAGAGGAGGAGTAAAGTGAGGCATAGAAGTCCACCATAATCTGGTTCATGTCCTTGGTTTTGCTCCTGACCTTCCCCTGTCTGTCTCTTAAGCCACCTATATGCATTTCCGCCTGCTGTTTCCTTAGATGGTAGGCTAGAACCTTCCCTTCTTTCTCTCTCCCTTCCCAGTATTTGTGTCTGAGCTGAAGGATGGAGATTTCTGCCTTTCTGGATAGCAGCTCGTTCACCTCCATTCTGAGGGCGGCCACTGTGCAGCCTGCTTGGGATTGGAGAGAAGGGCTGGGAAGTGTCTTGAAGGCCTCTTCTGCTTTTTTTAGCTTTACTTCCAGGTTGGAGAAGTGTTTTTCCCTCTATCTCTGCTTCCTGCTCACATACCCCATGATAGACCCCCAAAGTGTGGCTTTGAAAGCCTCCCATGTGTTGCCCGCAGATGTGTCTGCTATGGGATTTGACCGAAAGAACTGTGTCACCTGCTGCTGGAGCCAAGGGGGAAAATCAGGGTCATGTAGTAACAAGGGGTCCAACCTCCACAAGGGGGAGGAGAAGGATGGGGGACCCCAAGTAAACAACATACGCACCGGAGCATGGTCAAATATATGACCACTGGTAGGATAGTGGCTTCGAGGGCATCTTTAGTAATACCCGGGGAGGTTAGCCAAAGGTCAATATGGCTAAGAAAGTTATGTACCAAGGAATGAAAGTAGTAATCCTTCTCTTGGGGGTGAAGGACCCTCCAGATGTCAGTGAGGCCCATGTTCTGCTGCATCTGAGCCACCACCTGGGCACTCCTGCGGTGAGGTTCTATGTGCATGGGGATCTGTCCAAGAAGGGGTCGAGGGTGAGATTGAAATTCCCTTCAACAAGAAGAGGGGTGGAACAGTTTGTCAACTCACTTATTTTTTAGGCCAGTCCATGGAAAAAGGTTGGCACATCTTTGTTAGGGCCATATACATTTGCAAGCACTACCGGACCTTCTGGCGTATCCATCAGCACCAATACCCATCTTCCCTCTGGGTCATGAATGGCCCTAGCGACTGTCCACCTGAGGTTTTTATGAAGTAATATGACCACCCCTCTTTTTCTGGTTGGGGCATAGGCATGGATAACTACTCCCACCCAGTCCCTTTTTAATCTGTCGTGGTCCCCGGCTGTCAGCTTAGTCTCCTGGAAGAGGGCTATCCCTGCCTGCAGTCTCTTAAGCTGCGATAGCACTTATTGCCTCTTGTTGGGGGTATTCAAACCTCTGACATTCCAGGTGATACATGTTGTCACCCATTTGATTGGGGAGGTGGCCTAATATTGTTAGGTACCCTGTTTCTAGTAGGAGCAGCTGCGGGCAATGTGGCAGCCCATCCCAGGAGTGATGGCATCTCCAGGCATGCTTGGTATGGAACAGGAACTGGTGAACTAAGTCAAATGGACAACAACATGCTCAAAGAGTAGTGGCAGTACAGACAGACTTTCACTATCTGCAAGGTGGAATAGCTAACATCTAACACATAACAGCAAATAACTCAAATTATATACACTGTTCACAGCTGTTTCCATGAGGGGGTACAGAGGATAATCCAGGGCCGCAGTAGTAGGCTGAAGGCCCTCCTATGTTCCCTGGGCACACTGATGAACTGCACTAACCATGCATTGTTGGCTAGTCTCCTCCGATCCTGGGGAGGGAGGATATCTCAGAGTATACCGAGATTTGCTCAACTCGAGAGAGACAGGCGCACCCCTGCCCTGAGGGAAGGCAAGAACCTATAGGACATCCTTGTAGTATAGGAGTGAGAAGGACTGAGGCCGTGTCATCCTCCAGTCCAGCATGCCCCTGCCCATTGGAGGGGGGGTGGGGGACAGCCCAGGAAAGAAAAGAGAGAGAAAGAGAGGGGAGAGGAGAGGTGTTGCCCATTTCTGGAGGGAGGATTCTCCTTCCATGGATGGTACCACAGTATGCTGCTGGGGGGCAGGGCTAAACTCACCTTCCAACACACTCATAAGCATCTGGTTGTAAGGATCAAGATGACCCTCACAAGAGAGCGTGATTGTATGTAGCCTGCTCCTTGAGCAGGAGGGACAGAGGTCAGCAAGGAGCAGGAGTATCCAAACTACCAGCGTCCTCCTCCACGGAGCCCCTTTCAACACTTATCTTCATATCCTGCCCACTAGGCACTGGTTTGGGTCAGGACGAAAGCCCCAGTTCCCTCACTTCTGAACAGCCAGGTACATCACTGGCATCAAGCAACATAATCAAGGAGAAAAACAGTCATCTTACGGGGGCAGTCACTCCTCCGGATATCACAATCACAATTAGTGCAGGTGGTGTGGCGCACCCTCCTGAGTACATATAATAAACCTTCAGTAAAGCTGCAATGAGAGCTGCCCCCTTGGATCTCTCCCAGTATAGGAGTGAGGTGGGCCGAAAAATTGCAGGATCCCTGGTTCAGGCCCCTACAGTCAGCCTTCAGAAGGAGGGGAAGTGAACAGCCAACCGTCACTCGAGAGTCACAGCTATGGCCCAAATATTATAAACATTGGAGTGGCAGCCCCTGCTTCTCATCCCCCCTGGTCCCTTCCTTTATGAACCTTCTCCATCAGAAGAACTCAAGTTGAGTTAAGGCCCCAATAACAGACAGAATAAAGAGGATTACTTATCTGAAGCCTTGGCGTGTGGGTTGCTCCTTGGAGGAGTGCGACTCTGCTCCAGGGCAGTGGTGGTTGGGCTGCGAGCTGGGCTGGATCGAAGCAACAATGTACCGAAGGGGTCTTGCAGCTGTGCCTTCACCGGGGATCCTGCAATCACGGAGGCTTCTGCTTGCTCTGCCCATGAGGCGGGTGCCTTAGCTTGGGGGATCTGGAGCGAGAAGTGGCCATCGACGATTGACTGGAGGTTTTCAGTTGCCACTCCGGAGATGAGGAATGCAAGGCCTCATAACGTTCCCATTTACAAACACACGGAGATCGTTTGAGCCAGCACTGTCCATCTGCATGTGCTCCCATTCATTGGGGCAGAATCTCTCCGATGGGTGGCCTCTCCTCCCAAGTTTCTTCGATAAGCGCCACTTTAGATTGGATTTAGGTGGGAGTTCCCATGCATTGTCTGCTGCTCTTTACCATTCATCCCAGGGAGGAGAGTGCTGAGGGGAACGCCTGTCAAGCCCCACCATGCCCTACCTGCTGGGCACCTGTTGCTGCACCTGGGATGCATATTTCTTGGGTCATGTGCGCCAAAGAATATCTTCTAGGGCCTCAGTGGTGGTAAACATCAGCGGGATGCCATTATGCATGACCCAGGATGTGGCTGGGTAGCACAACATGAAGAGCAGGCCAATTCTGTGCATCGTGTGTCTGGATGCTGTATATGCCATTCTCCGGTCTGAAAGTTCTTTGGAGTAATCTTGAAATATACTGTTGCAGCGTGGGCCCCAGCTGATTTGTTTGGCTACCCTAGCCCTAGCAAGCACCATTTCCTTTTGTCTCCAGTTAATAAACCTAGCAGTGATAGGTCAGGGCCTGTCTCTGGGCCCAGGCATTGGGACAAGAGTACGATGCGCTCATTCCACCTGCAGCGGGTGGGCTGGGTCAAGATGCAGCATTTCCATCAAGGCTTTTTAAAGAAAGGCCTCAACACTTCATTCCTTGACTCATTCCAGGAAGCCTAGGAACCGGAGGTTGTTCCTCCTCCTCCGGTTCTCTAGGTCATCTATTTTGCCTTGCAAGTTGTGCATAGTTTTTTGCTCGTCCTGGAGAGCTGAGGAGATTTCTTGTACTTTAAACTCCGTGGCGCTCACCCAGTGCTCATTTTGGAACATGTGGATCTCGAGGGATTGCATGACCTGGATGTCATGGTTGGTCGCCATGGTTACTTGAAACATTTGGGCTATCAGTTGAGTGAACATGCCGTCGACCGGAGTGTGATCCCAGACTCTCGGCTTACCGCTACAAAAACGATCAGCCAAAGTAAATGACGATATTTAACGGATCCGGAGGTTGTTCTGCACAGGTGAGATCACAATTGGAGAGATTGTTGCCTTGTATTTTGTTGGATATTGCTAGATTAGCCCCCAAGGCAGGAGAGACAGTACCTTATGCTGACGTCTTGCTTTTCACCCCTAGTGGCAGTGGGTTTTATATGTATTTAAAAGCAAATACTGGCCATATCGGTGTGCGGGGAGGGACCGCTAGATCACCAGGGTACAATATTGTTGTACAAGTGGTAACAGACATTTGGGACTGCTAGATCACCAGGGATGGGGGACAAGGCTGCTTGCCCTGTCCACAGGAGCTTCTGCTGAACTTCTCCTGTGTGCCAGGCATTTGTCGCATGGGAGACATTCTGGAGGCTGCGATGCTGCCCTGTTTGCTGGCACCTCTCTGGTCTGAGGGAGGAGGTTGCCCGTCTCCAGGCTGACCTGGCTAGGATTCGTGAAACCTCTTCCCCAGCCAGGGACCACCAGGGCCACCACTGTTACCTCAGAGGTTGCCAAGAAAGAGGAGCGGTTGGACCAAGGTGGGCTCAGGGAGGGAGAGGACGGTGGAATAGAGGTGCATCCCTCCAGTTGTACTTCTCCACAATTCATATGCTGTTCTGGCAAAGAGTGGTTCCTCTATGGATGCACCTGCAGTGGAGACCTAAGAGGATGCTGGGAACCCCCACAAAAGGAGACCCACAGGAGGGTAGCACGAGACCACACAGGGGAAGGAAACAACTCCTGGTGGGGGACTCAATCATTAGGGGGGTAGAAGCAGGGGAGGAAGGGGACAGGGAGGTAAGCTGCCTGCCTGGTGCCATGGCTCGGAGGGATAGGAAGCAAATCCTCAGGATCACGGGAGCAGCTGCACGAGGGAGGGAGCTGGATGTCATTGTCCACCTAGGGACAAATGTCCAGGCTGTGAATGGGATCAGAGCGGTGCAAGAGGAGTTTGTGGAGTTGGGGAGGGGCCTTAAACAAGTAGCATGTATGGTAACCTTCTCGGAGGTGCTGCCTGTCTATGGCAAGGATGATGCTAGGGTATTCCGCACCATGGGATTCAACAAATGGTTAAAAAACTGGTGTGGAGCTCAGGGTTTTGGCTTCATTGGGGACTGGGGAGCCATCTGGAGGAATTCAGGCTTATACTGGCGCGATGGTCTGCATCTGTTCCGGGGGGGGGGGACAAGGATCCTAGGTGACAGGTTTAAATGCTTCATTGGCAAGCATTTAAACTAGCCAAGGGGGGAGGCACTGAAAAGGAGCAGGGAAATCCCAGCCTCCCCCCACAAAACACAGTAGTTAGGGAGGTAAACACCAAGGTAGAGAAGTCAGTAGAGAGCAGGACAGGAATAAAAGCAGAAAAAGGCAGTAAGGACAGGGATGGAGCTAAAAGGGGTAAGGCTACAAAAATAAATGGAAGGTGATGAGTACCAATGCCTGCAGTCTTTGCAACAAGCTCCCTGAACTAGTGGCCTTGATGGAAGAGGGATGCCTGGATATTGTAGCAGTCACTGAAACATGGTACACAGAGAACCATGAGTGGGATGTCAACATACCAGGGTACACGGTCTACAGGAGGAACAGGGTGGGTAAAAGAGGAGAAGGAGTAGCTCTCTATATAAGGGAAGGGATTAAAGCAACAGAACAAAACAGTAAACAGGAAGTTGATGAGTCACTATGGGTAGCCCTGGAGACAGGAAATGGCACCACAATCCGCGTGGGGGTTGTGTACAGACCCCCATCTCAGGGGGAGGAAATGGACAAGAAAATGATAGAAGGCATCCTTAAAATGGCAGAAAAAGGGGAGATATTGTTGATGGGGGACCTGAATATGCTAGATGTTAACTGGAGTACCTTTGCTGCAGGCACATCCAAGAGCAGGGTCATTCTTGATGCCCTACAGGGGGCATGCCTCAGACAGCTAGTGTTGGAACCTACTCAGGAGGGAGCAATCTTAGACCTGGTACTCTCAAATGGGGAAGGAGAAAGGATCTCAGATTTAGAAGTGGGTAGCCATCTGGGAACAAGTGACCACCAAACAATGTGGTTCACAATAAACACAGCCATAGGGTCAAGCCATACAAAAACAAGACTACTGGACTTTAGGAAGGCTGACTTTGAGAAAATGAGAGAGTGCCTCAGAAAAGCACTAGCAATTGGGCAAGAAGGAGGGGTGGAGGAACAATGGGGAATAATCAAAACAGCCATCACAGACACAGCAAGCCTTTGTGTGAAGCAAATCAACAAAACAAAATGAAGGAAAAAAACACTATGGTTCTCAAAAGAGGTGGCAGGGACGGTTATGGAGAAAAGGATAGCATTCAGGAAATATAAGGAAACACAGAAGGAGCAGGACAGATAACTATCAGTTAAAGCAGAAGGAGGCAGGGAAGGCAGTCAGAATAGCAAAGGCACAAACTGAGGAAAAGATAGCCAACTCTGTTAAGAAGGGGGATAAAACCATTTATGGGTACATTAGGAAGCGAAGAAAGACCAAGGGAGGGATAGAGAGACTTAATAAAGGGGAGGGAATGTGAGCAGAGGGTGACAGTGAAAAAGCAGGGATACTGAATGAATATTTCTGTTCAGTATTCACAACAGAAGAGGAGGGGGAGGTACCTAAACCAAACAAGAGAGAAACTCTGAATAGGGGGGTTGATACCAGTCCATTCACAGAAGAAAGGGTTCTGAAAGAACTCTTGAAACTGAGGCTGGACAAAGCAATAGGGCCTGATGGGATTCACCCAATAATTCTAAAAGAACTAAGGGAAGAACTAGTAACACCACTGACTACTCTCTTTAACAAATCATGGAAATCCTTGGTTAATTTTAGGATAATAATGATAGGAGAGTGCACCGCGGTGGGGGGGGGGTGAGGAGGGGATTCTTTGGGGGGGGAGATATTTTAGGGCTTTCTTGACAGTGTACATGGATGGTATAACATTCAATCCTTAAACTTTGTTGCACTGTAATATGCCTAATAAAACATGTTGAATTAAAAAAAAAAAAAAAATCATGGAAAGATGGAGTGGTACCTGAGGACTGGAGGAGGGAAAATGTGTTTCCACTTCACAAAAGTGGGAGCAGGGCAGAGGCAGGAAACTACAGACCAGTTAGTTTGACTTCAGTGGTAGGGAAAATGATGGAATCACTTCTGCAGGAAAGAATTGTTGAGTACTTAGAGGCCAGTGGGGCATGGGACCCAAGGCAGCATGGTTTCACAGCAGGAAGGTCATGTCAGACAAACCTAATAGATTTCTTTGACTGGGTGACCAAAGTAGTAGACCAGGGAGGGGCTGTGGATATGGCCTACCTAGATTTTAGCAAGGCATTTGACACAGTCTCACACAAAATATTAATATACAAGTCAGCCAGCCTTGGAGTGGGTCCCAAGGTGGTAGCCTGATAAAAAAATTGGCTTGACAACAGGACGCAAAGGGTAATAGTAAACGGAGTTCACTGTGAAGAAAGGAGGGTAACTAGTGGGGTACCGCAGGGTTTGGTACTGGGACTGGTCCTCTTTAATGTCTTTATAAGTGACATTGGAGAGCACCTGAAAGGAAAGGTATGTCTCTTTGCAGATGACACAAAGATCTGCAACAGGGTTGATACACAAGGTGGGGTGGAAAGAATGAAAAGGGACTTGGAAAGGTTGGAGGAATGGTCAAATATGTGGCAGCTCAGATTCAGTGCAAAGAAGTGCAAGGTAATGCATCTGGGAAACAAAAACCCAGGGGAAGAGTACACAGTGGGGGGTGAGTTAATAACAACAACAAAAATCGAAAGAGACCTAGGAGTAATTATATCAGATGACCTAAAGGTGGGCAAGCAATGTGAGAAGGCAATAAGGAGGGCTGGGGGGATACTGGGATGCATAGGGAGAGGCACCAACAGTAGAACACAGGAAGTTGTTATCCCTCTGTACAGACAGTTAGTGAGACCCCATCTGGAGTACTGAGAGCAATTCTGGAGACCCCATCTCCGCAAAGACATAGACAGAGTGGAGGCTGTTCAGAGGAGGGCAACCAAAATGGTGCAAGGTCTGCACCAGAAGACATACAAGGAGAGACCAAAGCAGCTTAATATGTATACCCTTGAGGAAAGGGGGGAAAGGGGGGACATGATAGAAACTTTTAAGTATCTCAAGGAAATTAACAAAGTACAAGAGGGTAGTATCTTTCAGAAGAAGAGATGTGCAAGAACAAGGGGGCACAATTTGAAGATGGAGGGATGGCTCAGAGGTAATGTTAGAAAGTATTTTTTCATGGAGAGGGTTGTGGATACATGGAACAACCTTCCTGAGGAGGTTGTGGAGTCAGGGACAGTGGGAGAGTTCAAGAATGCATGGGACAGGCAAAAGGCAATTCTAGTGGGGGAGTAGGAGGAAGTAAGCTGCTGATTAACTAGAATCTGCTGCTTTTCCAACAGGTAGGGAAATGGGCAGACTGGGTGGGCCAAGCAGTCCTTATCTACCGTCAAATTCTATGTTTCTATGTGTGAGAGGTTGCAGTAAGTGTGGGCACTTAAGTACCAGGATGTATCCTATACCAGAATCTGGTGCAAGGCCCCTGGCACAGAGGGCTTTGGTGTAAGCTGCTGTTTGCCGCAGCTTGCGCTGGACACAGCCCCCCTTTGAGAATCGAGCCCTTTGTGTTAATGTTTTAGCCATTTTTTTATTACGTATTCTATCATTTGCTTTTTTAAAACACTCACAACAGCTTAAGTTTCCGTCACACTAGCTGAGCACTCAAACCTTGTTATAACACTCAGTAGATGTCAAGGTTCCATATTCAGATCCAGACATTTGCAGGCAGATCCGTCCTGCTGGGTTCCAGTGGTAGCAGCCAGTGTTAGGCCCAGCTCTGTCATCTGCTGAAAGAAATGTTGCATAAAATACAAGGCTTTGTCATGAACCCAGGCGTTAAAGTCCCCAAGAACAATTAGCCTTGAAGTCTCCAACACTAGGTCATCAATAGAGTCCCTCAGTTCCTGAAGGAACTCACTCCTTTTTTCCAGAGGCTGGTATGTAAGAATGATCCAGTAGGCCCAACTCTAACAGCCACATATTTAATGACCTGGTCTCTCCCATGGGGCATGCCATGAGTCCTAAAGTGGATTTAAAACAGATGGCCACCCCGCTCTCTCTGTGCTCCTGCCTCAGCACAGGGCTGGAGTAAAACCCCAACAAGGTTCTTGTGATACAAGCTAAGTCAGCCAAGGAGTCTACAATGAAACTTTCTGTCACTGCAGTTTTTTTTCATTAGAGACCTAGCATTACGAAGCATGACCCAAAGAGAAGAGAAAGAGAGAGCCAGCTGGCCTATCTTCTGCCTGTTCTTTTCTGGCTGAGCCTTAGGTATTGGAGTCAGGAATGGAGGACTGCAAAGCAAAGCTGAGAAGTTCTGGAACCCTACAAAGTTAAAATGAGATGCTCTTCATCAGCCAAGAGACATATCTGGAGCTCCATTAACTTGTTTCAAATATTTATTGTTCTACTGACTCAAATGCAGTTCTGATGGGAAATGTGATTACTTTGGAGTAAACAGGGAATGCAGGGAGGCGTGGAGGCACTGTGGGTCACCCTAGAGACAGGGAATGGAACCACTGTCTGCACTGGTGTGATCTACAGACTTCCAGCATGGTGGGGAGGGGGGAGATGGATAAGGTACTGGTGGCAGCCATCCAAAAGATTCTGACAGAGGGGGAGGTACTGCTGGTGGGGGACTTCAGTCTGCCGAATGTGGATTGGAGCATCCCAGCTGCAGCTTCAGCTAGGAGCAGGGACATCCTGAAGTCCCAGCAGCTGGTATTCCTCAGGCAACTAGTAAGAGAGCCCACTCAAGAGGGAGCAGTATTGGACCTGGTACTCACAACAGGGACAGCACTGCAGACATCATGGTGAGAGACCACCTGGGGACCAGTGATCACCACATGCTGTGGTTCAATGTAACTACTGAGCCAGAATCGAACCATACTTAGGTGAGGGTCCTGGACTTCTAGAGGTAGACTTTACAAAGATGAGGGAATGCCTTGGGGATGCCCTGGAAGGTGGGATGATGTGGGTGGAGTGGAAGAACAGTGGGCAAAACTAAAAGTGGCCATAGGGAAGGCACCAAACCTCTGTGTCAGGCAAGTAAGTAAAACCAAGAAGAAACAAGCATTTGTCAATGCCGAATGTTTGCTTGTTGGTATTAGCACTGGAAATGCAGGAGTTAGATGCAGAGTAGGAATGGCTATGAAGTAATGAACTTCATGCCAACCCCACCTCCACCCTACAAAGATGAACAGGCATTGGGGTATGCATTTGGGTTGTCGCCCATAATGTTCATGCCATTTCACCTCACCCTATCCTGCAGACACCGACAAGTGTTGAGTTGTGCCTTGGGGTGTTCGGCTTTACAATCACCCCACTCCATAAGGACATAAGCTGAAATGGATGCAATATAGGAGAATGGGGTGAACTCTGGGCTGAAGAGTCCAAGGCATTTCTCAATGCCTGTCACTAGCTGCAGGGGTGGGGGGGTAGAATGGCATGATCATTACAGTTGGCAATCCAAAGGCACACCCCTGTTGCCTGTCAGTCTGTACAGGGTGGGACATTATGGTTAGAAACCCAAATTCCCTGGGCATTTGTTGGTATTTGCACTACAAATTTTCAACATGGCCTTTTTGTAACCCCCACCTCAGGAAAGTATTTGGGGTCTCTTCTCATGAACAGTGGCACTGTGATTTTGTGAATGTGTCCAGAACTTTGAGTTCCCACAGTGACAGTGCCATTGTGCGCCAGATGTACGAAAACACAGATGGGGCAGGATGTGAAGAATGACAACTGTACCATTCATAGGGAGGTGCGAAGAGATGGCAATGTTGAAAATCTGTAGTGAAAATATTAAAAATGCTTGAACTTCCGAGCGTATGTGGAAACTGCGCAACGCATGTGAGTAACAGTCATTTAGTGGAATTATTTCACCAAATGTTCAACATAGGCATTTTGTGACCTCTGCTCATGAACACTGTCAGTATGATTTTCTTAATCTGTCCCGAACATTGATTTCCTACAGCAACCGCGCTATTCTGCACCAGATTTGTAAATGCATATTTTGGGCAGGATGTGAAAAATGACAGCTGTACTGTTCATAAGGAGGTCTGAAAAAATGCCAATGTTGAAAATCTGGAGTGAAAATACTACAAATCTGTGAAGTTACGAGGATGCATGGAAACTACACAAGGCATGCTTGTAACACAGTCATTTTATGGACGTTACCAAATTTTCAACATAGGCATTTTAGGACCTCTGTTCATGAACAGAGTCACTGGGATTTTATATACGAACATATGAATCTGCCAGCAGAACAGACCAATTGGTCTATCTAAGTCTGCCCAAATATGCAGCTAGCACCCTAGATTGCAGGAGCCCCAGCCTCCTCCCCCTCAGTTCCTCCCCCGATTGTCGCAGCCCCTGCCCCCCTAACTTTTCCTCTTGCTTTATCCCACTCCTTCTTAAAGCTTTTGACTGTCCTACATGTTACCACCCCCTTTGGCAGCACATTCCAACTAGACACCACCCTTTCAGTGAAGTAGTGCCTCCTCATTTCTCTCTTGAAACGTCTCCCTTCTAACCTTAGTCCATGCCCCCTCATCTCTCTTCCACGCCTCAGTTTAAACACCCCCTCAGTGCTAGGTTTATTTACCCCCTCAGGTATGTAAACGATTCAGTCATATCCCCCCATCCCTCCTCTCCTCCAGTGTGTACACGTTCAGCTCTTTCAGCCTAACTTCATACGGCTTTCCTTCCATCCCCTTTAACATTTTTGTTTCCCTCCTTTGCACCCCCTCCAGTAACTTGATATCTCTCCTCAGGTATGGCCTCCAGTATTGCAGACAGTACTCCAGGTGCGGTCTGATCAATGATCTGTAGAGCGGTAGGATCACATCCCTGTGCCTGGATGAGAACCGCCTTGCAATACACTGCAGCATCCTGTTTGCCTTCGCTGTTGCTCTCCTACATCGGGCCAAGTAGTTTATGCGCACTAGTTACCAACACTCCTAGGTCCTTTTTCTCCTCTGTGATCCTCAATCTCATACCCCCAACCAATAGTCCCTCTTCTGTTTCTTAGCCCAAAGTGCATCTCCTTACACTTCTTTGCATTGAATCCTAGCTGCCACTCCACCGACCATGTCTTTAGTTTGGTTAGGTCCCCCGCAGTTTTTCCCATCTGTCCTCTTCGTCCACCACCACCCCCAATTTGGTATAATCTGTGAACAGACTAACCCTGCTCCCCACTCCGTGTACTATATTGGAGATAAAGAGCCCAAATAGCACCAGGCCCAGCACTAACCCCTGCGGCACCCCACTTGTCACTGCTCTGGTTGCTGAGAGCTCCCCACCACCACCACCCTCTGCACCCTCCCCTGTAACCAATTCTTTATCCATCTAGTCAGCTTTTCTCCCACCCCCACTGCCATCAGCTTCCTCCCAGTCTCCCATGAGACATGGTATCAAAGGCCTTACTGAAGTCCAAGTACAGGACATGTACCGTATGACCCCTGTCCAACTCCCTTGTCACTCAGTCATAATACTCTATTAGGCTGGTTTGACAAGACCTCCCTGAGACGAACCCATGTTGCTGCCCATCTTGGAGGCCATTACTCTCTAGGAATGCCACCAGCCTCTCCTTCAGTATTGCCTCCATAAGCTTACCCACTATGGACATGAGACTGACTGGCCAATAATTTTCTGGCTCCTCCCTAGGCCCACTCTTGTGTATAGGCACCACATGGGCCACCCTCCAGTCCTGGGGCACACACCTCGTTTCCAGGGAGGTGTCGAACAGATCTGCCAGTGGCTCAGCCAAGAGCTCCACTATCTCCCTTAGCACCCTGGGGTGGATGCCATCGGGACCTTGTGCCTTGTCTATAGCTACTGCACTCAGCCTCTCTAGCACCCTACTCCCTGTGATCACTTTGTCCGTCACCTCCTCCCTTCCTTTCCCCCACTCCTGCAGCCCATGCTGGAAGTGGACCATCCCTCTCCTTAGTGAAAATGGAGCAGAAGTACTCATTTAGAATTTCTGCTTTCTCCTCCCCCTTTTCCACCCAATCCCCTCCCTGCTTTATCCTCACAATATGTTCCTTGCACTTCCTGTTTTCTCTGACATACCTAAAAAAGTCTGTTTTCCCCTTCCTTTATGCCCTGTGCTAACCTTAATTCCCTGGAGACCTTAGCTTTTTTGACCCTCCTGCCACCTCTCTTGACCAACTCCCATAAGTCTCCTTATCCTCTACCTTCCCTGTTCTCCTGTACTGCCAGTATGCAGCCCTCTTTGTCCTCACCCCCTTGCAGCACTTCCTTGTTCAGGCAGCATGGTTTCTTGGCTCTGCTCTTCTTTCTCCTGGCCCAGGTGCAGGCTACTGTGGCCTCTGTTAGCCCAGTCTTTATGACTCTCCACTTTTGTTCTGCATCCATCTCTGGCCTTATATCCTGGAGTATCCCTTGCAGTATTGCTCCCATCCTCCCAAAGTCCACCCTACTAAAGTCCACCACCTTAGTGCCAATGCCTCCTGTCTCCTTGACCAATGCGAGAACGAGCCACACTGTATGATGGTCACTACCCGCTAGTGGATCCTCCACCCTTACCTCCCTCACCGCCTCCCCATTTGCCAGTACTAGGTCCAGAGTGCTACCAAGCCTTGTAGGCCCACTTACCAATTGTGTCAGAAGGCCATCCTGGAATGCATCAAGGAGTACCTGCTCCCTGGTACTGCGAGTGACCAGGGTGCTCCAGTCAACCCTGGTAGGTTAAAATCCCCCACTATCACCACACTCCCCCTTCTACACACCCTCCTTATCTGCTCTGCAAACTCCCCATCCAGTTCCCCCAAATTGGGTTGGTGGTCTGCACTCCATTCCCAGCCTCAGCTTTCTGCCCTTGGAGTGCAGGAGCTGCACCCAATGCACCTCTGTCCTCTCCTCATCTTCCTTGTCCCTTATGCATTTGATTCCTTCCCTCACACAGAGTGCAACCCCCCCCCCTTCCAACCCCCCAGTCCCTCCTGTATATCCTGTATCCCAGCATTGCCAAGTTGCAATCATGGTACTCTGTGGCCCAAGTCTCTGTCACTGCAACAATGTCCACCTTCCCCTCTGTAAGAAGCGCCTGAAGCTCTGCAATTTTGTTCCCCAGGCTTCTTGCATTGAGAGATACCACCTTCCACCCATACTCCTCCTTCTCCTCACTCTTCTCCTTGGCCTGTGTCCCTCCTCCCAGTAGTCCACACCCTTTCTCCTCCTTATTCTTATCGGGTGGTGGTGCCTTCTGTATTACACTCAGACCACTCTGCCTGCCCCTCCCAGGGTTACTACATCTTCGCCTTTACCTATATCTAGGGGTATGAGCTCATTAGGCTCCCCTGTCCAGACCTTTCTACTAACCTAAGTCTTTTGGCCACCCCCCCCCACTAGTTTAAATCAACCTAAGTAGAGATATACCCCTCTAATCCCACCATTAATACTCTCTTCCCCTCCCTGCTCAAGTGTAGCCTGTCCCCCATGTACAAGTCACTATTCCCCCAGACCCTACCCCAGTTAGTCACTAACCCATAACTTTTGATATGGCACCAATCCCTCAGCCACTCGTTGAACTCCTCAATCCTACCCTTCTTCCCTGTGCTTGCACATGGTACCGGGAGTACCTCCGAGAATGCCACCGACTCCCACCCCCTCACACTGCCTGCTCAGCTCCTCAAAACTCCCCCTCACTACTTCCACAGTCTCCCCCGCCAAATCGTTTCTATCTACATGCAACACTAAATTAGGTTTCTTCTTCCCCCTTGCTACATTCTTGAGCAGTGCCTGCACTGCACCTCCTGCAGTCAACCCGGGGATAACTTCAACCCAAATACGGATGTGCCTTCCCCTCCCTTCTGCCCTATCTCACCCCTTTCAGTATAGAATCCCCCAGGATGAGTAACCCCCATGTCCCTTACCCCCTTTCCCTTCTAATGCCCCTTCCACCAACCCAGTATTCATTCTTCCCTGCCCCTTACCACCGCCAGCTGCACTCTCTGTGACTTCAGTATCTGCACCCCCTACTTCCGCCTCACCCCTTTTCTCTGCCTTATTTCTCCCATAGAAACATAGAAACATAGAATTTGATGGCAGATAAGGACTGCTTGGCCCACCTAGTCTGCCCATTTTTCTACCTAACAGATAAGCTGCAGATCCTAGTTAACCAACAGCTTACTTCCTCCTACCCCCCACTAGGACTGCCTTATGTCTGTCCCATGCATTCTTGAATTCCCACTGTTCTTGGACTCTCACTTACTCCTCAGGAGGCTGTTTCATGCATCCACAACCCAGTCTGAGAAAATACTTCCTCACATGACCTCTGAGCTCGTCCTCTATCTTCAAATTGTGCCCCTTGTTCTTGCACATCTCTTTTTTCTGAAAGATGCCACCCTCTTGGACTTTGTTGATTCCCTTGAGGTACTTGAAAGTTTCTATCATGTCCCCTCTCTCCCTTCTTTCCTCAAGGGTATACATATTAAGCTCCTTTAGTCTTTCTTCGTATGTCTTCTGGTGCAGACCCTGCACCATTTTGGTTGCCCTCCTCTGGACAGCCTCCATTCTGTCTATGTCTTTGCGGAGATGGGGTCTCCAGAACTGCACACAGTACTCCAGATGGGGTCTCACCAACTGTCTGTACAGAGGGATAACAACTTCCTGTTTTCTACTATTGATACCTCTTCCCATGCATCCCAGTATCCCCCCAGCCTTCCTTACTGCCTTCTCACATTGCTTGCCCACCTTTAGGTCATCTGATATATTCCCCAGGTCTCTTTCCATTTTTACTGTTGTCAATATCTCACCCCCATTGTGTATGCTTCCCCTGGTTTCTTGCTTCCCATGTGCATTACCTGCACTTCTTTGCACTGAATCTGAGCTGCCATATATTTGACCATTCCTCCAACCTTGCCAAGTCCCTTCTCATCCTTGCCACTCCATCTTGTGTATCAACCCTGTTGCAGATCTTTGTGTCGTCTGCAAAGAGACATGCTTTTCCTTCCAGTTCCTCTGCAATGTCACTTATAAAGACATTAAAAAGGACCGGTCCCAGTACTGAACCCTGTGGTACCCCGCTAGTAACCCTCCTTTCTTCACTGTGTACTCCATTTACTACTACCCTTTGCTTCCTGTTGTCTAGCCAATTTTTTATCCAGACTACCACCTTGGAACCCAATCCAAGGCTGGCTAACGTGTGTATTAATCTTTTGTGTGGGACTATATCAAATGCCTTGCTAAAATCTAGGTAGGCCATGTCCACAGCCCCTCCCTGGTCTACTATTTTGGTCACCCAGTCAAAGGAATCTATTAGATTCATTTGACATGACCTTCCCATCGTGAATCCATGCTGCCTTGGGTCCTATGCCCCACTGGCCTCTAGGTACTCAACAATTCTTTCCTTCAGAAGTGATTCCATCATGTTCCCTACCACCGAGGTCAAACTAACTGGTCTGTAGTTTCCTGCCTCTGTCCTGCTCCACTTTTGTAAAGAGGAATCACATCTGCCCTCCTCCAGTCCTCGGGTACTACCCCATCCTCCCATGATTTGTTAAACAGAGTAGTCAGCGGTGTCACTAGTTCTACCCTTAGTTCTTTTAGAATTCTTGGGTGAATCCCATCAGGCCCCATTGCTTTGTCCACATTCAATTTTATTAGTTCTTTCAGAACCCTTCTTCTGTAAATGGACTGGTATTGACCCCGCCTTCAGAGTGTTTCTCTTGTTTGGTTTAGGTACCTCCCCTTCCTCTTCCTTTGTGAATACTGAGCAGAAAAATTCGTTCAGAATCCCTGCTTTTTCACTGTTACCCTCTACCCACATTCCCTCCCCTTTATTAAGCCTCAGTATCCCTCCTTTGGTCTTTCTTCGCTCCCTAATGTACCTATAAAAGGTCTTATCCCCCTTCTTAACAGAACTGGCTATTCTTTCCTCGGTTTGGGCCTTTGCTATTCTGACTGCTTTCCCAGCCTCTTACAGCTTTATCTGATAAAGTTCTCTGTCCTTCTCCTTCTGTGTTTCCTTATATTTCCTGAATGCTATCCTTTTCTCCTTAACCTTCCCTGCCATCTCTTTTGAGAACCATAGCGGTTTTTTCCTTCGTTGTGTTTTATTGATTTGCTTTACACAAAGGCTTGTTGCCTCTGTGATGGCTGTTTTGATTACTCCCCATTGTTCCTCCACCCCTCCATCTTGCCTGTTTGCTAGTGCTTTTCTGAGGCACTCTCTCATTTTCCCAAAGTCAGCCCTCCTAAAGTCCAATACTCTTGCTTTTGTATGGCTTGATTGTATGGCTGTGTTTATCGTGAACCACACTGTTTGGTGGTCGCTTGTTCCCAGATGGCTACCCACTCCTAAATCTGAGATTCTTTCTCCGTCCCCATTTGAGAGTACCAGGTCTAAGATTGCTCCCTCCCAAGTGGGTTCCAATATTAGCAGTCTGAGGCATGCCCCCTGTAAGGCATCAAGAATGACCCTGCTCTTGGATGTGCCTGCAGCAAAGGTGCTCCAGTTAATATCTGGCATATTCAGGTCCCCCATCAACAATATCTCCCCTTTTTCTGCCATTCTAAGGAAGCCTTCTATCTTTTCCTTGTCCATTCCCTCCCCCTGAGATGGGGGTCTGTATACAACCCCCATGCGGATTGTGGTGCCATTTCCTGTCTCCAGGGTGACCCAGAGTGTCTCATCTGCTCCCTGTTTACTCTTTAGTTCTGTTGCTTTGATCCCTTCCTTTACATAGAGAGCTACTCCTCCTCCTCCTCTTTTACCCTCCCTGTTCCTCCTGTAGATTGTATATCCTGGTATGTTGACATCCCAGTCATGGTTCTCTGTGTACCATGTTTCTGTGACTGCCACAATATCCAGGCAACCCTCTTCCATCAAGGCCACTAGTTCAGGGAGCTTGTTACACAGACTATGGGCGTTGGTACTCTTCACCCTCCACTTTTTGATAGCCTTACCCCTTTTAGCTCTATTCCTGTCCTTACTGCCTTTGCCTTCTTTTACATTTACCTCTGTTCTGCTCCCTAATAACTTCTCTACCTTGGTGTTTACCTCACTATTTACCATGTTTTGTGGGGGGAGGCTGGGATTTCCCTGCTCCTTTTCAGTGCCTCTCCCCTTGGCTGGTTTAAATGCTTGCCAATGAAGCATTTAAACCTCTCACCTAGGATCCTGGTTCCCCATGGACAGATGCAGACCATCGCACCAGTATAGGTCTACATCCCTCCAGGTGGCTCCCCAGTCCCCAATGAAGCCAAAACCCTGAGCTCCACACCAGTTTTTCAACCACTCATTGAATTCCCTGGTGAGGAGTGCCCTAGCATCACCCTTGTCATAGACAGGCAGCACCTCCGAGAAGGTTACTGTATGCGCTACTTGTCTAAGACCCCTCCCCAACTCTACAAACTCCTCTTGCACTGCTCTGATCCCATTCCTAGCCAAATCATTTGTTCCTAGGTGGACAATGACATCCATCTCCCTCCCTTGTGCAGCTCCTCCCACGATCCTGAGGATTCGCTTCCTGTCCCTCCAAGCCATGGCACCAGGAAGGCACCTTACTTCCCTCTCCCCTTCCTCCCCCATTTCTACCCCACTAATGACTGAGTCCCCCACCAGGAGTTGTTTCCCTCCCCTGTGGGGTCCCATGCCACCCTCCTGTGGGTCTCCTTTGTGAAGGTTCCCAGCATCCTCTTTGGTCTCCACTGCAGGTGCCTCCATAGAGGAACCACTATCCACTATCCCCCTTGAACCCCTTCCCAGCCTGACTACTTCCTACTGGGCTTCCCATGTTGACCTCCCCTCCTCCCCTGCTGATTTCCTACCCCTCTTCTATCCCCGTTGTTGTTGATTTAGAGCCCCCATTCCCTTTGATCCCGATAGTGATGCCCCTCCCATCCTTCCCCCTTCCCGTAGTCTTCTCTCCTCTAGTCACCCCCTTCTTCCTTACTAGCCCCTTCTTCCTTTTCATCCTCGCTATCTCTTCCCCTACCTGTTGCCATCCCTCTCATGCCCCGCTTGTCCTCCCCCCAGTATGTTCCTGCTCCCCCTCTCTCTTCCATAGCAGAGGCTTGAATCTATTCCTAGTTGATACCCCTCTTACATCTCTTCGCCCTATCAGTCCCCCTCCTACTTGTTCCCTTCATGCCCCCACTGGTCCCACCCTGGTCCCTCCCTACCTGCAGCCATCTGCTCTCTCCCTAGTACTGCTCATGGTCTCTTCCTTCCCATCAGGAGCCTCCCTCCCCCTCACCTAGGCACCCCTCCTTATCCTCTTCTTTTCACTAGTGCTCTGATACTGGGGCCAGTTTCAGTCCCTATTTGTTCTTCCCCATCCCCTTGCCATCCCCTATTCCTCCCCCAGCAAGGATGCCTACTATACTCATCTACCCTGCCACTTAGACTCCTCTCTAGCCTCCACAGTTCCTCCCTCAAACTAGCCAGTCATCTACAGACCATACAGCCCACCATCCTCCAAGCCCAGTCCAGGATCATGGCAGACCCACACCATGTACACCCCACCACCCTTCCAAAGATGCCCACCCTATTGACATGCGGCACCTGCCCCATTTTGGCCCCCATCTTATGTTACGGGCTCTTACTCCCAGTTTGTGTACCCTACAACAACTGTTAGGCCCCTATTTACTCAAATTCCTGTTCCCCAGACACTAGTCCCCCTACTGCCCCCTTGCCGACCGGGTTAATTCAGTCTCAAATCTCATCCATTAGATACGGTATTACTGTAGCAATCCTACAGCCTCCTTGTCCATTTTTCACCTCCTCAGCTACCACACTTTTTGTTTTCAGCCCTCATATAGTTTCACTTAGCCCAGTTAGAAATCTCTTTTTTTTTTTTCTATTTTATTTTTTCTCCTCCTAGCTGCCGGTTGTCCAGGGTATCAGCCCGGTCACGGGCCAATGGCTTCCACCCCCCAGAATGGCCTCGAGCCCTCCGAAGCCCCGTGGCTTACCCCATACGGCGGGGCTACGGGATGCAAGGGGCCAACACCCCGCAGGACCTGTATTAGGTCGGAGGGTCATTCTGGGGGCTAACTGAAGCCGCCAAGCGGGCTTCATAGGAGGGCGCACCGCAGCCAACCATTTTCCGCTTTTCCGGAGGCAGGACGCGGCAATGACGCATGACGCCGTGTCCCACCTCCAAAGTGTCTGCGTGTGTCGGTAGCTGTGCGACTCCCAGCTTCCGCTGGGCACGCCATGCTCCGAGCATCAATCCCCCGAGAAGGAGAGCAGCCCATAGGACGCTCAATCCTTCTCCCTGCCGCCCTTCCAGCGACCCGAGTCCGCCTCGAACCTGTCGCCGCGTCGCAAGCGGAAATCCCACCGCTGCGCCGACGAGCCGGCACCCAGTTAGAAATCCTATTGCACTCCAAGTATTACTCAGCTGAGTTAGAGAAATAAACAGAACAAATAAATATGAATTATTATAGCAATCCTAACAGTATAGCTCAGTACTTAGCTCAGTTAGAGAAATAAACAAAACGACTAGAAAGAACTCTTAAAACTGAAGGCGGACAAAGCAATGGGGCCTGATGGGATTCATCCCAGAGTTCTAAAGGAACTAAGGTTAGAACTAGTGACACCACTGACTACCCTCTTTAACAAATCATGGGAGGATGGGGTGGTACCTGAGGACTGGAGAAGGGCAGATGTGATTCCACTTTACAAAAGTGGAAGCAGGTCAGAGGCAGGAAACTACAGACCTTTTAGTTTGACCTCAGTGATAGGGAAAATGATGGAATCACTTCTGAAGGAGAGAATTGTTGAGTACCTAGATGCCAGAGGGGCACAGGACCCAAGGCAGCATGGATTCACATCAGGAAGGTCATATCAGATGAATCTAATTGATTTATTTGACTGGGTGACCAAAGTAATAGATCAGTGAGGGGCTGTGGGCATGGTCTACCCAGACTTTAGCAAGGCATTTGACACAGTCCCACACAAAAGATTAATATACAAGTTAGAAAGCCTGGGAGTGGGTCCCAAGATGGTAGCCTGAGTAAAAAATTGGCTGGAGAACAGGACACAGAGGGTAATAGTAAACGGAGTCCACTCTAAAGAAATGGGAGTTACTAGTGAGGTACCGCAGGGTTCAGTTCTAGGACCGGTCATCTTCAATGTCTTTATAAGTGACATTGCAGAGGGACTGGAAGGAAAAGTATGTCTCTTTGCAGATGACGCAAAGATCTACAACAGGGTTGATACACATGGTGGGGTGGAAAGGATGAGAAGGGACTTGGCAAGATTGGAGGAACAGTCAAATGTATGGCAGCTTAGATTCAATGGTAAGAAGTGCAAACTCTTACAAAAAGTTCTTCGGAATACCACTGTAATACCACTCATTTGCCATTGCAATACCACTGTACTACCATTAAGGTTTTCATGGTATCACAGTGGTTTGCTTCAATTCCATTGTGATACCATTGTACCACTGTCCTACCATATCAACAAAAAATAATCAAAATTTAAGCTACCATAGTACAACCAGGGTACCACTGTGTAGTACCCTTGCACATTTTGTATCTCACCACTGTGTTGCCATTGTCGTGCCATGGTGTTGCCATTGTGTCACATTTGGTAAGGGAAGTAATGCACCTGGGAAGCAAAAATCCAGGGGAAGAGTACACTATGGGGGGTGAGATACTAACAACAACAAAAATGGAAAGGGACCTGGGGGTAGTCATATCAGATGACCTAAAGGTTGGAAAGCAATGTGAGAGGTCACTAAGGAGGGCTGGGGGGATACTGGGATGTTTGGAAGAGGCATCACCAGTAAAAAACAAGAAGTTGTTATCCCTCTGTACAGACAGCTGGCATGCAGTCCTGGAGACCCAAGCTCCACAAGGACATAGACAGGATGGAGGCAGTCCAGAGGAAGGCAACTAAAATGGTGCAGGGTCTGCACCAGAAGACATATGAAGAGAGACTTAAGGAGCTTAATATGTATACCCTAGAGGAAAGGAGGTACGGGGGGACATGATAGAAACTTTCAAGTACCTCAAGGGAATCAACAAAGTCCAAGAGGATAGCATCTTTTAGGAAAAGAGATGTGTAAGAACAAGGGGGCACAATTTGAAGACAGAAGGGGGACTGCTCAGAGGTAATGTGAAGAAGTATTTTTTCACAGATAGGATTGTGGATGCATGGAACGGCCTTCCTGAGGAGGTCGTAGAGTCAAAAACAGTGGGGGAATTCAAGAATGCATGGGACAGACATAAGGCAATTCTAGGGGTTGGGGTACGAGGAAGTAGGCTGTTGGTTAACTAGGATCTGCAGCTTATCCATTAGGTAGGGAAATGGGCAGACTGGGTGGGCCCAGTGGCCCTTATGTGCCATCAAATTATATGTTTCTATGTAACTAAATCTGTATTATTACAGCAATCCTAAAAGTATCCAGTCATTGCTTTGTCTCCACCCCAGAGACCCTGCTGTAATATAGGACCACACAGGACCCTGGGCGGGATGGTGGGCAACTCTAAAGTTCCGACAGAGCTCTGTTGAGCTTGCTTGCTCCCCCTCTCTCACTTGCTTGTTCTGTTTCTCCCGGCGCAGCAGGCTGCCATTTTGTACTGGGCTCCTGCCTGCGCTGGTGCCTTTTCTGCCCACAAAGAAATCTGCAGCAGTCCCAACAGAGCTCTGTTGAGCTTGCTCACTCCCCCTCTCTCATTCACTCATTCTTAATCTGTCCCAAACACTGATTTCCCATAGCGACCGGGCCATTCTGTGCCAGAAGTGCTCAAACACATTTTGGCCAGGATGCGAAAAATTACAGCAGTAATGTTCATAAGGAGGTGTGAAAAAATGCCAGTGTTGAAAATCTGGCATGAAAATATTACAAATTTGTGAATTTACAAGGGTGTGTGGAAACTGCGCAATGCACTCTTGTAACACAGTCATTTTATGGATTTTCGTCACCAAATTTTCAACATAGGCATTTTAGGACCTCTGCTCATGAACAGTGTCACTGTCATTTTATTACTGTATCCCGAACATTGATATCCCACAGCGACCTCACTATTTCGAGCAACAAGTGCGAAAACACACTTCGGTGAGGATATGTAAAATTACAGCTGTACTGTTCATAAGGAGGTGTGGGAAAATGGCAATGTTAAAAATCTGGAGTGAAAATAATACAGATTCGCAAAGTTACAAGTGTGCATGGAAACTGTGCAACTCACGCTCGTAAAACAGTAATTTTTTGGATTTTTTTCACCAAATTTGCAACATAGGCTTTTTGAGAGCCCACCTCATGAATAGTGGTACTTTTGTTTCATTAATTGGTCCCAAAAGGTGATTCCACACAGTGACTGTAAAATTACCTTTTGGGACTGAATAACGCCATGACAGTGACATGAGGAGGGGTCCCAATAATCCCATGTTGAAAATTTGGTGCCAAAATTCCTCAAAATGCTTGAGATATGCACCAAAGTTGAAAAAAACATATTTATGCCATTATACAGCTTACCGGCATTTCTTCATTTCTCGGTCGGCTTTGAAGAGTGAAGACATGTTCCCAGTCCACCAAAGATCGTCATGCTGGGCTCCTGAGGTAAGTATGGGGTGAGGGGTGTGTGTGGAGAGGTAGAGTACGCAGAGGATGGGCACGGGTTGGGAAAGGAGCACCAGAACACTTAGAGGGGCTGTTTTCTCGTTTTACAGGAAAAAAACTCAAACGGACCATGCTGGTCAGTTTTCTTTTTTTGCAGGTGTTGTTTGGTACACTGGGGTGGGCTCCCAGTGTACCACCTGCATTTGTGGGGAGGGGACTGAAGCTGATGGGGATTGGGCCCCCTGTCAGCACAGAAATGGGTGGGGGTGCGATGATGCTGAGGAGGGATTGGGCACCCCCTCGGCACACAGCAGAACTTGGGGGTGGTGACATTATGCCGACAGGGAATGGGCTCCCCCATCAGCAACTGGAACTGGGAAGGGGGGACTGAAGCCGATGGGGATTGGGCCCCCCTGTCAGCACAGAAATGTGGGTTGGGCACATGATGCTGAGGGGTTTGGGCACCCCCTCGGCACACAACTGAAATTTGGGGGGCATTATGCAGACAGGGAGTGGGCTCCCCTGTCTGCAAATTAACTGGGTCAAGGGCATGCTAACAGGGGGATTGGGCACCCCTGTTGGCTTTCTATGTGCCTCTGAGGTGGCAGTATACAGCCACCAGGGTCCTGGTAATGTTACACCAGGCAAGGTACCACCCTGCAATGATGGATCACTCCCTCATTGCAACGGAATGTCTGGCACTGTAATGATGAGGTGGCCCCTGATTGCAGTGGCAAAATCCTTACAACTTGGTGGCACTCTGCAGAACCAGTGTCATCAGAACACTGGCCCTGCTTTGGCTAAGCACTGCCAAGCCTAACAATGCGGTGCCAGCATTGGCTGCCACAGTGCCGCACCTCCACAACCCGCTTCTCTCCTAAGCTGCCACATGATGTTTCTTGCGCATGCGTGCAAGCAAACATAAAAAACTGCTATGGGTCTCAAATGAGGTGACTGATAAGGTAAGGGGGAAAAAGTTAGCATTCAGAAGGTACAAGAAGATGCAGAGGGAGGAGGATAGGGAGGTGTACAATGAGAAGCAGCGGGAGGCAGGGAATGCTGTCAGGAGCACAAAGATACAAACAGAGGAGAAAATAGCCCATGCAGTTAAATAAATGGGACAAGACATTTTACAGGTATGTAAATGAAAGGAGAAAGACCAGGGGAGTGACTATAAGGCTAAGGAGGGAAGGGGGGGGGGTGTGTGTAGCGGGGGACAAAGGAAAAGCAGATATCCTGAACAAATGTTTTTGTTCAGTATTATTCAAGGAGGGAGGGGAAGGTGAGGGGACCACAGACATAAGACAGAAGCATCGAAGGAAGGGACATGGACACAAGTCCATTTAAAGAGGAGAGAGTCCTAAAGGAACTCACAAATCTGAAAGTGGACTAGGCAATGGAGCCAGATGGGATACATTCAAGGATATTGAAGGAGCTCAGAGAGGTGCTGGTTGCACCTCTGACAGTGCTGTTCAGCCACTTGCTGGAGATGCAAGTGGTCCCAGAGGACTGGAGAAGAGCAGATGAAGTCCCACTTCGTAAAGGCAGCAGGAAGGAAGCTGCAATTACAGGCCAGTCAGCTTGACTTAGGTTGTGGGGAAACAGAATCACTGCTGAAGGAAAGGATTGTGGAATGTCTTGCAACCAGCGGCTTATAGGATCCAAGGCAGCATGAATTCACTGGGGTGAGGTCATGTCAAACAAATTTGATAGATTTATTTAACTTGGTGACCAGGGAGGTAGATAAGGGCGGAGTGGTGGATGTTGATGTGGCCTACCTAAACTTCAGTTAGGCCTTCAACACCGTTCCACATATGAGGCTCATAAACAAGCTGGGTAACCTGGGAGTGACTCCAAAAGTGATAAACTGGATAAGGAATTGTTTGGGGATAGGCAACAGAGGGTGGTGGTAAATGGAGTTCACTCAGAGGAAGGAAGGAAGGAAGGAAGGAAGGAAGGGTGGGTGGGTGACCAGTGGGGTGCCACAAAGATCAGTATTAGGATCAATCCTCTTAAATGTCTTTATAAGTGACATTGCAGAGGGGCTACAAGGGAAGGCATGCCTTTTTTGCAGATAACACTAAAATCTGAAATAGGGTAGACACTCTGCAGATGTGTAGAAGAAATGAATAGGGATCTAAGAAAGTTTGAAGAATGGTCAAGAGTGTGACAACTAAGTTTCAATGAGAAGAAGTGCAAAATCATGCACTTGGGGCACAGAAACCCAGGGTTGGAATACAAGATGAGGGGAGTGGTACTGACGATCACCAAACAGGAAAGAGATCTTGGGGTAATCATATCTGACCTAAAGGTGGCCTAACAGTGTGACAGGGCAGTGGGACGAGCCAGTGGGATGCTAGGATGCATAGGGAGGGGTATCACCAACAGAAACAGGGAGTTGTTGATACTACTGTATAAATAAGAGAAACATAGATGCCGGCAGATAAGTACCACTTGGCTCACCTAGTCCGCCCTAAATTCCCGACCTATAGTGCCACTGGAGACCATTTCTGGACTCCAGCTTCCACCCCCCTCTTGCTTCCAAGATTCCCTTGCGTCTAGCCCATGCATTCTTAAATTCTGTGACCGTTCTAGTCCCCACCATGGCCTCTGTGGGGCTGTTCCAAGCATTCACCACTCTCTCTGTGAAGAAGTACTTCCTCACATTTCCTCTCAGTCTCCCCCCCCCTCCCCTTCAGCTTCTTATTCTGACCCCTTGTCCTTGAGCATCTTTTCCTTTGGAAAGTGCTCCTCTCCTGTACCTTGTTTATTCCTGTGAGGTACAGTACTTGAATGTCTCTATCATATCCCCCTGTTCCCACCTGTCTTTTAGGGACTACATATTTAAATCCATAAGCCTTTATTCACAGGGCTTATGATGCAGGCCCCTCACCATTCTGGTTGACCTCCTTTGAACTGCCTCTATCTTGTCTATGTCGGAGGTGCGGCTTCCAGAACTGGATGCAGTATTCCACATGAGGTCTCACCAATGTCTTGAACAGTGGCATCACCATCTCTGTTCTGCTGGTGATACCTCTCCCTATGCATCCCAGCATCCCACTGGCTTTCCCCACCGCCTTGGCACATAGTTTGACCACATTCAGGTCATCAGATATGGTCAACCCTAGATCTCTTTCCTGTTTGGTGACTGATAATAATTCCTCGCCCATTCTGTAGTCCACCCCGGGTTACTGAGCCCCAAGTGCATGATTTTGCACTTCTTCACATTGAAATTCAGCTGCCACACTCTGTGTCACTCTTCCAGTTTAGCTAGTTCTTTTCTCATTTTTTCCACCCCTCCCAGAGTATCTACCCTATTGCAGATCTCAGTGTCATCCACAAAGAGGCATACCTTCCCCTCCAGTCCCTCTGCAATGTCACTAATGAAGGCATTGAACAGGACTTGCCCAAGAACTGATCCATGTGGCACCCCGCTGGTCACCCTCCCTTCCCTTGATTTAGCTCCATTTACCACCACCCTCTGTATTCTGTCCGTCAACCAATTTGCAACCCAGTCCACCATCTTATGTCCTAATCCCAGGCTGCCCAGCTTGCTGATAAGCCTTCTATGAGGAATGGTGTCAAACACCTTGCTGAAGTCCCGGTAGACCACATCTACCCCCCCCCCAATCCACTTCCCTGCTCACCCAGTCAAAGAAATCTATCAGATTTGCTTGACATAATTTTCCTGTCGTGAATCCATGTTACCTCAGATCCTGTGCTCTGCTGCTTTCAAGGTGCTCCACTATCCTTTCTTTTTTTTTTGTATTATCTATTTATGCCCTCCTACGTGCTCTGGAGCTGCCTCTCCTTCTGGCCACCATGACCCACAGACATTCCCCCCCCCCACTACCTCCCCCTTGGCCACCTACCTCAGATCTGCAGCCTTCCACGGGGTAGCCTGGTGTAACCCTTCACCGGGTGGGTCCCCTTCCTTTGAGGGGGAAGGCACCAGTGGGAGGAGACCAGCACACTATTCTTTTTTCAGTCCCAGGTACTGCTGAGGCATTTTGTGGCTTCCGGGGAGTCTTTGGAGGTGCCCGGGGTCCGCAGCCATCAGCCAGCTAGTCTTCAGAGTGGTTTCCAATTTTCTGGTTCCCCCAGCACGCCACTCATGTAGTGCCTCCAGTCTCCACCGGGGGCCACTACCGAGCGAGGCCATCCCCAATCCCACCCCAGGATAGGAGGGCAATCTATTGGACACTCAGTCCTATCCTCCCCCTGCCGACCCCCGGCTGCCTGAGTCCGTTTCCGAACCCGGGTCACCAGCGTGGGTCGAGGTAAGGCACCAGCACCTCAGCCCTCTACGCCACTGGGCCAGTCACACTATCCTTTCTTTTAGCAGTTGTTCCATAGGTTTTCCTGCCACTGAGGTCAGGCTGACAGGTCTATAGTTACCAGCCTCCTCTCTGTTCCCACTTTTGTGGAGAGGAACTACATCTGCCCTTCTTCAGTCCTCCGGAACCACTCCCATATCCAGTGACTTGTTGAACAGGCCAGCCAGTGATGCTGCCAGCACCTCCCTTAATTCCTTTAATATCCTAGGGTGTATCCCATCTAGTCCCAGTGCCTTGTCCACCCTTAGCATTCTGAGTTCCTTTAGGACTCTCTTCTCTGTAAATGGACTGGTGTCTACCTCCCTTCCTCTCCTGTTTCTTAGCTGTGGTCCATCCCTTTCCCCTTCCTCTGTGAAAACTGAACAGAACTATTTGTTCAGGATTGATGCTTTTTCTTGGTCTCCTTCCATGCCCTCTCCTTCCTCCCCTTTTAGCCTCACAACTCCCCCTTGGTTTTCCTCTTTTCGCTAGTGTATTTATAGAAGGTTTTGTCCCTTTTCTTCACTTCTTTTGCTATTTTTTCCTCTGTTTGGATTTTGTGCTCCTGACTGCCTTTCTTGCTTCCATTTGTTTCTTTATATACACTATCCTGTCCTCTACTTTCTGTGTTGCTTTATATTTCCTGAAAGCCAACTTTTTTTGACCTTACTTTCCCTGCCACTTCTTTTGAGAACCACAGCGGAAACACAGAAACATACAAGATGTTGGCAGAAAAGGGCCCCTTGGCCCATCTAGTATGCCCTATTTGGCCTAACACAGTCTTCGGTCTTCCTGAGACTAAATCATTGGTGAGACCTCATCTGGAGTACAGTGTCCAGTTCTGGAGACCACGTCTCCAGAAGGACATTGACAGTAGAGGCAGTCAAGAGAAGAGCAACTAAAATGGTGCAGGGTCTATACCAGATACCCTATGGGGAGAGACTAAAGGACCTCAGTATGTACACCATGGAAGAAAGGAGGAAAAGAGGGATATGATAGAGACTTTCAAATACCTCATGGGTATAAATAAGGTACAGGAGGGGAGCATTTTTCAGAAAAAAATATGCTCAAGATCAAGGGGGCATGCTATGAAGCTGGAGGAAGGAAGATGCAGGGGAAATGTGAGGAAGTACTTCTTCAGAGAAAGAGTAGTGGATGCCTGGAACACCCTCCCAACAGAGGTGGTGGGAGCAAAAACTGTAACAGGAACAGGCAAAAAGGAACCTTAATGGTTAAGGAAAGGGGGGCCATGCCAGAGATCAAGTAGGCTCTATGGTATTACAGTAGGTAGAGAAAATGGGCTGACTAGGTGGACCAAGTGGTCTTTACTGTATCTGTAGTCATTTTCTACGTAACAGCAAAAAAAAAAAAAAAAAAAGAATGCAAACTTAGATACCTGATATATTGAAGAGCTGTGTGCCTTGCATATTCTGTTTTAATGCTTTAACCATTTTTATTTGATTGATTATTCTATTTTTGGTTTTTTGAAAAACACTCACAACAATTTAAGTTTCCATCACACTAGCTGAGCACCTAAACCTTGCAATAACACTGTTTAGGTGTCAAGGCCTCATATTCAGACATGGTCATTTGCATCAGGCAAAAAACACCACTGCTCGCAAAGTAACGTGCAGCCACCAGATAGGCATAGTCATACAGGCAGCATGCTCTGTCTGGTGTGTGCAGCTTGTATGACTATCTGGCTATGGTTGTGACATGCTAAGTGCATATGAATGGCTATCTGCTGGTAACAGACACCCAGGAACAAAGGGAGATAGCATGTATCTTTGCTGCTGGGTGCCATATTCAGAAGCTTGCTAATGAACACATATGGCATGCAAGACACCAGGGAACCATCTTTATACATATGTATATGGGGGGACATTAAACAGAGCTTTAGTCATTGCCCCTCACCTTTCACCTGATCCACGTACACTAATGTATAAATCCCTTGCTTTCTAGTGCTAGCCCTCACCTGCCCCAATCCCCATTGTGAAATGAAAGTACTCTGTTAATTCAGTGGTGCCTGTCTCACCCTAATGCCCATTATGAAAGTAAATTACCTTGGTGTTCCTGCGGTACCCCCTTATCCTGATCCCAATTGTGCAAAGAAAGTACCTTGGCAGTCTAACGGCAGCCCCCTTCTGCCCAGATCAAAGTTGTAAAATTACATTCCCCCTCCCTGGCCCACTCACTCTGCACCCACCACCCTCCACACTCTGGCTGGCACCTGGCTCAACTTAAGAAGTTCACAGACAAAGTGGGCAAAGTGATGGATAGCGACCGGCACAGACCCTCCCCTAACAATCTCGGATGGCTGCCATCTAAATGACAGTGACTGAACATATGCATACATGTTTCTACAGCATGTGTATGCTCAGTCCCAGTCACTCAGATGGTGGCCAGCTGAAGTGCTGAGAGGCAGGTCTGCATCAGTGTCCATCCACCACTCTTCCTATCATACCCCATGGGTTATTTTGGGTGAGCTGGGTGTGCAACAGAGGTGGTTGCTGGGTGGGTGGACTAGGAAGGGGGATGCCATTTTTGCAACAGGGATCAAGGTGGGAGGGGATACCACGGGGCTGCCAGGATATTTCCTTTCACAGTGGGGATTAGGGTTGGGGGATACCGCTGGGCTGCCAGGATATTTCCCTTTCACAGTGGGGATTAGGGTTGAGAGAGATACCGCTGGGCTGCCAGGATATTTCCCTTTCACAGTGGGGATTAGGGTTGGGTGGGGATGCAGCTGGGCTGCCAGGATATTTTCCTTTCACAGTGGGGATTAGGGTTGGGTGGGGATACAGCTGGGCTGCCAGGATATTTTCCTTTCACAGTGGGGATTAGGGTTGGGTGGGGATACCGCTGGGCTGCCAGGATATTTCCCTTTCACAGTGGGGATTAGGGTTGGGTGGGGATACCGCTGGGCTGCCAGGATATTTCCTTTCACAGTGGGGATTAGGGTTGGGTGGGGATACGCTGGGCTGCCAGGATATTTCCCTTTCACAGTGGGGATTAGGGTTGGGTGGGGGATACGCTGGGCTGCCTGGATGTTTCCCTTTCACAGTGGGGATTAGGGTTGGGTGGGGATACCGCTGGGCTGCAGGATATTTCCCTTTCACAGTGGGGATTAGGGTTGGTGGGGATACGCTGGGCTGCCAGGATATTTCCCTTTCACAGTGGGGATTAGGGTTGGGTGGGATACCGCTGGGCTGCCAGGATATTTCCCTTTCACAGTGGGGATTAGGGTTGGGTGGGGATACCGCTGGGCTGCCAGGATATTTCCCTTTCACAGTGGGGATTAGGGTTGGGTGGGGATACCGCTGGGCTGCCAGGATATTTCCCTTTCACAGTGGGGATTAGGGTTGGGTGGGGATACCGCTGGGCTGCCAGGATATTTCCCTTTCACAGTGGGGATTAGGGTTGGGTGGGGATACCGCTGGGCTACCAGGATATTTTCCTTTCACAGGAGGGATTAGGGTTGGGTGGGGATACCGCCGGGCTACCAGCGTAATTTAGTTTCACAACGGGGATCCAGGCAGGAGAGGGTACAACTGGACTATCAAGATAACACATAATTGTGTTTACAGTGTGCTATTTGGTTTAGGTGCAGTGAGCAGTTAAAAACTTACTGATTGCATTTAAAATCATGAAATGAATACATATGCTCCAGCCAAAACTAAACTGGATTAACTAACTGTAACCCTACACCACGCCTGTTGATGATGTCAGCAAAACTGAGTCACTCAGAGTGAATGTAACACTAATCATTAGTAAATGCAGAAAAGAGTACGCATGACTACAAGAGAGGCACTACAAGCACTGCTTGTTGTCACCTAAAAGCAGAATGCAGAAGCATTCAGAAAGTGGGAGTGCACATTTTTGGACATGGAGGAATTTCTGCTGTCTGGATTTGTACTATTATTTTATCTCTAATGTGCTAATACAGTTGTATACATTAGTCTTGCATGGAGAACCTCCTCAGGGTCAGTATTTATCTCTTTAACTTACGGCAGTGGCTTGGAACACAATGCAAAGGAGCCTTCATTTATTTCTGTTTGGTAGATGGCCAAGCAACCAATCCAGTCAGCTAACCACCCTGTCACAAGTAAAGTAGCTTGAAAAAAATCTCATGAAACGTTAAACATACATCACAGTTTAATCCTCTGACTGCCAAATCAGATCTGAAATTGCAAGAGTTCAGTTTGTATTTCCTAAAGGAGCAGATCTCTGCAAATCTGGCAATATGCTGTTTCCCTTAACAATGCATTAAAGGAGCCTTTGGCACTGCAGAGACAGCTTTTAAAATGTGAAATAAGTGCAAATGTTCACCTTATATTTCATATTGCTACTGTCCTCCTATACTTTATTACTTACGAAACGTTCATGAAAACAGGATCAGTGTCACACTTGGTCTTTATGTTGTCTTGCTGCTTGTCTACAGGTGAAATCATAATCCTCTCCTATGACATTACAACTGATTCCTGCAGAAATGATTGTGATGTCACAAGCAGAGAGGATTGTAAAAGTCACCCCCAGCTTTTGAGGACTTGGGCCCAGGATCTTTTGCCACCCTACCAATGCCTCTGGAGAGAGGCAGGAGGAGTCATTTTGGTGAACTGATGTGGCAGAAAATCTAACAATAATATACAGTATAAATCAGCTGGGAGTCGGTGGTGAATTCTGTCGGGGGAGGTTCTTTTTCTATACAGAAGGTGACAGATAGTGGGTAATAGAAAAGGGTTGGGAGATACTAGGGAGCAATTGGGATGATTGCACAGTGGGTGGGAAGCTTATGCATATTTAAAAGATGTTTTTCCTTTCTAACAATGGCACTTGGTGCAATTCTTTGTGATCTAGGTTCTACTTCACTTAGTAAAAATAACGCAAAATGGTACTTTGCCAGCAACATCATTAGTGTAGTGCCAGTATGTGTAGTTTTCTCTGACTAAAGTAGCCACTTCTCTACATGAAGAAGGCACTTCACAGCACTAAGGACTGCTCAATGTGCCACATTGTACTTCGTGAAGTCATGAAAATTCGTTAAGTGTTTCTCAAAGTGAAGTTTCCCGATTTTGCACATCTCTAGTGCCAATATACTGGTGTTTACACCAACAACGATTTGTTTTCTTTTTACTTACATTTTATACTCCTTTCTCTTGTGTAGCCCCTATCCCTCAGGTTGGGCCCAGCCTGGTTCCCTTGCATCTCTAGCACTTACCCTTCTCCCTTCCAACCCTATAAGCTTACCCCTAGTAGAGGGGCCTGGATACGCTGGACACACACCCCCAGCCTCTGGAGGGGGAGAAGAGGCAGGAGAACCTCGGGTGGAGAGGGTGGGTAGTTGGAGGGGCAGAGCCAGGGCATGCCTGGGCTCATCCTGCCCACTCCAGGGTTATCCTTGCTCTGTCCCTTTCCCCACCCCCTCAGGACACTGGTATGCAATGAGCCTCAGGTGCATGCACACAAGCCTGCCGTGCAGAGCTCAGATGACTTCCTCTCACCCACTATGTTTCCCTTATGCACTGCCACCTGTGGTAGATCCAGTGGCAGTACAACAGCAAGGAATCGCATCCTTCCCTCCCTCCCAGAAAGAGGAGAGTGTTCTTTGGGATGCTCAATCCTCCTTCCTCTGGCCAGTCCTTGACAACATAGAAACATAGACTTTGATGGCAGATAAGGACCACTTGGCCCACCCAGTCTGCCCATTTCCCTTCCTATTGGATAAGCTGCAGATTCTAGTTAACCAACAGCCTACTTCCTGCAACCCCCCACTACAATTGCCTTATGTCTGTCCCATGCATGTTTGAATTCCCCCACTGTTTTAGACCCAACAACCTCCCCAGGAAGGCGGTTCCATGCATCCACCACTCTCTCCGTGAAAAACATTTTCCTCACATTACCCCTGAGCTGTCCCCCCTCTATCTTTAAATTGTGCCCCCTTGTTCTTATGCATCTCTTTTTCTGAAAGATGCTACCCTCCCGGACTTGGTTGATTCCCTTGAGGTACTTAAAAGTTTCTATCATGTCCCCCCGTCCCTCCTTTCATTAAGGGTATACATATTAAGCTCTCTCAGTCTCTCTTCATATGTTTCTGATGCAGACCCTGCACCATTTTAGTTGCCCTCCTCTGGACTGCTTCCATCCTGTCTATTTCCTTGCATAGATGGGGCCTCCAAAACTGCACACAGTATTCCAGATGGGGTCTCACCAACTGTCTGTACAGAGGGATAACCACTTCCCTTTTTCTACTTGTGATGCCCCGTCCCATGCATCCCAGTATCCCCCTGGCTCTCCTTATTGACTTCTCACATTGTTTACCCACCTTTAGGTCATCTGATATGACTACCCCCAAGTCCCTTTCCATTTTTGTTGTTGTTAGTACCTCCCCTGCTATTGTGTACTCTTCTCCTGGGTTTTTGTTTCCCAGGTGCATTACTTTGCACTTCTTTGTATTGAATCTAAGTTGCCATATGTCTGACCATTCCTCCAACCTTGCCAAGTCCCTTCTCATCCTTTCTACCCCCTTGTGTATCAACTCTGTTACAGATCTTTGTGCCATCTGCAAAGAGGCATACCTTTCCCTCCAGACCCTCTGCAATGTCACCTATAAAGATGTTAAAGAGGACTGGACCCAGTACTGAGCCCTGAGGTACTCCACTAGTAACCCTCCTTTCTTCGGAATGTGTTCCATTCACTATTACCTTCTGTATCCTGTTGTGCAGACAGTTTGCTACCCAGGCTGCCACCCTAGAACCCACTCCCAGGCTGGCCAGCTTGATTATTAGTCTTTTGTGCGGGACTGTGTCAAATGCCTTGCTAAAGTCTAGGTAGGCCATATCAACAGCCCCTCCCTGGTCTATTACTTTGGTCACCCAGTCAAAGAAATCAATTAGATTCATCTGACATGACCTTCCTGCTGTAAATCCATGCTGCTTTGGGTCCTGTGCCCTGCTGGGCTCTAGGTACTCAACAATTATTTCTTTCAGAAGTGATTCCATCATTTCCCTACCACTGAGGTCAAACTTACAGGTCTGTAGTTTCTTGCTTCTGCCTTGCTCCCACTTTTGTGAAGGGGAATTACATCTGCCCTCCTCCAGTCCTCAGGTACCACCCCATCCTCCCATGATTTGTTAAAAAGTGTGGTCAGTGGTGTCACTAGGTCCTCCCTTAGTTCTTTTAGGATTCTGGGGTGAATCCCGTCAGGCCCCATTTCTTTGCCCACCTTGAGTTTTAGGAGTTCTTTCAGGACTCTTTCTTCTGTAAATGGACTGGTGTCATCCCCCCTACCCAGAGTGTTTCTATTGTCTGGTTTAGGTAACTCATCCTCATCTTCTTTTGTGAATACTGAGCAAAAGTATTCATTCAGTATCTCTGCCTTTTCGCTGTTTCCCTCTGCCCACCTCCCCTCTCCTTTATTAATCTCCACTGTTCCTCCCTTAACCTTTCTATGCTCCCTAATGTACATATAAAAGGTTTTATCCCCCTTCTTAACTGAGTTAGCTATATTTTCCTCGGTTTGGGCCTTTTCTATTCTGACTGCCTTCCCCACTTCTTTCTGCTTTAATTGATACAGTTCCCTGTCGTGCTCCTTCTGTGATTCCTTATACTTTTTGAATGCAGCCTTTTTCTCCTTAACCTTCCCTGCCACCTCTTTTGAGAACCATAGTGGTTTTTTACTCTGCTTTGTTTTCTTTATTTGTTTCACACAAAGGCTGGTTGCCTCTATGATAGCAGTTTTGATTTTTCTCCATTGTTCTTCCACCCCTCTTTTTTCTGGCCATTTGCTAGTGCATTCCTCAGGTATTCACCCATTTTGCCAAAGTCGGCCCTTCTAAAATCCAGTATCCTTGTTTTTGTATGGCTTGTCTCCATGGTTGTGCTTATTGTGAAGCACACCGTGCAGTGTTCAGGAACAACCCGTGCTTGTTCCTGAACTCAAGTCATTGCCGTTATGAGTGGTATCACTACCATTGCACTGATGGGCTGCCTAGAATGTGAAACACTGAATAATACTGTGACAGGGTAAACACAACATCAGGGAACAAGGGGTTAACCCCTTGGATGAGACTGAAGAAATGTAGAGACTGCAACAGGCGAAGAGGTGGGGGTTGTCTCCACAGGTGTGGCCAATTGAGAGAGACTGCAAAAAGGCAGAGGAATTCAGCAAGGGAAAGAGAAGCTGGAAACTGCTGCCCTGTGAGAGAGAAACCAGAGCTGAAAACCCAAGAGAATGTTTAGGTCAGAGAGAGAGAGTCTCTGGGGAAAAATGGCTGGAGCCTGCTCCTGAGAACCGTCCAGACCATGCCTGGAGCAGAGGATCCTGAGGGAAAGGACTAGTTTAGCCAGCTGGGCCAATAACAGAGAGTAGAATACACCACTGAGAACTGCCTGAAGATGAGTTTAAAGGGGAAACTGTACTTCATTTAAGACTTTATCTTGAACAAACTGCTGGCCCACATAGGTGGTGCAAAGAGTCCTTTGTCAAATCAGCCAGCTCATCACAAATACATAAAATGCTGGAAACTGGTGCAAAACCTCCCTTCCCCAATAAATTGAGTGTGGCACTCAGTAATGTTACTCTGTATGAGGAACTTATCCAGCCAAAGTTTAAAAGAATTAGCACTCCTCTTTGCTCTGATTCCTCTGAGAGCTTGTTCCATAGGTTTGTGATTGTCTGGGACAAAAAATGCTTCTTCACATTACCCCTAACTCTGTCTCTCTATTAAAGGTAAGCATATCCTCAAGCTCTACTACCCTGAACAAGATAATAGTGTAACCAGCCTTTTTCTTTTTACAGGCTCAAGGTAGGTTACTTGTGAGCACGCAAGAGCTCACTAAGAGCTGCTTTCTAGTCGGCCACAGTTAGGAGAGAGGGTGTCTGGACTTTATACTCTGTGCTCCCTGACTCAGCTAGCAGCAAGAAGCTCAGGCATGAATATTCTTGCCCCTGATCCCCTCTTTCATTCTTTAAAAGAGGGGTAGCCAGCTAAGCGCTCAGGTCCAGAGTTCCAGCCAGATCCAGAGAGGTCTGGGGTACTCAGGTATCAGAGACTGAGTAAAGAAGAACAGAGAGGAGAAGGCGGTCCATCTCTCCTTGCCCCCTTCTGGGGCTGGAAGGGGCCCTTTGGAGGCAAGAAGAGGAGGGCTACACAGAATACTCCTGCCCTAAGGGGAGAATGATCACCAGCCAGTCTGAATGGCATCGGGGAGTAGTGATAGGCCTCCTCTCAAAAGGGCTCACCAGGATCCCTGTAAGTCCACTGTCACAGAGAAGAATGCAAGGGGGAGTAATAGGAAAGTGACCTTCATGGAAGTGCTCCTGAGGAGAAAGGGTACACAGAGTAATACGTAACCCCTAGGTTAATGTATGGTAGTGGTAGCAGCAAATGGTTCTTCAAGATTATAGACCAGGGAAGAGTTGAGGACAGTTAAGACCACAAAGTTGAGCTGGACAGGGGAGTCTGTTGCTTTGGGTTGCTATGACCATCATTGTGCTGTCGGGAAGGAGACACACTTAGCAGGACTGACTACCTTAATATTTAGGAGTAAACCATAGTCTAGTAGTTAATTCATGAGTGGCCACTAGCTGACACAGAGACATAAGCAGATGCTTGCCCCATAGGGTAATGTCTCATCCTGCCTGGGGAAGAGTGCCAGACAGGGGTGTCATGCAGCCCGAAATTTTGGAGGGGCACAAAATCCAGACTTTTCTAGGGGGGGTCCGGGGGCATGCTCCCCCAGGAAAATATTTGAAAAACTGAAGTCAAATGGTGCATTTTGGTGACTTTTAGCAGGCCAGAAAGCTGTTCCCCAACATGCTAAATGCCATCATAATGATAGAACAATGATATTTTTTTTTCAATAAAAGTTACATTTTTATTATGAAATTACAAACAACCCAGAAAAACTGCGATGAGATACAACAGAGACCATGATGAGCAAACTAAAACAGAAAATTAAGGGAGTGGGAATAATTACATCAGTACCACATCCCCACCAACAGGCCCTCCAAACTACTGCAAACAGAGTAAACAATATTGCAAAACAGTCTTGCCAACAAAACTAAAACTGGTCAGGCAAGGGGCCACATACAATCATTCAATGACCCATTTAGTGATACTCCACCTCCCATGGGCTCTCCAAACAGATCACGTCCAATAACAGACCATACTAAATATTAATCATAATGCTCCAACTGTGGGGGGGGGGGAACCCTCTCCAGTCAAAGTTATTAAAAAACACTCCATTCAAGAACACACCACTTCCTGCAGGCTCTCCAAACAGAGCAAGCATACTAACAAAGCATACTAATGAAGAATACTAGCAAAACTCTTGCTGCCTTTGAGGACAACCCACTGCAAGTCAAAAAAACTTACACTCCATTTAAGAGCACACATCATGCTGGCTGTCAAAACAGAGCAAGCCTAATAAAAATCAATTAATACCATTACTAACAACAGTCACCACTGATAAATGACTGAGGGGGTAACCCCAAATCCAGGTGAGTGACCTTCTCTTGCAATGCCTACAGAGACAGATGAATGACAATAAATATCATTGACTGACAACACAGGGTTGGGGGCTGGAGGACATATCTTACCCCTGAAAGTCAATAACCATCCCTTAACCTCTGAATAAAAGCAAACCTTTCTTTTGTTCGGGGGGGGGGGGAGAGACTTATCTATTCAAACCAGCAGGAGTCACTTCTCACTTGAACCAAAGTGAAAGCTGCCTCATGAGTGGGGTGTTGTGCTACCCCTCTAAGTCGACTCCAATACACACCCGACCTCCTGCAAAGGAGCAACCACAGCTGCTACAAGTCCCAGCACCAGCACCCAATGCTTTCTGGTGGGACCTCACACAGGCTGGAGTTGCCACCTTTCCTCAGCTCAGCAAGCACAAAACTGCTCTGCTATGGGTCGATGCTATCTAGTCAAGTTGGCGGACACACTTCAACCCTGAATGACACTTACTTTAAGCACATGATGTGACCAAGGGAAAATAAAGCTTGGAGAATTTCAGTTAGTTTGTCCATGAATGCCCAGTGCTCGGCTTTCAGGGCCCAGCTCTCAAGAAAAGCATGGCTTCTAGCCTAGGAGCTCACAGCAAGAAGCTAGATGGTGTGCAGCAAACCCATTGTGGCAAGGGTTTTGCTTATGTGTACCAATATTAGAGTACTGGAGCAAGGTCTAGGCACAAGAAATTACTAGTTATTTCATAAATTCATTCATGGCTAGAAAGTACTTTTTCACAGAGAGGGTTGTGGATGCATGGAACAGCCTTCCTGAGGAGGTTATAGAGTCAGGAACAGTGGGAGAATTCAAGAATGCATGGGACAGACATAAGGCAATTCTAGTGGGGGGTAGAAGGAAGTGAGCTGTTGATTAACTAAATCTGCAGCTTATCCATCAGGTAGGGAACTGGGCAGGCTAGGTGGGCCAAGTTGCCTTATCTGCTGTCAAATTCTATGTTTCTATGTTTCAACCTCCTACCTTGTCTCTCTGTAGGACTGCAGGTCCGGTTGCTGATCCATGATCCCATCGCTTCTTTGCTGCAATGTCTGGGCCTGTGGTTTTCAGATTTGTTTCGGTTGCGATGGCGCACTTTCAGTCCCAGATCTCAACCTCCCTCGACCAGGTTGCCAGCAACATACCCTTAAAACTTCAACTGCCCTCCTCTGTGTTTTTCTGAAGAGGATGCTTTTACTTCCCTCATGGAGGGGCAGGAGCCCAGGTTTAAAGCTAATTTGTTCTGCCTCTATCTCTGAGAGGTAGACTCTCCCTCGGTCTCTCTCTCTCTCTCTCTGTCTTTCTCAGCAGCCATCTAAAAAATATTAACTTTTTTTATGAGTAAATAACTGATGGACGATGTGTTGTTCTTCGGTCTGTCTGATTCTGTCTTCCTCATGCACACAGTGGAGATGGTGCCGGAAAATGCACAATTTGCCGCATGGCTTGTCGTCATCCCTGTATCACTGTGCAATTGGCTACTGAGGTGATAAGTTCCTTGACAGACTGACAGCACAAACAGGAGAAGTGATTGGTACAAAATATGTAGAATGTCAGCACGGACTACCAATCACTTCTTACACCTAAGCCAGCTGGCATACATGCTTTTTTTTAAAGTCGGATTTGTAGATGAGTAAGCAGATCAGACTCTACCTGCCCACCCCACCACCAACGACTTTAAAAAAAGCATACATTGTTTTTCACATTGTAATTGTGGAAAATAAAATAAAAAAAATAAAAAAAACATACTTTTTTTCTCGGTCTGGTACGTTTGCCAGACTATCAAAAGACTGAGGCTCAGCTGCCTAATTCCAATTTCCTGACAGGTATGTCTGCCCAACTATCAAAATACCGAACCTCAACTGCCTGACTGCAAATTCCTGACTGTGCTTTCAAACAGACTCTTGAGCAAACCAAAGCTACAAAAGCAGGAGAAACAACCAAAAAGGCTGTCATCTGCTGTGGTCTGGTTAAGGAGAACTCAATTTTAAGGGCATGTTTGGAGCAGCTTGAGGATTTTTATTGAACAGCTAATCTGAAACTAAAATGTTGAACTATCCAGCAGACAGAAACCTTACGTTGACACTGCTGGTGTGACCCACATTATATTGCCTGATTGTTCTAAATTATTCATGTTCATGTTTTGGCTGTCAGAACCAGAGCAGTACGTGTTGAAGTTCTTTACCCAGTGCTGCAAAATAGGCTTTGAAGAATGTGGCACATAATATATATAGAATAGTGTATGGGCAAGCATATACAACAAGGCTATGTTTCCATCGAGGGCTTGTGATGACATATGGACCTCAAGATCGAAGCTCGAGAGGTCCCATGATGTCATCACAAGCCTGAGACGGAAACGCAGCCTTGCTGTGTATGCTTGCCCATACACTGTTTGGCATAGTATATGGGTAGGCTTGATTCTACACAGATTAGATTACAGTTCAGTACATTTAAGAAGACGCTGACACAGAATTACATGTTTAAAAAAGTGTATTCAGGGAACAGTTGACAATTTATTTTGACAGAGAAACAGAGACTGTATTAATATAACGTTTTTTTTTTTTCAAAAGGATACAAAGGTCCTTCTCTTTTCTATGCAATTCCTATTGAGAGAAAGACACAAAAAACATGTGTCAGTGGTTTACTGTCGCATGTATTCTTCCCCTACTCCCTCTTTAAACCTGCTCTCGTCGATGCAATTTAAAAAATGTGTACGCTTACCTAGTCAGAGTTGCTGGAGTCGGTAATAACGGCTATACATCTACGCTTCACTGGGTGTGCGTGGTTCGAGAAGGAAATGTGTACTCCTTGCTGAAAAACACAATGAGAGCTGGAAATTTGAAGAGATGGAGTTGTCGATGGGCTGTTATTTCTGTGGTGGACAGGAACTGAGGTGGGAGCAGCTGTTGGCCAATCCTGCTCAAGTTCAGTAGAGGAAGTGTTTCTTTCTTCATTTTCGGCAGTTAGGCTAGAGAAGAAGCACATGTTTCTCTGCTGTTTCGCCTCAGAGATAACACTGTAAGCATTTATGCTTTGGATATTACGGTGTCCAGAAACTTGTGCCACTTCAGTTGGAGGGACATTGTGATCCACCAGGGCTTGGATCGATGTCTTTCGGGTGGAGTGGGTCATTATTTTTTTTTTGTATCTGGCAAACCAGATGACATTTTCATTTATTTCAACATGTTTCTGATTTTATACTCACCTACTGGCATTGCTCTGTACCATAGGGAAACTCCAGGCTTGTATTTAAGATTTGGCGCTAGGTAGAAAGGTGAATCAGGGGTGTTCATGGTTTGCGGTCGCTGAGATGCATATTTTGAGTAGGCAGTTATCTGGTCTCTGTCGGGATTTGTGTGTTCGTACATCCGAGGTTTGACTGGCCTGATATCCCTTGGATTTTCACCGGTACGGGTTTTTGTCTGCCTTTTGTTTTGTTGTACTCTAAGAATTTTTTCCTGCTGGTGTCTGTCAGTAATATGATGTCTCCCCACTTTAGTCTGTATTGCTCCATTGTACGTAGGGCAAAATATAGTCCTATGTTGAAGAAAATCATGTTTAGCAGACTAGTCGGGTTTACTAGACCGAGGGTGCCAGAGGTGTACAGTTGCATTATATCAGTTTCTGTGAGAGTCTCTGCTCTGTTCGGCTTATTCCCTTTCCCCTGCTTTTTTAAATATTTAAACTTGGCTGTCATGGTTCTTAGTGTCTGAACAAAATAACTGTATTTTTCTGTGGTAAATTGAATGCCCATAGTTGTGCTTTATTAGGTATCAATCTACGCTACCTAATATTCCTCTGATAATTCGTAATCAGACCCATCTATTCTTTTGACAGCATACATGAACTCTGCGAGGAGCATGTCCAGTTCTTTGACATGGATGCTGTGTGTGGGACGGTGCTCACCTTCCTTCTCCAGGTCATTTCTAACAATTTTCTTGTCAGCCAATGTTTTGTGGACAGTGCAAGCATTTTCTTGCTGCTCTATGAACAATTCTCTTTCTGTTGCTGGCTTTGAAAATATTGCTGCGGCCATTTTACCTTGTGTTACTGGCAGAAAGTTAGCTGAGCGAGGGATTTGTTTTTGTGACTGTTGAAGCGACGGTGACTGAGCGTGCTAGTTCAAATGTCAGAAATATTGTTGTACTATCGATATGACGTCAGAACGATAGTAGAACAACATTTTTGACCTTTGAACTGTACTATAATAACTTTTAAGTAGCTGTTGAAATCAGTGTACAATCGAGCCTAAACATATACTATAATGTGAAGTGTTTTACTTGTATAGTTAACTACAACATACATTTGGCTATATTTTATTCTATTTCTGCTGGTATTTCAGCATTTTGCATTAGTTGTCTTAGGTGTTATATTTCGGCTCAGTATGTGGGACTTAATTATACAAGTAAAACATTTGCCGTCTGCTGGAATTTCGGCATTTCACTTGTTGCTTATGTTTCGTCTGTCATAACCGGAGTTGTACAGGAGTACCATGTTGAAGCTCTTTACCCAGTGCTAAGTAATGCTGGCTCTGATCTTTACACACTCATAGGGTAATCAGGTGAAACAATATCCAACCTGAGCTTTGAACTGCTACTGTTGGGATTTCAGCAGTCGGTCAAACATGCCGCGGGATTCTAAATGTGTCGAGATTCTGGAGTCAGGCAATCGATTGTCAGGCTTTGAGAGTTGGGCAAATGTATGGATCCTCTTTTTTCCTGTTTGATCAATTATATTGGGGGTGCACATGCCCCCTCGGGCCCTATGGGCATGATGCCACTGGTGCCAGACACATCTGGTCTTGTAGGTGGTAGTGCCCAAGGGACCCCAAATGGGATATAGGGTTTCCACAGAAATGTAGCCAACTGGTGTGCATCAGTGCCTGGTCACCTAGATGGGCAGTAGTGGTAATGATTTAGATTATGCCAGCAGTAATGATGAAGTTATCTCAAAAATTATTTTTAAATGAATAGTGATGGTAATGTCCATCAAAGCAGTGTACTATCAGACAGTAATAAAAGTGCAATGTGCTTGACCCTAGCTCCTAGTATGGACCTTTGGTTTGTGAGTGGTCTCATGTTTACTGGTATCACTAAGTGTGTCTGGTGCCCTTGATCCCCACGTACTCACACCTGTGGTGGTGCAGTGAATAGAGGTACAGGTTTCTTGCTGTGGGCAGCAGCTCGTCATTGACACGGGAAGGGGACAGGGGACCTTACAATAGCTTTTCACCAATTCAGATTATCAAATCCTTTTAATACTTTAAAAGTTAAATTACATCTTGTCTAAAACTTTTTTCCCCAAGAGGAAAACATAGCTAAGCCTAACTAAATGTTCCCCATAACTTAATCTCTCCAGTGTCTTAATCAGTTTACGTGCTTTCTGTGGCACCCTTTCAAATGCTGTGATATCATTTTTATGCTACAGTGACTGGAATCGCATACTGTATCCCAACTGCAACCTTGGCTCTGCCTTATGATAGAATCGCATCACCTTTGAGGCATGGTAGGTGCTTTTTAATGCAGCCCTGATTTTGGCACCTTATCTACCACTGCTGCACACTGCTGTGACAGTTTCAGCTTTTATGAGACAGTAACATACCAGTCTTCAATTTTCTTTAGTCTGTTCCTTGCATTGGGAAGATGCACCAAGAATCCTTGCTGGGAATCAAACCTGGGTCTCTGTGTCCCAAAAGCAGCAACTTTAGTCATTCAGCTAAACGGAAGCTCCCACAAGGGAGCACAGATGTCGGTGTTCTTCAACAATAATGGGCTCTGCCTTTATAGCATCTCATTTTCACATCTAGACAGTGTTGATCTAAAAACTGCTTTTCCCATCCTTAACACAGCTGCAACTTGGAGGCAGACATTTGGAACATAATTGGAGAATTCCATGATATGTGGAATGTCAATTTGGAACTGAAGCTACTGCTCCAATCAGCTGAAGTATCAGATAAACACAGAAACAAAGGCATTGATGGCAGAAAAAGGCCCACTAGCCCATTCAGCACCTACAGATGTGACAACCAGGATGAAGCACAGAAATGCTGCAGTTTAAGCCAATGGCAATTAAGCCCTTTTCTCATGCAGGATTTTATGACATCATTACAGCAAGTTACTGCTCTTCATCTTGGCTGACTCCACTGTACCTATCGTATGATGCAAATGTCATAGTGGTCACTCACTCTCCCATCCCATGCCATCCTTCTCTGCTATCTTCACCAGTCCCATATGACTGTCCCACCCTGCTTGAATCCCTCTACTGATCTGTCACAGACCAACCCCTCCAGCAGTCTGTTTCCACTTATCCCCCACCGTCTCAATAAAGAAATGCTTTCTGATGCCCTTCCTGAATCTCCCTCCCACTGGCTTCTTTAAGTTCCCCCTTGCGCCCCTGTTTCTACTCATTGTGAATAGTTGTCTGGTGTCTGCTTTGTTTATGCCATGAGAAGAAATCTAAAAAATGCAATCATTTTCCCCCTCTTCCTTCTGGTCTCCAGTGTATACACGTTGAGGCCCTTAAGCATCTTTATGTAGGACTTTTCTTGCTGCTCCTGTATCATTTTTGCTGTCCTCTTCTGCACTGTCTCAAGCCTTCTCCTTTCCTTTTGTGAGTGTGCAGTCCAGAACTATATACAGCACTCCAAATGTGGCTGCATCACGGATCTGTAAAGTGGCTGGATCACTTTGTTCCTTCTGCTGCTGATCCCCCTGCCAAGGCACTCCAGCATTCTATTTACTTTCTCCACTGCTCCGTTTCACTGCAGTGACTGGTTTAATCTGTCTGCTATTAAGATATTGAGATGCTGCTCCTAGGTTGTTGTTTTTTCTAACACTACATCTCCCATTCTATATTCTGTCTTCAGGTTTTTGAGCCTATGTGCATAACTTTGCACTTTTTTGCATCAAATTTTTGTTACCAGACCCTTGACTATTTTTACAGTCTCTAGATCTTCCTTCAATGTCCTAATCCCTTCATCAGTGTCCACTCTAACTCAATTTTTGCATAATCTGCAAATAGGCCCATGGTCCCTTGGATCCCTTCCTCAATGGCAAACGTTAAGATGCTGAAAAGCACTGGGCCTAAGATCGATCTCTGAGGAACCCCACTGGTTACTTTCTTTACCTCCATGAATGTCCTGTTTAAGACTGCTCTGTGTTCTTCTACTACCATAAGCCAAGTCCTGACCATTCTTGTAATCTTGTACCCAACCCCCAGGTCCTCTAATTTCTTAATCTTTTTTCCATGTTAGACTGAGTTGAAGGCTTTACTAAAATCCATACAGTACAGGCTGTCTGTCCTTTGTCCACCATGACTGCTTATCTTCTTGGTGGCTGAAGTAGCTGATCTTGGGGCATCTGATATTTGCCCCTTTGGGCTGCCAGAATTATGGGGCCATGACTATCACTGCCCATATTGCATATTAACTTTAAATCCATTTACCTGTGTAACCCCCGGTCCCCTGGGGTTACTAGAATCCCATCAGTGTCAGTGCTAGGTAGGGAAGGCAGCTGGTGATTAACTAGTTAAATGGATTTTCACCTGCTCCCTCTCTGTTTACTTGGTCTCAGCTGAGAGGAAAGAGGTGATGTCATTTAGAACTCTCGCAGCAGCATAAGCCACGGTAACTAGTTGTGAGTTGGGAACTTTAGAATTTTCAGTTAGTTGTTGAGTGGAGTACAGTGTGAGCAGTTGGAGGAATGAAGAGCTGCAGTGTGGGCTCTGAGGGGAGCCCACTTTTTCTCATCCTAGTGCTGAGAACCACCTGCCTGCCAGTAGGAGTGGTGGAAACCATCTAGCAGGAGTTCCTGATTTTTCTCATCCCTTGTGAGATGTGAAGAACTGCAGAATGGATCCGAGGGGCAATCCCCTGACTTTGATCCAGGACATTGAAGCTGCCTTTTTGTGTACAACTCTGAGTAATTTGATTTTGGTTATCCCAGGAGGAATGTACCTCTTTTTCTTCGGGGGTGTACTCTGACAAAGGAACATACTGTATGCACCAAGTTCTGTTCTGTTTGAGACTGTTCTCATCCTTTCTTAAAGTTGGCTGACAATCGTGGAGTCCCCAGTGAGACTTGACACATTCTTCAGAAGTAGTGTGTCTCTAATGCTGAATGTGAAAGCCATTCCAGGATGCATAGTTCTACTGTTTTGCTAAATGTTGAGGTGTAACTCTGAAAAAATGGCTTGGTATGGACTGTGGAAGCAAAAGGTGGGCAACCCCCCATCTGGAGTGACCAGCTCAGCACTACAGGTTCCGTAAGGGTGCCTGCTTATTCAGGACATGGTGGACAATGCCTGAAGAGAAAATTTTCCCCCTGGTGGGGGTTGTGTTAATTTTGAGCACCAGTGTACTCTGTTGTGGCCAGTTGCCATATTGCCAAATGTTTAAATACTATGCCATATGGGAAATGTTCTAAGCTGTGGCCAGTGCTACTAGAAGAGATGTGTGTTTCAGCTGAGGCTTTCCAGCTGAAGAGAGTTCAAGGTCCTATGTAATATGAGATGTTTAGAGCTTCTATCTGCTACATATGCTGTTGTTCTGTCATTGCCTAGTGCCGCGAAGTGTAAACCCTTGGGGGTCCACCTTTGCTTTTGTGTACCATCTTTGGAATAAAGCCACACTCTAGAACCCCAACCTGATTTATACATTCTTGTTACTGCTTCCTGTGTGGAATTACTGGGTACCCCTCTAGAAGTACAGACCTAGCATAGCTCCTAGCAAAAGTTCTCTTTTCAGGACCTGGGTTTAGTATGGTCATTTGTGTGTAATACTGTTTCTGTACCCCCACCCACTCTCTTTCCCCTAGACAGAAAATATGGAAAGTGTACTTACTAGTTAAACAAGTAGCCGATGGTGGGGGGGGTTACACATGTGTAAAGGTTCCAAAGGGCAACAAGTTCCAAAGGACAACAAGAAGCTCCGTATATCAAATGGGAAGTAAAAGGGCCAGCCCGGTGGTGTGGAGGGCTGAGGCATCATGCCTTACCTCCTGCTATACTGGCTAACTGTGTTTGTGGTACAAGTGGGTTGCCGGGCGTCGGCCAGGGAGGAGGAGGATCAAGCCTCCCAAGGACAGCTCTCCTTCTTCAGGGAGGGGGGGGGATCGGCGACTGGTGCTTGCCTGTCCCCTAGAGAAGGCTGGGGTATGGCACACTGATGCTCCACAAGGTGGGGGGAGGTGGGGCAGATGCCCAGCATGCCATGCATGGAAGTGTGTGTGACACTGCCACTGGCATCATTACATGCCCTTCCTCTCAAAGAAAAAGAGGAAAAAATTGACTCTGGCAGTTGGATGAAGGAGGGGCTTGCAGATTCCACTCCCTGACCAGCCGGGTGCCAACTGAAACTGGATCTGGTCTTTGATGGGGGCTTGGGGGTCCTTCCCTGACTCCACTTGGGGGGGCAAGCCCTTGGGGATGATGGTCGACATTGACTGTGGACTTGGGGGGGGCAGGGCTGGGGCTCCCTCTTGAATGTGGGCCGCCAGAGACAGGAGGAGAAAAAGTATACAAAACAAATCAGAAGTAAAGATACCCAGGTTACCGGAGCTGCTGATATGCAGTGGCTTATCATATGTGATTCTCTTAGTGTGGTTGATATACAAATAGGGGAGCTGTGGAGGCAAGCCTTCTGCCACAGTGTTAAGAAAGGAGGTCAAGAAGCCAAGGATAAAATAAAACCCCAGTTTTCCCTCTTTTTTGTAAATCAAGATGTTTATCCATAAAACTTGTCATCCTGCTTGGGCTTTACTAGTAGCTTTCTAGCCCCAAAACTGCAGCACAGTGGCAGCTCATTCTTTTGCAGCATGAGGCCCACAAAGTACCAGAGTGCGAAGTTCTGACAGCTGTGGTTGTGGGTTTTTCACATTTATAAAATGGCAAGATAAAATCTAGAAATCTCATTGGCCAACAGAAATCAGCTGACTGTACATTAAATCTCTATATATGCACAGTCATCCTGCTCCTAAACCACATCACACAATGAGCAAATCAGTCCTCCTATAACCAGAACTATATTCCATCAATCTCCCTACAACCAGAACTCATCTTCCACCACAAACATGGTGGCTACCTTTACACTGTAAAAACCTTCAGCTGGGCCCTAAAAATAAAACTACCTTAAATATAAAATAAAACAAATCAATTAAATGTTGTTTACCAGATCATCACACTCACCTTACACACATAAACAAATTAGAAACATTAAGTATTGTTTATAGTTTTCATTACAACTGTTTCTTTGCTAACAGTGAAAAATCTCCCTTCTATGTTTGCCTGCTCATCAGGGAAATCTCTTCTGCTTGTCTTGACAGTTAGAAAATTGAGTCTCTGGCTCTAAAACAGGCATTTGTTGTATGTTAGTAGAGGAACATTCTGCTAGTAGAACTGAGCAGAATTTTGAATCCCTGTATTCCATGGTAAACATTCCATAATAAACATTCCATTTCTTGAATGTGGGGAAACATAGAGAAAAAAACAGAATGAAGAAAGTAAGAAATAATACTATATAAACAAAAAGAAAAGGTAGTAAATGACTCACCCTGCTGTTTATCTTTTAATATAGAGCCAGCATTTCATTTCAGTGAGTGTGGCAGTTTTAAACCACGCTCATGCCTGCAGCATCGGGGAACTGAGAAACCTCTGTTATGGCTTCCTTTAAGTTTTGTCTACAGGGTGAGGAGAATGAAATAAAGTAAGGTGGCTATGTGTCATACTTAGAATGAGAAAAACAACATTTGTGAATTGTTGTGGCTGGCAGGGGAATATGAAGTTTATGTGGGCAGGGAGGCACACACTGTATAACATTACTTTAATCTAGCACCAATAGGTGGAAGGACTATTTTATGTTAAAAGCACATATTCACTTACATTTGTACTTATTTAAAAATGTGTTTCAAAATAAAAAAAAATGCTTCTAAAAATAAGGGGCCATTTTATAAATGCAATAAGACACTCCGGGGTTGTGCATTATGGTGGGATAACCGCACTCCTCGGGATGACCAGCACTCGGCCTTCGGCCTCGTGCCTAACTACGCCCCTAGGAGTGTGGTTATCACACTGTAATGCACACCCCATGGTGTCTTATTGCTTACTTGTTTCCCTGCCCTCTCACCACTCTGTTGTTGCTTTGGCATGTCAGTGCTGACATGTTAGCATGTAGGTTCGCCTGTGAAGTAGGACAAACCACCTTGACTTACTGATGCAGAGGTGGGTACTAATTCCAAAGAACACAGAAACTTTCCCCTGATTGAAAAAGTACTGATGTCAACAGCGCCCCTCAACTATGGTTCCTAAATTGTAGACATACCAGGCATGCTCCTGATCACAGGTCTCCTGCATAAGTATCACAACAAGCTGCCACTGGTCCATCAAACAGTCCAATTTCTCATTTTTGTACTTAAAAATATAATGAAAAATTGTGTCTTTTGGACCAATATTTTTTCTGCAAATGTGATTTTAGTTTACCATAGTTTTTCTCTGATTTTCTTGGATGAAAATAATGCTATTTAGGAAAACATTTTCATAAAGAGGATTTATATTTCAGGCTTTAACTTACATGTGGTGGAATGGAGTAAGCCCATTATACAGTATGCTGACCTTGCATTTTTGACTAATCTATTTCTTTGATTTATATGTCACCCTCCCCCCCAAAATAATTAGGGGGCTTATCTTAAGTATCTACAAGGGCTCTGCTGATGCCCACTGCCTGGCAGACATCCAGTAAAGAGGTTGGAATCCATGTATAGAGATGGTGTAATGGTGTACTGCATGAGTGTGCCATGCCATGCCGCTGCACTGTCTCTTTAAGTGCTCCAGCAGTGTGTACAGTGTATGTAGCCTACGCTGGGTCCGAGTACCGTGAAGCTGATGACCAGCCAGGCAAATCCCTAATTGACCCTATTCTGCCATCAGTTATAGTGCAGAGAGAGTCCATCAGTGCTCTGTAAATATTTGTTTCTAAAGCTTTACTGTTATTAAATAAATAAGTCGTTTGTGCTGCCAGTATTGAACTTTCCGATGGGCGCCACCATCTTTGGTCCTGGACTCCTGCAATTGGACCAGTCAGAACTAAGGGGTCCTTTATGGGTCTTAATTTCAATGCCTTGTGTGTGAAACTGTGAACTTTCCTTGTTGGCACCAAAATTAACCAATAGTGGAGCTTAGACTGTGATTGACAGCAAAGGCATGTTCTATGTTTCTAGGCAGCCAACTGGAATACAGAAATCCTGGTCTTCAGTCAGGACTGTGTAGAAAAAGTTCAGTCAGGGCTTTCAAGAGAGAGAGAGCCTGTGTAGTTGTGTTCGGCTTGAGTCACCGAGAAGGAGCTCCAGTGAGGGCTGCTGAAAAATGCAGGGAAAAGGCCTATTTGCCTCCCTGCAGGAGCTGAAGAGACTTATGTAACCCCTAGATGGCGCTATCCCAGGGGCTACTACCCCTGCCTGATTTGCCACTAACAGGTTGAGGGGCCTGGATCCAATGGCGGGTGCCTCCACCCAGAGGTCAGGGTTTGCAATAGTTAAACTAACTTGGTCACAGCCCTCTGGGACACTGCAACCCCCCTTTCTTCCCACTAGTGGCCCACACAATATATCAGAATTACCTTCACAGTATACACTTACCCCCAGGACTGGTTCAGGCACTGGGACCTCCTGTAAAATAAGATACAGTGCAACAATCACAGTACAATACTTTAACGTAGACAAATACCTCAGGCAGTATAACTTTGCTGAAACAAGCAGCTCTGATTTATTTAGGGGGATATAACAAGGACAGGGGGAATCAGGTTAATTAGCTTATCACTTTACTCATCTACCTATGGCTCTGTGCACAGGCCTATCCCTACCAGTTACTGTCCCTGGGTACCCAAGCCCTAGTGGCTAGTCCAAACCGGTGGCAGCTGGTAGGGGCCCTTTCACACACAGAAAAGAAAAATTAGTTAAACAGTCAGCAGTACAGTAATTCCATTTGGATTCAATGTGGCAATTCAACAGGAGCGACCTGAATTAGTACTCACGACCTCCAAACAAGATGGGGTCCTTCAATGTCAGCAGGGCTACTCTTGAGCTCCACGAGACTCCTCACACATTTATATGGCAAACTGCAACAGGCAAAAGTCCTTAATGGCAGCAGGATTCACCGAAGCCACACAAGCCTCCTCACACATTTATATGGTAAACAGTCACAGGCAAAGTCCTTTAATGGCAGCAGGATTCACTTGAGCTACACAAGCCTCCTCACACATTTATATGGTAAAAGAAAGTACTATACCAGGCAGGCTGCTTCTCTATCCCGATCGCAATTACTACACAATACCCGGGAGAACACACAGAGATTCAGTTCCTGACAGACCGAGTGCACTCAGCAATTTCTCCAGTCTTCTACAGGGTGAGCCTGGTTTCTACTCTTCAGATATCCTTTGATTCTCTTCACAGGACGGATTCAGTCCTAGCAAGCAGTTACACAAGCTGCAGACCGAACTCTGGGCCTTACACACGCTTTCCGACTAAAACTGCACACCGAAAAGCACAGGGCTCCTCCTCTTCACTACCAGAGCTCAACTGAAACTCCAGCAGACAAAACCGGGCACTTCCTTTGAGTTCCTTCCAGTTCTTGGCTGGATTGGCTGTCACTCACAATAGACTGCCCCTGTTGGTCCAAAAAGGCGCCGAAGTCCAAACTACATCTCCCAGAGTCACTGCCCATACAATTCTCTTGTGGCTGGCTCAGATTACGAGTCCAAGTTCTGATTCGTCCAAGGCACCATTTTAGAGCTACCTTAACCACACTGATTGGTCCAGTTCAGCAGTTCAAAACTAGAATGGGAACTAGGCAAACACAGTTCTGACTGCAAAGAAAGCAGGTTAGACAAACTGTGTTTTCATTATTACTCTAAATGATTTCTGGCAAACAGTTACATCTTTCAGATAGGTTCCCTTTGCACTCTAGTGACTGCAAAAATGGAGTAATTGGCAGCAGCTTGAGTGGTACTCAAGCAGAGAAGCACACAGTCCTCTATACAAACTAATTATGTCTGCAAGCAGACAGCTCTTAAAGAGACAGTACCAGAGGCTCTAAAACACTCACTGATAAATGGCTTAAACGCCAAACACCATTCAGGCTTGGAGCATTCAAGCAAGCTCCTGAAGTCTTTTGGGAACCCCCCATTTGCAGGGGTTACACCCTTCCTATGGCCTGGGAAAGCAGCGTCCAGCGTCAAGCAAGTACCATAAGTTTTAACTGCAACCATATACATTTGCATTAGGCTCACACATGTAATCATCAGTCAGTATATCATTTACCAAGAACACATTTCTGAAACATTGCAGTATCGTCACTCTTTACATAGTATTACACACATTGTACCATAACTCAAGTTATTACCTCTTGTACATGAAACCTGAAGAGAGGGCCCTTCCTATCAGTTACCTTGGGGCTGGACGGGGCAAGGGCACCATACTTAGAGGGCAACACAAGTAACTTGAGTTAACACTGATGCTCAGTTTGGGCAATGAGCTCGGGTCACATACACTCTTTTATGGACAACATTGAGAGGCAAGTCCACAGGCCTCCCAAGTGAATCATAACTGAGGTGCACCACAGGCTTTACAGCTTGACCAGTCTTTCTAGGGGAACTGTTACAGTCTCTGCACTCTGAGCCTCATTTTCAGCATTGTCCTCACTTGTCAGGGAGTCTCCATGGGGTAGAGAGTTAGAACTTGGGGCACTTTCAGCTCCAGGAGTTACAGTTTCTGAGTCCACAACATCTGGCTCACATGGAGAGCTTTTGACACTGGCAGTGGACTGTCAGGGCACTCAAAATACTCTTCTTGTTCTGGTGTATCACCAGTCTGCCCCAATCCATCATTTTACTCCCCTGAAAGCTCAAACAGTTCAGCCATGCACAATGATTCCATTTCATCTGATCTGATGCTTTGCACTTCACTTTCTGGGAGCATTGGCTCCAGGGACAAAGCTGGGGGCTTAGACAGTCCAGAAGGCCCAGCTTCATCTCCAGTATTGACTAGGGGATTGCCCCGAAACAATTGACTCAGTTCGTAAGAAGGATAGTATTCAAAGTCACTCTCACTTTCTTCTGATATAGACTGACAGTCATGCTCAACTGGGACTTGTGGAGGGGAACACTTTAACTCTGCTTCTGTAGGTGCAGACTTTCTTGATCTTTTCTTAGCAGCAGCTCTAGTCACTGGTCCAGAGGGGGCATCTTCTGGGGGTTCAGACTCAATCAAGATTTGTCCAATGGGCAGTAAATGATTTCTATGCATTGTTTTTACATCTTTTGAATTATTCTCAGGCCTTACTTTGTACACTGGCAGATCATCTAGCTTGCCCACTACAATGTGAGGGAGATGGTGCCATCTGTCAGCAATCTTGTGTTTGCCATGCAGTCCCAGATTTCTTAGCAATACCCGATCTCCCTCCTGGAGTTCCTGTGCTTTCACCTTTTTATCATACCTTTCTTTGTTGGCCAGATTTCTTTTGGCAGCCATGGTTTGAGCCAGTTTGTACCATGAGTTAGCTGGGCCTTTAATCTTTTGCACATACTGAAAATAGTTATCAGTTTGAACCCCATCAGGAGAGACCCCAAAACACACATATCTACTGCAGTCGAGCTTCTCTTCCAAACATCAGGCGGTAGGGGAGAACCCAGTGGCATCACTTTTTGGTGCAGTTATAAGCATGTACCAGGGTGCTAATTTGTTGGCTCCATCTAGGCTTGTCCTTTGGTTGTAGGGTGCCTAGCATATCTAGCAAAGTGCGGTTGAAACGTTCAGGCTGTGGGTCCCCTGGGAGTAGTAAGGTAGGTTCTGGACTTCACTCCCAGAGAAAGCATCTCTTTGATCAGACGACTCTCAAAGTCTCTCCCTGATCAGAATGGATTCTTTGTGGAGCCCATAGTGAACAAAAGTTTTCTACAAGTACTTTGGTCACAGTGGATGCTTTCTGGTCTTTAGTGGGGAAAACGGATATCTGGTGAGATGGTCAGTGACCACCAGCACTTGATACAGTTTCTTTGATCTGACTCCAAACTCAGAAAATCAACAAGACCAGCTCCATGGGTGCACTGGTGGTGATGTTAACAAGGGAGGCAGCCCTCTGGGCAAAGCTTTCCTCTGTAAGCAGCATAAAGTCTGGAATGTGTTGCCCCACATCAGCCCCCATCTTAGGCCAATAGAATCTGGATCTCACCAAGTCAAGTGTTCTGTCTGTACCAAGGTGCCCTCATGTGGTTGTGCAAGGACCCAGTACTGAGTCTTGAAAGGCAGTGGGCAGCACTAGTTGTTGTTTGTCTACTTGTTCCCCTCTGTCTACTGTTTCTCTGTACAACAGTTTATTGATCAGTTTCAACTTAGGACCTTCTTTGTATAACAGTGCAGTTCTCAAATCAGTGGAGCGTAATTTGGACACATCTTTTCCTGCATAGAGGGCTTCTAAAGCTGATTTGATCATGGGATCGCGGGATTGAGCCAGCCGAATACTGTCATTGACCAGCTGAGGCAGTGCACCAATGTCTATTGCAGAAAAGTGGCAATAAGCAGCAGGTATGCAATTCTCAGAGGGTCCCAAGCAATCCACCATGCAGTCCACTGCGTCCGTGGACATTTGTTCCTCCCTGTCAAACTTCCGGCAGAGTGCCCGAATGTCAGGTTCTGCCAATCTGACCCAATCATTCTGGGGAACAGGCCTCGGAGAGATCATCAGCATCACGTGGTTCAGACCTGCTCGGTATTCGAGAGCATAATCATATGCAGATAATGCAGAAAGCCACCTATGGCCAGTGGCATCCAACTTTTGCTGAGGTCTGCACATAGGTCAAAGGATTATTGTCAATTTTACTAGTATTTTAGCCCCATACAAGTACTCATGGAATTGGTCAACAATAGCCCACTTCAAAGCTAGGAACTCTAACTTATGTACAGGATAGTTCTTTTCGTATGGGGTCAGGCTTCTACTGGCAAAGGCCACTGGTCTCAGGCCATTCTCGTGCTTTTGATACAACACAGCCCCCAACCCTTGCAAGCTAGCATCAGTGTGCAGGACGTAAGGTTTTCTTGATCGGCATAGCCAGCACTGGAGCATGGGTAAATTGATATATGATCTCATGAAAAGCAGTCTCACAATCAGAGTCCAGCGGGCCCCAAATACTTCACTCGGATGAAAATACACTCTTCAGTCTTTGAGGGATGCTGACTTTTGGTATTTTTTGTGGGTTGGGGATACCCTTGAGTAAGGTTAAGTAAAGGTGATCACTCTTGAATAGTCCTGATGAACACGATAATAACCACAGAATCCCAGGAATCTTGCAGTTCTTTAGATTTTTGGGCTGTGGCCAGTGGTCAAGGCCTCAACTTTACTTGGTCGGTCTCTATTCCTCGGTGGATACTATGTGTCCCACATACTTTACTGATGTTTGAAAGAATTGAGACTTATCAATGGACAGTTTAAGGCCAAAGTCCTCCAGTCAGTCCAATCTTAAATAATCTGCTCTCATGTTCCTCCAGTGAGCTGCCAAACACAATAACATCATCTAGGTATACCAGGCACTCTAGTAAGTTCATGTCCCCACTGCACGCCCATCAATCGTTGAAAAGTGGCTGGGGCACCTGAAATCCCTTTGAGGCATCCTCATGAATTCATAGAAGCCAAGTGGACAGATAAAGGCTGTCTTCTCACGGTCCTCTGGGGCCATCGGATCTGGTAGTACCCACTGCGGAGATCCAACACAGAGAACCCACTGCTCCCGCTTAGGCAGTCCAAAGCATCCTGAATGCGGGCATTGTGTACTGATCAGGATAGTCCGCCCGTTTAAGGTGCGATAATCCACGCACATCCTTACTGTCCCATTCTTTTTCCTCACTACCACAATGGGGGAAGCATAAGGGCTTCTGGATTCTTGTATTACACCAGCAGCTAACATCTCTTGCAGATGCCATCTCAAATCATCTATGTCAGCAGGTGCCAGGCGTCGAGACCTCTCATGAAATGGTCTTTCGTCATGCAGCCGGATGTTGTGCTCAGCTCCTTGCACGCATCCTACATCCCATTCCTTTAAAGAAAACACCTGGTCTCTCTGGGCAAGCTTCTCACTGATCCTCACTTTCCATTCAGCTGGCAGCGGGGAGTCGCCGAAATCAAACAAGTCAGGCGTTACTCTGTCATTCTTCCTTGAACTCTTGCTGCTGGGTAGCACTGCAGTGTCTGCACAATGCACATTAGCCAGGATGCAACCTCTATTTACTCGAATGTCTCTTTCAGACACATTATGAACTTGGACCATTACCCTTCTGGCATAAGCATGGGCTCTAGCGGGCAAAATACTAGGCTGACCAGCAGTCCCTCTGACAATTTTCCATTGCCTGGTGCATCCAACATTAATATTTTATTCTTAACATCCTTTCTGATACGGACCTCTCCTGTAAGGTACACTGGGCATTTGGCACCAGGATCAGAGACTCAGGATCCTTCTTCCATACAATTCGATCGGTTCCTCTGGTTCTATTTTTTCAGCATCTCTCTGTGCCTCATAGGCCTTCTTAATTAAAGCCGGAACTCTTAAAGCTCTACTAGTCTTTGACCCTGTTTTCAAAACATAACTGTGCCAGCCTTCTGAACATATGAGCATTTGTTCCAATCAACAAAGGGACACCATCATCAGTCCAGTGGGGGACACACTCAGGCTAGGGTCTCACTTGTTCGGCCACTCCAGCCACGGAGGTGGGGAAAGACAGCCAAATTAGGATATACCCAGAATAGGGTAGGCCTTCTCACTTAACCCCATACATGCAGTCCTTCTAATGGTTGTAAGGGTACGCCTGACAAATGCTTCTGATACCAATCCTGGAACATAATTGTCACTTGGGAGCCACTGTCTAATCACAGCTCTTGTAGACACTCCATTCACCTTTACAGTGGTCTCCATGGAGGGACCCACTATTCTGGACCAGTCTGGAGAGGCGGTAGCGGGGCCTGGACAACTGACCTTGCCACAAAAGGATGTGAGTTAGCATTTTGGTGCCCTCACTGGGATCATTTTGTGCACCTCAACCACTGATTTGTTCTCTGAAGCTCTCCTTGTAGCCTATATGCAACTTTGTCAGTGTCTTTTGGGACCGCATTCCTCTTCATGTGCCCATCCTTCCCACAGTTATAGCAAAACATACTTTCTGAGTTTGAGCTGGCTAAGGCGCCACACTGGGAGCCAGAGCGGGGTACTACCAACTGGAAACCTGGTGCCATCTCTGTCTGCGCGTGATAAGCATTTGGAGACATCTCATCAGTTTCTCCACTTCCATGTTCAAAGAATTGAGTTTGAGCTGTTATCAGTAGGAGATACATGGGTGGGTACTCCCACCCCATAGCAGATGCAGTTGGATATAGGTCAGGGCCGTGACTTGCAGGCGTGGCCTTCATAAAGGGACTGTTTTTGAATTCCGGATCTCTCTCAACAGTTCGCCTCATTGTGGCATATCTTTTTCCTTGTCAGAGCACTCATTGACTGCCAACCCTGTCCCTGAACTTCACTTGATGGGTCACCTCAGTCACTCGGGTCAGAGCGCAGCTATTGGTGCAGGTCCTCCCGAGGTCGCCTTTTCTCAACTCCTCGAATTTCTCTATTAACTCATCATAGGAGGGTGGGGATTCCAGTCGATTTGCCAGGCGTAACTGAAGCAACAGCAGTTCTGAGAAGTGGGCAGACTTAAGGATCCTGTCCAGCCTGGTTCGTCCAGTTCAATTGCTGGCAAACTACCCTTTCTGGAGGCATTCTTCTGCAACAATTTTCCAGCCGAGATACATACACAGACAACAACTCCCTTGGTACTGTTGTGCATTTTTTACTCTCCACCAAAGGTCCTCATCAGAATCTGGGCCCCATACACATTCTCCAAGGCCTCAAGATAGGCCTGTGCAGTCACTTCAGGGTACTGGCTCGTTTAGCACAGATGGTAGCCAGGGCAGGACCTCAGAGGCTCTCTCTAACCCTCTTCGCCGCTTCCGAGCATTGCCATTGTAGCACTTGGGGCAACATAGTCTCATCCAGGTCTCCCAGTCATCCTCCCTTGGGGGGGGGAGGGTGCCAGAGAAGATCCTCAACCTTTCGTAAGAGTCGTGACTAATGGCAGGTGCAGAAATAGGAGTCTGCATTGGTTCAGCCACCATTACGGGTACTGGAGCGGAGAGGGTGTTGGGAGGAACACCTCAGGAGGCAAGAATAGTTTCTTCAAGTCCTCCACAGTTTTCCCTTCCCCAGCAACCATTTAGCAAATTTCTCCTCAAAAGTTTCAGACAGTGGTGGGGCTCATTCTCCCCGGTCTTTACTGTCCTTAGTTATCACTCCAGGCAGTGAGGGCTCCCTGTGGGGTAATGGTCTGTGGCACTTTGGAGCTATCTATGGGATCCTTAAACTGTACTAAGGCCAGGAAAGTGTGGGTGAGCAGATTAGCATGCCACCCACCACCACAGGGTTTTGTAAACCTTCCACCTTGGAAAGTACTCCCTGTACAGTGTCCGTATTGATACCTAGGGGATGTCCAGATAAGCATAGCATTTTGGGGTCGATCTCCTCCCCAGTACACCACTCCACCAGCTGGTGCACAGCCACTTCTGTCGGGTACCCATTTTTCTTAACAGTGGTTCATAAATATGGCCACTAGAGGACACACAGTCTCTGTGTGAGCCTCAAGATGTAACCCCTAGATGGCGCTATCCCAGGGGCTACTACCCCTGCCTGATTTGCCACAACAGGTTGAGGGCCTGGATCCGATGGCGGTGCCTCCACCCAGAGGTCAGGGTTGCACAGTTAACCAACTTGGTCACAGCCTCTGGGACACTGCAACCCCCTTTCTTCCCACTAGTGGCCCACACAGTATATCAGAATTACCTTCACAGTATACACTTACCACCAGGACTGGTTCAGGCACTGGGACCCCCTGTAAAATAAGATACAGTGCAACAATCACAGTACAATACTTTAACATAGACAAATACCTCAGGCAGTATAACTTTGCTGAAACAAGCAGCTCTGATTTATTTAGGGGGATATAACAAAGACAGGGGGAAATCAGGTTAATTAGCTTATCACTTTACTCATCTACCTATGGCTCTGTGCACAGGCCTATCCCTACCAGTTACTGTCCCTGGGTACCCAAGCCCTAGTGGCTAGTCCAAACCATGGCAGCTAGTAGGGGCCCTTTCACACACAGAAAAGAAAAATTAGTTAAACAGTCAGCAGTACAGTAATTCCATTTGGATTCAATGTGGCAATTCAACAGGGAGCGACCCTGAATTAGTACTCACGACCTCCAAACAAGATAGGGTCCTTCAATGTCAGCAGGGCTACTCTTGAGCTCCACGAGACTCCTCACACATTTATATGGCAAACTGCAACAGGCAAAAGTCCTTTAATGGCAGCAGGATTCACTTGAGCTACACAAGCCTCTCACACATTTATATGGTAAAAGAAAGTACTATACCAGGCAGGCTGCTTCTATCCCGATCGCAATTACTGCACAACACCCGGAGAACACACAGCAGATTCAGTTCCTGACAGACCGAGTGCAATTCAGCAATTTCTCCAGTCTTCTACAGGGTGAGCCTGGTTTCTACTCTTCAGATATCCTTTGATTCTCTTCACAGGACGGATTCAGTCCTAGCAAGCAGTTACACAAGCTGCAGACCGAACTCTGGCCTTACACACGCTTTCCCCACTAAAACTGCACACCAAAAGCACAGGGCTCCTTCCCTCTTCACTGCCAGAGCTCAACTGAAACTCCAGCAGACAAAACTGGCACTTCCTTTGAGTTCCTCCCAGTTCTTGGCTGGATTGCTGTCACTCACAATAGATCTGCCCTGTTGGTCTCAAAAGGCGCCAAGTCCAAACTACATCTCCTGAGTCACTGCCCATACAATCCTCTTGTGGCTGGCTCAGATTACTAGTCCAAGTTCTGATTCGTCCAAGGCACCATTTTAGAGCTACCTTAACCCACACTGATTGGTCCAGTTCAGCAGTTCAAAACTAGAATGGGAACTAGGCAAACACAGTTCTGACTGCAAGAAAGCTGGTTAGACAAACTGTATTTTCATTATTACTCTAAATGATTTCGGCAAACAGTTACATCTTTCAGATAGGTTCCTTTGCACTCCTAGTGACTGCAAAATGGAGTAATTGCAGCAGCTTGAGTGGTACTCAAGCAGAGAAGCACACAGTCCCCCCATACAAACTAATTATGTCTGCAAGCAGACAGCTCTTAAAGAGACAGTACCAGAGGCTCTAAAAACACTCACTGATAAATGGCTTAAACGCCAAACACCATTCAGGCTTGGAGCATTCAAGCAAGCTCCTGGAAGTCTTTTGGGAACCCCCATTTGCAGGGGGGTTACACTTAGTCTGCCTCAAAGCAGAGAGAAAGAGTCTTCTACAGCAGTTCGTTTGGAGTCTGCTCAAGCCACTGAGAACGGTTGCAGTGTAACTGCAGTCTGCAGGGAGATGCCTGTATTTGCCTTCTGTGGACCCAGCTCAGTCTCAAAAAGGGGATCAACTGAATCCAGGACTGCCTTCAGCAGAAAGGAAGCAGACTGTGTGGTTTCTGTAGCTCAGAGCTAGAAGTTTAGAAACTGGCCATTATTGTGAGAATTAGTTTTTCTTGTTCCTCATGCCACTGGAAGTGTGGCATGAATTGCTGAGAGGAAAACTGCTTTTGGGACTCCTACTTTGCCTTGGGAGCCTGAATTTTGTGGAGAACAGTCTGCAACCAAACTCCATGAGGAGAAGTACAGTATATCGTGGGAATTCTGCTTTTCTGGAACTCCAGCTGGGAGAATCCCAGCAAAATAACCAAACTGCCAGCAAGACATTTTTCAGCCTGGGCCCATGCCATCTGTGGCCCAGAAAGACTGTTGTTCCTGTACCAGAATCATCATCCTGGTGAGAGACCAGCATTGGGAATTCATCCCCTGCCCAGAAACAGAACACAGGCTGCAGCCACCTACAGAGAAATGCTGTGAAGAGAAAGTGAATTGCGTTGGCCTGGTCCCCAACAACATCCAGAAGATCTTCCATTTTGCCAGCTGCTGCATTATCCTAACTGGATACAGTGAGTACAACCAGGGTAGCTCCCTGCAACAAAACATCCACCCCTCCCCATCCACATCCACATCCCTCTCTCGCTTTTTGCCCTGTCTGTCACTTTATGAATATCCCTACTGATACACTTACAAATATACTTCTTTGACTCCCTGGTACCCCTACCAGTATTTTCCCAATTTTTCTCCCCTAGTTCCTCCATCTTCCAGCCTTAATGTTGTATTAGGTCCCTCCTCATGTCACTGTCATGTTCTCAGTCCTTGTTTCTTATTTCCAAGTGTTGCTGCTAAATGTTTTGTTCAATGTAAGTATCTTTTTGTAAATGATAACTTGAATGTATTATTGTTTGTTATTCCATTGTACCCCTCCCCCCAGGTCACACTGGGAGATGAGCAACTTGTTCAGTGTGCTTTCCTGGTGAAACATTTCAATAACTAAGTAAATAAAAAATAAATTGTGTAATGGTACCATCCAATTTATTTTACCAGCTTAAAGTGTTTAAATGTGACTGGGCCATCTGGCCAGGAATTACAAATGGTATATGGTTTTATTAGTGTGTTGTTCATCTCTAATCACACTTTTTTCCATCGAGGGCCCCAACTACAGCTGCAATGCTGGTCAACCGATGGCACCGTTCAGGCATGCCTGTTTTCCACTTTGGGTACCCAGCAGTAGCATAGACTGAGAAAATCAAGGATTGATTGATAGTCAATAACTTGAATCTGTCTCTTTACAGTAATCATTAGCCTAAATTCACGCCCCTCCCTTGTTCAAGTCCCCTTTAATAAACCATATTTATTGCTAAGTGTTAACCTGGGCTGTAAGTATATTATTACCTGGTCCGAAGTTATTGACACAGTGCAAAGCATATTGAAAGTGCATGTTTGTGTTGAAAGCTGTCTTTTACAGGGGTTACAGGGTGAATGCCAGATGCCTAGACCCTGCTGGTAAGTGGATTGTACATGAGCATATCATTAATGCTGGCATTAGCCTATATTCAAAGTGTTAAGTGTTGTAGTTGTAAAACTAAGTGTAAAAGGTCATTAGGTGGGAGCGTGGATGGTTATAGCTTCCCAGAGGGCTGTACCAATCTTGTTAATTACCCACATAAGAATCACTCTGGATGGAGGCACCATAATTGTATGTATACTGGGGATAGGGAGACCCCAGTAGTAGCTAATACCAATCCCAGGCTCCTCAACCTGAAGTTAGGGAAGCAGACAGGGGTAGTAGCCCTCTGCATGATGGTGTCAGGGTTACATGTAGTATTCTAGGAACACTTTTTTTTCATAGTTACTAGCATGTTTACTTCAAGCAGATTTAGTACCTAGAAAAGTGCTATTCCTACTTACAATTTAGAGATATAAACATCAGGTTGTCAGCTATTGTCCACTGGAACCAATGCTCTGGTAAGTCCTTCAAAGTCAGCCGAGTCCCAAACCAGGAAATAATTGTACCAGAACTAAATAATCATGGACATGCAGACTGGTTATTAAAATGAAATCCTCAGAAATGAAACCTGCATTAGTGTCCTTTACATCTGTCTTCCTCTTCATCATTATGTCAGTCCTTTCAACTTGGGCACATGTAGCTAGGGCCAAAACTGAGAATGAAGCCTGAGACTAAGGGTGAGCAAAGTAGAAGCTGGCAACTATGGTTCAGCTTTGATTCAGACCCCCAATCTTTGATTTGACTTTAACACTTTGACCAAAGACATTTCAGGTCCTTGGTATTGGGGTTTAGCAGATCACAAATAGGGGTAAGTGGTACCTCTCTACCATCATTCACTGACCCCAATCAATCCCAATCTCTTTCAATCTCGCCTGTTCCTCCAGTCAGATGTAATCAAAAGTTCAGTCAGCACCTAGCACAGTGCCCAGAACCAGAATTTTTTTTTGTTTAATAAAATAATGTCTGGGGAGGGAGTGTGTGTGTGAAATGATGAAGGTGGGTCAAAGGGTAGTCATGGAACTAGCCCTGGCCACCAGGGACTGACTAAAGTTTTTTTTAATTATCTGACCAAAGCTTGAAGTGATCCCAAAGTGGCCCAAATGTTTCACGGGGCAGAATGTAAGATAAAACTGCAAAATGTCAGCACATTCACTGAATACAAATTCAACATAGGCTCACCCTTACCTGAGACCTTGAGTTTCAAGAGCAACAGCTCCTCTTATTACGCTAAAGGGAAATTTTCACTTTCAGGGACGTTGGAATGCTCACTTGAATTCATACAAATAGAATGTGAATTCAAGACAAAAAAAACAGCTCCACCACCAGAAAGAACAGTGGTGCCACTAATCACAATTGTATAAGTCTTAAATTAGATAATGCACCTATCTCTGCACTTGGCTAACGTGCACTCTCTTACAGAAATAATTGTAAGAAATGTTTTCGTGGTGCACACATAAAACTACCCATGTGATATGTGTGCTGCATGCATGATTTAAATGTTAAATTGGAACTGATTGCATGCATGTGGCATGCTTGCAGCAAGCAAGCAAGTGTAGAAAGCATAACTTTTATGTTAAATTGTAACAGACTGCATGCATGTGGTATGCATGCAAAAAGCAAGTGGTCACTGATAACTGCACACATAAAAGTTAAGCGACTTGCTCAGGATCACACCATATACAAGTGGGAATTGATGAGATTTAAACCCAGGTCTGCAGATCTCCAAGTCTCCTGTTTTGTAGTTTAGTGCCTTTAACCACTAAGTTATACTGCCTGCATACATATGGCTCACTTTAATACAAATCTGCATACATCTGCATGCATACGGCATGCTTATAGCCATTGTTATACTTTTTAGTTTTCTTGTCCTACCTCAACTCAGCTGCACAGCTGAACTGTAGCACACATACTAATGGAAACAGTGTGGTTCTTCCCACTCCAATACACACATTTACCCATAAAACTACTTAATTACTTCTGTCTGGCCTGTACTTCTACTATTTTCTCTCCATAGTTTTGAATGCTTTCATGCAAACACATTTTAAGAGGCAAACACAAAAGTAGCAATAACGTGATACCCACCCACATGGCCAGTCCCCACCCCCATGCACACACACACACTGTAGCAGGTGCGGCCATAATGCTACAGACAACCCACAAAGCATAGGTATAAGTCAAAAGTCTCTTACTTGAGTACTAGAAGCCAGAGGTAGGAGTCTTTACGAGATGATGTACATGGGTCAGAGTGCTATGGCATACTCCCTTGAAATGAATGGAGTTATTACTATTTTATACATTATGAGGGTGAGTTGGAGAATAATGAAGGTCACTGTTCTACTAACAAGGCCCTTGTTAGTCGAGCAGTGGCCTTCATTAATCTCCAACACTCCATCAGTAATAAAACAGTAATAAAAAAATCCTCATTTATTTCAACAGTGCACGCCCAAGCAGTCTCCCTTGCCCTATGTCATAATGTGCCTGAGTGTGGGTATGTGGAGGTCAGCTTCACTGGGGGAGGGCATAAGTCTCAGTATAGTGGGGATCCAGTAGTCTGTGCATTCCATACCGCTCAACTGTCCCTGAATGCAAGGGATAGTCTGCATTTTACTGCTGAAAACTGCTCAGCTCCTCAGCCATCCCTCATGGAAAACATGCTGCTCACGCAGAGGATGTCCTGTAAATTTAGACTTTATGGCAGGGGTACCATTTCAGATTTCAGCAGAGGGAGCCAACAACCAGTGGAGGCCTGGTGCTAGTTAGTCCCTAGGTGGCAAGCTCTAGAATGTCTGTAACATCTCTAAAAGGTAAAACATATTAGTTATGACTGAAAAATGATATGCAAATCAAGAAAAATTAACATTTTGTTTATTTATTTTTTATTTATTGAAATCTTGGATGACACCTGTGAGTGGATGCTCATTGAGAGGTTCCATGTCAGATACATTAACACAAGAAGCCACAATATAGTTACAATTAAATTATACATACAGAGTAAAAAAAATTCAACTGTACTTGGGTTGCAATGACAAACAGTTACACAAATTGTGCTAAGGAATAGTACATGGCATGTCAGTGTCCTGCAGAAGAGAGAGAGGCAGAGGCAGACTGTTGAGGTGAGGTAGGGAGGCACAGTGGGAGCTGGGATAGGAAGGGGAGAGGGAAAGAAAAGAGCCAAGGGGTAGGGGGTGGGAGGCAAGTGCTAGGGCAAAAGGGGGTGGGAGGCAAGTGCTTCGGCAAAGACTTAACTTGGCTGGACAGGAGCTGGAAGTGCTCAGACAGACTAAAGCTGTGGGGGCAGACTAGCAGGGGCACCTACAGGTACTATTGTCGGTGAGGTGCTGATGGAGTTTGTGCTTAATGGAACCAAGGGTTGTGGCTCCGGCTATGTTAAGTGGTAGACCATTTGTCCACAGAGGGGCCCGGTGAGCAAAGGATCACTGGGCCATAGTTGTATGGCACCTGGGCACATGGAATACTTGTGTAATCGAGCTCCTAGTGTGCCTGGCATGTATAGGTGGTGACAGAAGGCTCAGACCTCCTTGAGGAGTTAAGTTTAGGGAGACCTTTTTTGTGAGTAGGCAGGCTTGATAAAGTATTCTGTCCTTCAATTGAAGCCAGCCTGATTGCACATAAAGCTCACAGGTGTGAGTGAGTTTTGGGGCATTAGTGAGCGGGTGGCAGACTTTGTTTAAGGCTGTTGAGAGGTATTGGAGCACTGTGTCAGTAGCGAGCCATAGACAGCTAGGCCATAATCAATCAAGGTGATGAGTGAATTGTTAATTGCCAAGTTCAGAGCTTCATAGGTCAAGCAATGTCTGTGCCTGTAGAGGATACTGATCCTGGTGTTAAAGGCTTTGGCTGTGATGTCAATGTGCTGTGTGTAAGACAGGGCAGTGTCCAGTGTGATTCCCAGGTACTATAAATGGGGACTAGTTCCAGGGTGTTACCAGAGTCATTCTGAATTGCCAGGAGATAGTCTTTTAGCTTGTTTTGGGCTGCGGTGAAGAGCATGGTCTTGGTCTTTTTATAGTTCATGACCAGTTTTTGCTCTTTGAACCATTTTTCAGCTGCTGAGAAGCCACTCTTGAGGTTGTATTCCAGCAGTGAGGGGTCGAGGTTGCTAGTAAAGATCATCGCATCATCTGCATAGAGGAGCATGCGTAGAGGAAAATGTATAAGATTCATCTGTCTATACCTAAGAGCAATGCACCAGATATGGGCTTAAACCACCCAGTTACTAAGCAATCTTTTTCCTGGCTGAAGTTCTGACCCCCCCAAAAAATGTTTTCCCGATTTCTCTCCCTGACTCCATTCCATTCAATACCCATTCCACATGAGTCATGAAGCCACCCAAAGGTGTAGAAATGTGAAAAATACATCAATATTTCAGTCCTTCCTCCTTTCCCAATCCCCTTGTAAAAAAAATTATTTACTTTTACTTACTCGGCCATCTGACCAGAACCTGTGGCCTGGTACTGTGTGCCACCAGCCTAGTTTTCAGTCTGCTTCTCCTCCATCCTTCTGCCTGAAGCTGGATGCTAGAACCAGCCATCCCAGGCCCCCAATGTGGTCTACGACCAGGTCACCTCACCAACTGAACCTACACAACCTGTGTTGCTTGCTTCTTGCTTGGCTACTACTGTGGCTGCTGCTGCACTGCATTGATCAAAGCCTATGAAGGCCATCCACACTGCTGTCACCACTGCTGCTAGGCCTATCTTGCTGCTGCAGGGGGGCTTACACTTTTATTTTGCAAGGTGAGCCTAGTTAAGTAAGTAGGTAGCCTAGTCTTGAGTTAGCTTCTAGCTCACCCTCTACCACTTCAGCCACCAGGGGAGACAGAGATTCACTAAGAGTAGACTAACAAAAATATGCCACCACAGTGCTACTATTGAGAGTTCAGTGCTCAACAACTCCTCCAAGCTGTAGTGTGCAGCCTGTCTACTCTGTGATGGGAAAGATAGTGTTGCACACGCATGACTCATGCTCTTGCTTGGCTGGAGCTTCTCCATGTCACATGTGATGGTTCCACCCCTAATAGGTGGAGAGAGTGGACAACACAATACAGACACAGTCAAGTCAGGAGTGCACCTGCAGCATGAGCCCACACAGGCTAGGGGGGCACTTGTGTAAAGATTAAATCCAAATTTAATGCCATTGCTGCCACACCGTAAGAACAACCTAGACACAAATGTGGTAGGGGGAAACTGCTCCCCTCTGCCCTACCAAAATGGCACCCCTGCTTTATGGTAGAAATTCATTCTCAGGTTCTATTACTGGTACAAGTAAATACAATGGTTTCCACTGTGTTCTGAGGTACTGTATCTCCATGTTTCTGGATGTGTCCTGATCATCGTGAGGGCTAGTGTCCCTTATTTTGAGTATCCATGTCTCTCATTTCAGTGACCAAATGTGAGGTATGGTGCAACCCAACTCAGCACAAAGAGTGCTGAGCATGGCCATAGTAAATATGCTTCATACAAAATGACAAAGGGAAAGTAAGTTAGCCTAAACAGTCATAGAGTCGTTTGTAGCATGAAATATGCATAAGGGAATTTGCATGGCCCAAAACAAAAAGGTCAGGCTTCACAACACAGAAGAAGCCCCTCTTTGCACATCTGGAATGGAGATGTTGGCTGACTATATCCTAGGCATTTAATGCAGTAAGCAAACAATACTTTACAAATTAATGGCAATTTAATGACAAAAATCAAAAGCCATTAAACAACTTGTAAAAGGGTCAGAATTAATGGGGTTACCTTATTTTAATGGGAAATCAATGAACTATGTAGTTTAATGGCTCCAATTGCTAGCAGTAGTATGAGAAATAGAAACAGATGTGTTTTTTTACATGAGATTTGCACCAGCCTAGTTGCTGCACACATGGCAAGATAGCAACAGGCGAACATGATGTGATTTTTTAAAAGATGTTCACACCAGCTTAAATGTTGCACTCATGTCAAGCATGCAACATGCAAACCTGATGTAATTTTCAGCTTGCCTGCTGCACACATGTCAAGCTTGCAGCATGTGAACCTGATTTGCTTTTTAGACCTGGTCCGCTTAGGTTCACTTTGTGTATGTGAACTGCATGCAAATATTGCATAATTTAGCATGTGGCATGCATTCTGCATGTACACAGCACACTTATGTTTCTGTAAGGGCTGCTGTGCATAAATTATGCCAGAAACAGAATAAATCAGCACAATTTCTGCATAGTATATCTAAAAGATTATTTATTAACCATGCCATAGTGACAAAAAAAAAGCATTTGATACATATGATTTTGTAAGCTGGATACAAGACACACAAAAGGAGAGTATATAAATTTGACCTAGCAGACCATATGCTGATACAAACACACCAGTTAAGCTGGTGACTAGACTGGATGTTTCACTCCAGCTGGTTTGGGCTTCTTTGGAAGAAGAATTATATAAATAGAATGATAGAAAGCCATCAGCAGCAAAGTTGTTCAAGACTAATGATGTGGTTCTTTTTTTTTTTTTATTTAAAGGTTTTTTTTATTGATGCATTACACCATTTCTTATTTCTTTTACACATTTCTAATCAGTTGTAGTATATGCATTGTACATTTCATGTTTCCAGTACTTTCTATTTCATCAGTTATGCATATTTTAGAGATTCTATCTTCATTCTTCCTCTAGACTAGTACTTAGGTGCTTAGTCTCCATCTTTCATTCCTTTACTTTTTACCAGCTCCAGGCATCTCCCCTCTTTTTCTTCGCTCTCCCTCTACCACTGGATCTATCACTCTTCTTTGATTATTTACCATCCTCTCCCTCATGTCATCAACTTCATCCTCCCCTCAGTTTCCTCCCCCCATCCATACCATCCCACTTGAGCCACTCCTTCCTCCTCAAGGGACAAACTCTTGGTCTATTTGCATGTAATACAGCACCCATCTTTGCCATCTTATATGGAAGCATGTCTCTTGTCTATAAAGATGTAGTTCCTATAAGCTGAAGCGTTGGCTTAGTAGATTGTTAAAATGTATTTTTTAAATGGTTGCTCATTTCTGTCTGACACAAGTGTATCATTTTAATGGATGATGTAAGGTCAGTTCTTGGGATTTGTCTGGTGTGTGCACATGGCTATCAATTGGGTAGGCTGGGGGGTGCTCTTCACTACACCAGTGTGCAGAAACTAATCAGCAACATCAGGAGGCCAGAGGAAATTGCTTGGGGGGAGTGAACATTGTCTTTAATATAAGAAGGTAAAAACATATGCATAAAAAGACAGGAAAAAATAATTTTATTATACATTTTAATTGCCATATATGGGTGAGAGGGGGGCTGGGGTGGCTTAAAAAAATGTGTTATTTAAGCTAGTTTGCAAAGTAAAAGCCAGTATGGATTTAACTTTACAAACATGACTTCCACAAATGATTAATGAAATATTTTATTGGAGGCATTGATATTAAGATGTGCTGCATCCTGATTGCTGGATAAAATCTGAAGCCATGGGTTTCTTTTCCTAAACCACATGGTTTTGGAACATTCATGGTCCATCAGGATGCAGGAAATTCCATACCCATTTTATAAGATAGCATACTCTTAGTTTTAAAAACAAACAGTTTGCCGGCCCGGTGGCGCTGAGGGCTAAGGTGCTGGCCGCCGCACCTCGCTTCACGCTGGCGACCGGTGTTCAAGAATGAGCATGGGTCACCAGGGGTTGGCTGGGGAGAAGTAGGATTGAGTGTCCGAAGGACTGCTTTCCTTCTACGGGGAGAGGGGTCCATGGCAGTCGGTGCATGGTTGCCTCCTAGCAGAGGCTGGGAGACTGTACACTCGCTGCACTTAGGGATGGAGCTGAGGGCAGACATCCAGAGGGAGTGTGTGCAGACTCGTGCGCATCCCCTCCACTGATGTAATTGCATGCCTCCGGTTCCCAGGGGAGGAAAAAAAATAGGCACCCAGTTGAGCGGCTTGATGGCTGTCCGCAAGCTTCGCCCGGTGGCTGGGCACCCAAGCTGGATCCGTGTTCTGTGGGGAGTCTGTGGGGGCTCCCTGCGGCCTTGCTGTGGAGGGTACAACCGCAGGGGTATATGGGTGCCTGGGACCACTCGGATAGAGGTGGACGGTGGCTGGAATCCCCAATCTGATGCAGGGACAAAAAGGGGAGCAGACTGAGGCAGCCAAGAAAAATACGGTAGAAAAATCAGTAGCTAAAAAAAAAAAACCAGTATGTGCATTAATATCACCCTCTGCTCACCTCTGTTCCCCTTTTCACAACTGCTACAATCCCCCAATCCCAAAGTATTTTCTAAGCTGCACAACAGAACAATTTACCTATGGAAAAGGTAGAGTACAGCTGCAGCAATTGACATGGTCCGATACTTTCTGAACTTTCCATGATATCTCCAGAGAAATTCCCTGCCTGCTTGCAGTACCACTGTAAGTTCTCAAGAAAGAATCTCTTTAGAAATGCTGTGAAATATTTAGAAATAACTGCAATGTTGTGGCAGGGTGGCCTATGCCATAGTTTTGTGGCTTCCAAAAACAAGCGTTTGTCAATGCCGAATGTTTGCTTGCTGGCACTGGCATTGGTAGTGTAGAAGTTACAGAGCTGCATAATAGGAATGGCAGTGAAGTACTGAACTGAAGCCAACCCCACCACCACCCTGCAGAGAGTGGCAGGCATTGGGGTGTGCCTTTGGGTCGTCAGGCATAACGACCATGCCATTTCACACACACCTACCCTGCAGACACTGACAAGTGTCACAGGTGCCTTGGGGTCTTTGGCTTATGCGCACCCCATTCCATCAGGAAATACGGTGAGATGGGTGCAGTATAGAGAATGGGGTGAAGTTTGGGCCCGAGATCCAGGCACACCTTGATGCCTCTCACTGGCTGCAGGGTGTGGTTGGGGGTGGAATGGTATGAGCATGACAGGCAAGAATCCCAAGTCACACCCCTGATGCCTGTTATACTCTACAGGGTGGGGCGTTATGGTCGGAAACCCTAACGCCTCAGGCATTCGTTGGTATTTTCACTGCAAATTTTCAACATGGTTTTTTTGTGACCCCCACCTCATGAACAGTGGCAATAACAGTTTGTTAGCTGAAAACTGCTTTTGCACAGCGACTATGGCATTTGGCACCACAGGTGCAAAAACACATTCTGAACAGGATGTGAAAAATGACAGCGGTACTGTTCATGGGGAGGTGTAAAAAATGGCAATGTTGAAAATCTGCTGTGAAAATCTTAAAAAAACTGGTGAAGTCACGAGCGGCAGTAGAAACTGTGCAACGCACACCCGTAATGTAACTAGTTTGGGGATTTTTTTACAGTAGATTGTTAACACAGGCATTTTGGGACCTCTGATCATGAACAGTGTCAGTGTGATTTTCTTTATCTGTCCCGAACAATGATTTCCCACAGCGACCACGCATCTCTGCACTGAAAGTGTGAAAACAGATTTCGGCCATGTTGTGGAAAATGACAGCTGTACTGTTCATAAGGAGGTGTGGAAAAATGCCACTGGTGAAAATCTGGACTGAAAATATTACAAATTCATGAACCTACAAGGGTGCGTGGAAACTGCGCAATGCTCACTCATAACAGAGTCATTTTATGGAGTTTTGTCACCAAATTTTCAACATAGCCATTTTAAGACCTCTGCTCATGAACAGTGTCACTGTGATTTTCTTAATCTGTCCCAAACACTGTTTTCGCAAGCCGACTGTACCATTGTGCGCTACATGTGCGGAAACACATTTTGGGCGAGATGTGAAAAATGGTAGCTGCACTGCTCATAAGGAAGTGCGGTAAGTGGCACTGTTGAAAATCTGGTGTGCAACTTCTTCTGATTGCTAAAGCTTGCCAGCGTGCGTGGGAACTGCAGTCGCATCCTAAAACAGTCATTTTGGGAATTTTTCACCAAATTTTCAACATAGCCATTTTAACTCCTCTGCTCATGAACAGTGTCACTGTGATTTTCTTAACGTGTCCCACATTGATTTCACACGACCGCGCCCATTGTGCGCTACATGGGCAGAAACACGTTGTGGGCGAGATGTGAAAAATGACAACTGTACTGCTCATAAGGAGGTGTGGTAAAATGACAATGTTGAAAATCTGGAGTGAAAATATTGAAAATTTGCAAACTTATGAGCGTGCATAGGAATTCTGCAACGCGCGCTCATAAAACAGTTATTTTTAGGAATGTTTTCACCAAATTTTCAAAATAGCCATTTTAAGACCTCTGCTCATAAACAGTATCACTGTGATTTTCTTAATGTGTCCCATACATTGATTTCGCACACCGACTGCGCCATTGTGCACTACATGGGCGGAAACACGTTTTGGGTGAGATGTGAAAAATGACAGCTGTACTTCTCATAAGGAGGTGTGGTAAAATGGCAATGTTGAAAATCTGGAGTGAAAATATTGAAAATTCATGATCTTATGAGTGTGCGTAGGAACTGCGCAATGCACACTCGTAAAACAGTCATTTTTAGGAATTTTTCCACCAAATTTTCAAAATAGGCTTTTTGAGAGCCCACCTTATGAACACTGGCAGTGTTGTTTTGTTAATCATTCCGGAAAGGTGATTTTGCACAGTGGCTGCGAAATCACCCTTCAGGCCTGAGTAACGCCATGACAGTGCAAGAATTCATGAGGAGGGCTCCCAAAAACCCTGTGTTGAAAATTTGGTGCAAAAATTCCAAAAAATGCCTGAGATATGCAACAAAGTTGAAAAACCCCTATCTATCCCATTATACAGCTTACCGGCATTTCCTCAGTTCGAGGTCATCTTTGAAGAGTGCAGACGTGTTCCTAGTCCACTGAAGATCGTCGCGCCAGACTCCAGAAGTAAGTATGGGGTGAGGGGTGGGGAGGCAGGGTGCACAGTGGCTGGGTGCGGGTTGTCGGGGGAAGGGAGACTGCGAGGGACAGTTTTTTTCTTTACAGGTTTTTTTTTTTTTAAAAAGATGACATTGCCACGCTGGGGTGGGCTCCTAGCATGGCAGAAGGATGGCTGGGGGGGGTGTGGAGCCGATGGGGGATTGGGCACCCCGTTGGTCCATGGCATCTGTTGCCATGCTGGGGTGAGCTCCCAGCATGGCACCCCTGTACTGTGGGGAGGTGAAGCCGACGGGGATTGGGCACCCCTGCCGGTGACAGCACGGGAGGAGAGACAGTGGAGCCGATGGGGATTGGGAACCCCTGTCGGCCATTACATCATTTTGCCATGCTGGGGTGGGCTCCCAGCGTGTCACCTGGATACTTGGGCGTGGAGCCGGCGGGGATTGGGCACCCGTCGGCGTACAGTGTGGAGGGAGGGGAAGGCTCATGAGCATGCAGTGTGCTTGCTGCGACGTGTGTGTGTGTGGGGCTCTGCTCACTGAAGCGGAGCTCTCCCTTTCAACTGTATGCCACTGCATTTTCAACTGTCATAAACGGCTGGAGCAGTGATTGGCACTCTGCGACTGCGCCTACAAATACACTGACTGAATTGGAAGAGGCTGACACACCTCTGGAAAACTCGTATGATGGCACTATGATTCTTGCACATGCATGCAAGCAAACATAAAAAGGCCAGGAGCCATACATTGTAGATGATACTCCCATAATAAGGCTGTGTGCAGGACTGGTGCCCTGATTAAAACAAACTCGGCTGCAAAATAATGGTATTGTGGGGAGTGAGAAATGTGTAAACTAGCAATTTTTGTACTAACCACTGATCCACCTAACTGCACTTTCTAATCATCATGATACACACACACTGACTAATACATATACACATATATGCATATATATTCTAGCACAACATAGCTGTGCACTGTCTACATGCATTTTTACAAATAAAAAAAGACCTAGAAGGACTGTTTTCTTCTTTTCAGGCTCCAAGGGTCATCTGAGGGTGGGGATTGCCACTAGACACCTCATTTAAATCAGCAATGACATGCATAAGGCTGAACCTGGCCTAGATAGTAAGAGAATGTAGACTAACAATTTTTGCACTAACCACTGAACCACCTAACTGCACTTTCTAATTGTTGGGATATGCACACACACACACACACTGATACATATATGCATATATATGTATAAATATATATGCATATATAGTCCAGTATAGCATAGCCGTGCACTGTCTACATACACAGAGCATTGCCACACACGCACACTAACATGCATACACTGCCTTATATGGCATTTATTTATTTACAAAAACAAGGCGCTTTGTCAGCATGTGGTCCGAAAACAAAATACAATGGTAATATTAAATGCATGCTTAAAATTGAAAATCGAGTTAAAATTGAAGTTTGGACCTTTGGTCTTCTTCAGGAAATATCTAAAAGAGAAAGAAGCAAAGTTAACTTTGTTTATTTATCTTTTAGATGTTTCCTGAAGAAGACCCAAGGTCTTGCCAGGGGGTTGAAAGAATGAGGAAAGAACATTAAAAAACTGGAGAAATGGTCTGAAGAACGGCAGCTGGGATTCGATGCCGAGAAGCGCATGATCAGTGGAGGTGTGATAATAAAATAAGTTTTGTGTAGACTGTCTTGATGGTAATATGAAAGAATTACATAGTAGAGTTGCAGTTAGATGGTATTAATGGGAGCGAGAAAACCATATAGATCAGATAATACGTTTTCAGTGCAACACAAAGTTATAGACAGAACATGTTTAAATAGTGCAAGCTTGAATATTCACAAATAATACGACAAATGAACACATAGTTATAGACAGAAACATGTTTACACAGTTCAAGTATTGAAAATGTAGTTGCAGCATGTCTTTCAGTTTCTCTGGTCTTGGATGTTTTACCACCTTGTATATCTGCACAACATTCCTTTTGTGGCTTTTAACATAGAAACACAGAAACATAGAATTTGACGGCAGATAAGGACCGCTTGGCCCACCTAGTCTGCCCATTTTCCTACCTAACAGATAAGCTGCAGATCCTAATTAACCAACAGCTTACTTCCTCCTACCCCCACTAGGACTGCCTTATGTCTGTCCCATGCATTCTTGAATTCCCCTGCTGTTCTTGACTCCACGACCTCCTCAGGGAGGCTGTTCCATGCATCTACAACCCTCTCTGTGAAAAAATACTTCCTCACATTACCTCTGAGCCTTCCCCCCTCTATCTTCAAATTGTGCCCCCGTGTTCTTGCACATCTCTTTTTCTGAAAGATGACACCCTCTTGGACTTTGTTGATTCCCTTGAGGTACTTGAAAGTTTCTATCATGTCCCCTCTCTCCCTCCTTTCCTCAAGGGTATACATATTAAGCTCCTTTAGTCTTTCGTCGAATGTCTTCTGGTGCAGACCCTGCACCATTTTGGTTGCCCTCCTCTGAACAGCCTCCATTCTGTCTATGTCTTTGCGGAGATGGGGTCTCCAGAACTGCACACAGTACTCCAGATGGGGTCTCACCAACTGTCTGTACAGAGGGATAACAACTTCCTGTTTTCTACTATTGATGCCTCTCCCTATGCATCCCAGTATCCCCCCAGCCTTCCTTACTGCCTTCTCACATTGCTTGCCCACCTTTAGGTCATCTGATATAATTACCCCCAGGTCCCTTTCCATTTTTACTGTTGTCAGTATCTCACCCCCCATTGTGTACTCTTGCTCTGGGTTTTTGTTACCCAGGTGCATTACCTTGCACTTCTTTGCATTGAATCTGAGCTGCCATACATTTGACCATTCCTCCAACCTTGCCAAGTCCCTTCTCATCCTTTCCACTCCATCTGGTGTATCAACCCCATTGCAGATCTTTGTGTCATCTGCAAAGAGATGTACTTTTCCTTCCAGTTCCTCTGCAATGTCACTTATAAATAAATTAAAAAGGACCGGTCCCAGTACTGAACCCTGCGGTACCCCGCTAGTAACCCTCCTTTCTTCACTGTGGACTCCATTTACTACTACCCTTTGCGTCCTGTTGTCTAGCCAATTTTTTATCCAGGCTACCACCCTGGGACCCACTCCAAGCTGGCTAACTTGTATATTAATCTTTTGTGTGGGACTGTATCAAATGCCTTGCTAAAATCTAGGTAAGCCATGTTCACAGCCTCTCCCTGGTCTACTGCTTTGGTCACCCAGTCAAAGAAATCTATTAGATTCGTCTGACACGACCTTCCCATCATGAATCCATGCTGCTTTGGGTCCTAGCCCCACTGGCCTCTAGGTACTCAACAATTCTATCCTTCAGAAGTGATTCCATCATTTTACCTACCACTGAGGTCAAAACTAACTGGTCTGTAGTTTCCTGCCTCTGTCCTGCTCCACTTTTGTGAAGAGGAATCACATCCGCCCTCCTCCAGTCCTCAGGTACCACCCCATCCTCCCATGATTTGTTAAAGAGTAGTCAGCGGTGTCATTAGTTCTACCCTTAGTTCTTTTAGAATTCTTGGGTGAATCCCATCAGGCCCCATTGCTTTGTCCACCTTCAATTTTATTAGTTCTTTCAGAACCCTTTCTTCTGTAAATGGACTGGTATCGACCCTCGTCTTCAGAGTGTTTCTCTTGTTTGGTTTAGGTACCTCCCCCTCCTCTTCCTTTGTGAATACTGAGCAGAAATATTCATTCAGTATCCCTGCTTTTTCATTGTCACCCTCTACCCACATTCCTTCCCCTTTATTAAGCCTAAGTATCCCTCCTTTGGTCTTTCTTCGCTCCCTAATGTACCTATAAAAGGTCTTATCCCCCTTCTTAACAGAACTGGCTATCCTTTCCTCGGTTTGGGCCTTTGCTATTCTGACTGCTTTCCCAGCCTCTTTCTGCTTTAACTGATAAAGTTCTCTGTCCTTCTCCTTCTGTGTTTCCTTATATTTCCTGAATGCTATGCTTTTCTCCTTAACCTTCCCTACCACCTCTTTTGAGAACCATAGCGTTTTTTTCCTTCATTGTGTTTTGTTGATTTGCTTTACACAAAGGCTTGTTGCCTCTGTGATGGCTGTTTTGATTACTTTCCATTGTTCCTCCACCCCTCCTTCTTGCCTGTTTACTAGTGCTTTTCTGAGGCACTCTCTCATTTTCCCAAAGTCAGCCTTCCTAAAGTCCAATACCCTTGCTTTTGTATGGCTTGATTGTATGGCTGTGTTTATCGTGAACCACACAGTTTGGTGGTTGCTTGTTCCCAGATGGCTACCCACTTCTAAATCTGAGATTCTTTCTCCGTCCCCATTTGAGAGTACCAGGTCTAAGATTGCTCCCTCCCGAGTGGGTTCCAATACTAGCTGTCTGAGGCATGCCCCTGTAGGGCATCAAGAATGACCCTGCTCTTGGATGTGCCTGCAGCAAAGGTGCTCCAGTTAACACCTGGCATATTCAGGTCCCCCATCAACAATATCTCCCCTTTTTCTGCCATTCTAAGGAAGCCTTCTATCATTTCCTTGTCCATTCCCTCCCCTGAGATGGGGGTCTGTATACAACCCCATGCGGATTGGTGCCATTTCCGTCTCCAGGGTGACCCAGAGTGTCTCATCTGCTCCCTGTTTACTCTTTAGTTCTGTTGCTTTGATCCCTTCCTTTACATAAAGAGCTACTCCTCATCCTCTTTTACCCTCCCTGTCCCTCCTGTAGATTGTGTATCCTGGTATGTTGACATCCCAGTCATGATTCTCTGTGTACCATGTTTCTGTGACTGCCACAATATCCAGGCAACCCTCTTCCATCAAGGCCACTAGTTCAGGGAGCTTGTCACACAGACTACGGACATTGGTACTCATCACCCTCCACTTTTTGATGGCCTTACCCCTTTTAGCCCCATTCCTGTCCTTACTGCCTTTGCCTTTTTTTACATTTACTTCTGTCCTGCTCCATAATGACTTCTCTACCTTGGTGTTTAGCTCACTAATTACTATTGTTTGTGGGGGGAGGCTGGGATTTCCCTGCTCCTTTTCAGTGCCTCCCTCCTTGGCTAGTTTAAATGCTTGCCAATGAAGCATTTAAATCCTCACCTAGGATCCTGGTTCCCCTCGACAGATGCAGACCATCACACCAGTATAGGTCTGCATCCCTCCAAGTGGCCCAGTCCCCAATGAAGCTAAACCCTGAGCTCCACACCAGTTTTCAACCATTCATTGAATTCCCTGGTGAGGAGTACCTTAGCATCACCCTTGCCATAGACAGGCAGCACCTCTGAGAAGGTTACTGTATGCGCTTCTTGTCTAAGGCCCTTCCCCAACTCTACAAACTCCTCTTGCACTGCTCTGATCCCATTCCTAGCCAGGTCATTTGTCCCTAGGTGGACAATGACATCCAGCTCCCTCCCTCGTGCAGCTGTTCCCACAATCCTGAGGATTCACTTCCTGTCCCTCCAAGCCATGGCGCCAGGCAGGCACCTTACCTCCCTTTCCTCTTCCTCCCCCATTTCTATCCCCCCAATGATTGAGTCCCCCACCAGGAGTTGTTTCCTTCCCCTGTGGGTTCTCATGCCACCTTCCTGTGGGTCTCCTTTGTGAAGGTTCCCAGCATCCTCCTTGGTCTCCACTGCAGGTGCCTCCATAGAAGAACCACTATCCACCAGAACAGCAAATGAATTGTGGAGAGGTACAGCTGGAGGGATGCAACTCTTTTCCACCACTCTCTCCTTCCCTGAGCCCACCCTGGTCCAGCCTCTCCTCTTTCTTGGCAACCTCTGAGGTAGTGGCATTGGCCCTGGTGGTCCCTGGGCGGGGGAGGAGGTTTCACGAATCCTAGCCAGGTCAGCCTGGAAAAGGGCAACCTCCTCCCTCAGACCAGAGAGGTGCCTGCAGATAGGGCAGCATTGCAGCCTCCAGAATGTCTCCTGGAACACTGCCGCCCCACAGCCATTGCACTGCACCACTCCTATCATGTCTTATTTTGTGTCCCCTCTCCTGTTTCTCTGTATGCTTACTCTCTCCTCTCCTTACAACTCTCACCCTTCCTGTTCTGGGACAGTAACTTCCTATATTCTTCAGTAGCCTCCTTCTTCCTTGCTCAGTGTCAGACCACCAGCAGCTGGGGGAGAGAGTGAGCTACTTTTTTTCTTTAGGGTTGACAAAACCAATATTTCTCTATGAGCCTTCCCTTCCTACTGCCAAACAGGAAGTTCCTGTTGACAGTCAAATCTAGTGGCTATAAAAGTAGAACTGGCTTAGGGTGGGTGGGTGGAGGGGTGGGATGGAGGGCAATTAGTAAGAAAAAAGGCTAGCAACAGGAAGTTGTAATTTGAGTCACCTGCTTTTATATTGTCTAAGCCACACCTCCAATTAAGCTCTCTCTCTCTCTCCTACTGGTTAACAAAGTAAACCGATACAGAACCCTTCCCAGCACAGAACACGCACTGACTTTCTTTCTTTTCTTTCTTTTTTAAACCCTAAATAAGACCCCTTCTAATTCTAATAAAGTATCTGTTTGCTTAATCTCAACAGACACTGACTCCTGCTAAGATATAAATGTTAAAGTAATAAGAAAATGTAGCTTCTTTTAGTTAGCTGCTTTCTGCTCTACAAGCAAGGCTAGTAACAGGAAGTTGTAATTTGAGTCACCTGCTTTTATAGTGTCTAAGCCACACCCCAATTAAGCTCTCTCTCCTCCTACTGGTTTAGCAAAGTAAACTGATACAGAACCCTTCCCAGCACAGAACACACACTGACTTTCTTTTCTTTCTTTTTTTTTAAAACCCTAAATAATACCCCTTCTACTTCTAATAAAGTATATGTTTGCTTAATCTCAACAGACACTGACTCCTGCTAAGATATAAGTGTTAAATTAATAAGAACATGTAGCTTCTTTTAGTTAGCTGCTTTCTGCTGTAAAAGCAAGGCTAGCAACATACCTTAACACTGCTACATCTTCTCTGTAGTGATGTGCTTCCCAGCTAATTATTTTTCTAAAACTGTGGCATTCATGTATAGAATGACATTTTTTTAAAGGCCAGCTATGAAATAACCTATTTTATGCATCTGAGTGCAACACAGACAAGAGGAAAAAGTTAGAAAGAGAGAAGATATCAGTCTCAATTAAAGTTGAAAGGCTGATTAATTTGGCATGTTTATGAGCTATGAATCTTTCTTGAAAGAGAATTCTACCCACACTGAGCAAAATAGTGCTTTCAAGACTGCTCAGCTCAAATGAACACAGCAGACTGCTTGCTTCAATTAGTACAGTGATTCTACAAAACCTCTAATTTTATCTAGTCAGTTGGGTATCTGGAGATCACCCTTTCTCTACTGTCGTAGAAAGTCGTCTGCAGGGCTATGCCCACTGCAGCTGTAAAAAAAGAGAAACAATCACTCTAGCAACAGTTATGAAGTTTGTGTACCAATTTAAAAGACAGCAATTGAAGTTAGAATGCACACAGTTTTCTTGTTGTTAACTTCTAATTGTTACTTTTCAACTGTTAAAAAAAAAAGTTAAATGGCAATTTTTCAGCACAAGAATTCCCATTACTAACTCTGGGAGGCTTTGAGTGGTTTGAGTTAAAGACTCAGCAGCCAACTTCTGTTTCATTATAGGCCTGACTCCACCTAGAACTGATGGTTTTATAGAAGCTAGGATTGGAGAGTACTGGCAGTTAAGGGGGGATGGTCCTAGTAATTAAGGGAAACATGCTAAAACTGTTTTGTGAAGTGAAGATAAATCATGTGTATTGTATTGTTTGCTTTGTAACTGAGTGTTTAATGATCTTTGTTTCTTTTGTGATTTTGGTGCACTGAACATTAATGATATAAAATTTGAATTTGATTAGAATGTGATTCTCTGAGCTATAACAAGACTCACCAAACAGCATGTAGTCAGTAAGCTGCCTAACTGCAGGAGTGACTGCCTGTGACATAAGAGGGAGAAAAAAACCTCTGCCAAGCTAAGTGTGGGAGTGTTTGGTGCTGAGAAGCTGGTTGAGCAGTGCAGTTCTGGTGCTGCCTTGCTATAGTGGTATGTACCACTGGAACTAAGAGATGTAAGTGAGGGATTTTGGTTAAGCCCGTCAAAAAGCACTTAGGGAAGTGCTGATTTACCATGAGGGAGCTGAGGATAGACTATGACAGACTGAAGCTGTTTGCTTCTGGCTAAATTGGACTCATGGGAAAGTGCAAAGACTGGTGAGACCTCTCCTTAGCAAGTGGGAGCTGGCACCCAATGGCTAGGCTGTCCTGGTGAAGACAAAAGGCCAGTCTCTGAAGTAGTCAGATCTGAACTAATTGTTATTTTGCATTTGTTATAGTGTCTAAAGACTGTCAAAAGCAAATACATTGTTCCATCCTGCGGGACTTTTCCCTAACTTCATTGCTATGTCTTTAATCAACACCCACACTTCCATGTATATCTATTGCTGCAACTGTACCTACCTGTATGGTTCTAGATGTCTGACCTGTCTTGTAACCCTAGCCAGTGGTGAAATGAGATGTCTTCATACTGATGCCTTTTGATTCTGTTTCCTTGCTGACCACGTGCTCCTCACAGGTGTTTTCTCTGGTGTGGGCCTCTGTTGTCTGGAGGTTCCTAGCATTTGATGTGTTCTACAGGATTTAACCTTGACAATCCATTAGACGTGAAATGTGAAAAAGACACAGATTTACTTATAACTGGAAGGAGTAGCCATTTCCACAGTATGGTACTTATTGGGTGCCTAGCTGATTGAGTGGTGATGTAAGCTGAAATGATGTCCAGATGAGGTGAGGGATACCAGCCCACTGGAAAGGTACACCTATATGATGTTATAGTCTTTGATCCTTATTGATACAAGATACAGTACTGGTTTGGTGGTGATATCATACCTACCTTATGAACGATATTATAGCAGGCTAAGTTGATAGACATGCTATTATTTAACACTTTGACCTGAAAATTGGTAAATAAGATAAATAAAGGGATGGGCATAGCAATGGAGAAAATGAAAGATGCAGGTTTAGTTGTGTATAAGATGTAAGCCTTTTTGGACAGCTGTGATATCAACATGTCAGAAAGTGGTGCCTGCAAATATTAGTAGCATCCACACCCTGCTGAACCAATTCTATGGGCAACACTGTGTGCAGGTCAAATGCAGTAGTGCTGTTGTTCTTCTGTGCATCTTTGCAGACAGACATATAACTCTGACGTTAACTGGAAATGTCATTGTTTTTTTACAGAGAAACAATCCAGGTGGCGAGGCCCTCATATGCGAGGATGATAAGTAGACGGCAAGATAAGTTAACTAGTTTGTCACCAGATGGCAGGGAGTTTTACCTTTGGAATCATTGGTAAAATGACTTGAGCTATGCTATCAGAGCAAGTAGTCAGATGACAGAGGCAGCTAGACCATTTTAACCAGGAGGGGTAAGTAGATACTAGATTTCTGGTCACTGATCAATTAGCACCAAACAATCAAGAGAGGACAGGAACATCCAGGAAGAGAAGGAGAGGCTTAAAAGAAATCTGACCCTACTGTCTCACTGGATGAGTGTTACAGAACAGGAGTGTAGCATCCACCTAGGGTCTTTTGCTGGATGACTGCAGGGCTGCTGGGAACTCTTGTAATTGGAGCCAAGAAGGAGAGGCACAAAGGGAGAGTGGATGTAGCAGGAGGAATGTAAAACCACAGGAAAAAAGGTAGGAAGGAAGCATGGAGTTCTGGTTAATGGAAAAGGTAAGGTGTATAATCCATATGAATGTGCAGTAGGCAATAGCATATCTGTGCTTTCCTAGAAAAACCTTATGTAGGGTAACACAGCAAAGTAAATTTAAGATAATCTGTGTGTAGCAGGGGGCAAGCGATATACTCAATATTAAATTTTACCCTATGTTTTGCAGACCTACATACACTCAAGGATCTGGAGGGACATGCTGATGGGATGTGGAGGAGTGTTGGGCTGTCAGACAGCAATAAACCAAAGGGGGCTATGGGAGTTTGGCCACTGTCTCAGTTGTGGGAGACTCCATGCCATGAGGGCAGAGCTAGAAGCCACAAGGGCTAAAATATGCCACTTGTTAGCTGCAGGTACAGAATCCAATATGGCACTACTGTCACAATTTCTCCATGTCCCATACAAGCCAAGAAAATGGTGGACAGTGGTGTGGGGGGGGGAAGGAAGGGAAGACGGGGAAAGTAAGGCTAAGCCTGTGGAACCAGGGCTGTGCTCGAGTAATAGTTTATCCTATTATGACAGGAGGAACTCCACTCTACCCCCACAGCAGAAGATGGGACCAGCAAGCCTAATATGTAGGCACTGATGAAGAGCATGCAAGGGATGGGGTGAGCCCCAAAGAAGGCAAGAAGAAGGTACACATAGTAGGGGAATCAACTTGAACGGTAACTGGGAGAGACTTGAGTCTCGTACCTGATGTTAAAGAGGTGGTCTGATGCTTCTTTGGGTTGACAGCAGACAGACATAACCAGAGTGGTGGAACTCACAGAAAAGGGTGTGGGTCAGCTAGAGCTAATTTTGGATGTGGGCATGAATGTTCTGAGCAAGAGGAGTATGGAGAAGGTAAAGACAGACTTCTGTGTTCTGGGGAAGTTAGTAAAGAATAGAACAAGAGCAGTAACTTTCTTTGAGGTTCTATCAGGCCATGCCTGAATGAGAGAGAATACTTCCATGTGTTCCAATTCAATGCTTCACTGAAGGGATGATGCAATGAGGAAAGGACTGTAGGCTCTTCTTTGTATAAACGTATACCATATAAAGTTTTAGATTGCTATTGCTAGGATTTTAGTTGTTTGTTTTGTATGACATTTTTAAGTCTCTGTACAGCGCTTTGATATTTTTGTAATTGTGTTCAACAAATAAATTATGATTGATTGACTGACCATTGCCATAGTGATGGAAATACCAAAAAGGCTTTTACAGTGACAAAATCAGCAGTTTGCTGTAGTGGTCCATGGTATTGCCAACACTGCTGTCTCTGGGGATTTCACCCCCTCCTCAAAACAACTCTCAGAGTTGAGAATCTATAATACTGGGGGTGTGGGAGGCAGAGCGCAATAAACACTTGCTTCCCCTGATGGCACAGTGCCGACTGTTGGCATTGTGCCATCATTGCAGTGCCGATTGATGAAATGTGCGTCGATGCAGCTTGGTGGAACCATTTAAAAAGATAGTTTACATCCTAATGAGGAGGGCAGGATAGTGCTGGGAGCTAGAAGGTTGCAACACATTGCAGGTATTTTAAACTCATTGGGGGGTGTCAGCTTGGCAAAACCACAACACATATCATGATCTAGGTGGGGGAGTGGCAGCCTCCCCCTCAAACAAACAGATTACAATAAATGAAACCCAGTGGAAAAAGTAAAGCAAGGGCTGGAACCAGTTGCTGGAGGATGGTGTACACCAATCCAAGCAGTCTGAGCAACAAATTGCCAAAAATGCATGCACTGGTGGCAGTAGGCAATCTCAGTCTGAACTATTAATTTCAACATGGTGGTAGTCATTAAGATGCGGGCAGATTTGAACCATGAGTGAGACATGATCATTCTAGGATACATTCTGTTCAGAAAGGACAGGACAATGGGTAAGGGAGGGGGGATTAGCGCTGTACATGAAGGAGGGAATAGAGGCAACAGTAATAGATAACCTCAGAGATACAGGGAAGTTAGAAAAGCTGCAGATACCAGCAGCAACAGGAAATGAAAAACAAATTAGGATTGGAGTGGTCTGCAGACCACAAGACCAAGACCAGGGAGTATGTAAGGAACTAGAGGAGATGCTGAGAAGAGTGACCAAATTAGGGGGAGTAGTAATAGCTGGGGCCTAAAAAATGCCTGATGAGGACTGAAAAGTACCAGTATCGGGGAGTACAAGCAATCAGATCCTGGTGGAAACATACCGGAAGGCATACCTAGTACAACTGGTCCAGGATTCAACAAGGGAAGGGGGCCTGCTGGATCTGATACTAACAGTTAAAAGATCCAAAATGTGTAATTCTGGGAACAACTAGGATCCAGCGACCACAAAACAGTGATGTTGGAAGTCCAAATGGAGGCCTCCAAGGGACAAGTTCAATAAAGGTATGAGATTTCAGAAAGCCTGACCTTGACAGAAGGCAGGGGCAGTTATAGGAAAGCATGAAGAGAGTAGGGAAGATAAAAGGGGTTAGAGGAAAAGTGGGAAGCAATCAAAACAAGAATGATAGAGGTAGCAGCAGGCTCCATTGTGCAGGTAACAAGGGGCAAAACATAAAGAGGCCCAATGTTGTTCACATCAGATGTGAGGAAAGCAATAAGTGCTAGGAGGATGGAATTCATAATGCACAAGTTACACAGGTGCATTCAATGGGAGGAGGATAGGTTAGAATAAATAAAGGTAGCCAGATAAACTAGAAGTAAGGCCATGGAGGCCAAGCTGGAGACAGAACTCAGGCTAGCAAAGGGGGTGAACCAGTGAGAAAAAGCAATATTCTGATACATTCAAGAGAAGCACAAGGAAAAAATGGGCATAGTGGGGCTGAAAAGGGGGAAAGTTGGGAGGAGGACAAAGGGAATGCAGTAATACTGAAACAATAGTTTTGTTCACTATTTATTAGGGGAAAAAGATGGACTGCTGCCAGAATGGGGAAGGAGGGAGGAAGGAAGGAAGGAAGGAAGGAAGGAAGGAAGGAAGGAAGGAAGGAAGGAAGGAAGGAAGGAAGGAAGGGAGGGAGGGAGGGAACAGGTGCATAAATGGTGCTGGCAGTATAACAGAGGAAAGGGTAATGGAAAAGTGTAAAAGTGCTAAAAGTAGAAAAGTGTATGAGACCTTATGGATTGCATACTAGGATTCTCAAGGAGGCTGCAGAGCTAATAGTAGCTCCACTTACAGACACATTTAAATGCTCACTTGCCACTGGTGTGGTCTCTAGGTACTGGAGGATGGCAGACGTGGTCTCTCTGCACAAAAGTGGAAGGAAAGACAAGTTTGGGAACTATAGACTAGTCAGCCTTATGCCTATAGTGGGGAAGGTAATGGAGTCCATACTAAATGAGGAACTGGTAAAATTCTTGGAAGGAATGCATTACAGGATGCCAGGCAGCATGGGTTCAAGAGCTGTAGGTCTTGCCAAAAAAAATCTATTTGACTTCTTCAACTGGGTGATGAAAACAGCTGACTATGGGCAGACAGTCAATTTAACATACATAGATTTATGTTTAGATTTTGTTAATCTTGTCCAGAAATATTGAATATATGAAACTATACGTCGCAAGTAAAGATTAACTGTTTCATTCCAAAGAAGGCATTTGACTCTGTACCTCACAAGAGACTGGCCAAGCAGTTTAATAGACTCGGGTGTGGAAGAAACCTTGGAGACTTGGGTAGAAAGCAGACTAAGGGAAAGGACACAGATAGTAGTAGTAAATGGAAAATTCTTGGAGGTAAGGAAAGTTACAAGTAGAGTTCCAAAGGGATTGGTGCTGGGCCTTGTCTCTTCAATTTGTTAGTATGTGAAGTAGGGAAGGCATAAAGGACAAGGTCTCTAATAACATTCAGATCTGTACAGAGGTTGACAAGGAGGAAAGGATAAGAACATTTAGGGAGGATGTGGACAGGCTGGAGAACTGGTCAGTGATCTGGCAGCCATGCTTCACCCCCAGGAAATGCCAGGTGATGCACATTGGGGAGTAAAATGAAGATGGAATACGAAATGCTGGGTCTTAGGGGTTACTGGAATGCATGATGGAGGAATAGGATCTAGGTGTCATTATCAGAAAACCTAAAATCCACAGCACGCTAGCACAGCTGTGGGAAAGTGGAAGAGGATATTGGGATGCATAGGGAGGGGAACAACAGCAGAAACTAAGAGGTAATCTTCCCACTGTGCAGATTATTGTTGAGACCCCATCTGAACTACTGTGCAAGGTACCAGAATCCACCCTTGAGGAAAGACTGCTATAAACTGGAAGCTGTACAATCCAGGGCAACTAAGATGATCCAGGGTCTGGGGGACCAATCATATGAGGAGATTTCTGCAGGACTTGAATATTCACACTCTTGAAAATAGAAGGGAAAGGGGTGGAGTGATAGAAGTGTACAAGTAACTGCATGGGATAGACAGGGTTGATGTCGGGCTCTTGAGTTCAAATGAAGAAACAAGGTGAAATTCACAAACTAGCAGGAGGAACATTCAAGAAAAAAGTCCATGAACACTGTATACAGGCAGAGAGACAGACAGACATGTAACCCCAAGGGGGCGCTATCCTAAGGGCTACTACCCCTGCCTGCCTTAACTGTAACAGGGTGAGGGGCCCAGATCTGTTGGCGGGTGCCTCCACCCAGAGGTCGGGTAGAACAGTCGAGGTTGACTTGGCCACAGCCCTCTGGGTTGCTGCAACCCCCCTTTCTTCCCACTAGTGGCTCACACAGTTCAGTTGCAGTGTCCTTACTGTAAAAACTTACCCCCCAGGCTCAAACCACTTAGCTCACTCCGGGGAACCCCTGAAAAGTAAGGTACAGTTACACAATATTCGCTGTGCTGTATTTCACCATTAATACACAAACTAGCCAAGGTACTTTTGCAAAACAAGCAATCTGATTTATTTAAGGGGAGAAAACAAGAACCAGAGGGAATCAGAGTGATTGGCTTACCACTACAATATATGAGTATCTACCTTGGGCTTTGTGCACAGGCCTAACCTATAAGTTGCTGTCTATGGGTACCCAAGCCCTAAAGGCTAGTTCCTCGATGCAGCTGGTTGGGACCCTGACACAAATGAGCATTTAATTCCTATGAAGATTAGATGGAGCCAGCAGGCTCAGTTAGTGCAGTCAGCAAAGCAACCTGAAGATCTTGCCCTTGCTAGGAACGTTTAACAGGGAGCTACCCTGATTTAGTACTCACAACTCCAGAAGAAAACCGCTCTCACACCACTCGCAGGGCTGAGACGAGAACTTCATATACTTCTCCACACATTTATATGGAAAGCAACAGAGGGGTACCATACCAGGCAGCTGCTCCTAGGGCCCGACCGAACTCACAGCTAATCGGGAGTCTCACTGCAGCTTCATGTTCCTGACAGACCGAACGCGATTCAGCAGATCTCCAGTCATTTACAGGGTGAGCCTGGTAGGTAGCTACGCTTTTGCACAGCCTCCTCTGACCGCTGCCCGGCGGATTCAGTCCGTAGCTTGCCGGCGATTCAAAATGGCCGTCTCTGGCCTTTCATGCGCTTCCTGCGCGAAAACTCAACGGCGTAGGAGCCCAGAGCTCCTTCCTCATTCACAGCCACAACATCTCTGCCCCTTGGCAGTATGGGGCAATCCTCTCAGCTCAGGCGTCACCCGATCCCATTGGTTGGCTACAGATGCCAGTCATTTAATCTTGCCCTCAGTGGTGCGAAAAGGCGCCATGGTCCAGACTTCACTTCCCACAATTGCTAGCTGTATCTTCATTGGTCAGCTGGCTCCCTAAAGAGTCCTAATTCTGGTTGCTCACCAGTTACTCCATTTGAGATCCCCCCTGCCCCTATTGGACCCTTCAGAAAGTCCTGGTCGAAAATGGAGGGGCACAGCACACACAGTCTCAGCTGTGAAAGAAGCAGGTTAAACAAACTGTAATTCCATCAACATGCTAGCTAATTATGGCCAAACAGTTACATTGTTTAAAAGGGCTCCCTCTGTGCATATAGCGACTGCCAAAAGGGAAGCGATTCGAACAGGAAAACACCAGTCCCCCCCATACCAGCCCGCTAGAGCCTGCGAGCAGGCAGCTCTTAAATTGACAGTACTGGAGGCTTTGGAAGCACTCACAGCAACCATACTTAGGCAGCATTACGCCGAACACCAGTCGGGAGGGAGCATTCAGACATGCTCTGGGAAGGCTTTCAGGAACCTCCCCCATGTGTAAGGGGGTTACAGACAGATACTGTAGACATACTATAGACGGATAGATACTGCAGGTAGGAGAGACTGAAATTGAGCTCAAATACAAGGATAAGGTAATATTAACTTACACTAGCAGGAAAGAGATTTAAGAAAGATTTCCATAAACACTTTAGATAGACAGACAGACAGGGAGTCAGAAGTAGACAGGGAGATAGATGGATAGATAGACAGATAGATAGATACGTTAGATAGCTACTGAAGACAGATACTGAAGATGGATACATAAAGTGGATACATAGAAAGACAGATACTGTAGACGGATACTATAGATGGACAGACAGATACAGTAGATAAATAGATGGATAGATAGATTGATTCATAGATAGATGAACAGACAGAAGATAGATACTATAGATTTGGAGATAGATAGAGAGAGATAGATAGACAGACAGACATGCATCAGCCTTGCACCCCAACACCACAGAAGGCCCACAAACTGACCCCACTGCTGTCATTAATGCCCTAAATGACAAATTCACTGACCTCTCAGCTCACCTTGGGAAGCTGCCCACACCCAATCCTGAAAGCCCCTCAAACCCAGCCATGCAAACTCCTGCAGCCAACACTCTACAGCCACTTTTCCACTTCAGGGCTATCTCCCCCCAGGACACCTATAAATACTAAAAAGCCTCTCAAACTGAGGCAGTCCTGGTAGCGATGGCCTATACCTCCACTTCCTTAAACTTGTAGCCCCCAGTATTGCTAAATCCCTGACTACAGTTTTCAGTCTCACCCTATCCACCTCTGCTATATTGGCCACATGGAAAAATGCCAAGGTGGTACTCATTTTCAAAGCTGGTGATCCTCTGTCCATGGATAACTATAGGCCTGTCTCCTTACTACCACATCTGAGTAAGCTCCTTGAAAACATTGTCCATCACCAACTCTCAGCATATGTAAACAAATATAATCTTTTCTGCCCACACGAGCAGGGTTTAAGGAAGTATCATAGTACCTTATCTGCCCTGGCCCATTTCACAAACCATATTTTCAGAAACGTGGACACGGGTAACTTTACTGGTTCTATCTTTGTTGACGTGACAAAGGCCTTTGACCTGGTTGACCACATCTTGTTCCTTGACAGGTTAAGGAACCTTGGTTGCACCACAGGAATGGCTACTTGGCTCCAGAGCTACCTCTCTGACCGATCCCAAACAGTTGGCATTGGGAGTGCTACCTCAGTATTAAGGTTGTAACCACTGGTGTCCCCAAGGGTTCCATCCTGGGTCTGCTCTTTTTTTTTGCATTTTATAAACTCCCTACCTGCAGACAGCCTTCATGCAAGGCCATCCTGCATGCAGATGACCTTGAGGTGTTCCACAGCACCAAGTCACCAACTAGCCTCTCCTCCTCATTAACCCAAAACTATGGGGCTGCCCACAAGTGTTTCTGGGAGCACAGACTATTAGTAAACTCAAGCAAAACAAAGGCCATGCACCTGGGAGCTAAACCCAAGATCACTAAACTGACAAATCATCTACTCTGACAGCTCTATCTCCAGATGCCTCCACCCTTGAAAATGTACCCTTTTTCAATACCTGGGTGTCACCCTTGACCCCTCCTTAACTTTCTCCATGCACATCAATAACACCTTGCAGCGGATCAACCAAAAACTGGTGGTGAGTTTCCATCTAAAGCACTACTTGACCCCGGAGGCCAGGATTGCCATAGTTCAAGGCAACCTCCTCCCTCTTATGGACTAATGTGCCCTCATCTCCACTCACACCTCCTCCCAGCTTCTTGCAAGGCTAACTACTGCCTACAATAACATCTGTGGGTTTGTGCTGATGGTGCCCTACTCCACTCACCATTGCTCCCTTTACCAGTCCTTAAGCTGGCTCCCCACAAATCCGCAGGCAAAAAAAAGCTACTTCCTTGGCTGCACCATAGATAATGCTAACAGAAGTGGTGACCTGTCCCCCTTTTCTTGCCTGATCAAACTAAATAACTGCCCACATAATCATTGGACCTCTAGTGTTCCTCCTTTAGTGGTTCCATGGATATCTACTTGCCTGGGGAGTAAAGCTTTCTCCTTTGTAGCTCCCATACTGTGGAGCAGCTTGCCTACCCCCTCTCCACTCTCTAGACTCACACCTAGTATTCAAAACACACTATAAAACTGCCTTGATGGCCTCTATCACGTGTACCCCACCCCCAAGTGAAATATCATGCTCACTTTTTGATGTATATTCTTCAGTTTTAATTCAGATGTATATGTGACTGCTTAATCCTGTTGTACTGCCCTGAATATTTCTGCTGTTATTTTCTATGTTTTTGGATTTTACTTCTCTAAAATGTCAGCTGTATTTGCACATGCAATTTGTATCTCCTGTCCTACTTTCTGTACCATTTTTTGTACCTGTGAAATTGTATTTCCAAACTATATTACTTATGTGCCATCTCTATGGCCTGGGTTGTGCCTGAAAATGGTCTCTGGAATCAGTGCACTTAGCTGGTAAAGAAATACATAGATAGATAGATAAAACTTTATTTTTATACTTGTTAGGATCTATTAAGTCCCGAAAGAGTAATTAACAAAGGTCACCTATTAGTAAGGTTAGGTAACAATAAAATAAATAAAACATACACATTACAAATCAGTTCTAAAACTAGCAAATTCTGATAACACAGTACAATTCTTATACATTACTTCAATGACATGCTTAGGGTTTTTCAATGCCCAATGCATGTTTAATATCTAACAAGGTATTTATTGCCTTTCATATTGTAAGATGCCACAAACAGGAGGCTATGATATCAGGTTCAGGTAAGGAGCCAAACCAAATGAATTATAATGGGCAGTGAGCTTGTTTTCATGTTAACATGCACAATGCTCATAATAAGAAAGAGAAACCAAAAGGAGAGAACATATGAAATAAAAGCTGAAATGTGCCTTTAATTTCCGTGTTTTTTCCCCAAAACTCCCCCCAATAAAGCTGATCATTTATGTGTTTTTCCCAAAGCTTCCCCAAGATATCTGGATCTCTTTGATTTCAGGTTTAAGGCAGAATACTTATCAAACTTCTAAGAACTCGTTATATGCAGTATTCAGTAATATCTCTTTCCTACTGTCTGACACTAGAATGCAACATAGTAAATTAAAACACCAGCACTTTTCTCCCCTGCTGTAAAACGAAATTCCAGGATCCTGTGGTTTATTCATCCATTTTAGCGACATGGATACCATCTAGTGGTGGTGACAACAATTGCAGGCTATTCAGTAAAAACAGATTTTAGCCATATTGGTCTTTGGAAAACACGAGTCTCTGGATAGTTTGGTAACTTTTACTGGATCAAGATATGTCTCATTCAAAGACTGTATAGTACATAAGCTTTTGGCCCCAACAGGTCCGTTCTTTCGGGGCACCTGATGAAGGGATCTTTTGAACCCTGAAAGCTTGTGAACTATACTATCTTTGTACAAGACATATAAAAGGTATTAAATGATCCAGCGAAGGCTATTTAGTAATATCACTGTTGCATGTTATATTGTATGTACTGTACTTAACTATACTGCCATTATTAACAATACTTCTTTTTATGTGTTAATGCAAACATAACCTGGGAAAAGGCATGCACTTTTCTACAAAGGTGGAATTAATGTGGAGTCCTTCATTCATTAATGGATTTTCAGAGCTGCCTGCTTGTGCTCATATTGTCCAGGAATATTCAATATATGAAACTATAAATTGAAAGCAAAAATTAACTGTTTCTTTCCAAAAGAAACATAATTTCGTCTGTCTGACCTAAACAAATGTTGCCAGTGCATGCATCTTCTCATCCTAAAATTAAGAACACAAGACAGGAATGAATCTTTAATATGGCAATTCCTTTGCTGTTCTTGCACTACAATAATGATCTTAATGTCAGTGTACATTGTATTAGAAAATGGCAACAATCAATTCTTAAACCTGATTCGCTGAGACAGGCTCCAAGCTGGGCATTTATTTTTCAATAGATGCCCAGCTAAAAATAAGAGCCAGTCCAAGTGCCTCTTCACAGAGTAACATTCTCCAGGGGGCCATTTTCTAAGTGCAATAATATCCTCCAGGGTGGGCATTATTGGGACATACCAAACCTTCCAGGGGCTATAAGGCCCTCCGCCTGTGGTGTCAGGCCTCATTACACCCCTGGGTGGTTCGGTATTTCCCAATAATGCCCACCCTGTCGGGTATTATTGCTTACATAACCTACCATATGCTGTTGACCTAGTTGTCCATTACCGTTCTGCCAGTTTATTGAACCTGAACCTACACCTTAAAGAGGGTGCCCAGCGAAAAGTGCTACATTGCAGAGTTGTCATCAGCATATCCCCAATAAGCCTCATACTAAAAACCAGGGCCCAGATATTGAAAAAGGGTTGCGCATGGCGCAACAGTGTTGCACCATGCACAACCCACTGATGTGCCCCGGCACGATATTCAAAAGGGAAAAGTGCACCGCACAAATCCTGATGCGCCGGAGTGCATCAGTAATGTATGCAGGCACAGGTGGGGGGGTGTGCCCATGCATAACCTGCACAGCCTGATATTCAGCCTGGGATGTGCAGAGTCATGCATGCTCAACTCCTACCTGCGCCTGCACAAAGTTACACCAGGAAAAAAAGGAACAAGTGATGGCCACCCACAGGTGAGCTGCCACATTACAGGGTGCAACACGGCAGCTGCCACCTGTGAGTGGCCACCTGAGTTCCTGCCGCACCTGGCGGTGCCCCCCATGCCCCATGGTGGGCATCTGTGTCGCGAACTCCCCCCAAGTCCAGTATCCCTGGTGGTCCAGTGGACCGCACTGAGCCCGATCGCGGGCATCTGTAATAGAACCCCCCCAAGTCCAATATCCCTGGTGGTCCAGTGGACTCACTGCCGCTCACGGGCATCAATACCACATCAAATACCCCATACCCTGGTGGTCTAGTGAAGCCCCACCCACCCACCCACTGAGCCCACCACTTGATCCCCTCCATTTCCAGCCGGGTGGCGGCAGCAGCCCGCCTGCCGCCCCATCGCCTGCTGACTGACAGCCCGGCAGGGCTGCATGTCCATTAGCGCATGAGAGCCAATGGGCGCAGCCCATACCGCATTATTCAGTCCAGATATGTGAATGAATTCATTCACATATCTGGACTGAGTAGGTTGGTATGGGTTGCACGCCCATTGGCTCATGCTGTGAACCATCGGGTGCAGCCCTACCGAGCTGTCAGTCAGCGGGCGGCGGGCAGCAGGCGGGGTGCTGCTGCCCGCCAGCTGGGGGAGCGGGCGATGGGGCCCAGTGGGCGGGTGGGGTGGGGTACACTAGACCACCAGGGTAGTAGGGATAGTTGATGTGGTACTGATGCCCGCGATCAGGCAGCGATCGTCCACTAGACCACCAGGGATATTGGACTTGGGGGGTTCTATTATAGATGCCCGTGATCGGGCTCAGTGCAGTCCACTGGACCACCAGGGATATAGGACTTTTTTTTTTATATTACAGGAATGCCCATGATCGGGCTGGAGGGGGTGTCGGTCCCTGACAGCTGCTGCCTGGCAGGGTGCCAGGTGCAAGTCGTCGGGGATCGGCGTACCTGCATGCTAATGGCATGCAAATAGGGCCATAATGAGATGCAAATGGACCCTGTGTGCCTTGCATAAATTATGGCCCCATTTGCGTGTCCCCTTTTGAATATCGCAGGTGCTGTGCATGGCGCAATGGCACTTGCGCCTGCGTATCTCCATGCTCCACTCTGGCCACTTGCACTGGCGCAGTGCCACTGTGCCATGCACAGTGGGGGTGGCCAGGGTGTGATATTCAAGGCTGCTGTGCCATAGCGCAGCTCCGTTGAATATCGCCCAGGCCACACCCCTGCCCAACAAAGTTGAGCTGCGCCCAGGCTTGCGCCACAGCCTGGAGCAGTTTGAATATCCGGGCCCAGATCTCCATGTTACTTTGTTAAAAAGTTAGAAATAATTTTGTAATCCTGATTTCCTTCCTTGGTCAAAAAAAAAGTTTAAGTGAAGAGTTATCAATGATGGCATAACCAGAACTCACAGCCTAGTCCTCCCTGTTATAGGACAAATATCTTCAAGGTTTAAGAAACTGTGATCATTTGACAAAAAAAAAAAAAAAACAACAAAAAAACACAGGGTTGGGCGTAGTGCATGTGTTCCTGGAATTTTCAGATGCATGATACTATACTTCAGAGTGCAGCAGGAGGTGGTTTTGGAATGCAGCACTGGCAAAAGCTATGAAATGTCAAGGTGGTACAAAATTTCAGAATTTTTTTTTTGGGGGGGGGCATGTACAATCATACCAAACCAAACCAAACTTTATTTCTGAAATGCTATTCCACAATAGATCATAGCGTTTTACACAGTATAATCAAACAATACAAAAAATAAAACCACATTTCTAAAAACATAGCAGGAATCTAAATATCAGTATAAAAATGCCAGTTCAAATAAATAAGTTTTTAAGGAAGATTGGAAGGCCTCAATGGATGGACATTCCCTTATCTGATGAGGTAGAGAATTCCACAGGGTCAGAACAGTAAAAGCAAATGACCTAGCTCCAGATGTTGTCAAACAGACTCTGGGAATCTCCAGCAATCCCTCATCAGCAGAGCAGAGGGAGAAGGGGGCAGTAGGGACAAAGAAGCTCTTGCAGGTATCACGGTCCCTGTCCATGTAGGGCCTTATAGGTCAGTAATCCAACCTTGAAGGTGATCCTCCACTGCACTGGCAGCCAGTGCAGAGCACGAAGCACAGGTGTGACATGGTCAGATCTACGTAAACCTGTCAACAACATGGCAGCTGCATTCTGCACCAACTGCAGGTGGCAGAGGCCCACCCCCGGTAGCCCTAGGTATAGGGCATTGCAATAATTAAAGTAAACTCTGGTGGAGATACTCAGTTTCAAAATGTGACAGGGATACACATTTAAGAATTTGGTAGGAACTGACAATTTCAGAATGTAGTGGAGATGCACACTATCCAAATGTGACAAGACACACCATTTTATTCTGAAATTGCTTGTCCCTGCTCAGTGCACGCCATTCAGGTCGACACCCTGATGGTGAAACAAGAAAAAAGACCATTACGACGACATTTAGCGGTAATGGCCCTTTTTCCGTGTTTCGCCTTCTCCCAGTGTTCCGCCCCTCCCCGGACCAACTCCGACCTGGAGTTGGAATCCTAAAGTCTGGGGGGGGGTGGGCACAGCCCCCCCCACAGAAAACACTGTTAGAACAGGCGGCACAATACCTGCATCATTATTGTGCCATTGCTGTGGGGGAGGTTGGCATTTTCACTGTCAACCTCCCTTGGTGCTTCCATCCCTGCTACATTGCAGAACTGTACACATCCACCACATTTCAAAATTGTGCATTACATCCCCACCACAGTCTGTCATTATACATCCCTGCCATATTCTGGCATTATGCATTCTTGCCACATTCTAAAAGTGCATGGCCCACCATATTCCAAAATTGCATGCCCCCCCCCCATTCTGAAGATGTGCGTTATTGCCAAATTCTGAAATAGTGTTACCACCAAATTCCAAAATTGTATTACCTATACATTCCAAAATTGTGCATTCCTGTCACATTCTGAAATTGCCTGTCCCTCCCACATTCCAAAATTGAGCATGCCTGCTGCATTCTGAAACTATGTCACCACTACATTCTCAAATTGTGCATACCCAACACGTTTCAAAAATGCTTGTCCTATATGTGTTTCTGTCACAGTCAGGAACTGTGTTTCCCAGCCACATTCTAACACTGGGCATCCCCACCATATTCTAAAATTGTATGTCCCAGTCACAGTCTGAAATGATACCTTCCTGCCACATTCCAAAATTATGCATCACTATGACATTCCAAAATTTCCCATCATTGTCACATTCCTGAAATGTGCATCCCCACCCTATTCAAAAATTGTACATTCCCACCACATTCTTAAAATAAGTGTCCCTGCCACATTTTAAAATTACATGTCCAAGCCACATTCTAAAATTGCATATCCCCACCGCATTCCAAAATTGTGCATTCCCACCACATTCCATATTTGTGTGTACCTGTCACATTCCAAAAATATATTTCCATGCTAAACTACAAAATTTTGCATCACACTACAATAAGAAAATCCTGGTTAGTGGGGGCCTACAGTCTACCTAAGGTAAATTCCCATGTTTTCGACTGTCTGCAGGACACACTTTTTGATTAGAACAACAGCCATGAAATCTTGATGGCTGGTTATCTTAATTCAAATTGGCAGAATATTAGTGAGTCCCACCCGCTTGTTGAATTACAGAAAAATCTGGGACTCACTCAATTGACTCCTGAGCCAACAAGAATTAATATGGCCCCCAATGCAATTTCTATGACCTTGGATTTAATTTTCACAAACACTGTACATAATATTATAAACAGTGGAGTTTTGCCAGATTCAGTTTCAAATCATCAGTTTATTTTTTGTACCAAGGATAACCCCTTAAAATTAGAAAGAAATAGGACATTAGTTGGTGCAGCTTTAGAACATTTGACTACATTAATTTTATGATAGACCTAGGTAATACTGATTTGGAACATATTCAGTTAATTCATACCATTGATGAAGCATGGGAATATTTTTTGAGTGAATTTATGATGGTCTGTAACAGGCACGCCCTCATAAAAACTAGGGTTTTGAAACAAAATAATGCCCTCTGGTACACAAATGAACTTAGGAAGCACAAAATAACCAGGGATAAGGCATAGGACCAGGCTAAAAAAAGTGGTCATAGGCAGGATTGAGAAATTTATAAAAAACTCCATAATTGTTATGTTAGGGGAGGTTAGATATGCTAAACGGAGACATTACTCTCACTTATAGGATAAAAACTGTACTCAGCATCCTAAGAATTTTTGGAGAACAATTAACACACTGTTGAAAGGACAGGGAAATAATGTTGCTAACATGTTTAATATAGAAGGACAGATGATCCCAGTGTCTCAAATGGTAGTTGACCGGTTTAATGATTATTTTAGCAAAATGAGGGTAACGGATCTCCCGGGTCCACTCTATACACCAGGAGCCCATCAAGTGGTGGAGCAAGGGCTCATAAAACTATTTACATTTTCAAAAATAATGGTTGTATCGGTGACTAAAGAATTATTAAATCTGAATGCTTCAAGGGCAATTGGCCTAGATAGTATCCCAACCAGGATGTTAAAGTATGCCACACCAGTCATAGCTCATCCTTTGGCATCTATATTTAACCTACCATTGAGTACAAGAGAGTATCCCTTGGCATGGAAACAGTCAAAGGTGATACCAGTTTTCAAGGGGGGGGGGGGTAACAAGACTGAGATGAGTAACTATCATCTAGTTTCACTTTTGTCCCAGACATCTAAAATATTTGAAAAATTAGTGGCGGCTCAATTTAGGGAACATTTGGATTCCCAAGGTTTAATTAATGGCATGCAATCTGGTTTTTGAAAGTGCCATAGCACTACTTTGGCCCTTGTTAAAGTGGTGGGGGATGTGCAGGTGGCCCTGGGCAGGAGGACACAGGTGGGTGCTATATTTGTAGACCTATCCAAGGCCTTTGATTCCTTGGACCATGGTGTCCTCTTGTCCAGGTCAGCATCACTGGGGTTTGTGGGCTTGGCACAGAGGTGGCCGACATCCTATCTTGTGGGAAGGAGTCAGATGGTATCATTGGGTGAATGGGTCTCTGGTTTGCTGCTTGTTGCATCAGGGGTCCCCCAGAGTTCCATCTTGGGACCACTCCTGTTTAATATACATGTAAATGGACTGCATTTTTCACTCGCTACGGTGTTGTTCCATCTTTATGCAGACAACACTGTTATTTATACATCAGATCACACCTTAGAAAATATACAAATGAAGCTTCAGAGAGCATTTAATGTGTTAAAAGTCTTTTCAGAAGATAGTAACTTAATATTGAATGCAAAAAAAAAAAACACAGTCCATGATGTTCTGATGAACGAGTGATAGGCAGGATAACCTGCCTGGCCTTGATGTTGGTTACCCTTGGAGGGGCCCCAATCTAACAGGTGCAATCTTGCAAATATCTTGTTCTGTGGGCGGATGATTCTTTAAGCTGAGGTACCCATATTAGTAATTTGATCAAAAACGTGGGTAAGAGATTGGGAGCATTATACAGGGCAAGACCACTTGTGAGTATGGAAATTAGAAGAAGGGTGATAAACTCTCTGATTATTCCTATGGAGACATTCTCTATTCTGGGGGAAAAAAGAGGATCTTAAAAAATTAGAAGCCTGCCATGGTAATCTTGCCAGATATATACTAGCGGCCCCCGGCAAACTCATAAGTGTAACTTATATAATCAGTTGGGATGGCAGTACTTAAGTGAAAGTAGCCAGGAACATTTATTGGCCTTTATAAGTAAGGGCTTGTCAGGTAGATTCCCAGGGTACATTATAGATAATTTGATTTATAGAACAAAATTAGATTCACTTACATCAGTTAAAGTACCTGATTTAGTATTACTAGAGATGCAGCAAATTTAATTTCCACCTATGAAGTGAACGCGAAGTGGGCACTTTGCATTGCGGAGTGGACAATGCAAAGTGCTCACTCCGCCTTGTCATTACCACTTCACGTTACGGCGCAATGGCAATGCAAAGTAAGGCAGAGTCATTGTTTTTAATGGACTTCGCATTCCTCATTATGATTCTAAGTGATCCTCTTAGTGTTTCAGATTTGGCAACCCCCCCACACATCACATGGTTTACAGTACTGTAAGTCACATGCTCTTTAGCCAGGCAAGAAGGAAGTGAGTCATACAAGCAGACACTTTCACTTCCTTCTGTGCAGATGGAGAGAGAGAGAGGAGTGTGTTTTGTGACTGCTGATAGTTTGAGATCAGAGAGAGGAGGAGAGTTAAACTTTTATTCTAACCCAACAGCTTTTTAAAAGCTTCATTTTTTTGTCTTTTCTGTACTCTTTTTTTTACTTAATTTGTTCTTTCTGTAAATTTTATTTTTCTAAGTAGTTAGTTGTTTGTCTGTGTCTGTGTCACTGTATGTGTGTGTTGTGTGACAGTGTGAGTAGTGACTAGTGATTGCTTGGACTGAGGGAGCGCAGTAGGAGAGATGGACCAAGGTGAGGGAATGTCTGGGGCGGGAGCAGCTCTGGGAGATCGTGGTAGTAAGTGTCATACCATGCGCATGCATGGGGGGCATGGGCACCCATTCCTGTGGGACCGCTCAAAACTTGTGAGTATCCCCCCCCCGGAGGCAGGACCAGCACCGCCTCCTGACTCTGAGGCAGCTGAACCACCACCACCACCACCAAGTCCAGCACCAGGTCCTCTGGAGCAGGATGTGCATGTTCCCCCAGGCCCAGGTGTGGATCCCATCCCTATTCAGCACTTTGACCAGCTGGCTGCCAGTTCATCTGGCCCTCCCCTGCCTGTGCCTGGTCCTCCCTGAACCTCCGTTGTTTGGCAGTTTTTTGACTGTGTCGGGGGGACAGCAATGTGGTCAAGTGCTGCCTATGTGAGGTGGAGGTGTGCCGTGGCCCTTGGGGGACTCACCTGGGGACTAGGGGCCAGCGCACCCATATGCTCAATCACCACCAGTTGGAACGGCAGGCAGTGGCTAACATCAGTCCTGGTGGTGGTGGTGGTCCAGGGCTGGACAAACTCATGCTCAGTGGTGGCAGTGTCTAACATCAGTCCCGGTGGTGGTGGTGGTCCAGTGGGTGGACAAACTCATGCTCAATGGTGGCAGTGGCTAACATCAGTCCCAGTGGTGGTGGTGGTGGTCCGGGGGTGGAAAAACTCATGCTCAGTAGTGGCAGTGGCTAACATCAGTCCCGGTGGTGGTGGTGGTCTGAATACAGGGGGCACACCACATTTTAACAACTTCAGTTAAAACCTGCCAACATTTACCACATCATCATCCTCATAAAGAAAGTTGCCCTCACAGTCATCTATGTCTGAAGTCTGATCACTGGGAAATTCTTTCATCATTGTGTCATCATCTATAGCAATGGTGGTCCGTTTCATGCTGCCACTGCCAGTGCCTCCAGGATTGTCCATTTCCACATCACTAAAACCACCATGACTAGGCCGGGGTACGAATACCGAGGCTACAGTCTGTGCTGGTATGTGCCTCTCATTCATTTTTATGAATGTTGGCAAACTAACATTTGCAGGAGAGAGGTTTGTCTGACGATCTCTGACTATTGCACCTGCTGAGCTGAATACCCTCTCGACAGTTACACTGGAGGGTGGGCATGTGAGGTACTTCAGTGCCACTGTAGTCAGCTCTGGCCATTCACTGACCTTTCCCCTCCAGTACAAAAGAGGATCATCAGTTATTGTCAGATGCCTATGTTCAGACACATATGACTCAACCATTCTCTGTGTCATACTAAGTCCAGTGGTTGATGCATCATCCTGTTCTCTGGAATCATTTATTTCACAAATCCCCACTTGGGACAAAACCTCCCAAAGCGCGTTGACGTCAGCCACTTTGGATGACAGACCACCTGGAACTGCAGTCCCCTTCCCCTTGCAGGATATGCTCCAGGTACACCTTCAGCCAGATTATGCTGCTGAGGTTTGTTGACCTTGGCACGTGACTTCTATGCCCCTTGAACCAAGCGCACCTGTTGGCTACTGATATGTTTTACCTGTTCAGGCCCTCCCTCCAGTACTGATGCAATTCCATGTTTGTATCATGGGTCCAGCATTGTTGCTATGGCAAAGTTGTCGCTACGCTAAATGCTTAAAATGTGATGATTCTGGTTGAATACTGTCAGCATGTGTTGCAGCAACATACTGCTAGCACTGTCTCCGGCAACATCAAGGCCATGCTGTACATTCACCAATATCTGCCTCCGCACCCACAGCAGTGGAATTGATTGGCTAATGGAGGCAGGCTCACCACTCACTGCCTGTGTGGCATGTTCAAAAGGCCACACAATTGTTATTACAGAGTCCATGAGGCTCCACTGTTCAGTCGTCATAGACATGGAGGCCCCGGAACTGTCACGGCTAGTGCACATCACAAGATATTCTGAGATGGCTTTGTATTGTTCATACAACCTCTCTGCCATGTATAAAATGGTGTTCCATCAGGTGACAACTTCCAGCTTCAAGTGGTGCTGAGGGAGGCTGTTTTGCATCTGTAACTGCTGCAGTTGGTCACGGGCCTTTGCAGATCGCGAAATGTGAGAGCAGATAAGGCGTGCAACGGTCAGCATTTCCTTTACATCAGGGTGCTGCAAAAACTCCTGCACCACAAGATTTAAACAATTGGCCATGCATGGAACATGAAAAAAAACACCATTCATGATGCATTTCACTGCATTTGACCCATTGTCACTTGCTATGAACCCAGCTCTCAGGGACAGGGGGTTCAGCCACTTGTCAATTTCAGTCAGTACCACGTCCAACATGTTTTCGCTAGTGTGCGAACAGGTCACATTGTGCATAGCAATTGTTGCATGCTGTCGAATACATGGAAGATTGCTACCATGACAGTCCACCTTACTGCACTGATTATTCACACTACCAACATCACAAACAACCCCCGGCACCTGCGTCCAGTGTGCAGTTATACACAAATATGAACTCCCGGCTGTTTTGCCTCTTGTCCACATATCCATACTTAAATGGATGAATGGAGAGGAGGAATGTTGAAGGGCATGTCTTACTGTGTTGGACACAGTACGGAACAACTCGGGGACAGCTTGGGTAGAAAAGTATGTCCTGGATGAGACTTTTCATTTTCGACAGGCACGTTCAGCAAACCGCCAGAACCCAGAATTCTTCACAAAGGAGAAGGGCAAAAGATCAATTGCCAGCATTTCAGCTACAGCAGCATTATATTCACGTGACACTGTATGCTTGAGGGGGTACTTCAGCTTATGCGCAAAAACACTGTAATGTGGGCTGCCTTAAACATTTTACATGGGGTGTGATGACAAATGGTTCTGCTCTGTGATGAATGGCATTGGCAGGGGGTGGAGTGTGGATGTTTGATGAAGATGGTTGCACAGGTGATGATGACAAACCCAGAAATGCAGTTATTTTGCCAGATTTTCCAACCGGGGTTGATGTACCACTTGCACTAGACATACTGCATTCACCATCACCACCACCAAAACTGCTACTCTCACCAGCACTGGACAACATTTCAAAATCATTATGCTTCTCCACCTCTTCATGCCTGTAGTAATACTCTGCTCTTATTTCCTCACTACTGCACACGTTTAATTTCCTACTGGACTTAACACTCGTGAAAGGGAATAACATGCTCGTTATGGTTGCTGATGAGGGTGAACGCCCCACTGTGGTACCAGCTGCCAACTTGTGCTGGGTCCACAGTGCCACGTGCCTATTCTTAAGATGCGTATGCTGTCCTCCTGTGCCCAGATGACTCCCCTTTTTACCGCAACTCACATGCACATGGCAAACCTGACAGATTGCAACTGAATCATCATTTGTATCTTGAACAAAAAAATCCCAAACAAGGGATTGTGGTGCTCTACTTTTAACATGTCCATGATGCTGCTTATCGAACTCCATTCTTTTTTAAACATTGAAATGGGGGGGGGCTACGTGATGTTTTGGGCACTTCACACCTGGACTGCAACTGACTACCTATCATTATTACTGGGTCATCATCATCATCATCAACTGAAACTAGTAAATCACAAGTTTTTACGTGGGGGGGGGGATTAATGCAAAAATACTCAGACACAGCCACCTTGAATTTCTTTTTCTCTGATTCCCAACTGGGGTCAATTACAACATCATCATATTCATCAACATCACACACATCCACATCTTCTGCTTGGATGCTGGCATGTGGACTGCATGTTGCAACCATAGCAACATCATCGTCATCATCACATTCATCATCACCATCAACACCACCATCACTTGATATTTTTTCACCATACTGTGAATCACTGCATGGAAAATGTGTGACATGAACCGCGGTGGATGAAATATCTCATTGTATGCTATCATTGACATGATTATCAGAATCCTCAGGTTGAGTTACTGGGATGTTACTGGGAAGTATGACATCATCTACACTGCCACTCACTTGCACTGCTTCACACTCCACTATATTTTTGGATACGGTACACTGGTCAAAATTCGAACTTGAGGCAGCAATACTCATACAACCACCACCAGTAACTGCACTAACACCACTGGCTGGGAAAACATCATCTCCTCCAACTATGAGTGAAGCTACTGACTGGGCTGTAAAAACATTGCAGGAGAAATACCTTTCCTCACATCAGCAATGCACTTCTGCGTCTCCGTACTACCATGCCCACAGACTGTCTTACTGGCAGCAGTGCCATGGTGAGAACCATCTTTGCTTGCATATCTCTTTGCAGGCATTTTGGGGGATCAACAACAATATTCTAAGCAAATTTAGATTTCAGTATGTTTACTCTCTGATTGGGGGGACACTGGATGTGCAGCCAAAAAAACAACTGTGGCTTCAGCAACAGATAGAGATGGTCACGCAAATTCCCAAGTGAAAACACCTTCAGTAACCAGTGGTGCTGAGGTTACAAACAATCCAAACTGGAAAAATATTCCTTTTGCCGCTGGGGTGGGGGGGAGCACTGACTGCGATTTTTATGGCGGTACAAGCAGCAAAACAAAGAACAGATACTACGATGGCTGTACAAAATCAGGCAGCTGCAGTGGATAACGGGTTCACACTTCTGCACCTGCAGTTGCACTGTGGCTCAATAAAAGGTGTATTATTTGATGTCACGCAACACCACACATACACACACAAACAGAACAGTTTGTCTACAATAGTGAATAAGTAATGCGTAGCAAATTGAAAAGTTCAGTAATATGCCACTTATTGTAAACAACCTGAAATTATGAACTGCTGCACCAGATCCACACAACACACAATCCACAAGAAAATGTCAACAATTACTGACAATATTACTGTGTGTACATTAACGCAGTCAGTTATATAACAAAAATACAACCAAAAAACAAAGAAATCCCTATTTCTCCAACTTAAATCTACCTACACCACAGATATGCCCCTCTTCCAAAGCACACTTTCACTGTCTTTTACTACACGGACTCAATGTTATACATTAATATTCAAAATCCACACACAAACAAAAACGCTCAATGCTATGAGCACAGGAGGGTTTCCTACAATCGATGAACTAAAGTTTGAGCCCCCCCAAAAAACTCAAAAATACTTTTTTAACAGCTTTTAGAAGGTTTGAATCACAGACAGCTCAAAGCACACTGTCTCCTACAGCTTTCTACACACACTACCCCAAACAGAGACTGTGCAGATCAATATAGAGCCCATGTGACCTGAAATCCCATAAATCACTGCAAAATTCATCTTCAGAGCTTAAAAACAAGGTGAAGTGAGGCAATGCACTTTGCCTTAAAATTTGGTGGAGTAGTGGTCTGGGAAGGCGAAGTAACAGGAAGTCATTGCTTTCAATGGACTTTGCGTTACTCATTATAACGCGAAGTACTCTGCTTAGCATTGTGGAGTACTCCGTGAATCTACCTTTGCTCCGCAAATCACTTCACGGAGCGGACTTAGCCCACTTCACCCACCACTAAGTATTACCTAAATGCAGCCTGGAGGTTAGCCATCAGTCAGTATACTATAGGAGAATATAAGGTTAGAACAAGATACCAGCACAATTGCGAACTGGTGATGTGAATAAATCTTGGACCGGGATAAAATCATGGTTAAGAAAAGAGTTGTGTAATTCAAGGCAATGCTGTGTGTTGTGTGATTAGAATTTATTAGGCAGGACAGGATAAAGGGTAGTGGATAAAAGTGTTAGAGCTTGATTATGGCAGGGGAAGAGTATACTGTTGAATTATGCTGTATGTTTTGAAACTAACATCAAAATTGTAACTTCTAGCTGAAGTCAAGGGTAAACTCTTGACACATATTCTCTGTCTTAATATTTTATACTAATTGACTGAAATGTACATATTGTATATCGTTGTGTTTTTGTGTTTTGAAAACTTTTTATTTTGTTGTGGACCTCATTAAAAAATGAGTTTTACTCAATCGAGTTAATCTCTATTCATGTGAAATTATAGGGAAAAAAAACATTTACTACTACATTCCAAAAATGTTCATCCTTACCACATTTCGAAATTACATGTGACCACCAAATTCTAAAACTGTGCATCCCTGCCACATTCTGAGATTCCTTGTCTGTGCCACATTGTGAAATTTCATGTTGCCACCACAATCTGAAATCAAGCATCCCCGCCACATTCTGAAATTGTGCATTACCTCCATATGCAGAAATTGCATAAGCATTACACATTACAAAATTGCATATCCCCACCACATTCAACAACTATGTGTCTCCTGCATTCAAAATTGTATCTTTGTCACTTTCTAAAAAGTAGGGCTGCAAGTTTGGTTCTACAAAAGAATCAAACACCTCGAACTTTGGGTGTTCGATTCTTTCAGATGGTGGCAAACCCTTGGGGCAAATAGGTGGACTTTTGGCTTGACTGGTTCGCCCTCGTCCAAATTATGTGGACTTGTCAAACAAGTTGAACCGCAAAGCACAGTTTGCACCTGAAACAGTTACTGTGACTCACAGGCTAGTCTAGCCTCTTTGACACAGTTATGCAGCTCAGCCCTACGTGAGCCAGTGGAAGAGCTCACTCATGTGCTTGACATCAGGCTGATAGGTAGCTCAGGCTGGGTGTTGTACAAATCTAGTTAGATTAGCTAGGAAAAAAGGAATTTTTTTTCTGTTTTCACCAAAAAGTTTGATTAGACAGTTGTCTGAAGTTAAGGCCTGCAGGTTGGGGTGGGGAGGAAAAGGAAGGGGAAAAAAAACATCAACAAGAGTGCTGCAGCTTGCAGGCTTGCAGCAGGCCTCTGGGACCAGGGGCTTGCCTGCCTGGTGGAACTGGAGGAGTGTGCTTTTGTCTGGGCAGTGGGCAGATGGGGCATATGCAGTAGCAGTCTGGCAGTGCCCATTTTTTCTTTTTTGTTGCACAAGTAACATTTTGGCTGGACATAATAAGCCCCTGGCAGAAGCGTTTTGGGAGTTACTCTATTAGAAAACAAAATTCACTTTTACTGGGCTGGGCAGTAAGTGTGTGCCAGCATGCAGCAGTACAGTGCTTGGCCACAGGTAGTTGGTACCCTGGTGGCATCCTCTTCACTGGTTTCATCTTTCAATTCTTTTTGTGGTAGTTGTTTTAGTCATTATTACCTTCCTCCTCCTTCTCCTGAGTCCTGAAGCAACCTTTTGAGGTGGGATCTGGGCAGTAGGATCTAGGCAGGGGGCAGCAAGTGTGTGCCAGCAGAGCTGGCAGTGTGTGTCAGTGCCCAGCCCTTGGTAGGTGACACCTTCGTGGCATCCCATAAAAAAAAAAAACATTTAATATAGTTTCTTCCTCTTGCTCTTCCTCCTCCTCCTCCTGAGTCCTGAAGTAGACTTTTGCAGTGTTATCTGGGCAGTGGGCAGCAAGTGTATACCAGCTGGCATTGTGCCAGTACCTGGCCCCTGTAGCCGGCACCTTGGTGACATCCCATAAAAAAAACTTTAAAAAAATAGTTTCTTCCTCCTCCTCCTCCTCCTGAGTCCTGAAACAGCCTTTTGAAGTAGGATCTTGGCAGTATGATCTGAGTGGTGGGCAGCAAGAGTGAAGCATCTTGCAACCTGCCAGTGTCTGGCCCAGTTGGTGGCACTTTTGTGGCATCTCATAAAAAAACTTTAAACAATTTTCTTCCTTCTTTTCCTCCTCCTGAATCCTGAAGTGCCCTTTGTAGTGTGATCTGGGCAGTGGGAAGCAAGTGTGTACTAGCTGGCAGCATGCTGGTGCCTGGCCCATGTAGGTGGCACCTAAGTGGCGTCCCAGAAAAAAAAATTAAAAAAGTAATTGTTTCTTCCTTCTCCTCCTCCTGAGTCCTGAAGCAGCACTTTGAAGGGTGATCTGGACAGTGGGCAGCAAGTTTGTACCAGCTGGCAGCATGCTGGTGCCTGGGTCTTGTAGATGGCACATTGGTGGCATCTCATAAAAAACATTTTAAAAGGTTTTTTCTTACTCCTTCTCTTCTTGAGTCTTGAAGTTGCCTTTTTCAGTGTGCTCTGGGAAGTGGGCAGCAAGTGCATACCAACTGGCCCTGTGCAAGTGCCTGGCTCCTGTAGGTGGCACCTTGGTGGTATCCCATAAAAAACTTTAAAAAAATGTCCTGAAGCAGCTTTTGCAGTGTAATCTTGGCAGTATAATCTGGTCAGTGGGCAACAAGTGTGTATCAGTTGGCAGCAAGCCCGTGCTGGGCCCCTGTAGGTAGCACCTTGGTGACATCCCATTATAAAGGAAAATTATAATGTTTTTTCCTCCTCCTCCTCCTCCTGAATCCTGAAGCATCCTTTCACAGTGTGATCTGGTCAGTGGACAGTAAGTCTGCACCATCTGGCAACGTGCTGGTGCCTAGCCCCTGTAAGTAGTACCTTGGTGGCATCCCATAAAAAATAAAAAAAAGATAAAAAAAATTAAAAAAATCACAAAATTAAATAAATTATCTTCTGTAGATAAAATAAAAATAAAAAACACATAAAAATCACTTTAAAAATGTCTTCCATTGATAAAAAAATAACATCACAAAATTAAAAAAAAAATATGTCTTCATCATTCTCATCACCCAAGTGGCTGAGTACTGTAGCAAGCATTGGGAAATGGAGCAATAGACAGAGCAATGAGATAACAGGGTGGGATCATCCAATTCCTGTCACATCAAAGAAAAACCAAAGCACAGTGGGCTTGGTCATAAACCCTCTGCCTCAGTGGAAACTACACTTGTAGAGGAAGATGACAGTAGTGGTTGAATAGTCCATACAATATCACACATTGTAGGAACCACTCACAGTGACACTGCAAGGGTTGCAACATGAGCAACATGAGCAGCCAATCATTATAGAAAACAAGCATTTGTCAATGCCAGATGTTCACCGCTGATATTGATGTACTAGGTCTAGGAGCAGATGCCCACGCCAGAAGACTAATATTAGTTGGGTTTGGGATGGGATTAGCATGGGGGTGGGACAGTTACAGCGAGGCAGCAATGGACTTTCATTTAAAGCTGAAACTGATCTAGATAGCGGGGGAATGTACGTAGCAGTGCACCATCTACACACATGTTTACAGATTGAAAGAAAGGACATCAAGGGACTGTTTTCTTCTTTTCAGGCTCTGTGGAACATCAGAAGGTGGGTAGTTGCCACTAGACACCTCAGTTAAATAAGCAATGACATGCAGAAGGTTGAAACTGATCTAAATAGCGGGGAAATATAGATTAGCACTGTTTGCACTAACCAAAGAACCACCTAACTGCACTTTCTAATTGTTGTGATACATACACGCTGAATAATACAAATACATGTACTGTATATGCATATATATTACAGTATAACATAGCAGTGCACTGTCTGCACACATAGAGCATTGCCACACACACACACACACACACACACACACACACACACACACACACACACTGCCTTATATCAGGTATACCATTCGAACATCGAAGTTTCAACGTTGACTCCCTGACATCGAAACCCTGACATCAACAGACTTTGTGTCAACAGGGAGATTTTTCGTTAATGGGGGATAAGCACCTAACTCCACTGTCTGTGTGATGTGGAGTTAGATATTTAAAGTAGGGTGGATGCGGGGGCAAAGCCCCACATGTGGAGGGTACAGGGGGGGCACAGCCCCACTTCATTGTTACATGTAAGTGTGGTAGTCAGTGTCGGTTGTTGCAGGTCATTGTTGGGACGCATCGGCAATTTCAGTGGGATTGCATTGATGTGAAGGATTGCGGCAAAATGTCATCACTGTGGCTTGGTGGAGCCATTTTATGGCATTTATTTACTTATACATCTAAGCCTAACTTTTACTGTATTTTGGATAAGCACTGTGTTGTGCACTAACTCATTGTACTACTCTACTGCATGACTGGGTAACTAAGGTAGGACCAGGGAGGTGCGGTGGATGTGGCCTAGCTGGACTTCAGAAAGGGTTTTGACACTGTCCCACATAGAAGGCTGACTAACAAACTGCACAGCCTAGGGGTGGATCCTAAAATAGTTCTGTGGGTGGAGAACTGGTTGAATGGCAGGCATCAGAGGTTTGTGGTAAACAGGGAGGACTCTGGGGAGGGAGAGGGAGAGGTGATGAGCAGGGTGCTGCAGGGGTTGGAATTGGGGCCAGTCCTCTTCAATGTCTTTGTTGGGGACATTGCAGAGGGACTGGAGGGGAAGGCATTTCTCTTTGCAGAGGATACAAAGGTATGCAATAGGGTGGACATACCGGGGGTGCTAAAAAAATGATGGAAAACCTTAAAAAACTGGAGAGCTGTCCTGGTGGCACTGAGTGTTGAGCCACTGGATGCCACACCTCATGCTACGCCAGCGACTTGGGTTCGGGAGTGAGCCCAGGTTGTTGAAAGCTGGCTAGGGGGAAGGGAGTGAGCAGGATTGAACAGCCACAAGGCAGCTCTCTTCTCCTGGGGAGGGACCCTGTCACCCCCCACAGTCCAACTGCCCCCAGGTGGAGGTCTGAGGGTAGCACAGGCAGGCAGGTGGCAAGCAGAGGGAGGGTGCTGTAGAACCACAGTGTGCACGTGCCTCCACATTCACATGCATGGCCACAACATGTGGAGTTGGGTGAAACTGGGGAAAAAACTGGGGCATGAACACAATAAAAAAAACTGGAGAAATGGTCTGAAGAATGGCAGCTGGGATTCAATGCAAAGAAGTGCAGGATCATGCAGATAGGGCACAAGAACCCGGGGCAAAGCACAAACTATGTGGGGAGGTACTGACAGTCACAAAGCAGGAAAGGGACTTGGGAGTAACCATCTCGTAGGTCCTACCAGAAACTAGGCAGTGTAATAAGGCAGCTGGAAAGACTAGCCAGATGATTGGATGCATAGGGAGAGGTATCAGGAGTATAAAGAGGAAGGTCATCTTGCCCCTGTATAAGACACTCATGAAAGCACATCTGGAATACTGCATCCAGTTCTGGAGGCCCATCTGAGAAAAAACACAGAAACGGTGGAGGTGGTGCAGCGGAGGGATACTACAATCGCACAGGGCATATGGGATAAGACCTATGAGGAAAGACTAGCCAAGCTGATATTTAAAATATTTATTTAGTTTGGGTAAAGCATTTAAACCATTTTAAATATCGAATTTTTACAGGATATGCCAGTTGAGATTCGATATATGATATAATCGAATCGCAACTGGCATATCCTGTAAAATATCACTTACTTCATGCTTTTACCCATTATTTCTAATTATTTTGCACAATGCAGATCTGGGCTGTTTAAATGTGGTCTTCCTTTTACACATTTTTTACAATGTGTTTTCCTAGAATATGCCTGCTGATTGCTATATATTTAGCCTGGGTAGTTCACAGAGCATGTGGCATCATTTTCTGAGGGGCTCTACATCTACACAATATTATTCTGAATTGTGTAAAATCAGAACATGCTGAAAACAATATTTTACATCTGGACTAGGCTACCCTGAATAAATTCATTTTAAAAATGGTAAAATCGTGATCCCACTGAAAACAAGATATTGCATCTAATCTTGGACATCCTGAATAAATACAGTGCAAAAATGTGTAAAATGAAGATCCCCATGAGAATGAGATGTAGCATCTCCCCAGTGCTATCCAGGATACAAAGTATAGGATAAGAAATATTTAAAGGAAATCTACTGTAAACTGAACTTCACTGTGTTCCACATAACCAAGACTCACATAAACAGTTTCTTTATTGTTTTGTAACATTTTAGATTGCAGTATTTATTTTGAATGTTGTGGCCATGAGGATGGTGTGTACGTTGTGTGTGTGTGTGTGTGTGTGTTTGCTGTAGCTCAATATACAGTATGTATTTTTTCCCCAAAAATCGTAGTAAAAGGAGTAACAAATGATACCATGCCTTACTTGTCTTAGGGGTTAAAGTAGTAGCTGTCTTCTGCTATACTAACATGCATTCTAGATTCTGCTGGTTGTGCTATGGACTTAGCTTTAAAACCAGAAAGGGTGGCTGTTTTCAGGGCCAAAAGTTTCATAATGTGTTTGCCATCTAAAGCACAACATAAGTATTTTTTTTTCTCAAAAAGCATAGTAAAATTAGTAACAGTTCTTTACAGATGTCTTCTGCTATAGTTAATTATGTCTGAGACAGTTCTTATCAGATAGTGTCTTAAGGGGTTAAGAAAACTGTGTAAATCTTTTTAGGAGATTCCTTGCTAGGAAAGGATGACATTTATGAGGTATGAATCTTTCTTGAAAGAGAATAGAGAATACCTGCCCAAACTGAAGCTAGTAGCGAGAAAATGTTTAAATGCTAAGAATTTGAATGTGGAAGTTGTTGCATTTTGGAGGGGGTAAAACTATTCTGCAGTTTATTAGGCATTTAGGCACCCAAAATTTAACAAGCTGTTTCTGTTTCCATTGCTGTAATGTTGAGGAGGAAGGGAGCAGGCAGGCTAAGAGCACATGATGAGATCAGCTGTGCTTGATGAAAGAGTTGATTTATGAATGTGTCTGTCGGCACAATGTTTTGAGGTCCACACAATTTCATGCAGGGGCGTAGTTTGTTATTTTTACGGGGGGGGGGGCAAAGTAACAAAAAAGTCCTGATTTTTGCGTATCACGACAGTGAAGAGGGTGGGTGGCTTGCGTAATGCAAACAAATCAACCAGCATCAAATAATGCACAAAAAACATCTAAGACTACAGCTGAATAACTCCTGGGAGGGACCAGCCCAGGCCAAGTCAGAGCACTTCCCACACCACATCAGTTTTACTGCAGCCTGCTGTCAGCCCAACTCCTCCTGAGACCAGAGTCTAAAAACTGACCGAGATCTGTTTTGTATTTAGTTCTTCGTTCTTCTGCCTTGGGAGTGAGGACTTACTTGTAAAGTTGAAAATATGTAAGGAACTTAACTTCCTTCTCATAAGGACAGGACCTCACCTCAGCTTCAATTCAAATCAGTCTTGACCTAATTTTGCCGCCACCTGAACCTCCAGGTGGATAGCTCACTAGTCTCTCACTCCCCTTTGCTGCTTATATAACCCTTCCAAGTCCAGCCCTTATAGTGGATCCTGAACTTCTTGAAATGTCTGCTTGAGCTAGCTCTCCCACCCTTGAGGAGTGCAAAAAGCATGTTTCAAGGAAGTGCAGCAAATGGCTGTGCCACCTCAGTGTACCTATAAACATGGATGGTATGGGAAACATCCCAGCATGTGCATCCTCATAGCATGAGCCCTTATTTACATAGATTACATTAAAAAAATGCGATTATACAATGACAAGAATGAATGCTGGTCTCTGATTAGTCAGTCTTGGGCTAGACCCATGATGTTATCCCAATACATCCGATTCATCACAGGTCTAGTCTCAGCCTCTCCGTGAACCTCTTGATGATTGTTAGCATTAGTGTGTTTTTTTGTATCTTCTCTTAAAAATATTTTTCCACACCAAATAAAACATCTTTAAAATTATTTTTTTTTACTCTGTATAACAACACGCCATTGTATAATAGCAGTAATGCCCTCCAGGGTGTGTGTCATGGTAGGATAACGTCATGCCTTATGTATTGGATGCACTCGTGCCCAACCACCTGAGGCGTGACGTTATCCCAGCATGACACATGCCCTGTTGGGCATTCTGGCTTATTTGCACCCAGTGTTAACACTTTTCTTTGTTATAACTAAGTTAATTCATTAGTCTCCTATCCCATCCCATATTATTCAATGTCACATGCCTGAATCTGGTTAGGTAAGGTAAAGTAAGGTAAGTGAAGAGGATAATGCTCTCCTCAAGCAAGCAAGCATTGCATACATAAGCATGGGACTTGATGATATCCCTCAGGCGGTGCTCTTAACAAGCATGCTGATGTACCTGGGACAGTGCAACAGAACAATGTAAATCCCCTAATTGTTCAAGATGATCATGGGCATGGTGTGGTCACACCACAACCCCTACCACTCTCCTCCCCATGGGCTCCTAAAGAATATGCATCTCTGTCCATGCCCAGGGTTACACAACCCCATCCAAGCAAACACGGACTGCCCTGGCACAAAGTGGTCGCATCACATAACCTAAGAGAACAGACACCACAGGAAGTTTGCTGGAACAACGACTCAGATACCTTGGCACAGCCTACTTGGGACCCACCCGAAAGGTAAGTACTTGGTTGGTGTTTTTATTAGCATCACCTATGACAGTGTGTGGTGGGCGGTTGTGGTAGCCCAGGTTGCCATGGATGCCCCCACAGACTACTTCAAAATCGTCTCATCTGACAGTTTTGAAGGGCACAAATGAAACATGGTTGCTTCAGTTTGATGTGGTTTAATACAGTTTTTTTTTGTCCAAGCGTGTGTCTCTATTCTTCTACACACAGACAGACACACACACCACCAAAAAATGAACTTTTTTTATACCATGTTTACATTCAGGATAGAGACAGGGTAAAGCAGGTCCAGGCAGTACAACACAGTAAATGAAACAATGCATTTTACAATGCCCAACAAACCACCAAAAGACCACAAAACAACAGACCTTCCCCCTGCCCTGGGGGATGGCTAGGTCACAGGTCAGGTTGCTAAATGAGGAGGAGAGACCACAGAACATCTTGTCGAACCACACAGTAAGGTGAAACTACATAAACATGGACAATTTTTATACTGTAGGATTTCATACTTTCCAACAGTTCCTAATTTTGACACAGAAACTTATCTTTAGTGCTCAGAAGCCCCTTGTACAAGGGAGGTAAGTATGGCATGGACCCAGCAGACTGGCATACATGTTGAAAAAAATATTTATGTGCCAGTATGCCCATCCACCCCTCCCTCCTCCATCACCAGTGGCCAGAACCATTTTTTTCAGCATGTGTACCAGTCCGCCCTGGTCAGCACAGCAGCACAAAGCTGGCAGGGCAGCAGAAGGCACAGCAAGCAGCAGTGAATTAAATGTCCATGCAAAAAGCTACAGCCACTCTCCCCACCCCAGACCATGCAAGGCCACTATCTCCACCCAGACTGGCCAGCTCAGCTACTCTCTGCACCCTGATGGACTTGCACAGCCACTCTCCACACTCTGTGTCCACCCCACCAGCACAGCCACTCTCCCTACTGCACCAACACAGCCACTCTCCCAACCCCACCCAACCAACAGCATTTCCAGCTCTATTTATCTGGTATCCGCTCCAGGCATCCAGGTCCATGCCTCCCCATCACAGGCACACAAAAATAAATAAAACCACATTTTATACTGCATTTTGTTTGTTTCTTTCTTTGTCTGGAAAGAGAGATGTTGAGCTACCGGTCAGCACTGTTTGCCTGGTATACAATTACAACCCTGCCCCACCGACACAATGCCAATGCCTCCACCCACCCACACAACAGTGCCCCCACCACACCCACACAATGCCTGTATCCCCAACCCCACTCACACAAATGACCAGTGTCCGCAACACCACACACAACCAGCAGTGTCCCCACCCCCCACACACACACACAACCAGCAGTGTCCGCAACCCACACACACGACCAGTGTTCCAACCCCCCCCAAAAAAATCATGACCAGTCAGTAGTTGCTATAACAATAGCCAGGTAGTAGTATAATCATTTCTTTAGGGTGCATGTTTTAATGTAAGATTTTTTTTTGCTAGTCTTGTAACACCGTACGGGGGAGAACACAAAAAGCTACCCCTTTGGTTGTGTTTGCCTGGCAATGAAGACAGAGACAGTAAGGCCAAGGAATCTGTCTGTTTCACCCCTCCACAATGGACAATCGGAGAAATCAAAAAAGTGAAAGATTACATTTACAGCCAGGTAAAGGATGAGGGGGAAATAATGTTTCAACATTTACTAATGATCATATGCTAGCTGCGGGCACAGGTCAGTGAGATACATCCCTTGACAGGTAAAGGATGAGGTGGAAATTACGTTTTAACATTTACTTATGTTTATATGCTAACACCCAGTCAGCAAGCACAGAATGTCCCCCCTCCTTACCAACACGGACAGTCCACCAGAAACCCAGTCAGCAAACATGGACAGTCCTCCCCTTCACCCCACCTACAAGGACAGTCCCCCAGACACCGAACAGTCCCCCACCAGACACCAGGCCAGTGAGCATAGAATGCCCCTCCCAACCGGCAAGGACAGTCCCACCAGACACCCAGGCAGCCAGCAAATATGGACGGTCCCCCATATCCCACCAAGGTCAGTCCCCACCCCCGACACACAGCTAGCAAACACAGAATTTCCCTGCCCCACCAACTTGAACAATCCCCCAAACACCTGGCAAGCAAACACGGAGAGTTCCCCTCCCCACAACATTGATAGTCCGTCCTAGACACCTGATCAGCAATCACCGACATTCACCCCCATAAGCCAACATGGAAAGATTCCCCCAGACACCCGACCAGCAAATAGTCCCCCTCCCCACAAGACACCCGGCAGGCAAACATGGACAGTCCCCCTTTTCCACCATTATGGACAGTCCCCCCAGACAAATGGCCAGCCAAGTCCACCAAACAATGGCTAGTGTCACCACCCCACCATCACAGCCAGTGTCCCCTCATCATCATGGCCTGTGTCTCCACCCCACCAGACCCCAGAATAGAAAACAGACTGTCCCCCCAGCCCCACCAAACACTGACCGCCCTCCCAGTCCCAAACACTAACCACCCCAGCCCCAAACACTGATCGTCCCCACCAGCCCCACCAAACGCAGGCCCTCCCCAGCACCAAACACTGACCATCCTCTCAGTGAGTCAGCCCCAAAACACACAGACTGTCTCCCCCTGACCCCAACCCCACAAAACAGACCATCCCCCCAGCCGCACCAAACACTGTCCGTCCAGTGAGTTTCCCCAACAAACCCCACCACACCAGTAGCACAGTAACTGAGTGTCCCCACCCCACCAACATGACCAGTGTCCACACCATACCAAACAAATAGGGCCCCCTACCCACCCCACCAACCTGGACAGCCTCAACAGCCAGCAATTCCCCTCCCACCCAAGGAAACACAAGCTGACAGCAAACCTTCTACCCCACCCCCAGACACATGGCCATGGCCAAAACAACCCCCTCCCAAAAAAACACATTTCTGGGATGTGAATGGTATTAATTTCCAACAACCAGCTTGCAGCACAGTTACTCACCAAATCAGTAAGGGCACAGACAGGGCAGCATGCAGCAGGGCACAGCAAGGCCAAGAAGGCAGGTCAGGTAGCTGAGTCTCTCCCAACAGTCCCGTTCCTCTCCCGATTACTCCCCCGACGAGACAGTAACTCATTTTTTCTGACACCAGATGAATGTGTCGCATTATGGGTCTGCTATAGCCTGCATGACCACCGGCTTCTTCACTGTTCTGGGCCTGGCTGTTCACTGACCTGAATAATCCCTCTCGGTGGACCGTGGAACTGGTGGGCAACGGGCGTGGTGTGGGACTCGCCGAGAACACGGTAAATCTTTTTCTGGCTTGCTGGACACAGGAGCTGGGTGTGCAGGCAAGCCTGGCCATGCCTCAGACTCACTGTAATTGTACTACTCGCTCCTCTACCTGGTCTGTCCGGTGGTAGAGGCCTTGTGGCCGCAGGCCTCCTAGGCTCTCGAGGATGGGAGGCTCAGGTGGCAGCGAGAAAGCCCAGAGCACAGCTGGCTGCACTGAGAAACAGAGAGTAGGTAGTCAGAGGACTCGGGTGAGGTATATATATTCAGGACAGGAGGAGGGTGGGAACACTAGACTGACTGAGACACTGGTGACACCTGACAGACAACCAACGACTGCTGCTCGACATCCTCGAATAGCTATCTCTCCTCAGCCCCACGCTATATGGATGCTGCTGCTGCTTCTTCATGGAAGGCACACAGACAACTAAATGGCACCACTAACGGAGTACTGCTCACGCGATGGCACCAGCTTGCAGCACTTTCTGATTGGCTGTAACATGCAGGCTACTATGGTTGCAGGCTTGCAGCCAATCGGAAAAGGGGATAGTTTTTGTTTAAGAGACATGGCACCATGCTGCCACCCCCTTCCCGCTGAGAGGTGTAGGCAGTCCGGGCATAGCCCTGAGCCCATTCAATATTTAAAAATAAATAAATAACCGGAGAACGGTGGCTGGGCTCCTAAAAAAGCCCTGGTCTAATTTCACAGGGGGGGCAGTTTGCCCCTCTGCCCCCCCGCAATCTACGCCTATGGTTTCATGCCTGAACAGTGTCATGATCAGGCTTGCTGATTATTGGTCAAGCCCCTTGTAGAGTCTCCTGGACTGGACCACTGTGACACACCTCTCAAAACCCTGTACACAGCAAAATGTTCGACTTGTGCTAGCGTGCATGGCAAACATAAAGGAATAAAAAGAGGAGTTTGTCAGGGAGTGAGATGTGGATGAGGAGGAAGCAAGTGATTTGGCAGAGCTTCTTGGAGACAAAGATTCAGATTGTGATTTTATGCCTGATTAAAGTGATAGCGACAGCAGCAGTTCTGAGGAGGAGAAGGTGGAACAGGTGGGAATTAAACTTGGGGCAGGTGCACATAAGATATCCAGAAAGACCAAAAATGGCAGTAAAACCCAAAAAAGAAAGGCTACAGCAGATGTTGAAGACACAAACAAAATGGGTGGCCCAGGACACATGTTAAAGGAGGAAGAACCATTCCCTGACCCTGGAGAACTGGTAGAGGAAGAGGGGGAGGGTAACGATGTGGAAGCAGCCCCTAGCAACCCACCTATTAGGCAACAGCCAACACTGCCAGTTGGAAAGACAAAACCAGTGACATCAGTGGTGTGGGATTTCTTTAGAGTGGACAAAGAATCCCAGACATTTGTAGTTTGTCTTTTTTTTTGTGAAATCGCACTTTATCCACCTCACAGCCTGCCTCCTCCGACCCTTCAGCTCAGCGATGACCCACGGACATCCCACTACCCGGAACCCTGCCCACACCGAACACAAGTCCCCATGGAGCCGTGGTTTACCCCACGGGTGGGGACGAGGTGGGGGATCTAACCCAGTAACTTACATTTCGTCGGCCTCGTGGACGGCTGGGCGGGTACAGGCACATCATGGGCACGTCCTGGGTCCTCACATCTTCCCGGACAAGGCAGGCTCTTTTCTCATTTTCTCCCTCCCCGAGCAGTCAATGACCTCCCCTGACATCATGACGTGTGTGTTGACGTCCGTACTGCTTAACAGCCAACCAGACAATCCCTAGAGGGGCTTGCACTTCCTCGAGCCTCCACTCGGGGTCATGCAAGTGCCGGGCTATGGCCAAATCCCTCCAGAGCAGGCGGGCTGTATTGGACGCTCAGGCCTGTCTCCCTCAGCCGGCCGACTACCGAGTCTGCTCCCGAACCCGGGTCACGGCGTGGAACAGGTGTGGCATCCAGCACCTCAACCGGGCGCCACCGGGCCGGCCCTGTTTGTCTTTTATGTAAAGATAGGCTAAGTTGGGGTAAGCAGGGAACAAGGCTGGGAATATCTACCATGAAAAGGCATCTGCTGAAGTCCCACCAATCTCCGTGTGAGAAGGCATGCCAATGTGTGGCATCAACAGAAGCACCAGCAGGCAGTGAAGCTGATGAGGCTGATAGCCAGGGGTAGGAGAACATTATGACTCCTAGGAGACCAGGTAGTGATTAAATGGAAGAATGTCCTTCAGGTGTTCAGTGATTTTTCCTGTATTGTATTCTAAATGTTGAAAAATGTTTTTTGTTTGCTTGTTTAATGTATACTACTTGAACTTTAATAAAGTATACTTAATTGAAAAAAAAGAATGTCCTTCAGGTGGTAGCCAATGCACAACTCCAACATTTTCCAATCATCAATTGTTTAGCCCACTGATTCCCAAACCTCCGAGGGGCTGAAAATCCCCAGTCACTTTCACCCCCCCCCCATGTGGCAAAAATAGTATGCAACTGTCACATCCAGGGGAAAAACACACTTAACTCTCACTGGTTGAGGGAAAAGGGCAAGAAATAAAAAGCCAGCAGACCAGAAGCAGAAACGCTAACAAAAGCAATTGTGGAAATGCTAGCCAGCAACTTGCTGCCAATCTCCTTTGTGAGCAATGCTGGTTTTCTGTCACTGATGCAAGTTGCAGTGCCAAGGTATTAAGTGCTCAGCTGTATCTGCTTTTCCACAGTGGTTCTTCCTGATTTGTATCAGTGTCCACAAGGCTGAGTCACATGTCCTGAAATCATCATTTGTTCCACTTGTTTGCATCTCGACTGACACGTGAACCAGTGATCAGACTACTGATTACATGGCAGTGATAGCCCATTGAGTCAGTTTCCCCTCTTCATCCCTCATCCTCCTCCTCTTCTGGGTTAAGTGCCAGTAGCAGCAGTTAACAGTAGCCGCAAGGCCCTGGGGCTCCCCAACCTCTGCAAAAAGTCAGCTTTATAGTTTGCTGGCTGTGACAATTGCCATAGTGCAGAACACTTGTTACACTTCCTCCAACATATATTTGAGGCATGGATGACACCACACTCATTGACACCAGGTTTTATAGTAACAGATAATGCAAAGAACATTTTGAAGACACTTGACAATGGTGATTATATATAGAATAAGGGATGGGGGAAAAAAAGGAAGTGTGTGATATGAGAATTTAATGCACACCCGAGGTGTGGGATGCTGCATATGAGGGGTTTATTAAAGCATCCCACAGTGAGGGTGTGCATTAATTTCTCATATGCACAATTTCCCATCTTTTATTTTATGTAACTCCTGGTCAGCAACTTCTTTCCTGATTGATTCATGTGACCATGTGTCTCACACACACACACACACACACACACACACACACACAGAGTCTCTGTCTCCCTAACCCTCTCTGCCTTGGCACATTGTGGATTTCGTTCTTTTTTTCTCATTGTTTCTTTTTTTTTTTTTTTACTTACAGTTTGTTGTCAGATGGGGATCGCGCTAGCACTGCCAGTCAAGCCGTGGCCACGTTCCCAAAACAGATGAGGAGCAGGATCAACCAGATAGAGTTCTTTTAAAAATGCAGAAGGTAGGTTCAACCAGATAGAGTTTTAAAAAATGAAAATAATTAGAAATGAGGCTTGCCGTGGCAGCTCCATGGTACATGAGAGTCAAAGCCGCCATGTTTAGGGTAAGCAATAAGACATGGCTAGGTGTTGGTAGTACTGAGATACCCACCCACCCAGAGGCATGATTAGGCATGAAACCACAGATCGAGTGCCTTCAGCCTCTGGGTCTGCAGGTATCTCAGTACTATCAATACCCAGACATGTCTTATTGGGTCTGGTATGATTTCCCGACTTGCGGTCTCCCATCTTATTTTATCCCGATCGTGTTTTGCCGACTACAGTAATCCCGCCTGCACATTAGCCTGTTCTATTCTCGGCCGTCACATATACACTACTTGTACTAGTAATGCTTTAGTTATTTGCATAGTTAGCAGCTTGCATATGTTCCCGGAGCAAGCATACTTCATGTCACAATGCCACAGTATGAGTAACAGCAATGCATAAAAAACAAGAACAAGCAGCAGTATAAGTAAAATAAAAAGCGATTAAAACTGCATGAATTACGGTAACTCCTAGAACCTGTAAATTGTCATTAGTAATCTGGATCTCATACAGTTCTGGTCCCTCTGATTCCCCAAGCCACAAAGCTTTAGTTTTTGTTAGATTTATCTTAATCCCTGTAGCTGTTAACTGTGCTGTTACCTCCCTTACCACTCGTTCCCTGCTTCCATGCTTCACCATAGTGTACCATCAACAATACAGCATCTGCATATGCATAAGTTTTTAATAATCTTCTGCTCTGTATTGGTTTTAATCAGGGTTATACGAGCAGATAAAATAATAAAATGCTTTGCAAACAGCAAGCATACTTCCAGCTGCAATAAAAAGCGTGAAATAATTTTCTACCTATGCAAGCATACTTAATCATATATGGACACCTTTGCAGTCCTGCAGCCTCTTTTCTGTTAAGGTGATCATCAAAAGTTTGCTGGACAGGTACTTTGTCGACGTCAGGATTAATTACATACAGACATTTTTAAATTGGTAGTCTGTTTTCTGCCTCTTTTCAGCCACTTTGAAAGTAGCAAACAGTCTGCTATCATGAGTGTGGAAGAGGCTGTCATTTGTGCTGTTGTTCCGTCCAAGCGTGGGCATGACAAGTTGTCAGTTGATGGCTACTTATATGTAAAGGAAAGGAGCAGGGGGGATTTGTTTTACTGGTGTTGCCAGCTACGCAAATCTGCAGGTTGTCATGGACGTGCATCAACTACTCTTGTGGGTGGACAACACCATTTGCAAACCACTACAGAGCACAACCATTCCCCTGATGCAAATGACAGTCACATAGCGATTTCCTTAGCATCGCTGAAATCTCGAGCACCGACAACTAATGACACTCCAGCACAGCTTATACAAAATGAACTGTCTGAAGTGTCTGAGGAGGTGTGGCATAACATGCCGAGCCGCCAGTGCCTGCAACAAGTTGTAAAGCGTGCCAGGAGAGAAAACATGCCAGTAGAGCCGCGAACATTGGCAGACATATGCATTCAATCAGAATTACAAACTGTGAGTGGGAAGCAATTCTTATTGAAAGATTCTGCGTTTGGCACTGATTGAGTTTTGCTGTTCAGCACAAAAAAGAATATTGATAAATTAAGCTTTGCAGATTTGTGGCTCATGGATGGCACTTTTAAAACAGTTCTCACTCCATTTAGGCAGCTTTATTCCATACGTGCCCCGTAGGTACTGCTGAGACGAGTCGCATTGTGCCACTGGCATATGCCTTGATGTCTGCGAAGTCTACCGAGTGCTATCTAAAGCTGTTCCAGGACTTAAACAATGCAGCAGATGAATCTGACTACAGCCTGTCTCCGAAATTCATTTTAACAGATTTCGAGCAGGCTGCAATACACGCTACAAAAGTTGAATTCCCAGATGCAACAAACAAGGGTTGTTTGTTTCATCTGGGACAGATAGTGTGGAGGAAAATGCAGAGCTGCGGTCTAGCAGTAACTTATGGCAATAATCCAAAGTTTAGTTTACTGATGCAGCAACTAGTAGCACTTGCCTTCCTTCCACCAGATGATATCCCCACTGTGTACAGTGAAATAAAGTGTGAAATGCTTCCTGTTAGTTTGCCAGTCCTTGAATGGTTCGAGGAGACATACCTGTTTGGCAGAGTACGCAGGCGGATGAGAAATAACACGGTTATCAGAGCAGCCCCCCTATACCCACCCCAGTTTTGGTCAGTACATGAGCTTACAATGAACAGAATGCCCAGAACACAGAATAATGTTGAGGCGTGGCATCGACATCTGGGAACACTGATTGGAGGCTCACAGGTGGGGGTAACAAGATTTATCAATTAACTTAGGCATGAGTAAATGGTAACGGACTCAACTATAGAGAAAATTAATTGTGGACTGCTGAAATCACCCTTAAAAAAGAAATATGCAAAGTGGGAAGAGAAGATCAGCAACATTATGTCAGACCGAGAAGCAAGATCTGGCAAAGACTACGTGCGAGGGATTGTGCACAATATGGTGCTGTAAGGAGTGTTGGAGCATTTTGAATCATCTACAATAAAGTTTTGAGCTTAGCGTTTTTAATATTCAACAATAAAAATTTGACCATTGACATTTTAATCTACAATTTTGTTACGACGACTACCGGTAAGTGCTTTCTGCTGCTAAATCAATTTATGCTGTTACAGTTTCCATATGTGCCTCTAATGGGAAGCAGTTTCCAAACGTCAATGTTATGCTGCAAATCAATGTCCTGCTCTACAGGTCTCAATGTTATGCTGCAAATCTATGTCAGTGCTTAATCATGTTATGCTGCTATGCTATGTCCTGCTAGTTCCGGCTATTCGTCTCTACAGGTCGCAATGTTATGCTGCAAATCAGTGTTAGTGCTAGATCATGTTATGCAGCTATGCTATGTCCTGCTAGTTCCGGCTTTTCATCTCTACAGGTAGCAATGTTATGTTGCAAATCATTTTTAGTGCTCAATCTTGTTATGCAGCTAATCTATGTCAGTGCTTAATCATGTTATGCTGCTATGCTATGTCCTGCTAGTTCTGGCTATTTTTTTGTTATGCTGCGATGTCGGGAAAACAACATTCGGTACTTAGCATGTCGGCACACATGATATTTTGGGCAACCGAAGTTGGTAAAACATTTGTCGGCAAAATCCATCATGGGCAACGTATGGATCCTGTCTTATTGCTTATATAAAATGGGCCCATAGGCAACTTTGAAAAAAAAAATTCTAAAAGTTTTCAAAGTCACAAAAAAAATACTAAAATGTTGCTAAATGATGTAAAATAGCCCTTCCACAGATTTTTTTCACCTGTTAGTCATCTGTCTTTCTTCACACTCAATACATTGCTCCCTTCCGGTTTAGTCTTGGGGGAGGCCCAGATTCTCACCTCTGAACGGGTGCATAACCTGGGAGTGGAGCTTGACAATGGTCTGACTCTTCGACATCAGGTATCGGCAGTTGCCAAGCTGGCCTTTTTCCATCTTAGGAACATTGCCAGGATTAGGCACCTTGTTCCATCCAGTGACCTGCCTATTTTGGTCCATGCCTTTGTGACATCGCACCTTGATTACTGCAACTCCCTTTATCTAGGGCTTTCTGGGGTTGATATCCGCCACCTGCAGCTAGTACAGAATGCGGCAGCATGTTTGTTGACTGGGGCTACTAGAAGATCTCATATCACCCATGTGCTGCACGCTCTGCACTGGCTGCCAATACAGTGGCAGATCACCTTTAAAGTAGGTCTATTGACCTACAAAGCCCTACACGGATTGGGTACTGATTACTTGAAAGAGCTCCTGGTTCCTTACACCCCTTTGCAACAGCTCCGCTTGGCTGACGAGGGGTTGCTGGAGATTCTGAGGGTTAATTTAAAGTCATCTGGCATGCGTGCTTTTGGATTTCCGGCACCTACCCTCTGGAATTCTCTGTCCCATCAGCTCCAGGAGTGCAGGACGGTGGGGAGTTTTAAGTAGGCACTAAAGACTTTTTTATGAGGTAAGGCATTTCCTGTTTTATCGTGATTTTATATTATATGTATTCGTATATGTGTTTTGTCTGTATTAATACTGTACAGTGCTTTGAGATATCGAAAGGCACTTAATTAAATATATTTTATTATTATTGTTTACCACGGAATAGAATAATTCAAAGCTCTGCATTATTCCAGCAGTAGAATGCCCCCCCCCCACACACACACAGAATGGTAACATGGAATACATGAATTCAGCATTCTTCAGAGCTCACCTGGCATAAAAACAAACACACACACACACAGAGGTCTGAACTGAAGCCAGAACCTCAATTTTATCTTTTGCCAGGTAAGGAGCAAGGAGTTCTCTGACAAAGTGGCAGGGATAGGAGGTGGATTTTTCATGATCATCAAAGAAATACCAGCAATGGAAATTCTGAATAGCACTTGATTTTTTACATTTGTGTATGTGTGTAAGGGGGGCTCATAAGTGTAAATAACATTACATTATTTACTCACTTTATTTAATTTAATGTACTTTCATTTTTTGGGCCTAGTCAAGGTTTTTTTTACATACCAGTAAAGGCTCGAGCCATGTTTGTGAAACTAGGAAATAGGTGGCTTGTGAATTCTATGAGTTGCCCTGGTTGTCAGGGACTTGTTTTAGCCAGTGGTAGCACTCTCTTACAGCAATGACTATAACCAAGTCTCAGCCAATCAGTACACAGGGATTTATTTGCCCATTTTATATAAACTGTCAATCCTGCCCATGCGCAGAACAAGAACCAATGAGGGAGTGCACATTTTGAAGGACAGTGCACGTAAATGTCGTAATAACCTATGAGTTATTATGGAAAATATCCACTCGGTCAGCCCATTGGAAAAAAATGCTGACCAGTTATTATGCACATATTCCATATTTTGCTTACTGTATAAATCTGGGATTCCTAGATGAGGGAGGCACCACTGTGCAGAAATGTTTAGGTCTAGCCAAAAAAGTCTGATCATTTTAGCTTTTCTGTAAAGGTATGTAAGCTGTTATGTGTAGCATTCAGCAGCAGAATCACCTGTCCCTCCACCACCTGAAACAGGATGTGGCAGCACGATGGAACTCCACATATTACATGATGGAACAGCTCCTAGAACAACAGAAGGCTATCTACCACAGTATGCTGTTGAGCATGGTATTAGCAAGGGAGATGTCAACATCAGCCCAAATCTGTGGTGCCTGATGGAGACCCTCTGCACTGTGCTGAGACCCTTTAAGGAGGCCACAAGGGTGGCAAGTCCTGTGCTGACACTGTATGTTGCACTTATTTGTTACCTCACAGTACTTTTGTACTCTGGTGATCTTCTCACTGCTTATTCACTGTATTTTCACTGTATATGTATTGTATTATTCACTGTATTTTAACCTACTATATATACCATTCACTATCTCTGTTGAAAACTATATTTTTGTATCCTAATGTACTCTTTTTATTTTACATTGTATGCTACTCTATATATATATATATATATATATATATATATATATATATATATTTTGTACCCATTTTCACCTTCCCCAGGACACATCTAGAAATGAGCTATCTGAGCTCAGTATGTTCTTTCCTGGTGAAACACTTTAATAAATAACTAAATGCAGGTGGTCTAAGCCAGGTACTCCCACGATTGCCCTCACTACCCTGCAACTTCTTCTTATGAAAACTCAATATGAGGAAAAGGAGGATACCACTGCTGTCAACCTCATAGAAAGGATAAGACCACATTTCTGGAATGACACACACATTTCAAAAGTGCATACAGAGGACAGCAACCAGAATGGTGAGAGGCCTGTATAATAAACCCTACGAGGAAAGGCTGAGGAAGTTAAATATATATTCACTGGAGGACAGGAGGGAAAGGGGGGACATGACTGAAACATTCAAATATCTCACGGGGAACAACAGAGTACAGGATGGTACCACCTTCCAAAGAAAAATATGCTCAAGGACAAGGGGCACAATATGAAGCTGGGGGGTTCAGCAGTAATGTGAGGAAGTACTTTTTAACAGAAAGGGTTGTGGACAAATTGAACAGTGTGCTAGCAGAAGTGGTAGAGGCAGAAATGGTTACATGTTTCAAGAAAGTATAGGACAAGCACAAAGGGATCTTGAAAAAATGAGGGGACAGCAGGCTGATTAAGATTTACTTAGTCACAATAACTAGGGTAACAGGCAGACATGGTGGGCCTGTGGGCCGTTATCTGCCGACAACTTCTATGTTTCTATGTTTCATACAGATAACCACTACCTCCTGAGTCCTGGTCATTCTCTTGGACCCTTGGTTCAAAGACACATTTGAGATGTTCTTTGATACACAAGAATGTGGAATGAATAAGCTGTCCTATAAAGCCTGGCTTATCCATCTGGTCTCTGTACGTATGGCACAAAATAAGAAAAGGAACACAAATAGAGTAGAAGAACAGCACTCATCATTTGCACTGATGGGCAAGGTAGAGGAGAGGGATGACGGAGGATCCCCATGTGTTTCCACTTCTACTACTGAACGTCACAGGAGTCTCATTTGTGTCTCCATCTCCAAGTCAGCCTGCTACTATTGCTGCTGCTGCTCCACCTGCACTCCCCAGAAAGACAGTGATTGATGACAAACCACTATGAGATCAACAGTCTTACTATGGCTTGATGAAAAAGCACTGCAGGTCACTTTCTGACACAGTGATGCCTGGGATGCCAGCAAACAAAATGGGGCAGGATTGCCTGGATTAGAATGTGCCACTAGCAGAAGGAGATGAGCCTCTATTGTACTAGTACAAAAAAAGGACCATTTGGCCCCATTTGACACAGGTAATGTAGCTGTTGAACACCTCAGTTGCCTGCAAGTACATACTCAGAGAGAGTTTTCAGTGCTGTAGACAATATTGTCACCAACAGGAAAATGTGTCTTTCAACCGAAAATGTAGAGATGTTCACTTTTTGGAAAATTAACCTGCCCCTTTTTCAAACACCTTTTTTCCACAGTTTATGGAGGATGAATCTCCTACACTTCCAGCTGAGTGAACAGAGGAGGATGATGAGGTGGATGGAGAGGGCTTCTTTGTCCATTAGTTTTTTTTTTGAACCAGTAGCCTATGCATTAACAAAAATACTAACATACAAACATATGAAAAGAGCCAACAGAAGAAAACCACCCAGTCTATTGTGTCTGCTCAGCAAGTAATTCAGGGTCTGGCCTTACAATTTACACCAATGACCCTGCCCCTTCCCTCAACTGTCCTTCCCTCCCCCCTCCCACTTCTCTCCTTCCTTGGTCCCAAGTGTTCCCTTTGTGTTTGTCCCATGCTCTCTTGAATGCTCCCACCATCCTTGCTGACACACCTCCTCTGGCAGCTCATTCCAGATGGACACCACCCTCTCCATATAGAAATGCTTCCTTACATCCCTTCTGAATCCTCCCCCCATCAGTTTTAGGTTGTGCCCCTAGTGGTGCTGTTGTCTCATTTTAAAGAGACCTCCTCTTTTTTCTCTGTTAATTCCCTTCATGCACTTGAAGGTCTCTGTCATATCACACCTCTGCCTCCTGTCTTCCAGGGAGTACATCCCCAAGGCTCCCAGCCTCTCCTCATAGGACGTATCCTGTAACCCCTTGATCATCTTGGTTGCTCTCCTCTGGACCCCCTCCTGCATGCTGATGTCCTTCTCAAGGTAAGGATACCAGTACCGTACCCCATATTCTCAATGTGGTCTCACCAATGACCTGTACAATGGTAAAATAACCTCGCTCCATCTACTAATTAAATCCCCTTGCAATATACCCCAACATCCTGTTAGACTTCGCCACTGCCTTTTTACACTGAGAGCTGTTTTTCAGGTCACTCATACTCACTACCCCTAGATCCTTTTCCTCTTCAGAAGCAGTTACCTGAATCCCTCCTGTGTAATATTCTGTTCTAGGGTTCTTGGTCCTTATGTGTATCACTTTGTACTTTTTGACATTAAAACTAAGTTGCCAGATTCCTGACTATCTCTCTAGTCTGGTGAGGTCCTCCCTCAGGTCCTGTATCCTCTCCTTGGTGTCCACTCTCCCGCAGAGTTTGGTGTCATTCACAAATAGGCAACTTTTGCCTTTAATGCCTTTTCCAATGTCATTTATGAAGACATTGAACAACACTGGCCCCAGCACCAATCCCTGCAGGACCCCGCTGGTGACCTCCTTGGTGCTGGAGAACTCACCGCCAACCACTGCTCTTTGTGTTCTACCACCCAACCAGTTTTCAACCCATCTTACCATATTCTTCCCCACTCCTAGATATCTCAGTTTCATTATCAATCTTTTGTGTGGTACAGAATCAAAGGACTTGCTGAAGTCCAGGTATATGATGTCCACTGCCTGGCCTTTGTCCACTGCCCTCATGATCCAATCGAAAAACTTGATCAGGTTCGTTTGACATGATCTGCTTGCCACAAACCCATGCTGTCTTTCATCCTGTAGACCATTCTCCTCTATGTAGCTCACCAGCATTTCCTTTAGTATGGACTCCATGGGCTGGATATTCAAACTGCGCCATTCAAAGGCGCAAGCCCTTGCACTGCGCAAAATAGCTGTGCAGGGGTGTGTCCGGGGCGATATTCAAAGGAGTTGCACTATTGAGCAACTCCTTTGAATATCACCCCCCAGCCACAGCCACTGTGCATGGCGCAGTGGAACTTGCACCACCGCAAGTTGACGGAGTGGAGCATTCAACTTGCGGTGGCGCAAGTACCATTGCGCCATGCGCAAAATCCCGATATTCAAAAGGTGACATGCAAATGGGGCTATAATTCATGCAAGGCACAGGGGGGGCCATTTGCATCTGATTATGGCCCCATTTGCATGCCATTAGCATGTAGGTGCGCCGATCCCCGAGGACTTGCGCCTGGCGCCCTGCCAGGCAGCAGCCGTCGGGGACCGACGCCCTGCAGCCCGATCGCGGGCAGCTGACTGTAAATCCCACCACCACCCCCACTGGCCCGATTGCAGGCATAGTGTACTCCCCCACCAGCCCGATCGCGGGCAGCAATATAGCCCCCGAGCGTATCCCTGGTGGTCCAGTGGACGAAATGCCCGATCGCAGGCAGTAAGTTTAATAAACCCCCCTCCTCCGGCAGTCATCCCTGGTGGTCAGTGGACGAAATGCCCGATCATGGCGGTAAGTTTAATACCCCCCTCCTCCCACAGTCATCCCTGGTGGTCCAGTGGACTGAAATGCCCGACGCGGGCAGTAAGTTTAATAACCCCCGAACATAGCTCTGGTGGCTAGCGTCCCCCACCCACCCACCATGAGCCCCACCACCCGCTCGGGTGGCAGCATCCCACCGCCTGCCGCCCGCCGCCGCCCGACTGACTGCTCGGTAGGGCTGCATGCCCATTGGTGCAAAGCAAGAGCCAATGGGTGTGCAGCCCATACCGTACATGACAGTCCAGATTTGTGAATGAATTCATTCACAAATCTGGACTGTCATGTACTGTAGGCGTACATCCCATTGGCTCTGCTTCCTGCACCAATGGCGGCAGTCTTCACCGGCAGTCAGTTGGTGGGCGGCGGGGTGGCAGGTGGTGGATGCTGCTGCCCGCCGCCGCTGGGGGAGCGGGTGGTGGGGCTTCATGGGTGGGTGGGTGGGGGGACGCCTAGCCACCAGGGCTATGTTCAGGGGTTTATTAAACGACTGCCCGCGATAGTCATTTCGTCCACTGACCACCAAGGATACATCTGGGGCCATTGCTGCCCGCGATCGGGCTGGTGGGGGGAGAGCACTCATGCCTACGACCGGGCCAGTGGGAGGTGGTGGTGGGATTTACAGTCGGCTGCCCGCGATTGGGCTGCAGGTGGGCACAGGAATGGGTTGGGGCCAGCCACAGGTAGCAGCTGCTGTTGTGCCCTGCAATGCAGCAGCTCACCTGTGGGACCCTCGACTTAAGCCTTTTTTTTTTGGCTCAAAGTTGTGCAGGCGCAGGTTGGGGGTTGCGCCTGCACAACTCTGCACAGCCCGGCTGAATATCGGGCTGTGCAGTTTATGCATGGTACCTCCCCACCAGTTCAGCATGCATTCATTTGCATTGCGCTGTTGCTCAGCCTGTTTTCAGTGGCGCAACTGCCTCCTGCTGAATATCGCAGAATGGTGCAAGTTCGGACTTGCGCAGGCACAACCCTATTGCGCATGGCACAACCCTTTTGAATATCTGGCCCCATGAGTTTACATACTATCGAGGACAGGCTGACTGGCCTATAGTTACCTGGGTCATCCTTGGGTCTGCTTTTATGGAGTGGTACCACATGCGCTGTTCTCCACTCCAGTGGCACCACTTCTGACTCCAGAGATCTAGTGAAGAGAACAGCCAGTGGCCCTGCCAGATCCTCCACTAACTCTTTCGACACGCTGGGTTGTATTTCATCTGGCATTGGGGAGTTTGTCCACCCTCAGGGCCATCAGCCCCTCCTTCGCTCTTTAAATCCTGATTACCCCTATGACTTCCTAACCTGTTCCCTCCCTCCTTCTCCCGGCCCATGGCACCGGTCCATCCTTCACTTGAACCTTTCGTTTCTACTCATATATATCTGCTCTTTCAGATCCTGAGCATAAATATGAGTTGAAAGGTTCTATGTTTAACCTTATACAAAAAAATATCATCTTGGGGCTGAATGAGTTAATGTTTGAACCTTTGACAGGCCTGCACAGGCTGCATACATAATGTTTGGAGCAACATTGCCCATGAAGTATGTATAACACTGATCCATGGCAGAACCGGATGAACTGGCCATGTCTAGTACTGTCCCAATGTGCACACAATGTTTGAAACCAGTAGCTCACACTATGGGATGCTGCACTGTTGTCTTCAGTCCGTCTTTAATGTGTGGTGAATTTTTGACAGGCCTACGCCAGGCCACATGTATAATATTTTGGAGGGAGAAATGTTGCCCATGAAACCAATGTGTATGACACTGACAGATCCATGGTAGAACTGGGCACACTGTCCATGAGTGGCACTGTGGAGCACACAAGTTTTGGAACCAGTAGCTCACACTGGGATTCTGTAATAATATTTTGTGTGCATATATAGATATACAGTATATATAGATATATATATATATACACACATATATATATATAGGCCTTACAAATAACAATTACAAACATTTTAAAATGTATTTTATTTGAGCATTGTTACTTAGCCACATACTCTTGTTTATTGCTCGTACTACATTGTCCATCCTTGGGAACTGACTGAATGGACACAATTTTTGGAACCAGTATACCTCAATGTAACCCACTACATCATCCTGCGGTCTTGGGTGCATCATCAGCCCTGTAATTTATGATATTCAGCTTATTCATTCTATCTCATGAATTTTAATGATCTAACCAGTGCAGACTGTTCAACCTTAAGCAAATTTTATCAATCTTTAAGTGGTTTGATGGTCAAAATCCATCCGGTCAAACTTCGCAAGGTTCACACAGCTCTACTAAAAAGTTATGACCCCGCTACATTCTGAATTTCAGCATTCCTGCCACATTCCAAAATTGTGTGTCCCAGTTACTTTCTGAGATTGTGTCCTTGCAGCATTCTGTAGTTGCAACCTTGTGGCATTCTGAAATCACATCCCTGCAGTATTCTAAAAATTGCACCTAACTTTGCCATTCTAAAGCCATGTTTCCTGTTGCATTCCACGACCATACCCCATCACATTCTTAAGTACCTTGCATTTGCACATTAAGGAAATGCATGCCCTGTACCCACCCAGTGTCAGCTTTCCTTTTTTCAAATGTCTAAAATAACTGCAGTTTTATGTAACGTGGAAGAAGCAGGACCTATCGGGTATCTTGAAGGGAGGACTAGGCTGTGATTTAAGGTTATGACATCACCAGTTGCTCTTTACTGAAACTGGTATTTTGAACAGGCAGTAAATTAGGGTAACAAAATGACATGTAGTTTTTAAACAAAGTAGCTCAGAGATCTCACTGGTGGCATGAGGCTGATTGGGCATATGCTGTTCCAAATTCTGAATTTATTGATGCTAGAAATGTTGTCGGACTCCCTCTTTAATGCTGTTATAGAACAAATAAGTATTTAACTGTTGTAAAATTAAATCAAATGCCATTTGGGTTAAAATCTGAATTTTGTCCTTTGACCCTTAGCCTGGCTATTTCCTAACTTAATTTTTCTCCACTTGAAGAGGTTCACACTTTTTATGTTTGCTTGCACATGCACAGCAAACATATTGGCAGCATGCCAGGACTGTATGGCTTTTGTGGGTGTGGCCTTACTAATGCAGTTGAGCTTTGCAGAGGCTGGGCTGTGAGCTGCATATTACAAGTAGGCTTCTGATGACATTAATCAGCTTGTTGATGGGTGGAAACTTCTTACAAATGAAAGGAGGAAGCTGCTACTATAGTAAGAAGTTTTTGCCCAGTAGCATACCAACTGGCATTATCAACACAAAATCTACCTCACACTGCTCCTTCTACCACTGGTCTCCCCCCTCTTAACTAGCCAGTCTTAATTTTAACATCACTGGTAGTGGGTGTTTATTCAACCCTGCTGCCAGTATCCCCTCTCTTGCCTGACTTACTGCTTAAATAACACCAGCACTGAGTGCCTAACTCCACTGCCAGTATCCCCACTCCCATCTGACCTACTGTTTAAATAACAGCAGCAGAGGGCATGCAACTCCAATGCAGTATCCCCCTCCCACCTGAGCTGGTGTTTGTCCGCCTCTGCAATTCTTTGAATATCACCAGCAGTGGGTGCCCAACCCTGCTGCTAGTATCCCCCCTTCCCCGGACATGATGTTTGTCTTCCTTCATCAAGTCCAGCACCATGGCATCTACCCTCTGTCCTATCTAACCCCCTCCAAAAGCAAGATGCAAAACTAGGGTGCCCACCCCTGGTGCCAACAGCCTAGGACATAAAAAGAAGAAAACAGTCCCTCGTTGTCACTTTCCCTCAATGTCTGTCCGCTGGCTCCCCAGACCATCTGGCCCCCAACCTCAATGCAATGGCACCTCACTCTCACCCCCCCTGCACCCTTCACTAACCTAACTGGTTCTTTGATGATGACTGCCACATCCTGCTGCTTCCAACACCAACCAGGAAATGTGGAAAACAAAGTAGGTTTGGTTAATCACTTTTTACTGTGTTCTGAACTTAAAAACAAACTGAACAAACTGTAACTTCAGATGCTGTAAAGGTGAATGTTTCCTGATCCACAGAATAAACCATAGAAATTCTTAACTTGGTACAGACATTTAAAAGTACTTTTAACACAGTGTCAGGTTGAGCAAATGGGGTGGAACATGTAACAGTGACAGAGAATGCTCGCCCTATCATGCAAAAAACATACAAATTACCAAAGCAGGTAAGAGAAGACGTGGTTAAGGGAATACAAAAAATGAAAGAGTTGGATATTATTGAAAAAGTGAAACATGCTTGATAAGCACAAATGGTAATTGTGCATAAAAAGAAGGAGGTATAAGAATCTGCCTTGATTTTTGGAAACTTAATCAATTGTTCATATTAGACAGCTATCCTATGACCAGGATAGATGATTTGGTGGACAGACTGGCAAGTGCCAAATACATTACTGACCTCAGTCTCACCAAGAGTTTCTAGCAAATTCCCCTAACTAAAGAATCCAGAGACAAAACTGCATTTTCCACTCCAGTTGGATTTTATCAGTTCACCACCATGCCATTCAGTTTATATGCAACACCCGCTACATTCCAGCAGTAAATGGATGTAATTCTAGCCCCTGACACTGGTTATTGTGCTGCTTACCTGGATGATGTTGTGATGTACAGTCTAGACAGGAAATGTCACCTGTAATACCTACGAGCAGTTATACAATGTATAAAAAATGCAGGTCTGGCCATTAATCCTACCAAGTGCATGCCAAGTATGCAGAAAACCAGATATTTGGTTTATATTTTCCATCCAAACTACCTAATAATAATTATGTTTTATTCTGGCCCTGCCTTATGATGATACATTCCTCTACTGCCTGGCCTCTTATTTCTAGGTCTACCCTAGTCCCCTCCACTACTATTACCCACCACACCCAAATTATCATACTGTCACTTAATCTAAGATATCGACAATTTCGTCACTTGAAGATGCTACTGCTGCAACATTGTTTGCTCTATGCTATTGGCTGATGTCTTGTATGCTATGACCTATATGTATCAAATTGTCCCATTGTCGTTAGATATGTATCCCTCATCTTTTGTATTTTGTCTGAGATCTTATCATAACCAAGTCCATCTTGCAAATGAGCTCTGCTCAATGATGTTCGCCTGGATAAATAAAGATTTTGATTGATTGATTGATTTATTGATTTTGGGGAATGGAGAAGTAAAGCCAGAGATTTCCAAGATAGAAGCTGTAGCTAACTGTCCTATCCCTAAAACAAACATAGTGACATAAAAGCTGTTGGCAGAAAAGGACTGCCTGGCTCACCCTGTATGCCCTAAAGTCCCTACCTATTGTTCCACTGTAGACCCTAATTGGTATCTGGCTTTACTCTCCCCCCCAGCCCTAATTACTAAGGTTCATGTGTAACTATCCCATGCATGTTTGAAACCTGTTACCATTTCATTACTCAGCACTTCTGCTGGGAGTCTATTCCAGGCGTCCACCACCCTTTCCGGGAAGAAATGTTTCCTCATATCCCCTCTAAGTCTTCCCCCTTCCAGCTTCATATCATGCCCCCTTGTCCTTCAGCATCTCTTTATGTGCAATATGCTGCCCTCCTGTACCTCATTGATACCCTTGAGGTATTTAAATGCCTCTATCATGTTTCCCCTTTCTCTCCTGTCTTCCAGTGAGTACATATTTAACTCCCTGAGTCTTTTCTTGTAAGGCTTCAGATGTAGGCCACGCACCATTGTGGTTGCCCTTCTCTGTACTGCCTCCACACAATCTATGTCCTTCCTGAGATGAGGCCTCCAGAACTGGAAGAAAAAAACATGTCAGGCCATTTTTAGGTCTGGCTGGTTACTACTGGAAATTTGTTTTAATTTTGCACAGTTCCCCCTCACTGAACTCAAGATAAAATGGTACCCAAATAATGTGTAATGTTCCCTAGTGTGTGATGAGGTTTTTTGGGCCATCAAGGCTGCATTATGTTTGGCCTATGTTTTAAGAAGTCCAGACACTGAGAAACAATTTCTGTTACAGACAGATGTGTCAGAGATAGGCCTAGGTACAGTTCTGAGTCAGAATATAGATGGGAAGGAACATCCCATTCTGCATATCAGTAGGAAACTGTACAGCAGAGAGAAAAGGTACTCCATTATTGAAAAAGAATGCCTTGCTGTAAAACAGCAATGGAGTCCCTTCAAACAACATGAAGTCTTGCTATATTATGACAATTGCAGTGAGTCCCCATCTTCGAACTGCTCCGGAGGTGAAATAGTTAACTTTCCATGCAGGCATGGAACTTAAAGCGCGAGCTCGGTTGAAAACTCTGTTGTTCTTCAAACACAAACTGTCAGATTCTTTACTCCGCCTCACTGAACAGTTGCTCCGGAGATTTCTCCTTCTGCTCGGTTCATTTTGTCGGTTTAAAAGTATTATTTTGTCGGTTTTCAGCGAAATTAAACGCAACCGTCAGTTCAAGCTCTGTCTGTGGTAATGTAAGTAATAGATAGGTTTTACATTTAGTTTTTCTGTGAAACTTGTAATTCATTATCGGTTCGGTTTGAACCGATCAGGTTGTCTTTAAATCTACTAGTCCTTTTTTAGAGTGCGGTTCCCGGTTCTTATCGGTTCTAAAAAACAGGGATTTCATTACATTTTTTTCCACAACCCGTGACACGGTTGGGAACCAATAAGGGTGTCTTGCTTGGTGGATTGCCATAAATGGGCAAGTTGGTTAGGCTGGCAATATGTCTGAGAAACCCAAAAGAAAAACCGGACCCACTGGGTTTCAACACTGTAGTGTTTGTGGGGAAGCTTTTGCTAAGACTGACCCACACACCACATGTGTCTATTGTCTGGGGTTTGACCACCTCAATTCAGACTGCCAGATTTGCCAGAATTTCCCTGCTGCCACCATAGATAAGAGAGTTGGTAGGCTCAGGGAAAGGGAGGCCAAAAAAGTCTACTAACCCGGATGGCCAGCCAGGTTCGGTACCAACCGAACCGGAGGGAGTGCCCTCTGACCAGGGCGATACTTCCTCGGGCAAACGAAGAGCCGGTTCTGAGGAGCCGGTTCCAGCAAAAAGGACTAGAAAGTCAGCTAGCGTAGAGCCAAACGTTCTCTCCCCAACTGCTGAAGAAATAGCTAAAGCAATTCAAATTGTCCAGTCTCTCTCCCCTGTTCCGACCGAACCGACACCATCAGGGAGGTGTTCGGTTCAGCCAGTTCCACCGGTTCAAGATTATGATTTTGAGGATTTTTATGAAGCGGAGGAGGGGGAAGAGGAATATGAAGAGAGTGAATATGGTTTTGAAGATCTGGTTGGGCCCATTGAACCGGACATCTCTACAGATAGACCCTTAGGGGTTTCTCCTCCAAGGTTTTCTGAGTCCCCTTCTCATTTCATGTTTTATAAAAAATGTTGCTGAAACTCTCCAGCTCCCTGTTGAGGAAGCTGTTGATGACCAAGAGGAGCCAGACTATGTAGAAATGATGGATATTCCAGAGTCTAGGAGACTGTCTATTCCTTTGCATAAATCTTTTCGGAAACAGACAGTAAAAGTTTTAAAAACTCCTCACACTATACCTCCTGTGGATAAAAGGATGGACAAGAGGTATACCTTATCAGGCTCCGACACTGATTTCCTCACTCAACAATGCAGCCATGTGGGGGTAGTGCAGGCTGCAGCCTGTGACAAGGCTAATATTCCCCTAGCTTCACACCCCCCTGAGAAGGACTCCAGGAAGATTGATGCTATGGCAAAGAAACAGTACATGGCAGCATCTTTGGGACTCAGACAGGCAAATTATATGGCTTATGCTGCTAGGTACCAGAAATCCAGATGGGATACTGTGCTGGCCCTAGCAAAACAAGTCCCTGACCAGCTTGTCAGGGAGCTGGAACAGGTGGCTATGGATGGTATTGAGGCATCCAAGGTGCAATTTCATGCTGCAGTGGACTCTAATGATGTTTCATCAAGAGTCATGGCTACATCTGTGGCACTTCGCAGGATGGCTTGGCTCAGATGTACTACCCTGTTCAGGATACCCAGTCTAAGGCCATGGATTTTCCTGTTGTGGGTAATTCTCTGGGGAGCAAACAGAGAATTACATGAAGAAAATGGATGAATATAGGACCACCTATAGGAGTGCACAGGCCAAGGAAAGGCAGGCCACTCCTCAAAAGCAGCTTCCTAGAGGCAGGGGCAGGCCTTTTCTTAGGCCTTTTTACCAAACCCAAGCTTCCTCCTCCGCCTATGCTCAGAGGGGGTTCTTTAGAGGGAGAGGCAGACGGGGTACAAGCAGGCCTGCTTCCACCCCTCAGCCCAAAGCCCCTGCCAAGCAGGCACCCTGATAGGATTGCCAGGGCCGATTCTTCTCTACTAGGGGCAGGCTGGCTTACTTTGTCCAAGACTGGAAGTCTTTAACATCAGACAAGTGGGTCCTGGAAGTAGTAAGCCAGGGACTGGTTCTCAGCTTCAAAAATTTCCAAAGCTGAGAACCAGATCTTCACCTGCAACTCCATCAGAGGCTCTCGCCCTAGAGGCAGAGGTCTCTACCTCCTGGCTCTCAGAGCCGTGAAAGGGTTCTTCCCACACCAAGGCAAAGGTTTGTACTCCAGGTAATTCCTTACCCCAAAAAGACAGGAGAATGGCGGCCCATCCTGGATCTCAGATACTTAAACAAGCACCTTTAAAGCCAAAGTTCAAAATGGTGACTCTGGGAATTATCCTACCTCTCTAAGGCCAGGGACTGGCTAGCTTCCCTGGACCTCAAGGATGCCTCACTTCCATAGTCCCCACAAGAAGCTCCCATCGAAAGTACCTCAGGTCTGGAGCTGCCTCAGGCCACTACCAGTTCAGAGCAATGCCCTTCGGCCTCACTTCTGCTTCAAGGGTATTCACTAAATGCCTGGCAGTAGCAGTTGCCTACCTAAGAAGGCAAAAGATTGCCATCTTTCCTTACCTGGACGATTGGCTCATAGTAGGCCAGTCCCCAAACCAGGTCAATTTACATCTTCAGATAACGCAGCAACTGCTTACTTCTCTAGGTTTCCTTCTGAATCTCTCAAAGTCAGTCCTAGAGCCTGTCCAGCTTCTTACCTTCATAGGCGCAGAACTGAACACACAGGAAGCCAGGGCCTTCCTTCCCTTGGACAGGGCAAAGACCCTAGTCTCCCTGGCCTCCTCGTTCACCCTGCAGGTCTCCCGGCCAGCAAGGCATTTTCTGCAGCTCCTAGGACACATGGCTGCTTCCACAGCAGTTGTGCAGGGAGCAAGATTTCAGATGAGGGACATCCAGTTCCATTTGAGAGCTTTTTGGTCTCAAGGAAAGGATCCTCTTACCAAGTTGATCCCAGTAACTCGAACCCTGATCCAAGCCCTACAGTGGTGGCAGGATCAGAGCAACCTGAGACAAGGGTTCCTTTTGTCTCTCAGTCTCACTCTCTAATCCTTACTACAGATGCATCCCTCTTGGGCTGGGAGCTCACATGGGCGACCTCACCACCCAGGGTCTGTGGTCTCCCAGAATCTCTGCTCCACATCAACCTGTTGGAGCTCAGAGCAGTTTTTCTAGCACTTCAAGCTTTTCCAAATCTGTTCAGAACAAGAGTATTCAGGTCAGAACAGACAACACCACTACAATGTGGTACATCAAAAAGCAAGGGGGCACTCGGTCTATGGCCTTGTGCACTGAAGCGATGAAGTTGTGGTCTCTGGCTTACTCCCTGAACACCTCCCTTACGGCAGTCTACCTCCCAGGCAAGGACAATGTCCTGGCAGATTCTGTCAGCAGGATTTCCCAGGGCCATCACGAATGGTCACTGGATCCCCTGGTCTTGGAAGTAGTATTTGCCAGATGGGGCACCCCGCAGATAGATCTTTTTGTAGCCCCAGACAATCACCAACTTCCTCTTTTTTGCTGCAGGCCCCCAGTGTTGGGCTCACTTCCCCTGGATGCCTTAGCCCTCAGTTGGGAAGGAGAGTTCCTCTATGCCTTCCCTCCCTTTCCTCTCCTGTTCAAAGTGCTAGTCAAAATCAGATCCCAATCCTGCAAAGTCATTCTGATAGCTCCAGATTGGGCCAGACAACCCTGGTATCCACTCCTACTGTCCTTAGCAGTCCATCCTCCCTGTGCCTTCCCAGGAATCACAATCTGTTAACCTGTGCCCAGGGATGGGTTTGTATCGAATCTCAAATCTCTCAATCTCAAGGCTTGGTTCTTGAAGAGTTAGAGTTGCTGATTTACCTTTCCCAAGGTGTAATGGATATATTGAAGGCCTCAAGGAAGCCTTCCACCAGGGCTACTTACAATTCCAAATGGAAAAGGTTTTCCATATGGTGCTTGGAAAAGCATATTTCCCCAGACTCTGCTGATCTACCCACAGTCCTGGATTATATGGCCCATCTGAATTCTTTGGGGCTGAGACCAGCTACCTTGAAGGTGCATTTGGCAGCTGTGTCTGCTTTTATTTCAGCAGGTAAATCCTCTTCTCTTTCAGCTCATCCTGTATTTTCCAAGTTTTTAAAGGGGTTGCTTCACACCAACCCTCCATTCAGGGATCCTGCCCCTGCCTGGGATCTTAATGTTTGCATTGCTCAGCTTATGCAACCCCCCTTCGAGCCCTTGTCTTCAGCTGAGCTCAAATACTTGACTTGGAAAATGGTGTTTCTGGTAGCCATCACCTCTACCAGACACATAAGTGAATTACAAGCATTGTCAGTGGAGCAGGAGTTTAACTCCTTTCACAGAGATAAGGTGGTCCTCCGGACTAACAGAAAGTTCCTACCTAAGGTGGTTTCAGATTTCCACCTTAATCAATCTATTTCTCTTCCAGTGTACTTCACTGACCACTCCTCCTCTGGTGAGAGGAGGTTGCACAGCCTAGATGTGAAGAGAGCCCTTAGTTACTACATAGAGCGTACCAAGGGTCATAGGCTAGACTCCCTCCAACTGTTCCTCACTTATGGTGAAGTTGGTAAAGGGAAGCCAGCCACTAAAAGATCCATTGCCAGGTGGATTGTCTCTTGTATCCAATTCTGCTACGAGAAGTTGGGTAAAGTTCCCCCTTCAGGCCTGAGGGCTCACCCTACCATAAAGTACAGCTGCTTCTCTGGCTGCTGCCAGAGACATTCCTATTCTAGAAATATGTCAAGCAGCTACCTGGAAAACAGTTCACACTTTTACCAAGCACTACTCCCTGGACATCCAGGCTAGGAGTGATGCTCGGTTTGGCACAGCCGTGCTTCAGAGCCTATTCCTAAGTAGGTTCTGTCCCTCCTCCATGGAGGTACTGCTGTGTAGTCTGCAATTGTCATAATATAGCAAGACTTCATGTTGTTTGAAGAAAAAATTACTCACCTTAGTAATGTTGTTTCTTCTAATGGAGTCTTGCTATATTATGACCTCCCTCCCTGCCTGCCCCTCTCAGAACCTCTGTTTTGGGATGTGGGTGGGCAGTACAGTGTTGGACTTTTTGATGCCCACCTTGTTGTTTTTCACCCTCCTTTTTGCGTGAATTGGTGTTGTGTTTTTGCATTTTTGGGTCTCCTGACTTGAGTCTTTGTTTGAGGCCAAAAAATGAGTGTTTATGTTAGTAGCCAGTTGGCTAGTGTAGGTTTACAGCTTCCACACAGAGCCTTAGTGAGTTTTAGCTCGTAAAGATCTGACAGTTTGTGTTTGAAGAACAACAGACAGAGTTTTCAACTGAGCTCGCGCTCTAAGTTCCATGCCTACATGGAAAGTTAACTATTTCACCTCTGAAGCAGTTCAAAGATGGGGACTCACTGCAATTGTCATAACATAGCAAGACTCCATTAGAAGAAACAACATTACTAAGGTGAGTAATTTTTTCTTAAGTTTTATCTGCTAGGAGCTGATTTTGTACTCATGACAGATCATAATACTCTCTGTTGGCTTAATCAAATGAAGGATAAAAATCCTAGAATCATAAGGTGGTACTTGGCACTAGAGCCATTTAAATTCAAAGTGATGCACAAATCCAGAATAGAGAACGTCAATGATGATTTACTCTCAAGATATGGTTCAGGAAATGAGAAAGATGAAAAAATGTATGGGCTTATGTGCTTAACCGAAATGTTTGCTGTAAAAGATGTTATGAAAAAAGGGATAATTCATATGCAAAGAACTGTCAATGTTATAAGATAATGTTAAAAGAGAAATAAAGAAGGTTTGGGAAACTTGAGTTTTTTTTTATGGAACAAAAACAAACAAACAAAAAACAATTTCCCACGTAAAGGTGTGTGTGTGTGTGCGGTGTGTGTGTGTGTGAGACAGGGTCAGGTAAGACCCTGTCCCATTTGTTATACAGAGAGAGAGTTAAAAGCAAGGCTCTATTTTGTCCTCTCCTGTTCTGCCACTTGTCTGTCTTTTGCCTGTCTGATTGCACAATCAAATTTTTCTTGTGACACCTAGGAATTTGCCACTCGGATGGTCCCACAATTTCCCCCATTATATCCCTGCCTTCTCTTGCTGTTTCTATGTTTCCCTTTTCCCCTTGCTTCTGTGTGGTTAAAACATATATATTTGAATCTTTACAGAATATGAAACTGGTTTACAAGTGTTTATAATTATATATTGTTGAAATGATTGCCAAAAGCTGTTTGGGTTTACTAGAAAAGATAACAATCTGGAACACAGTGGGATGACCTTGAGATGCATTTTGACCTCCACAGGCTTGTTTACAGAACTGTCAACAGGAAACCTGCTCTGGAGCAAAATATATTAGTTTGTTACACCTGTTAAGAATAGATGTGGTCTTTAGGCTGACCTCAGGACTTTTTGTGAACAACAGATGTAACTTACAACAACATGATGTGGAGTTGGAACTGCAAAAATATCTTATAAAGAGAGCAATGATTTTTTTGAGGAGACTAAGATGGAGGATGTTTTTTGTTTGTACTGCCTTTATGAGCAACTATCCTGTACAAGTTTATTTTTTCTATTTTATTGTGATTGATATTAATAATAATCATAACATGCTACTTGTAAATTTTTTAACTTCTCTTGGTCTGCCTACGCTTCCTGACTTATGCCTCTATGACAATAAACCACCAAGAATTGCCATTCCTGTAGGGTATTTGTGAGCAGTAAGACATATCAGGGCATAGGCCATTATGTGATATCAATCACTATGTCTCAACCATGAGGGAGGTGGAAAATTCCCTAAAGACATGCCCCAAGGTGCCCTTTTTTGCAATTAAAAATGTATCCTTTTGTAACCCTAAAATATCCAAAAGCTTTTTTTTATCAGTTTAAAGCTGATTTAATTTGGTGCAATGCTCTATCAGTTAAAATAGTTAATTTACAGAAAGTTGAAGGAAAGAAGGCAGGAAATAGACTTTCAAGATAAAAAAAGCAATAATATTTTTTTTTAGGGATGGGTGAATAAATGTTGACCCCCCCCCACACACCCACTCCCACCCTCCTGCAGTGTGCTAATTGAGATAGATATCAGCTTGGATCATTTGGGTAAAACTCTTATTTTTTTTCAGTTTACTTACCTAGAATAGCTCAGTTGAGAAACCATATCTCTTTTTTTTAGCATGGCCTTTTTTCAGCCCAGTTTTACAGTGTCTTGGACAGAAGCAATAAGAGGTTAAATGATGTACACTGGGTCATGCAGTGAATGAGAGTCTCTAGAGAGATTTGAACATCTTTCTGTTCCCAAGATGTTCTGACTGTACAGCACAATTCCTTTAAATTTCCAGAGTTCTCAATCAGAATTTGAACCAGGTCACAGTTGCCTTGCCCATTTTTATTTTGATTTGATCATCAGAAACTCAGGTTCAGATTACTATTACCATTATTATGTGTGTTGAACTGATATTGCCATTTACTGTATAGTACTGTTACATACATATGATATTTGTCCAGGAGGGGGAGCTTATGCTACATCGTCAGCTGTCTGGATTGGCTTTTCTTTTTATAACTTACTTGCTAGGCAACATATAGTTCCAGTGGTTTCTGTCTTGCAATGTGGATTCCAGTATCTGCAGAGGTAGAATTCAATGTATGTCCAGTGACCTGACACAATTTTCTAGACTTTTAATCTTGTGTTTGATAGGATCTGCACTATGGATAGCTGTGGTTAGTGTAGTGCACTGTGATAGCTGCTTCAGAAAGACATGGGAATAAAACTACCTTAACAGTAGATAATGGCTCATAAGTTTTCCAGATACTGTAGTTTCTTTGTTTATTACAGGTTGCCGCACATTGTGGGGTGCAAAAAACTGGAGCTCTGGTTAGGATTTTGGAAATACTTAGCAGTACTGAAAAAGGCAATAGAGCACATTGCTAGAAATCTCACCACCCTAGTATACCATTACTGTTTTCAAACAAGCCACAGTGATTGTTTTGTGTGTGCATTATAAGTTAAGGTAATGTATGGAAAACTATGATTCACGACATGGTGTGGGATATTATCTTGCCTCATAGAAACAGGTGGTGTGAGTCCCTTGGGAGTGCTGTCCTTGAGGAATAGAGGTGGCATAGGGCTGCATGCATGAAGAAAGTGAGCTTTACTGTGAGGAAAAAGTGAGCGTTACTGTGAAGAAAGCTGTGCAGAGGATAGTCGAGCTGTACTGAGTGGGTGGGCAGAGTGGGAAGTGACCGTTCAGAAGGTGAGAATTTACTACTGCAGGGTTTGGAGTCTTAAATGTGAAGGTTTTGTGAATGCTGAATTATTTTATTCCACAGGTGGTGCAGGTCTTTTGGGAGCATCGTCCTTGAGGAGCCAACTTGATATGGGGATGAGTGCCAGGAGAAAGTGAGCTTTGCTGAGGAGAAAGCTGTTTGAGGGATGGGCAGGCTATGCTGAGTGGGTGGTCAGTAAGGGAAAGGCCAATCAGAGGCTGGAAGGTGGGAATTTGCAACTGTAGGGTTTGGGGTTTAAATCTGAGGGTTTGTGGATGCTGAACAGAGCTGTGCTAACCTTTGAAAGTTCTACCTTGCAAACATTTTGGGTCGAACTCGAAAAATTTCTACCAAGTTTTACCCAGTTCTACCAGATAGACCTGGTAGAAGCATAGAAACATAGGACTTGTTGGTAGATAAAGACCACCAAGCACATCTAGTATACCTGTAAGCCCTTGTACTGGATTACTGCTTCCGACCCACCCACTGCTGTTCCTCTATGGTTTCTCTATGCCTGTCCCAAGCTTGCTTGAATCCATCCACAGTACTTGCTCTCACCACCTCCTAAGGTACACCATTCCATGCATCCACCACCCTCTCTGTGAGGTGGAACCTCCTTACATTCCCTCTTAACCTCTCACCTTCCAATTTCATGTCATGCCCCCTCATTCTGATAGGTTCTGTCAGGCTGAAGAATAAAGTACAACACACAAAATTTCTGCCAGGTTCCAGATTCTAGATCATTTAAGCTACACAGTGCACCATAAATAACTCTCCATCCTTACCCTGTAGTAAGACCACCCCCCTCCATCTTTGCATTATTGGCCCTTACCAGTTGTGACATATTGTCTCATAAGGTTTACAGCAGGCTATTTTTTTGGTTACCCACATGTGAGAAATCTGAACAAAACTTAGCTATTGGCAAGAAAATAAAAATGTGGACCGTGGGGGACCGTGGCCCCCATCACAGCCTTGGGTCACAAACTCATCGGCGGTAATGAGTTGCATAGATTGCTGGATGATGCTGATAATGCTGCCTCCTTTAGTAATTAATCCATACTACTACTGCTGCTCTCTCAATGCCCATACTGTAGTGAGTACATGTACAAATACAGTAAACTGGGGCTTTTGGCACCAGTCTGACAGTGATGACTTCCACATCACATATCCATCCCCTGCTGTGATGTGATGGGTTAGGTTTTGTGAGGTTAGCTGTCTGAGATTGGCCACCAGCCACAGAGGCACAGAAAGAAAGCACAAAGCAGCAAGGGGAGGGAGCAGTGGTTGGCACCACATACAGGCACAAGCACAGGTCTCCTTAATCTGCTTCCCCCTCTCCGCCTCACAGCACCACCTTGAGAGACTCCAGAAATAAAGCCAAAGAATCTTTCTAAAGGGATGTGAACTGAATGAACAAAAGTTCACTCAGGTTTACTAAAAACAACAGAACATTTGTGGGTGTTCTCACCCATGTAAACACCTTGGGTTCAACCTTTTTAAGGATTAAGGTCAAAACAAACTTGCAGCCCTAATGCTAAATTTCTTTCTTCTACAAGTTGTGTGGGTCACTTCCGAGCACCATCCTAGAGAAGCAGAGGAGGTAGTGCTGGGGTGAGTGCCAGGAGATAGCAAGCTTTGCTGTGGGAAAGCTGTTCAGAGGATGGGCGGGCCATGCTGAGTGGACAACAATTTGTGAAGCTGCCAATCAGAAATTCAGAGGAGGATTTAAAACTCATGGTAGGGGAAGCATCCCTATGTGTGAGACTTCCAGAGCATAACGGCCACAGAACAGAAGTACAGTACATCATCTGCAGTGGCGCCAAATGAAGTCTGCAGTTCTGCAGGGAACTGTGCTCTAGGAATGGCAGATATTAATGGGCAGCAATTGAGGATCAGTTTAATCTGCAATAATCTGTCTAACATTCATTGTAGGGTAAGTGGAAATTATATTTTGGCTAAAGAAATGGTAGGTACAGTAGCAAGAGAGGTTGAGGGGCAAGCAGTGTAAAAACAAGCTATATTTAGCAAAGGTGTGTAACACACTGTCTGTGGTATGGTGAACTGGCAAATAGGGAAGGGCATTTGAGGGGTCAGGGGAGGTAAGGGTTGTAACATGGTACTGTAAGTACTTATTAGAGGGACCAAATAAAATGGAGAGTATTGACAGGGGGCTGACAAGATGCAGGGATTAAGGGCGACCATTCCATAGCTACACTCTGGAGAGTGGGTCACTGTCCCATCTGAAGGAACTCACAGAACTACAGGCACAGCTGGTGGCAGCATATGATGAAATATTGCTGCTGCAAAGACAGCTAAACTAGATTCCATGACCACCTCCTGCATCCCTACTTCCCCAGAGGCCCACTGGCCCACAAGGTTGGAGGATGGTGGGGAAGAGAAAGGGTTGAGAGTGAAAGATATGGGTGGAGAACTGTGTCTTTCAGTAATGGCTGCAAACTGTTTTGCAATTCTGGTAGAGACACAGGAATCTGACTTTCCAATGACTATGGCCAGTCAGGAGGAAGGAACATGCTGAGAGCATAACACCCAGAGTGGGGGTCAGGAAGAAGATAGCCAGCAAGGATCTGGTATTTGGAGACACTATGATACAGGGCATAAAGAGGATGATGTGTGGAGTGGAGAAAGGGGAAAGTGGTCAGATGCCTACCAGGAACATCAGCCGGGAAAGGTGGGGACAGGATGGAGTTGGTCAGATGGCAGAGCTAAATGTCCTTGTACACTAAGGTAGTAACAACTTGGCCAGTTGGCAACTGGAAGTAGTTACATTAAACTTCCAGAAGCTGGGGAGCATGGCCAAGCCAAGGAAGAGAATGGTTACTCTAGCCTAACGCTCTGGGAACAATCTACTGAAAATACCAACCATCCTTTCAAAAACATACTCCATTAATGCAAATATGGATTGAGCCTACCTTTCTGAAGGTACGGTAGCTAAAATCTTCCCCTTCAGGTGCTCAGAGTGCCAGTATTATGGCACTGGGCAATCAGGACACCAAATGCGGAATGCACCCCACTTTCCCAAGGTCTGCCCACCTCAGAGTTAGAATCTATAAGTAGAGGGGCATGGGGGGCAGCCTAATTGCCTGTCACCAGATCATAGGCGTGTTCCAGTGGTGGAACCATGTTTGGGGGAGTAAGGGGGTAAGAGATTTGTTGTTTGTTAATTGTACATAATTGTTGCAATTGTATTTTCAAATGGATGAATAAAATAAAATGTAAAAAAAATCCTTCCTAGTTTCTTGTTTCTTTTAAATTCAGTCTGGGTCTGCAGGTACCCCCCCTTCCCCCCACAGGGAAGCAAAGAATATCGAAAGTACATACATGAACAGGCCAAATAAACAGAACTCGGAATTATACTACAGCAAATATCCATACTATTGAAACAAAATTAAACAAGCATTTGCCAATGCCGAATGTTGTCTTGCTGGCATTGGCATTGGTAGTGCAGGAGTTAGTGATGCATAATAGGAATGGCAGTGAAGTATTGAACTGATGCCAACCTCACCCCCACCCTGAAGAGACACATTTTCGACATAGGCATTTTGGGACCTCCCCTCATGAACAGTGGCACTGTGATTTTGTTAATCTGTCCCAAAAGTTGATTTCCCACAGTGACCATGCCATTCTGTGCCACAGGTGCGAAAACACATTTTGGGCAGGATGTGAAAAATGGCAGCTGTACTGTTCATAAAGAGATGGGAAAAAATTTCAGTGTTGAAAATCTGGCATGAAAATATTGCAAATTTGCAAAGTTACAAGGGTGCATTTAAACTGGGCAATGCACACTTGTAACACAGCCATTTTATGGACTTTCGTCACCAAATTTTCAACATAGGCATATTAGGACCTCTGCTGATGAACAGTGTCACCGTCATTTTCTCAAACTGTCCCAAAAACTGATTTTGCACAGCGATCACACTATTCTGCGCCAGACATGCAAAAACACATTTTGGCGAGGATATATAAAATGACAGCTGTACTGTTCATAAGGAGGTGTAGAAAAATGCCAATTTTAAAATCTGGAGTGAAAATATTATAAATTCACGAAGTTACTGGCGTGCATGAAACTGCACAACACCGCTCGTAAAACAGCCATTTTTTAGATTTTTTTCACCAAATTTGCAACATAGGCTTTTTGAGAGACCACCTCATGAACAGTGGCACTGTCATTTCGTTAATTGGTACTGAAAGGTGATTCCATGCAGTGACCACGAAATCACCTTTTTGGGACTGAATAATGCCAAGACAGTGACTGAATTCATGAGGAGGGGTCTCAATAGCCCCATGTTGAAAATTTGGTGCCAAAATTCCCAAAAATGGCTGAGATATGAACCAAAGTTGAAAAAACCCTATGTATGCCATTATACAGCTTACTGGCATTTCTTCAGTACGTGGTCGGCTTTGAAGAGTTCAGACATGTTCCTGGTCCACTGAAGATCATCGCGCTGGGCTCTGGAGGTAAGTAGAGGGTGATGGAGGGGTGTGCAGAGGCAGGGTGTGCAGAAGGTGGGCGCGGGTTGCGGGAGGGCCACCAGAGTTGACGAGGGACCATTTTCTGCTTTGCAGCTGTAAAACAAACAAAAAAATCATCACGGGACAGTTTTTCAATTACAGGGGCATTTATTTGGCACACTAGGGTGGGCTTCCAGCATGACACCTAAGTGTTTGTTTTTTTGGGGGGTGGTTCTGTAGCCAATGGGGGATTGGGCACCCCTGTCGGCAGACAACAAGGGGGGGGCATTATGCTGACGGGGAGTGGGCTCCCCCATCAGCAAATTAAAATAGAAAGGGGCGGCATGATGCCGAGGGGGATTGGGCAACCCCTCAGCACACACTGTAAATGGGAGGGGGTTGCATTATGCCAATGGGGAGTGGGCTCCCTGTCGGCAAATGAAGTGGGTTGGGGCACTCTGCGGCAGCATGCTGCCATGATTTTATTCTAAACTGGTTACCAGAAAAGGTAAGCCGCTGCGTGAAAAGCTTGGCTCTCATTGCAGCGGACCTTTTCTTTGATCTGGTGGCCAGTTTATGTGTTGCTGGTGTTAATGCCTGCAGCTGCCTTATTTGGGAATGAGGGACGCAACTATTGGTGTGTACCCTGCATTCTCACATAGTGACCTCACCTCCAAATGTGGTACTACTGCAATATGTTGGCTGTGCAAGTGTGAGCCAACATAAAAAATACACTATATCTTACCCAAAGATTTAAAAACATTGAAAAAGCAAATAATATCAGGCCCAGTACACAAATGGTATCTATGAACATAGGTAACTCAGCTTTAGCAATTAAAAGTAAAATAACCAAGAAAGTGTGGTCCACACAAGATGTTCAAATAAAGAGTATAACAATATGAATACAATGTAAGATTAATAGAAGTTTGTTTATTTAAAAGTTTTACCAGGAGGGCACACTGAGCAGAATACTGCTCAATTCCAGGTGCGTCCTGGGGAGCGGGACAGAGCGAAATAAACAATATAAACAATGTACAATAGTGCAACAATGAACATACAGGGTAGCTGATTTAAGAAACACAGCAAATATAGAAGTTTATAACAGTCTTGCTCCGGGGTCTCAATTCATGTGAAAAGCATGCAGCCTACTCCATTTTTATGTTGGCTCATGCTTACGTGCCAGCCAACATATTGCATTAGTAGTAGATTTGGAGGCGCGGTCACTGATGGGTGAATGCAGGGCACGCATCAGTAGGTGCGTCCCTCATTCCCCAATAAGCCTGCATGCTGGCGCCACACCAGGAATACATAATGTGGTGAGCACATCTAACGAAAGGTCTGCTGCAATGCAAGAAAAGCTCGTCATATGCAGCGGCACTTCCTGACGTGCTTTCCCTGGTGAAAAATTACTTTAAAAATGATGGCACACTGTCTGCCACAATGCCAACTTCATGGGTGCCCAATCCCGCTGTCTGCATGCCCTGACCCAATGTATGTGCCGACGGGGGAGCCTACTCCCCGTCATGTCACATCCACGTTTGTTATGTGCGAGGGTACCAATCCCCTCAGCTCTTGCCCCTCTCTTCGGTATGTGCTGATGGGGTGCCCAATTCCCGTCAGCTAGCCCCTCAATCAGTCAGGTAGCATGCTGGGAGCCCACCCCAGCACGCCAAATGCTCCTGTAAAAAAAAAAAAAAAAGTCCTGCAATGTTTTTTAACCTGTAAAAAGCAGGTCCCTCGTGATCTGTCCAGCTCCCTCCCCAACCTGCACCCACCCTCTGCACACTCTGTCTCCCCATATCCCCCCTCACTCCATACTTACCTCTGGAGTCTGGCACGACGATCTTCGGTGGACCGGGAACACATCTGCACTCTTCAAAGCCGACCATGAACTGAAGAAATGCTGGTAAGCTGTATAATGGCATAAATAGTTTTTTTTTTTAACTTTGCTGCATATCTTGGGCATGTTTTGGAATTTTGACACCAAAATTTCAACATGGGGTTCTTGGGGCCCCTCATCATGAATTCAGTCACTGTCATGGTGTTATTCGGTCCTGAAAGCTGATTTTGCGGTCACTGCACAGAATCATCTTTCAAGACCGAGTAATGAAATAGTGTAATTGTTCATGAGGGGGGCTCTCAGAAAGCCTATGTTGCAAATTTGGTGAAAATAAAACACAAACAAAATGGCTGTTTTACAAGCGTGCATTGCGCTTTTTCCACGCACGCTAGTAACCTCGTGAATTTGTAATATTTTCACTCCAGATTTTCAAAATTGCCATTTTTCCACACCTCCTTATGAACAGTACAGCTGTCATTTTACATATCCTGGCTGAAATGTGTTTTTGCACTTCCGGCACAGAATAGTGCAGTCCTTGTGCGAAATCAGTTTTCGGGACAGTTTGAGGAAAATGATGGTGACACTGTTAATCAGCAGGGGTCCTAAAATGCCTATGTTAAAAATTTGGTGCCGAAAGTCCATAAAATGATTGTGTTACAAGTGTGCGTTGCGCAGTTTCCACGCACCCTTGTAACTTCTCAAATTTGCAATATTTTCAAGCCAGATCTTCAACACTGGCATTTTCCCACACCTCCTTATCAACAGTACAGCTGTCATTTTTCACAGCCTGCCCAAAATGTGTTTCCACATCTGTGGTGCACAATGGCATGGTCGCTGTGGGAAATCAACTTTTGGGACAGAGTACCAAAATCACAGTGTCACTGTTCATGAGGGGAGGTCCCAAAATGCCTATGTTGAAAATGTGGCTAAAAAACTCCTAAAATTAATTGGGTTACAGACGTGTATTGCGCAGTTTCTATGCATGCTCAAGACTTCACCAATTTTTCATATTTTCACTCCAGATTTTCAATGTTGCCATTTTTTTATGCCTCCTCATGAACAATACAGTTGTCAGTTTCCACATCCTGCCCAAGTGTGTTTTCATCCCTGTGTCGCCAAATGGCATAGCTGCTGTGCAAAACCACCTTTCAGCTAACAAACTGATTGTGCTGCTCTTCATGAGGTGGGGTCACAAAAAGCCTATGTTGAAAATTTGGAGTGAAAATACCAACAAACACCTACAGTGTTAGGGATTCCAACTGTAACACCCCATCCTGTAGAGACTGCCAGGTGTCAGGGGTGTGACTTGGGATCATTGGCTGTAATGTTCATGCCATTCCACCACCACCCCCACCCTGCAGCCAGTGACAGGCATCGAGGTGTGCCTTGGAAGTGTTCGGCCCTAACGTTCACCCCATTCTCCTATACTGCACCTGTCTCAGCATATGTCCTTATGCAATAGGGTAAGTATAAGGCCCAAAGACCCCAAAGCACACCACAACACTTGTCAGTGTCTACAGGGTAGGATGAAGCCCATTCTTCTATACTGCACCCGTCTCAGCATATGTCCTTATGGAATGGGGTAAGTATAAGGCCCAAAGACCCCAAAGCACACCACGACACTTGTCAGTGTCTACAGGGTAGGGTGAGATAAAATGGCATGAGCGTTATAGCTGACACCCCAAAGGCACACCCCGGCGGCGCCTGTCAGTCTCTGCAGGGTGGGGGTGGGGTTAACGTCAGTTCCATACTTCACTGCCATTCCTATTATTCAGCTCTAACTCCTGCACTACCAATGCCAGCGAGACAACATTCGGTATTGACAAATGCTTGTTTAAAATATACACCAAGATTATTACGCACACTTGCAATCATTTTTTCTACCAGAAGATTAAACAAGAGTTCATGAAGCCACTCTTGACAAGAAATGATATCCCGATCTTGCCAGTGATGAAGAACAACCTTTTTAACTGTTATTGAAATCATAGCTATAGAAAATCTTTGCTGATTGGTTAAAGTGTCACAATATTCCCACACAATACAAACCTCTGGGGTAAAAAATTGTTCAAGACCCCTGCGTGGATCGGCTTTGACACATATGGCTTCCCAAACCTAGGACATACAAAATGTGAAATAAGGTACCATCAGAATGATCACATCTTACACAATTAGGAGAAGGAATAAGTCCCCTTTCAGACAGTTTGTGAGGAGAGTAAAACCAATTGCGTAGGATATAAAACTGCATAAGCCTGAGTTTATTGCTTCCAATAAAACAATATAAATCCTTTCCTATTCATGACCAACTAAATTGCTTATTTGGGAATAGATTGTCCCAGTATGGGCAGTCCCCATTTAGGTTTGGAAAAAGCTGTATAAGAATTAGACTATAAAGTTTATATACTGCATGAGACTGAGAAGCCATCTTTATGGCCAGATCCAAAAATTCACTATAAGTAATATTCCAAGATGGGGGAACAAAATGTGCCAAAAGAACATGCTTAAGTTGAAAAAGTTTAAGAAAGTTTTTTTAACCTAACCCAAATATACCACAATGTTCTTTCAAAGAGTGGAGATAACCATCATGGAGCAGGTTGCATACATTAACATTCTCTAATTGAGGAAGCCATGATTTATGTAAATCTTTACCATTCAATTTTAAATTGGAAATTCCAATTAACGGTTGATATACTGTATATCTCAGTTAAAATAACCTAAAGCTCTTCCCAGCTGTCCATGAACTTTGATAGATACTCCAATGGGAGTATCACATATCTGACAAGGAAGTGGACTATAATTAACAAAAGAAAGAGATAAGGGAGAAAGACCCTGATTTCTAATGATTTCCAATTCTAAATCGAACCATACAGGGCAAAAATTAGAAGTATTAACATTGTTGGTGGGAAGAAGCCAATGTAAATATTTACTTAAATGGCTAGCACAATAATAAACTGAAAAATTGGGTAACTTAAGACCGCCTTGATGCTTGCTTATTGTATGCTCGTCTAGGCTGTTTATCTAACCAGATAAAGTATGATATTAAAGTGTGGATCTTTTGGAACCATTTCAAAGGAATATATAAATCTAACATAATCAAAGGATAAAACTGATGAGGAAGAACATTCATTTTGACAATATTGATCGTGCCCCAAAGGATCAAGGGAAAAGTTTTCCACCTATCAAGATCTTGCTTAAGTACCCTTAACACATCATCTAAATTAACCTTTTTTTATTGAGACGTTTTTAGTTAAGTGGACTCCCAAATGTTTAATGTGATTTGGGGCCCAGGATAAACCCAGAGCTTGCACCTCAGCCTTGAACACCCCCACATTAAGGGGCATCACTTCTGTTTTATTAAAATTGAGTTTATAATTAGCAGCTATACTAAACAGATGAATTACATCAAGGGCAGCTGGAACAGACTTGGCTGGAAATGAAACGTGAAGTAATAAATCATCAGCATACATTGAAAATGTAGAAGACCTATAGTATTAGCTACTGAAGGAGATCAGGAAGGATGATTGGCCTACAGAACAGTCCAAGCACACTGTACCATGAGACTTGGAGGAGGAGTATCCCGACTCTCCTATAGGGACACAAGCACTGGTATCTGACATGCCAATACACATGACCCCCAGAATGAACACAGAGACTCACCTTTTCAAACTTAAAATGGAGATGAGAGCTGGGTTTGAGAATATGAATGCCCAGCTCTTTCACATGCAGATGGCCTTGAATGGGCTGGGGGAAACCACAAAGGCACATGCAAAAAGAATCAAGAAGGCTGAGCGTGGGGTGCATGAGTGAGAAGAGCACAGGATGGACCTCTCAGTAGAACTAAAAATGGGCCCAAAACAAATCCAAGCACTCTGGGACAAGCTGGACAGCCATGACAATAGAGAGTGCTGCACCAATATTCGGGAGATTGACCTCCCAGAAGGGGTCGAGGGCTCGGACCCTCCAACATTTTTGAAATCATGGCTACCTCAGGTCCTTGGCCTGCAGAAGAGCTCCATGCTTGAAGTTTAAAGAGTACATAGGTCTCCTGGGAAGAAACCTGGACCTGGAGAGAGACCTAGACATTTCTTAATTAAGTAGTTTCTCGGATACTATGATAGGGTATGGGTATTGCAAGCCACCTGCAAGAAAGGGTCCATCAAGATCCAAAATCAGATGGTGAGCATCTATCTGGATTATAGCCACTGGCACCAAGAACAACAGCAGGAATTCAGCCAAATAAAGAAAAGACTTTGTCAGCACAGACCTCCCTCCCTCCCTACTTGTTTAGAACTTTCTTCTCGCTACCCTCCCCTTTTTTCCCTCCCCAATTTTTCCACCACTCCTCTCTCCCTCCTACTCCTCTCTCCTTCCCTCACTTCTACTTGCTGTCCTTCACCTCACCTTTATCCTCTATGCATTCGTCACTCCCTACCTATCTTCCCCTTGCACCACTCACATCCTACCTCACTTCCCACCTACTTTTTGACAAAGCCTGCCTGGCCGATTAGTCGATTGATTGTTTAAGTGAGTGCCTATACAGTATGTCTAATGATCCTGCCTGCTACCTGGCATACATTGTACAATGCCACTCAATTATCTTTTTGTTATGCTTGTTCATGGAATTCTATGTAATTTGTTTCTGTGTGTGCTAGTACCTATGTTATACCAACTAATGTGGAACCTATGTAAAAGAGCTTCCAGCTCATAGGTGTTTTCATCCAAGATTCAAATAAAATAAAATAAGACTACACAAAAAACAGTGGCAATTTTCCCGTGTGTTTCCCCTCTCGATTAATAATCAGATGCCTTGATCTGTAGCCCAGATCCTCCACTTACGATGATGCAGTGGCAACCTGTCTGGGTACAGAATTAGAAACAAAGGAGGGGGAGATCAGGTCCCCACAGAACTGGTCCACAGACTTGAACAATGAGGCTCAGCTCCTTCTTGATCTACCCATTACAACAGTTACTGTGGGGCTGGGGGTGTTGGGGACTGATGATAGTGCCAAGGGGAAACAGACACTAAAAGAAGAAGAATAATCAGCATTTATATAGCACTTTTCATACACATTGTATCCCAAAGTGCTTTACAAGCAATGCTAGACTGGTAGTGAAGTGACTGAATGTGTAGTGGCAGCCACATCACACATCAGCACCCACACACAGCCCTGGACAACTGCATGAACCAGTTTTATGGGAAGCGGAATGTTGGCCAGGACACCAGGGAAAGTACCCTACACTTTGCGAAAAGTCCCTAGAGTTCTACTGTTCTTATATCTCCATTGCTGAAACACAGTATTGCAACAGCCAGTATTCGCTCCAATGAACAGTAATCTAAGGAGGATTTTTACTTTTCCATGGTGATATGTGCTTTCCCTGCTGTGAGACGGTAGCAACTGCCAGGATTTTCGACCATGGTGGGAAAAGGGATGTAATGGACCTCCAGGTCACACTAGCCACTGTCCAAACTAATCTAGTTTCATACTTCCCCTGAGGCACCAGGATTTCTCCTCACATAAACCATCCCACCCAATAGCAAACTTTTTCTCTTTTAGACAGCTGGTTTCTCAAAATGTTGGACTTGAAAATGTTAACTGTATCAGTTTGATACCTGTTAGGCATTTATTCCCTCTTAGAATTGGATTGTTTTTTTTCTCCTTAATTTCTTTACCAAAAAAAAGCTGTTATGTTTTGTTGTATAAAGATGGCTGCTTTTTGTGTGGGTTGGGGGCTTATTGTTTTCTTTGCATTACCCTGTACATGTGCTCTAAGTGAGCAGGAGGCAGATCTCCTCAGCTGGGGCCCAAGACTAAAATATGTGAGGGGGGGGGGGTCAACCCAGGATCTGGCCGGTGGAGATTAGGTTCTAAGCCTCTAGGGTTGGTTGAGCAATTGAAAGCAATCTGAAGATGAGTATGACTATGACCTTTACTAGGAGGGAAGGTTTCTTGGCCTTGTCTTCCTAGCAGGGAAGGGGGGTTGAAGACGCTCTTTTCCTTGTGTGTGATGCTTCAAGTGCTTAGCTGGCTTAAGTCTGGGACTTCTGCCCCCACATACACAGAGTGGGTTTTACCTCTGCAGTACAGAATGTGTGGTTGTCCCTCTCTGCTAGTGGGTGGGAGGCAACGATTTCCCTGCACCCCTAATGGGCAACTGGATCTGCTTCCAAACTGTGCTCTTTTTAAACTGGCAGTGCACAGAACAGTGTGGGGTCTTTTCTCATCAGTCTAGAAGGCAGAATACACCACACTGGCTCTTTCCATGAGGAGATTTGGGGGACCAGATCCCCTTTGGGCAGCAGTAGCTGGGGGGGGGTTCACTTGTCATAAGGGACCTGTTGTTCCCCAGTGCATCCCAAGACCGCTTAGCCAAGGGCTCAAGTGCACCATGATCTGGAGAGGGAAGGGGATTTAATTTGGGGATTGGACAATGGTAGTCTGAGTTCAGTGTGGGGGGGGAGTTAAAAGGTTCAGGGTTCAAAGTTGTTGTTCTATTTTAGTGACAATTCACTATGTGCTCAGTTAAAAAACTATAGGCAGGAAAAGCACCTTCAGAATTGGGGTCATCAAGGGGGGACACCTGCTGGGCATGGGTACTACAGTGTATTGCACACAGGATGAGCTCCTTATGATTAGTCTCATGAATTATCAATGGGCTTAAAACCATTGTAAAAGGAAAGAAGGTTTGGTCCTATGTGAAAAAAGTGAAGGGGTACATTTTACACCTTCAGGAGACAAAGATGTCCAAGGAGGAAGCATGTAAACTGGCAAAATCATGGAGGGGGCACCTTACTCTCTGCTCATTTCACTTCAAAGGCTCAGGAGATGTTGATATGGACCTCCCATTCTCACTTATACATCAAAAGATGGACTCATGGGGAAGTAGTTGGTAGCAGAGGTGAAAGTGGGGGAGGAGAAACTGACCCTGACTGTAATGTATGACACAAATTGTTACCACCCAATTTTTTTTCACCAGATGGCCCTTACTTTGGCTACTTTCCCATACCAGGTCATACAAGGAGATTTCAATACCCCAAGGGATCAGGTGATGGACAGATATTCCCCAGCATTTCATCAAACCCCTAAGAGTTTGGCAGCTCTCCACCAAAAGGCTAAGGAAAGGGGCCTAATAGATGCATGGCACTATTTGCACCCCACCCATAGAGAATTATCTTTTTTCTCTCATACACACCAGCTGTACATGCAAACTGATGTGATACTTTTGGATTTGGGTCTCCTGCCATGTTTGACAGCAGCAGCCTACATTCCTCTGCTTTATTTGAACCATGCTTCCCTCCTTCTTGAACTGGGAGGAAGGGGATTTCACTCCCCTGGCAATGAAGGCTAGACCTAAGATTGCTACTAGACCTAGAGTTCAAAGTCCAGATGATCAAAGCCCTGGCAGAATTTCTTTCCTTCAGTGGAAGGGACAACACCTTGGCTAACACCCACTGGGAAGCCATGACGACGTTTGCCAGGGGGGTTGCCATCTCACTTGCTTTGCATAAAAGTAAATCTAAATCCAACAAGCATTTGTCAATGCCGAATGTTGGCTTGCTGCCATTGGCAGTGCAGGAGTTAGAGAGATGCATCATAGGAATGGCAGTCAAGTATTGAACTGATGCCAACCCACCCCCACCCTGCAGAGAGTGACAGGCATTAGGGTGTCCCTTTGGGTGTTTGGTAGTGCAGTGCGGGAAAACATGCTGGGCAGGATGTGAAAAATGACAGCTGCACAGTTCATAAGGAGGTGTAAAAAAAATGCCAGTGTTGAAAATGTGGCATACAAATATACGAAATTTGCGGAGTTACAAGGTTGCGTGGGAAATATGTAATGCACGCTTGCAACACTGCCATTTTATGGATGTTCTGCACCAAATTTTCAACATAGCAATTTTAGCACCTCTGCTCATGTACAGTGTCACTGTTATTTCCTCAGTGTCCCAAGAAGTGATTTCGCACAGCGACCACGCTATTCTGCACCGGAAGTGCAAAAACACATTTTGGGCAGGATATGTGAAATGATGGCTGTACTGTTCATCAAGAGGTGTGGAAAAATGGCAATGGTGAAAATCCAGAGTGAAAATTTCACAAATGCACAACGGTACGAGCATGCGTGCAATCTGCCAAAGCACGCTCATAACACAGTCATTTTATGGAGTATCAGCAACAAATTTTCAACATAGCCATTTTAGGACCTCTGCTCATGAACTGTGTCACTGTCATTTTCATAATCTGGCCCAAACACTGATTTCCCACAGCGACTGCGCTATTGTGCGCCGGAAGTGCGGAAACACATTTCAGGCAGGATGTGGAAAATGACAGCTATACTGTTCACAAGAAGGTGTACAAAAATGACAATGCTGAAAATCCAGCGTTAAAATATTGCGAATTTGCTTGAGATTCTGAGCCTGCGTATCAACTGCATAGCGCATGCTTAATAAAACAGGCATTTGTTGGATTTTTCCCACCAAATTTGGAACATAGGCTTTTTGGGAGGCCACCTCATGAACACTGGCACTGTCATTTCGTTGATGGGTCCCGAAAGGTGATTTCACGCAGTGACTGCGAAATCACCTTTCGAGGCCTATTAACGCCATGACAGTGATAGAATTCATGTTGAGGGGCCCCAAAAAACCCTTGTTGAAAATTTGGTGCCAATATTCCAAGAAATGCCTGAGATATGCAGCAAAGTTGAAAAAACCATATTCATTCCATTATACAGCTTACCGGCATTTCCTCAGTTCACGGTCGGCTTTGAAGAGTGCAGACATTTTCCCAGTCCACAGAAGATCATCGTGCCAGACTCTGGAGGTAAGTATGGGGTGGGGGTGAGGGAGGCAGGGTGCGCAGTGGGTGGGTGCAGGTGGGGGGCAGGGGCATTGAGACTACGAGGCGGTTTTCGTTTTACAGGGTAAAAACAATGGAAAACCATCGCGGGACAGTTTTCATTTGCAGGGCATTTGGCACACTGGGGTGGGCTCCCAGCGTGCCACCTAACTATTTTTTGGGGGTGTCAGTAGTCAATGAGATTGGGCACCCCATCGACAAAGCGGGGGGGAAGCGAGCAAGGGATGAGGCACCCCTCAACATTTACAGGGGTGATGCCGACAGGAGTGGGCTCCCCGATCGGCACACAAAGACAGCGGGGGGCCATGAGCTGAGGGGATTGGGCACCCCCTCGGCATTCAACATTTGGGGGTATGCCGACAGGAGTAAGCTCCCCATCGGCACCACAAAGACAGTGGGGGTGTTACCAACAGGGGGACTGGGCACCCCCGATGTCAGCAGATGTGAGGCGGCCGCCTGCTCACTGACCATGCTCATAATGGCGGTGAGCATGGCAAGCAAAGGACCGCTGCATATGACGCGCTTTGCTTGGATTGCAGTGGACCTTTGCTTAGATGTGCTCGCCCCATTATATATGCATGGTGTGGCACCGGCATGCAGGCTGATTGGGGAATGAGAGACGCACCTACTGATGCGTGCCCTGCATTCGCCCAACAGCGGACGAGCCCCCCAAACCTGCACTACCGCAAGATGTTGCTTGCGCAAGCATGCAAGCCAACATAAAAAAGGAAGAAGACCTAAAGAAAATGATTTAAACATTGGAAAAAGAGACAAAAAGAGACAATGTTTCAGGCATCCCCCACTAGCCACAGTGAGCTCAGACTTCTCAAGGCCAGCTATATCAGCTGACTTTGGCCAGGATAGAGTATGGTCTTGCTCTCACTAGAGCTGGGATGCACTTCAAGGGTGACAAGGCAGTGAGTTGGTTATCATGCAAGCTGAAGCAGAGAGGTCAATAGGACCATCATTAGCATAGCCATGCCTGATTACTGTATGTCTGCCAGACAGAATGATATTAGTGAGGCCTTTCTTGCCTTTTACACCACACAGTGCACTTTTCAACTAATAGGTGACCTGCAGAAGGATCTGTTTTAAATCGTAGACACCCCTACTCAATCCATCTCCGGCAGGGAGGAACAAGACTGGAACACCTTCAGAGAGGAATTGCACCATGCAGTTCAGGCCTCCTTGTCTGGCGGGGCCCCTGACCTGGATGGGTTGCCTTCCCAATTTTATAAAGAATTCAGGGACACCCTGTAGGAGACAATAAAGGGTATAGTGAGAGAGTCCCTGGGGGCAGGAGAACTTCCTCCATTCCACCCCATGGCCATAATCACAGTGCTGCCTAAGCCAGCTGATGACCCAACCCAATATGGCTCCTATGTAGACCAGTCTCTCTGCTTAATGAAGACTAGATTCATAGCAAAATTGTTGACAGGACACCTGAAGGGGGTCCTACCCGGACTTATCCACCCAGACCAGGGTGGATTTATTAAGGGGATACAAGCCAAGCATAACATTTGATGCACCCTCAGTATTATGTGGTGCTGGTCCAGAGAGGTCTGTTTAGCTCGGTCTCCTGGCCCTAGATGCAGAGAAGACCTTTGATTGGGTTGAGTGGCCCTTCATGTTTGCAGGTCTCAGGAAGTTTGGCTTTGGACCCAGGATCTGTGCATGGATCATGGCCCTATAAAAGTGACCAAAAGGCACAGATCCTAACCAACGGTCACCTGTCAGAGCTATTTTATCTCACCAGAGGAACTGGACAGAGCTGCCCCTTGTTACACCTTCTCTATGTCTTCACCATAGAGCCTTTGGCCCATGCTATTAGACAACATCCTGGAATACAAGGTGTGCTTCACCTAGGCACCAATCATATGGCATCCTTGTTCGCAGACAATGTGCTATTCTTCCTGGCAGACCACTCCAGTTGGTGGTCCAGGCCCTAACATAAAGCTTCAGAACACATGGTCCAATCACAGGCCACAAAATAAATTGGGCCAAATGTGAATGGCTTCCACTGGTCCTGGGACAGGGGAAGTTGCCTAGAAAGTCAGGTACCCTGCCGCATGCAGTTGCTAGTCTTAAACACCTGGGGGTTCATCTCATGCAGAAATTGTTCACCCTAGGCTCCTTGAATTTCCAGCCCATACTTCAAAAACTCAGGTAAGACTGTGAAAGATGGAAATCCCTTCTGCTCTCACTAATAGGTAATGTGAATACAGTTAAAATGCGTATTCTTCCTCTATGTCTCTACCTATTCCAGGTGCTTCCCATACACCTTCCTTTAAAATTCTTCACTTCCCACCAAGGGTTACTTACTAGCCTCCAATAGCAGATGAAAAGAGTGCAAGTCAAGCAGTCTACCCTCTGGCTTCTCTTGAATAGGAGTGGCTTGGGACTACCCATGTTTTGTTACTATTATCTGCCAGCACAGTTGACCTTTGCAAAAGATGCTTTGCTACCTAAGGAGCATAGACCAGCTTGGGTGGACTTTGAATCTAGAAGACCTGAGGATTCACAGGTCATGCACCTCCTGGCTTCTGCTCTAAAATGTGGGTTGTGAAACGTACTAGCAACCCATTCACCAGGCCACTGTTAGGGCATGGCTCAGAGCAAACACTGTTATGCAACTTCCAGGGAAGCTCCCTAGAGGCTGACACTGGGTGTGCCCTATGGCGGGCCCATAGCCCTCCCCCAGGTGGTATCAGTTCTGAACAACTGGAGGAGGAAGGGACTGGGGTTTGTGGGAGATTTTTTAGGAAGGTAGGTTCCTGAAGATAGTTCAGACCATGTCAGTGCAATTTTAATTGAATCTGGGAGATTTCTTTACCTCTCTCAGGGTATATTCCCTCATTTGGGAAAAAAACTCCCCTCTTTATCCACCACATCCACCATGTCTCTGGGAGAAGAAATACTGTGATACCCAGGGACCACAGCCAGACCAATGTAATAGTGCTATGCCATGCTACAAGGGGGACTCTTGCAGGAACTTGCAATAAATAAGAAAGGGACCTGGGAGGCAAGCCCATGAAGCTTATCCTCAAGTGGATGTCATTTTGCTCTGTCAAGAATAGACTCAGGCAAGTGCACCTCAGTTTTCCCCACAGAGCGTACTATACCCCACACTTAGCACATAAAATTGATCCCTCAAGGCCTGGGGAACTTCCCAAATGCAAGACCAAGAAGGGCACCTTTTTTCATGTGGTATGGACATGTTCACGAATGATGGCCTTTTGGTGTGACGTTTCTTCCATACTATCCAAAAAACTGGGAGGTCCCCTGAACCCCACAGCACAGAGAATTTTGCTGGGACTGCGCCTTGGGGACAAAGTAACAGAATCAACCAGAACCCACTATGGAAGTCAGTAATCATAGTGGGGAAAATCTATTGGCACGATACTGGAAGCAGGAGAAAAACCATGCATTAGCACAATGGTTAATGTGCTCCTAGACTATATGAAAACAGAGAAAACAAAGTATTCATATTTTATATAAACTCGAAGTCTGTGAGTCAGTACTGCCCCTTCCCCCGATGTAATCCTGGAAACATCCTGGTTCCACAATTTCTAAAATACAAAGGAAAGCACACCAAGTGGGGATTTAGTAAAGTGGATTCAGCTAACCCATAGATCTCTCTGAGGCTTTGGGGAGATCCCAACCTTGATGTGGGGTAAGCCAGGTGGCATTCCATGAAAAAATTCTATCTGTAATAATAATAATATTTTGTGACACTGTCTTTTTCTCTTTTGCCTATCTGTATAAGATGATGACACTTGTGTGCCCAGTGGGGCCTTGCTCTCTTATTGTCCTTGCCTGTAACCCACTCTATGCAGAGGTCAGAAACTGCAATGTCTTACTGTCCTCATCCAGAGCTGCTCCAAGTGTTTGCATGGTGATGTGGGTCTGAGAAGGTGTGCAGGGCAGTGGCTCACCCTTGGATCCCGTTTTTCCATTTTCTCTTGTGATTCCCCTGCCAAGGTGATATGTCAGGATGTGTGTGAAGGTGCACATGTCCTGCACAATGGGGCACTTCCCTTCAAGCCTCTCACTGGCTGTGGTACCACCAGACCTCCACTGGTGGCAACCAAAGGCCGAGACAGCTGCCACCCCACCCTGGGAGAGAGGAGCAGTCCCTGGGATACTCAGTCTTTTCCCGCCCTGCTGACCTCTGGCAACCCGTGCTTGTTTCTGAACATGGGTCATTTTGGCATGGCAGGAGGTAAGGCAATCCTCCATGCCACTGGGCCAGTTATTGCCACTGACATTAGTAATGATATCATAAGTTATCATGAGCCATTGCTAGACACGAGTCATTTAGTTCAATAGCAAAGCTTAAAAGCCATGGCTCGATATGGCTTGTTACTGTTTATGATAGCTCTGGCTACTACTGTAGGTATTTAAACTGAGTGGGGGAAGGTATAGGTGAACCTTTGAAAGGGTGTAGGAGAATCTGAGCATAGCTAGAATGGGAAGGGAACAAGGGAACCTAGGGACGGAATAGACAGGAAACTGATATGATCAGGAAAGGAGGGTGGGTGGCATGGTAAACCAACAGGATGTAGGGGAAATAGGAGATAAACAAAGGGAGGAGTAGAGAAATCAAAGGGCACAGGTAAAGGAAGAAGGGATATAGTTGAGGGCTGCAATGTGGGCTTGCTGAGCACCTGGAACTTGAGCAATAACATTAATGAGCTCCAGGCAATGGTGGCAGGTGCCAAGTTAGACTTCATGACTTTTACAGAGACTTGGGCAACTAGGAATAAGGACTGAGATCTGGCTAGCCCAGGTTATACACTGCATAGGAAGGATGGAGGTATAAGTAAGGGAAGAGAAGTAGCCCTAGACATTAAGGATGGCATAGAGTCCTCAAAGGTAGGGACTATCAAAAGAGAGGGAGCTGAGTCAATCTGGATGCAGCTGAAAACAGCTGAAGAAAAAAGATTAAGGATGGGCATGGTCTATAGACTGTCAGAGTAGAAGGAAGGGGGGTTGGAAATAAAAGAGGAAATTAGGAGTGGGGGGGGCAAATGGGGATTTTTTGGTTGTGGGTGAAATTATCTTGTCAGACATTGACTGGGATACCCCAGCAGCCAGAATCATCTGAAATCAGGCACTGCTGGACACATTCCAGGACTGCTTACTTGCGCAGCTGGGCAAGGAATCCGCAAGACAGGATACCATTCTGGATTTAGTGTATGTGTTAAGATGTCCCCTGGAGCCACTCATTGCTGAAAACGAGTGGTTTCGTGAGCCTTCAGCTGAGCGACAACAGCAAAGCAAAGCTGAGCTGTTCTGTCTCAAGCTGAAGGCAAATGAAACCACTCATTTTCAGCAACAAGTGATGACTGGGATGTATTAATATATTATTGATCGAGCGCGATCGATAATATATTTAAAAAAAAAAAAATCTTCCAGAATGTGCCCGTTTCCAGGGTATCTGAGTGTGAGATGCTCTTCAAAGAATAAGAGTGCCTCATGCACAGGGGAAAGGAGCGCTCCGATTGGTCAGGAGCGCTCCGTCGATCTATAATACAGTATATCAAGGCTGTATATAATTTTAGTGCTTGTTTATAATGCATTATTAAGTATTTTGTTTTACTTCATCTGTATGATCTGTATGTTTTATTGTATGTATATGTCTTGGTCACCTTTAAAAAAAGGCTTTATAGTAGGGATGTGTAAGCAATAAATTGTATTTTCTGAATAACATAAATAATGCACTATTCATTATTTGGATACAAATAATGAATAGTACCACTTTTCATGTCTATCTATTTGGGAAATACTATTTGTAAAGAAAAAGTAACAACCCCACCCCTACCCTCCTCCCCAACCTAGTCCTTTTAAAAACAACTCCCTGTTCTTATACCCTCTGCTACAATGTCAGTCCCACCGACTCCCCTCAGCACCCACAATTTCTTGTTTTTTAAAAAAACTCCTATGGTGAGAGGCTGGTGCAACCTGCCCACCTCTATGTTTTGCCACCATATTTAGGGCTTTTACATATTTATAAAATCTGATTCACTCTGAATCTAGATGTACTAAATGTACTGTAAAGGAATACAATGTTTTTTTCGGAACTGTAATTCTGTATCTTCTGAAGAGTGAATACACAGAATGCACCAGTGCACGTACAGTATAACATCTGTGAATCCTGTTAGTTACTAAATTGACTGAGGCAGTCCACTGGCATCTTAGGGGCTAAGCAGGGCAGCCTTAGCTAGCTGCAAGCTATGCACCTTTGGGGCCCATACTTTTTTCTTGAGGAAAATAGAAATGTAAAACATTAAAAAATGCCTACATTTTCTTAAGATGAAAATGTTTACCAGCAAATGAAAGTGGAAGACAACTAGCTCTGTTCCTGTTACAAAAGGTGGGGGCAGTTTTGCTGCTGTGCCACTTTAAAATGCAGTGGAAAATATTAGGTTAAATAAGTGCTAATGGTGTTAATGGCCATACTTTACACCTCCCAGGTTGACTGCTTTCACAAACAAAGGGCTATATTGACAAGAGAAATTGTTTGTAACTTGAACATGTAGCTGAAACAATGAATAAAATGGCAAAATCTGTTTAAAAAGCATGTGAGCATTCAAAATGGCTCAAAAACCTGACCAGCACAGAGCAAAACCAGATTTCCTGGTAGGGACCCTGAAAACCTGATCACCAGGTAAAAAAAACTGACAGGTGTTAACCTTACTGGTGTCCCATGATAATCCTCTCTATTCTCTCTCACTCACACTTCCAGAAAAGTTAAGTTGTTTAACTTGTTTGCAAATTGGATTATCAGAGATGTGAGTGCCCAGTGATGATGTCCGTGTCCTGACAGAAATGAATATGGTAGTAGTACCATACTTACTTAAGTTCTTGCTCCAGGCGCAGTCAGATTCATTTCCAATATTGAAGTCAAATAATTCAGTGCAATCAATGGCACTAATTAAAAGATGCTGGTTAAACTAGTAGACCTGGTACTGCTTTATTAATACAGGACAGGAGGGTTAGGTGTAAATGTTGGATGTTTGGGGGGGCACAGGGAATGGAGTGGTGGGGCCCGGCAGGGAGCTGCACAGGGGCCCAGAATGGTTAAGACTGGCCCTGGGGTTAAGGTTTGAGAGCTCCCACTGCCATGCACCTCAGTGCATATGCAGGGTAGGGGCCTGGTGTGCTGTACATCTGTGGCTCCGAGTAACATCAGCTGGATCAGATTATATAATAATAAATTCTAGTTTTGCTTTAGTGAGAGTTCTGAGGAAAGCAGCCTGTGCAACAGCTGTGTGGAAGATCCCCTTGCCTTGATTTCTTGCCTGCTCTCCGTGATCCATCCTGACCTTTGTTAAAGTGGTGGAGATGATTAATTTTCCAGCGACCAATTGTCTGCTCCATAGGGTTGAACCATCAGTTGCAGCTGTGACCAGTATGGATTTAAAAATGTTGGAGTCTATACTACCACTACAAATTGCCTGTAATGTAAGACTGTTACTTGCTGCTTACTTTTGTCATCTTCTGTCACCAGAAATGAAAAGTGATGCATTTTCTCAGTTTAGCATAATGTTAAAGTTCTCTCAAAGTTTATCACTGGAAGAATTGAAGAACATTGATTGTCTTTATTCCTGCTGATCTGTGTTCTACTACAACAGAAACCACATTCATTTCCTGATCTTGCTGCCATTGAAGACTTTCAATGCATTATCCACACACGGAACTGTAATTCATCTTTTGCCATTTACCTCCAGCCTAAACTGTGGTTTAGATAGATTGTGGTGATGTTGTATGGTCATCCTGTTAGGGATCCATGGCTAGTTCCATGGATTATGCCAGAAGGGTTGCCTTATTGCAGTTTGAGGTCTAATTGCTTCTACTAGCTATCAACATTGCCCTATCTGGTGATGTTGAGTCTAATCCTGGCCTGTCCCCACTTACCACAAGATCTGCTCCCCCACCGATCCAGGCTGGGGTAACACTAGAGGCTTGAAGCTAGTCCACCTAACTGTAAATAGCCCAAAATCTAAAATGCAAGAACTGGAAATCTAGGTAGATACCTATAGACCAGACATCATGGCTATCTGAGACCTGGCTAAAGCCTCAGGTCATGGCCCATGAAGTGAATCTTACAAATGATACTACCTTTAGGAATGACAGAACTGTCAAGAAAGGGTGTGAACTAATCTATGCCAACTCCTCCCTAAACTCCTTCTTTGCTGATGTCATCAACCTTGATACCTATGGGGGTGAGGCCTTATTTATCAAAATATTTCTTGGTGACACTTAACCGCTCTACATAGGTTGTGTTTATAATCCAACCCAGGTGGCCTTCAGGGCCCTTGCTGAATTAACCAAAGCCCTAGCTGACCAGCCTCCTGGTAAATTAATCATACTTGGTGGTTTCAACCTAAACTGGTCTCAGGATACTGAGCGTGGTCTTAAAGTCCAGCTACTTGATGCTTGCCTTAAACAAATTGTTACTGCGTACACCAGACTTAATAACCAAACTGGTAACCACTCCCTGCTGGACTGGGTAGTTGTTTCCAATGTAGACAAGATTAGGGCTACAGGCATTTTCTTAGACTCTATCAGTGACCACTCCCCCATTTTCTGTATATGGGAAAATAATACCCCTAAAGCATGGCCTAAAATCTTTCATGCACGAGATTTCTCCAAATTTGAGAAGGAGTCTTTCAGGGCTTCCCTAGCACAAATCAATTGGAATCAAATCAGAGTGCTCCCTACCATAGATAATGCCCTAGACTTTTTTATTCATACTTTTCTCTCAGCTGCTAATAGGTATGCCCCTCTCCAAAAACTCAGAGTCAAAGGTAAATGTCATAAGTGGATAGTCCCAGAGCTAGACAAGCTAATGATTCTGAGGGACAAAGCCTGGGGCTTTGAAAAAGAACAGGCCTCAAGGCAGGCTGGGATAAAAATAGGGAACTGAGCAATCTCTGCAAAAAGGATGCAAAAATGGCAAAGAGGGAATGTACCAGGAGGCTACAGGGTAATGACCTGGCAGATTCTGAATATTTCTGATCACAGATTAATTTCTTATTGAAAAACGTACTTGCTCCTCAGAAGGGCATATTATAGCTAATGGGCAGAGCATTAGTGAGCCCCTTCCTATAGCTAATACCTTCAACAGTTTCTTCACTGATCTATTTATTTATTTATTTAGATTTTGTTTACCAGGTAAACCCACTGAGACCCAGGTCCCTTTTTCAGGGGCAACCCGGGGTGAATACACCACCAACTTTACATTAAGTACAGTATACCGCATCGAAAATACATATATAATTTGCATATAAGGTATAGCATATAGCTTCAGAAACAAAAATTATATATATACAGTTTGTACAGGAGGTTGTGTAACAATAAGGCAGAGGCTAAACAGGTTCAAATCTGCCTCTACTGGACCAATCTCCAGAACAGGATGGCACAAGAGACCAACAACCCCGTTTTCATCTCAGGCTAGTCTGGAAACAGGAAGTGTACACCTTATTAAAACCTGTTAAACCTGGTGGCCCTGCTGGGTTTGACAATTTGGAACCCAGGCTACTCAAAATTGCACCCTTGTGATTGCACTACCTGTCACCCCGCTCTTCAATAGATCCTTCACTGAGGGCAAAATTCATGAAAAAAGGAAAGTGGTTGTAGTGGTCCCTGTCCACAAAGGAGGCCACAAAGAACCTGTTGAAGATTACCGCCCCATCTCTCTTCTTAGCCCTCTGGCCAAGGTTCAGGTGAGGCTTGTTTATAACCAAATACAGGATTACCAAGAGTTGCACCTCCTACTCACGGGCAGGCAGCATGGTTTTTGGAAACAGCATGATACTGACACTGCCTTAATTAAACTGACCACTTATAAAGTGGGGGGCAATGGACAAAGGGGTGCTGACTGAAGCTGTCTTTATCAGTACCACAAAAGCATTTGACTTGGTTGATCACAGATTACTACTTAACAGTTAAAAATAACTGGGCTTTGACAGCCTCTCAAGTCACTGCTTCATCACTATATGACCAAGAGGTATCAGGAGGTTAAGGGGAAGGTTATCCACTCCTATCTGAAGCCTATCACAGAAACTGTTCCTCAGGAGTCTATCCTGGATCCCTTGCTATTCTCCATATTCATTAATGATCTTCATAAAAACTGTGTGAGGGAACTTACTACTTTACTCAGATGATGCAGTTCAGAGTAACCAGTGATGATAGCAATAATAAATGAGTGTAGAAACAGCGACTCATTTATATCGCTATCATGAACAGCAACCTTGCTAGGATAGCAACCCTATAGCGAGCAGAGCGACTGGAAGGGGAGGGATAGGGAGGTGGAAGGGAGGGATAGGAGAGACGGTTTGTATGGGTGGTGGAATCCTGCTACAGCCAAGCCAGCCCTGTCATGTGGTGGTGAGGATGGCTGACTATGGTGCAGCAGGAACTGGGTTTGAGACCTGCTGGGGACTGTTGTTTTGCTGCTGATTGCAGCTGTTTTTTTTTAATCCATGTTTGGCCCCCTCTTCAACATGCACCCCCCCCCCCCTGGAGTCGACAATCTTTAGTCAGCGGTGTGCAGGGGGTGAAATTTTTTCTGTAAGTCGGTTTTATTTACTTGTATGCTTTTCAAGCATTCATTTCATGGCGATAGTGATCGCTGTTTTTTGATCACTATCATCACATGGAAATGCAATTCTGTATAGAGGTTCCACTGATGTAAATATGTTCAATGCCCAACTTGCCACTGACTTCTGTACTTTAGAAAAATGGTTCTATGACAACAAGCTTGTCTTGAATAAGAAAAAAAAACGCGCCATACTTGGCGTCCCTGTTGGTCGCAGATAATATAATGTTGAGTGAGGGATGGCTTTAAAGCTATACCAGTTGCTCTATCTGGTTACTGACCCCTGTCCAATGATGAGCATAACCCTAACCCTTTGATCACCTGGAGCACAGCTGGAATAATTTTATGATTTTTTTTTGTCTTGTGATTAAATGTGGAACTGGATCTTGATGAATATGTTATGAATTTATGTGTATGTACGTCGTGCTTGCTATGTATGTCAATTATATTGGAAAATTCAATAAATAAATGATGCAAAAAAAAAAAAAAAACAAACAACCCAAGGCGATTCTCTTTGGCCAAAAAAAATGTTGGAACAGACAGGCAGCACCTGCTGTCACTAACCACCACCTCTGGCACACGTATCGAAGCGGTTGAGAACCTAAAGTACCTTGGGGTCTAAATAGACCAATAATTCACCTTTAGACCTCACGTAGATCATACCACCAAAACTATACCTCAAAAAATTGGACTTCTATATTGCCTTGGTAATGTTTTTATCCCTGATATGAGGCTTGCCATTGCAAACAGCATCCTGCTCCCCACGTTGCTGTATGGTACCCCTATACTTCAGTTCCTCAGGAACTCAGAGACAAACGGGCTTAAGGTTTTGTAGAACAAAATCAGTCATTTTGCAGCTGATGCCCACTCCCCCGGAAACATCAGTACAAAGTCCTCTCCTCCCTGAACTGGCTCCCAATGGAGGGGCAGATGATGTAACTCCTGTTATGCCTTACACCAAAGCTCATCAAAGTTTATACCCCACCAAATCTTGCTGGCATATTAGCTCCCAAACCTGAGAGGCATTTACTTCAATCCTCAAACTGCTACTTGCTTGAAGTCCCCAGGGTTAAAACAAGTACAGGTAAGAGGTCCATTGCATACTCTGCACCATCTCACACTTCCAACTGAACTGCAAAACTCCTCTTCCTTCGAGGGTTTTAAAAAAGGGTTGAAAACCTTTCTACTAGAAAACTGTTGCTGTTCCTTCTATCACTGAATGATGGCCATACCTCCCTGTCCTCTTACCATGTCACTCTTAGAGATGTTTTGTTGCTAATCCTTGCTCCATTCTATCTCCCCTTATTGTAATGTCATCGGTGCCTTATTCTGTGTGGCACTGCATGATTTTATTATGCTCTTTAGTTCCTCCAGTTAATTGTATTTACTTTGTATGTTCTACTGTATGTCTGTAGATCAGAACTATTAATGTCCTTAAATACCATGTAATATATTGTATCCATCATACCCATCTATTGCATTCGTATCTGTCTGTAACTAAACCAACATTGTATCAGTCAACTGTCTGTATACAGTATATGCCTGTAATTAATTCTGGGTCGCAACTGAAAAAGGGACCTCTGGTTCCAATGGGGTTACCTGGTTACCAAAATTCAATAAGTAAATAAATACATAAATAATGCTTACTCTTCAGTTGGAGTGGTGCCCACAGATTCTCTTCACCTGTGGGGGAGATAGAAGATTTTAGTGTTAAATGTTGGTACTCGGTGTACAGGAACCATTCTTTTGCATGCTTGCATGCATAGCAAAGTCATACAGTCCTTTTCCCAATTACCTACTATACACAACTACTTCAGTTACTAGCTGTGACTGTTGGTCTCTGATCTTTTACTACTTGGTGCCCGAAGACCCAAGGTGCATGCCACACAGTATCAGCATTTGTCTTGAGGGAAGAAGTGAGGGAGAGCCAAACTAAGTGTTGAAAAGCTTTTCTCCCACATTGTATTTTCCTTTAGAGGTAACAATTTATAAGCCAGACACTCATCCGAAACCTCCCAGGGTAGTGACTTAACTATAATTGTAACAAATGAAAATGGTAAATTAAACTTACCATTATAGGGGGAGTGGCTTGACCTGATCCAAAATGACTGCTTAATTTCAGAGGTCCTTACCCAAATCTGTAACAATCCGCCTGCCTAGTACGCACTTCAATGATCAGAGTACCTTGCCAAGTAGCACGACATGTCAGCTCTCATCTGGTGAAGGAATTTTGTGAATTGGTGCATTACCATGGGAGATATTGCAGACAACAATATTCTCTCAGCAGGTTTAACTTGGGACTTCTCAGCTCAGTTTCAGACATGGGGACAATCATGGTGATGTTCATACAAATATTGCAGGAACTAGATGAAGTAAAAGCTGCCTCTCAATAAAACACCAAAACAGTGGCTGACCTGGATGTTCAAGTGTACCACATGGAATTAGTGATGTCCACTAATGAGGCAGTCATTCAAGAACTTCAGGCCACAGTGAAGGAGAATAATAACCTGATTCATAGATTCCAGGATAAAGTCAATGACCTAGAGAACCATAGCCATAGAAACAACCTATGGCTGTTGGCTTTCCTGAGGGGGTCAAACTGAGGGACACTGCAGCCTTTCTACAACATGTCCTGCCGATGGTGCTGCAGTTACAATGTGACCACAGATTTAACAATGAGCATGCCCACTGCTCCCTGGCACCCCCTCCTTAAAAAGGTGAGCACCCAAGACTGATCATGGCCCATTTCCTCTACTTTGCCACCAAGGAAGCTGTCATCCATTGATTCAGGGAGCTGGGGAGACTTTACTAGCAAAATCATGAAGTGCTACTGTATATCAAGATTTTTCAAAGGAGCTTTCAGCAAGGAGACAGGACTATACTGAAGCTAGTGACTGCATGCACACACTTGGAGTACAGTTTTCCCTGTGCTACCCTGCTACCATCCAGGTTCTACACAAAGGGGTGCTACTTTTCTTTTCTACCCCAAGGCCCTAATGGATTTTCTGTACAAGACCTGGCTTAAGGAGATGAGAGCCCCAAGACACAAATCTACTGGTCCATCCTACTATTATTAGCAGTGGCTGGATGAAAATGGATACCAGCACTCCTCCTCTATCCTCAACAGACCAGCAGAACAGGTAAGATGACTCTGGGTCCTAGATACTGCCTTCCTGGGGCCACAGATGCCAACTTCCTTGCCAGTGCTACAAGAAGGCCTTCTACAGTCAGCAACCACAGTCCAGTAACCACAGCTGAGAAGATGAATCAGAGGGCTCCTCCAGTGAGCTGGCTCCAGTTCTGGCCAAAAACAAGTATGCAACTCTATGCCCTGACTCTCCTTCCCCACAGCAAGTGCCTACTATGACTGACACCTCTGGTTCACCTATGCCACCAGTTACCTTGGAGCAAGACTGGCATGCACTGGAGGCCTCCAGAGACAAGTCCGGAATATTGATTAGGCATGGGTGGGTAGTGAAATACCGGACCTGAAATACTAACGGGTACCACTAAACTACCCAAAATTATCCTAAAAGTATCCTAATGAGGAATAGTTAGTTGGCTCAGGTCAGGTAGTTAATACCCTATTCTACTACTGTATTACCCTATTCTGACCATAACAAAATGTGAAAGACTGTTTTTGACTGTAGGCTGTATACTGTTACACTGTTTGTTAGGTGCCCCAAGCCCTGTCATTTATTACTGTGCTGTAGTCAGCTGCACTGCCTCTCTCTGCAACAATTAGTGAAACAGTATCCTTTTATGGCTGTATTACACTGTTTGTTAGGTTTCTAACAATTATACTCATGGTGGGCATTGCTGAGGCAGGTATGAGAGGTGCAGCTGCTCTGATTGAGCCTGCTTCTGTTTTCAAAAATGATACCCATGGTGGGTATTGCTGAGGCAGGTACAAGAGGTGCAGGTGCTCTGAGTAAGCCTGCTGCTGTTTCCAAAAAGTTATACCCATGGTGGGCATTGCTGAGGCATGTGTGAGAGGTGCAGCTGCTGTCAATGAGGCTGCTGATGTTTCAGAAAATTAATTATACCCATGGTGGGCATTGCTGAGGTAGATATGAGAGGTGCAGCTGCTGTGATGGAGCCTGCTGCTGTTTCCAAAAATGGTACCCATGACAGGCATTGCTGAGGCAGGTACAAGAGGCACAGCTGCTGTGAATGAGCCTGCTGCTGTTTCAAAAAATGATACCCATGGCAGGCATTGCTGAGGTAGGTACGAGAGTTGCAGCTGCTCTGACTGAGCCTGCTGATGTTTCCAAAAAGTATACCCGTGATGAGCATTGCTGAGGCAGTTACAAGAGGCGCAGCTGATCTGAGTGAGGCTGCTGCTGTTTCAAAAAATTATACCCATGGTGAGCATCATACATAAACTGATAACTGACAAAACTAAGAGTAGTGTGTCACATGTGACTGGCATGGTGACAGTGGAGAAGCAGGTGTAACCTCTGTATCCCTGCCTTTTTGCAAAACGACAGGTGGCATGCTGTTGAAGCTGACAGCAGTACCTGGTGGGGACTGGTTTCGGGGAGGACTAGGTTACTCAGCACAGGGGGCCTAGGTTTGGCTACTCTGCACATGGGACCCAAGGAAAATCCGAACACAGGAAGCAATAACTGTAATGTCCAAAACCAGGAATGGGATTCTACAGTGTGGCTTTTATTCACATCCAAACTGAACAAACAAAGCATAGACAGACCCCCACGGGGCTACATTCCTGGTAATGCAGATTAGAGACAACAGAACACTTCTTCACATTTCCAGCCCTCAGGCTCTGAACCCACCAGGCACATAGCCCGGACTTGCACGCAGGTTTGGGTACACAGCCCGACTTGTACACTACTTGGGTTTTCCCCACTGGCCCGGCTCCCCTGCCAGCCACTTGATCCATGGTCCATTATGGGAAGGAACCAGTTTTCCAATTGGTGGCTCCCCAAACCACCTTAGAGCCTTCAACTCCTAGAGGGAATTTTCCTTCCAATCCCACATCTGGGTACTTCCCTCATTACTGGCCAAATGCATGAGGCAAAGTAGAAATCCACAGAGCAAATCCGTAGAGGTGGACCTGGTTACTAAAGATTGGGGGTCTCCCACCTCCAGCTCCCACAGTCCATACCCGGCCATTTCTCTGGAAACTAAACAACTCTTTTGAAAGCTTGGCAATGTAGATTACTGGGTAGACGTATGTCACATCTCCTCTACATGTACTTGACTTCCCTTATGTGCTGGACTTGAACACACTTTTACTTTTGGCTAAGCCTATTACTGTAGGCCTCCAACTACTTCAGTAGTCCAATCCCCACTATAACACAAGTCCAGGGTGAAACATGGGCCCTTTAGAAAGAGCAGAACTCACCCTCCAGTTGCAGGTGTCCCACAGGCGAATCACGAAATCTTCTTGTTTCCCATACTCTTGGACAAAATAAGGCAGCTTCTTCACTAGCAGTCGCCAGGGTGTTGCCCCTGGAAATGCAAGTAAACCTTCCTGCCCCATTCCCTGAGGGATGGGGCACAGAGACCCGAATCAGCAGTCTCCACCACTTTAAAAATAGCTCACTGTGTCTCTCTTTAGGTGGAAACGCACACCTTTCCCTACTTGTAGCCCTATGGCAGGGCTGAGACTCCAAGAGCCTAACACAGAGCTGCTGTGCTCCTCTCACAGCAAGCTCCAAACTCCAACTGACTACAGACTACTGTTCAAACCTCCCAACATTCTACTCCAACTCCCTGCTGCAGATTCCATTGTGGCTCATGCAGTTGCGACAGTTCTATGGTGATGTCATCCCTCAGTCTCAGCTGAGACTGAGAACAGAGCGAGACAGTGTGAAATCCATTTAACTGGAGTTTCACAAGCTGCCTTCCCTGCCTACCACTAGGTCTTACTGGGATTCTAGTAACCCCGGGTAACAGGGGGGTTACACAGGGATTTAGCAACATAGCCAACTCATAGGTGCCATTCTTAAACATGGCATTTATTCTCTTAGTCAACAGTCTGAGACTCAAGTCATCTGCCAGCATAACAGCGGTGGTGTCTTCTTATAACTAAAAGTCTTTATTTATGACACCAAGGAAAATGTGAGAAAATCTTATTTGAGGAAGAATTTGACTCAGAGTTGCACTGTCTGCACTGATATGTGTAGCAGTCTCAAATTGCTCCAATAAGCTGACAAAAGAGTCAAGCAGACTCCAACTGCTGAAACTGAGCATGCTGGTCTTCTTTACCTTTTTGATTCTGTGTGGTACAGTCATGCACAACAGTTTTGTTCTGTTTAAGAAGCCTTTTGAACATGTAAAATGTTGAATTCCAGCAGGTAGAGCCTTCCTTATTTAATTTACAGTATGCAGTGATAAATTGTTTGACCTCTACAGCCCCTTCAGGATTTTTTGTGCTTTCACAGAGTGGCTGAAATGCCCACATATTTTCCTAGCAAGACCTAACAGGTTTTCATCATCGTTTTCATTTAAGAAATTATGGATGAAAAGATTTAAACAATGTGCAACACAAGGTATGTGTTGGTAGTTGCTATCTCTAACAGCTTTGACTATGTTGGCATCATTATCTAACACTATAAGTAAGCCATTTCTGGAGTTGTTTTTGCAGCTTCTGCAAAATATTCACAGAAGTGTGGTTTTCCTCAAAAGTAGTGACACATAATACAGCTTGCTTCCTACTGCTTATGGTAAAGCAAGGATTATTATTACTTTCTGAATGAAAACTTGCCCAATGAGCTGTAGCAGTCATGTAGTCAATTGTTTGGATGCTGGTCCGTATATCTGTAGTTATGTGTACCTGTTTCCTCTCAGAGGGTTTCAGCTGCTTAATGACTTCAGTACACATCAAGTCATAGAACTATGGAACAGCTTTTTTTGAGAAATATGTTCGGGGAATGGTGTACCATGGTGCAATTTGGTTCATGAACTTCAGGAAACCATTCTGGGCAACAAAAGCAACAGGGAGTTGACAATCGGCCAACAGCTCCGGCAATGACTCTATTTAACAGCTGGCACGTTGGATGCTTGCGGGTAAATTTTGATGTCCTCATAACTCTTTCTTTTAATGTTAGTTGACAAGATATTTTACATTTTTTGGGGAATGTATTTTTCACCCCTTTTTTACATTGAGAACCACTTTGGGATTTTCCAGTACTTGATGGTGTCAGAAAACAATTTCACACTGCAAAAGTTGGGCACTCACCACCTCAGAAGATAAAGACACCACAGTTGCTCCATTGTATTATTCATTTAAAAAGAGACAATTAACAAGACAAGCACCAATTCTGTGCCTACCTGATGCATTTCGAATGTCAGTCCTTTATCAAGGCCTTTGATAAAGGACTGGCGTTAAGCGTCGAGCGATACAGAATGGGTACTGTCTTGTTGTCTTTAAAATAAATAAGACAATGGAGCAACTGTGATTATCTTTTGAGGTGGTGAGTGCCCAACTTTCACACTGTGAAGCAGTTACCTTCTGTTGTGAGCACCACCAGCCCAGTGCACACTTTTTTGTTTTGTGTGTCACAAAACCATGTTTGTCTAGGAAGACTGCAATGACACATCTAGTGATTCAATGTCACTTATTGCTTCCATTTGTATATTTTTATTTGTGCAACTGTTTTTACATGTTTGGAAAAAGCATCCCAGGATCTTGCCTCTTGTGTGTTTTCAGCTGGCTTCTTCGTGGTCCATGATGCCAGCTGAAGTGGTCAGCCCTATGTACCCAAATTGATGAGATGGCAGCAAGTTGTTCTGCCATTCCTCCAGACTACTCAGTTGAACATCAAATCTGGGGCTGATAACTCCACACTTGTTCAGTCTACCAGGAGATTACTAGCAATTTTCCTGGTTCTTTGATCATCAATAGTCTCAGATTCGCCAATGTAGCTGTGCTTCATCATTACAGCCCAAAACCTCATGATTATTTTGGAGCATGGCCTAATGAGAACCTGGTGTTTGCCCCTTTTTTCTGCATTGTTGATGCTTTTAAGAACATTGGCAAGAACATTCATATGCATCATGATGATGGTTCTGCTTCCAGTTCATTGTCACTATGGTCACTGCCACCACCACCACCTCCACTACTGTCCATATCAACCACACTTCCCCTTACCCTGCCTCACATTTGGGTGTTTTGCCATTACATGTTGCATCATTACTGATGTTCCAAAATATGCCCCTTTGCCACTACTGACACTGTTTTTGCACAGACTACATACAGCTCAAGATCTGTCTGCAGGGTCAATATAAAATAAATTCCACACTAAAGAATTACCTTTTTTGCTTTGTGCCAAGGTGCCTGGCACTGTTCCTTGTACAGTCAAGAGACCTGGAGGAAACCCTACACTGTAATTTCATTGTTGAGATGAATTGTTCTCACTCATACTCATCTTCTTGTTCTTACATGAAGCATATGATTTGTTTTCTGCACTTGTTTCTCATGCTTTATAGTTTTATCCTCTCCTACCCCCTCATTGAAACTACTGACCACATCGTCACAAGATTCAGAAGAAATGGAAGTGCCATCATCCTTATGTGGGACATGGCCTGGGCTATGCCATTCTCAATCCCCACTTTCACCACCATCTCTGTCAGTATTTGCTACCTCAGCATCTGAGCTTATATCTGAGAAGGATGCCTCCTTGCATGATGCTTCAGCAGCTGGAAGTATCCTGGCACATGTGGCAAAAATGTTCACTATTTTCTATCTCTGTCTGGAAAAGTTGCTAAGTTAAACTGCAATTTATATAAGTTTTTCCCCTCTACCTTCTACTCTCTTGTTCCCCATACCTCTCTCTCCCAGAGTAACTCATAGCCCCCCCCCCCCGCTTGGCTTCTCGGAGCCATCCCCTTTCTGTTTATTGCCCTCCTTTAGTCCTCAGCTCTACCCTGTATTTCTAGCACCTGCGCTCCTCTGTTTTCTGTATCTGCAGTGCCAAGCACTCCTGTATAACTGAAATTGCAGTGCCAGGCTCTTCTGTAACCCTCTGTACTTTTCTTTTGTCCATTTTCCCATTAACAAGTTATACTGTACTGCCACTAGAGGGACATAATCTTTATCTAAGTGATCCTTGCCTGTTGTTCATATAGATACCTTCCTAAACTACAGCTCCCCCCTCCACCTGACCAACCCCCTCCTCCGTGCTACCTGCTTACAAATTCTTCCTCTTCCTAAATCATTCACTAATTTCTCTGCCTTTATCAACAATGCATCTCCTACTCTCCTCTCTCACCCTTGTTCTGCTCATATCCCTATCTTTACAACCTCCACTTGCTCTCTACTCACCTATTCCTAATAACTCTCCCAACCCCATCACTTACTATCTCCAGTCCCCTACCCATATCCATGCTATCACTCCCTCCCTGCCATTTGAAATATGGTCTCACTGTACCACTATTTCTCATGCGGCTTTGATAACGGTGTCCACTTTCACTGCAGTTCTCCACTTTCTTCTTCCTCACTCATCTATTCTCTTCTTCTCAAAACTCCCAACCTCCTCACCAGCCCCTTCAAAACCCCTCTAAGCTCTACTTTCCCATACTCTCCCTCCTTTTACTCTCTGCCAGGGATATCCACCCCAACACAGGCCCTATTTCCCCTTGCTCCTCTGGTGCCTCTTCCTCTACTACCTTCCCCGGCTATCTTCTCTCAGCCCTCCCAAAGGGCTTAAAGATCCTACATCTAAACACCCACAGCTTGTTGAAAAAAATAGACCAGATTCAGACCATGGTGTGCACTCTAAAACCAGAAATTCTAATCATCTCAGAAACCTGGCTAAAGAGCAGTATCCCTGGTCACTCGGTCTCTATTCCTGGCTACTCACTGCTAAGGCAAGACCGTGCTGGCAGGGGTGGTGGTGTGGCCATTTATGTCCTAGCCTCCATCCAATATTCCATCACCTACTCATCCTCCAATCCTGAGATCCATGACGCCCTAGCTATCCATGTGACCCTCCTCTTCACTCTCCCAGTCTTCATAGCCAGCATATACTGCCGCTCAAATGTCCATCCTTCAGTCACGCTAGACCTCCAAACCTCTATCACTTCCCTTGCTCGCTCTGGGGAATTATTTATCCTAGGTGACTGCAATATAAATTGGTTCAATTGTGCTTATGCAACTGGATGAGATGATGCTTGTGTGACTTGATTACATTGTGGCTATTCGCCTCTCTATCCATAGGATATACCACCCTGTAGGATTACGATGCAAGGAACCCTAGAGGAGGGTCCCCCCCATAGGTGCTGCAGGAATAATTCTGTTGGCTAAAGGTAGCTTAGGAAGAAGCTCACAAGTAAGAGAGAGATGAGCCACTGGAGAAGAAGGGGTGGATGGTGGGGCAACGAGAAATGAATCCTGGGAAGTCCCAGGATGATTGACCTTTTAAAGCCTGATTGGGGGAGTGATGTAGTTGCTCCATCCATTGAACCTCAGGCTTAAAGCATTCCCATTCAATTGTGCTTATGCAACTGGATGAGATGATGCTTGTGTGACTCGATTACATTGTGGCTATTTGCCTCTCTATCCATGGGGTATACCACTCTGTAGGGGTACAATGTAAGGAACTCTAGAGGAGGGTTCCTCCCCCCATAGGTGCCATGGGAATAATTCCATTGGCTAAAAGTAGCTTAGGAAGAAGCCCAAAAAGAATACCCGATCGGGTGTCGAGCCATGAAGAGGGGAGAAGTAGAAGATATCTGGACTGGAAATAAACGAGACAGATGTAGGTAGGAAGGACAGGAAAAGATGAAAAAAGGCAAGGATGAGGCATGAAAAGAAAGCTGATAAGATGTCAAAGGGTGGACTTCCTAAGGAGAGAGGGAATGCTAGGGCCACCATCTGACTACATCCACCAGTGGAACCTAACTACAGAACCTATGAAACTACTAACCCTATCTAATATTATGACCATTGGCTCGGAGGAGATGAAAATTCCCCTATGAGGAGGAAACCTCTGGAGATCCAAGGCCTAGGTCACCTTCCTCCAGGCTGAATAAGGTTTAATTGGTAACTGTTAAATTTCAGTAGTTTAAAGTCAAGATTGAGGAAGGAGGATAAGTCTAATTTAGAGGACGCTCTCTCTCTCTCTGTCATTTTAAATGGATAGCCGTAGAGGGATGCGAGCAATATCTCTGCAATTATATGCTCGAAGCAAGGGAGGAAGAAGAAGAGTGTGGTAAAGGTGGAATATTAAAAGGAAGAGGAATGGTAATTGGGTGAAGCCGTGGAAGCTGGTACTTTTAAGGTGATGAAGATGAGACATGAATTGAATGCTTGAAAGGTTGAATGAGACAGGAAATGAACCTTGAACGATGATGGAGAGCAGCCTGCCAGCCCTAGCAAAGGGGCAATGGACATGAAGGCATGTTTTTGAGTGGAAAACAGGTTGAATCAATGTAGCATGGACCCAACAGGGTTATGCTTAGGTAGTCGATGCAACAAAATAAACCTACATGAAGGTTGGATGAGCGAGGGATACCCAGATGGGCATGAGAAGACTGATGGTGATAATGACTGCAGGAGAGCAGCAGTTTGATGAGGTAGCATAGGATTCGATGACAGGTATGCTTAATTAAGCGATGTAAATAGATGAACCATGAGATCAGGATAAGTGACTGATAACCGGACTCATGCACCTGGACACATATGGTTCAAAGTAAGAGGAGGATACAAGTAGGGAGGGTGATGGCAGAATAGGAAAAAAACCCAAAAGAAAGCACAGGTCCGAGAAGAAGAGGATTGGAGGGGGGAGGGAATGGGAGGAGGGCAAGGAGAGGAGACGACTAATGTGGACACCCCCGATATAGTGGAGAAAGTTAGGCAAGGAGCAGAGTCGACGGGGGCATACACTGGGTGAGTGCCCACCAAGGGAAGCACAGCCAGGATGAAAGTGCAGCACAGAGGAACTAGGAGTAAGGAGCAATGAGAGCCAGAGCTGAGACTAGCAATGGGGAGAGGGGAAGTGGGATGGATGAAGGAGGAGGTCATGAAGTAGGAGAAAGCCACAAAACACCAGCAGGGAGGCAAGCAAATGAGGAGAGTGGAATAGGTGAAGCCTGAGAGTTCCCAGAGAAAACCAGGCAGGATCCAAGCCAGGAACAAAGGGTTGCAGGGAAGCCAGCTGGCATCAAGGCCAATCGCACACTGGAACGGAGAGCGAAGCAAAGAAAAATAAAGGAACCAATGCCAGCAGCATGTAGCTGGGCAGGGCAGGTGAGTGAGATAAGAGAACCAAGGGAAAAAGAGCCAGCAGGCGAAACACCAAATGAAGCTGAAAGTTTCAGAAAGGACGAGGAATGGACACAAGGTCAGACCTGACAGCTGACAAATGCAGGACCAGCTCCGAAAGACAGGATTGACGGTAGGAGAAATGTCTAAAAACAAGCCAAAAAATGGGCACAGCCATAACCACAGCCAGCAGGGGGCAGTAGCAAACCAGACCAGCAAAAGTAGAATTGTAACTGCCAGAGGAGAGAGTCCCAGGTCAAGCTAGGTGCAGATGGGAAACACAATTGAAACATAATTGAAGACACCAAAATGCGACAGCAGGTGGAGGGAAGAAAGGGCTCAAAGAAGTGCCGTGGAGCTGCTCAAGGAATACTGGAGGAGTGAAAACTCAAGAGCCAGCTGAGGAGGTTACAGGAAGCAGGTGAATCAATAAAGCTCCCAGTTGAAGAAAACAGTTTGTGGTGGGTCTCAGAACAGCTTGAAAACCACAAATGCCAAGACCCAGCGGAGAGGAGAGATGAGGCTGGGGATACTGCATGGATGTGATCCTGGGTGAAAATGCCAGAACGAACAGGCAGCTGACAGCGGCTGGAGCCCGGCTCAGTGAGTGCTGAATTGCAACTAGAACACTGCAAAATCTACTCCCGGCTGGGCCTACTATCTGGCAGAGGAGCCGGGTGGGTCAATGGCTTGGGCCTTGGCATGGGATCCCTGGAGCAGCTGCACGACATGACTGCCAAGGCCTTTGACGCCATCTCTCACTCCCTTCTCCTTGACTCATTCCCAGCAGCTGGCCTATCTCTGTCCAACACAAACTGGTTCAAGGCCTGCCTTATTGGTAGAACCCAATCAGTTAAGATCTTGGACCCCACTTCCCCTCCCCTCCCAATTAGCACTGGAGTCCCCCAGGGCTCAGTATTAGGGGCCCTCCTATTCTCCATCTTCTTAAATGACCTTCCCTCTGTCTGCTCCCCATCCTCTGCTACAGTATATGTATGTATACTGATGATACAGTCCTGTATGAATCTGGCTGCTGTCCTGATGAGGTTACAACGAGGTACTTAGGTGTTTGGTTGGATCAACACCTAAACTTCTCTGGACATATTGATGCCATCCAGAAAAAACTGCACCCCAAGTTTGGTGCCATGTTCAGGAACCGTAGTTGCATCCATCCTACGGCTAGGCGTGAACTTGTTCAGAAGATGATACTGCCCATTTTTGACTACTGTGACGTAGTCTATGGTGCTGCCACTAAGTCCTCCCTGGCCAGACTGGACACCCTCTTCAATTTCTTCTGCCGCTTTGCCCTGGATGCCCCCCCTTACACCCATCACTGCAATCTTTATCATGCCCTATCCTTCCACTCTTTTACAAATAGGCAACTCTCCCACTGTGCTAAATTCACCTCCAAGCACTGGTTGGGTGAGCTCCCTTCCTACCTCACCTCCTGCTTTATAACACCTCTCCCACCCTCACTCCCTTAGATCAACCGACTCCTGTACCCTGGTTGTCCCCAGCAAATCCACCCAAACTGGCCAATCCAGTTACTCTCACCACCTCCCAAAAATCTGGAATTCTCTCCCCCCTCAAATCCAACACTCATCCTCTGTCCATTCCATCAACTTTGCCCTCAATAATTACCTTGCACCTAGCTGCTCCTGCCCTGTCCCTCCCTAATTCCATCCTCTAAGCCCTAGACAAACCTTACCCCTCTACCCTCACTTTCATTTTACCCTGTGCACACCCACCCCCCAAATCTCTAGCCCTCCTCCCCTTCCTCCAAATTGGTCTCCCTTACTGGCCTCCTTTGATCTCTCACAGAATGTAAAGGACCCCAAATGCTCTCCACAGATCCCTCTCCTACCCCCAAGGGGCTTGTACCTCTCATCTATTCCCTCCCCCCACCATCTTGAAGGGGTCTCCCTGGGACACTGCCTTATCCTCTTCTCTCTGGTCCCCCCAGGCCTCTTGCAGGGTTCCTCACATCCTGAAGGGGTCTCCAGGAACACGACTCTTCCCCCTCCTCCCACTTCACCCCTCCCTCCCCTTCCCCCTTTTCTTTCATGTAAGTACTTGTTTATTTATTAACCTGGCACTTATTATTGTCTACTCTTTCTACATCTTATGTGCAACACTGTTGTAATACTGTTTGTAACACCTGCCTTACAACTGTATGTTAATGTTGATCTTCGGCCCGGTGGCACTGAGGGTTGAGGCACTGGACACCACACCTCATGCCATGCCGGTGATCCAAGTTCGAGAGTGAGTTCGGGTGCTGGGGGTTGGCAGGGGAACAAGAGGATTGAGTGGTCACTGGGCTGCTCTCCTGTCCTGGAGGGAGGGCATTGGACTGTCCATCACTCCAGTGGCCCCCAGTGGAGACTGGGGGTGCTTCAGAAGCACTGGACCACATGTACACCGCGTGGCTGATGCAGGCAGGGTTGCTGTGCGCCACAACATCAGGAGATGCACCTCGCAATGGGGGGGTTGGGATGGGGGAAGGGCTCTCATGGACTATACAAGGAAAAACCCCTCCCAACCCAGATAGGCAACGGCCCTTCCAGTGCCACTGCCACACATCCAATGCCTATTCCCTGCCACTGCCCCTTCGGTCTCCCTGGGTCATTAGACCCCAGGCCCAGGGAGAATTCATACCGTTCTTGAAGATGGCAGGGAACATGGCAGGCGGTAGAGCGAGATGGTGAGAGAAGAGGTCTGAGAGAGTTCCAGAGTTGGGGGTGATAAATAAAGTGGAAACAAAAATGTTGATCATGTAACTTGAATGTTTAATGTCTCATTCGAATTGTACCCCTTCCCCCAAGGTTGCACAGGGAGATGAGCGATTTGTTGCTCAGTGTTCCTTCCTGGTGAAACATTTATAAATGTATAAACAATAAATAAATAATTTATTTATAGAGTTCTAGGAGTAGACCTTTGAGCTGGAAGCTCATTTACAAAGATTCCACATCAGCAGAAGATAACAAATTACATATATTTCAATAACAAATAGACAACAGTACATGAATTTCAAAAATGGGACCATACCGAGAATATGAGTGCAGTGAAGTATAGAACAGTTAACAATACAGGTGAATGTCAGGTTACATACAAAGCGAGAATAGAGCTGTAATACTTGTCCTATTAAGCAGAATAATAATTCATTGTCAAGGTATAGGGAGGGACAGGGAAGGGGGAGAGATGGAGGGGTGGGAATACGTGGATCGATAATAATAATAATAATAATGATTTTATTTATATGGTGCCTTTCCATTGCCAAGGCACCTAACAATATAAAAACAAATCATATAACATAAAACGACAGAACAATACAGTTAAAATCATGTACCAATACAACAATAAACACTTTAGTTAACTAAAAAAGCTTTTTACCACAGATAGGTTTTTAAGCCTTGCTTAAATTCCTCCACAGTAGTACACTTCCGTAACCGACGGGGTAGAGAAATCTAAAGGGTAGGGGCTGCGTAAGCAAAAGCTCTTGAACCAGATGACCTCAAATTCACCTTTGGAATCTCTAACAACCCCTCGTTGGCAGAGTGGAGTGATCGACCAGGGCAGTAAGGAACCAGAAGCTCTTTCAGATAGTCCATGCTCTGTCCATGTAGGGCTTTGAAAGTCAGTAAACTGACTTTAAAGGTGATCTGCCACTGTATTGGCAGCCAGTGCAGTTCGCGCAGCACTGGAGTAATATGGCAGGATCGAGTAGATCCTGTCAGAAGCCGGGCTGCCACATTCTGCACTAGCTGCAAGCAACGGACTTCAACCCAGAAAGCCCTAGATAAACGGAGTTGCAGTAATCCAAGTGCGAGGACACAAAGGTGTGGACCAAAGTGGAAAGGTCATCAGACGGAACCAGATGCCTAACCCTGGCGATATTCCTAAGATGATAAAAGGAGGTTTTGATGACAGCCAACACCTGAGAATGTAGGGTCAGTCCATCATCAAAAACTGCTCCCAGGTTACGCACCCATTCAGAGGTCGGGAGTGAGACGCCACCAAGAAAAATTCCAGAGGGCGCACCAACACCTGACCCCCCATCTGACGACCTGGGTCCACAACCAGTACCTCAGTTTTTTCTGAGTTCAACTTCAGCCAACTGGAATCCATCCACTCCTGGATTTCTTTCAGACAGTTGTTAAAGACCGAGAGAGCTCCATCCTGGTCAGGTGCAAAAGAAGGGTAGAGCTGGGTATCATCTGCATTACAGTGAAACCTCAGCCCATACCTTCTTACAATGTCTCCAAGGGGTAGAATATACACCGCGGACAGCATGGGTGACAGCACTGAACCCTGAGGCACCCCACAAGACAAAGCAGTTGGGCCTGAAGAAAAAACCCCAGACACAACTCTTTGTGTTCTACCCATGAGAAACGATGTAAACCATCTGAGGACTGTCCCCGACATTCCACAAATATGCCTCAGGCGTCCTATCAACACCATGTGGTCCATGGTGTCAAAAGCTGAAGAGAGATCCAGAAGACCCAAGATGGAATGGTTCTTCCGATCTCTCGCCATCAGGAGATCATTGAGCACCCAAACCAGCGCTGTCTCGGTACTATGTCTTTTACGAAAACAGGACTGGAGCGGTTCATAGATGTCATTGATGGTCAAATGGTCTTCCAGTTGTGCTGCCACTACTTTCTCAATCACCTTCCCAACAAAGGGAAGGTTAGCGATAGGTCTGTAGTTTGCGTGACAGCCTGGGTCCAAAGTAGCTTTCTTCAAGAGTGGTGTCACCACAACCTCTTTCAGGGAGCTAGGAAACTCTCCCAATTCCAAGGAGCACCAGACTATCCACACAAGGACCGGACTGATGATATCAATACAACCCAAAATAAGGGAAGCTCTGGATAATCCTCATGACATCCATGAACTCTGGTCAACTGAAGGTACTCCAGGAAAACCTCGGTACGGTGACCCATACTGATCACAAACAACCACCATAGAGTGTGCTGGCTGCAGTACTGCCCTGATGTCTGCCACCTTATTTGCAAAGAATCGAGCAAGCTCATCGCACTGTAATTGCGAAAAAGCTTTCCGAACATGCAGACAGGCTGGGTTGCACAGCCTGTCCACAGTTCGAAATAGCTGGCCTGGTCGATTCTGAGCAGCCACAATCTCCTCGGACAGGAATTCTGCCTTCTTACGGGTGATTTCAGATTGATAGACTAAATAATGGTCCATCAATTTAAGGTGGTTGGTATTAAGGGCGGACTTTCATCCAGCAACGCTCTAACCTTCGCCCTAGTCCCCGCATCTCCCTCAAAGTCCCATCAAACCAAGGGGAGCTGGGCAAAGGGAGAGAGGGTGAACACGGACTGGAGCAATAGAATCCAGAGTTGCCGAAATGGCTGTATTATAAGCCGACAAGAGGGTCTCTGGATCATTGCTTGCCAACAAGAGGGCCGAGAGGTGAAGAACCGCTGCCAGAAGGAGATAAGAAGATGTGTCAAGGAGGAAAGTAGGCAGGGGTAAATTAGGGGTCACTGGGGAGGGGGGTGGGACTGAAAGGGGTGAATGTGGGCAGGAGGAGGGTAAGAAAAGGTAAAAAACAGGGTTAGCAGTCATAACTTCTCAGGTTGGCCAGCAGTCACAGCTGCTCCGATTGGTGAGGTATTGGTGGAGTTTTCTTTTAAATGGCCCCAGCTTGGGCTCACAGGTTAAGTCCCAGGGGAGTTCATTCAGCAAAAGGGGAGGCTTGATATGAAAATGACCTTTTCACATGAGAGGTGCAAAAGAAGGGGACAATCTGAGATTGTCTGACATTGCTTCTTGTGCAGCAGGGGTTGGGGGCTGTGACAAGTAGCTGCTGGATGGCTGGAGGGGATAGTCCAAGACAAGTTTTTTTCTCCCAAGTAGACATACTAGGTACTGTACTCTGTTTTGAAGATTTAGCCAGTTAGATTGTGCATAGAAGTCACAAGTGTGGATTAGCCTATTTGCACCAAAGATCAGCCTGCAGGATTTATTTAGGGCAACACTAACCCTTTTCAGAGCAGAATCCAAGGCTGCCCCATAGATCACTAATCCATAACCGATGACGGGCAGTATGGAACTTTTTATGGCGAGAGATAAGGAATCTTGGGTCAGGCAATGCCGGTTCCTGTATAGAAGGCCAATTTTCGGATTTATTACCTTTACGATTTGTTCTGTATGCTGAGCAAAAGAGAGAGAGCTGTTCAGGGTGACGCCAAGATATTTGAAGATTTGCACTTGCTTTATTGGGGAGAGGAGTTTATTGTGGATTGTCAGTTGAAAGTCTTTATAGATATTGTGGGGGTTCACAAATAACATTAGTTTAGTTTTTTTGTAGTTCTTCATTATAAACTTGCACTTGGTGAACCAAGCTTTAGCAGCAGTGAAATCACTTTGTAGTTGAGACTCAAATTGGTGTGGGCCGGAGTTTTTAGAAAAGATGACAGCATCATCTATATAGAGAAGGATATGTTCTTTGCATAGAAACATAGACTTTGATGGCCGATAAGGACTGCTTGGCCCACCTAGTCTGCCCATTTCCCTACCTATTGGATAAGCTACAGATCCTAGTTAACCAACAGCCTACATCTTCCTACCCCCCACCAGAATTGCCTTATGTCTGTCCATTGCAGTCTTGAATTCCCCAACTGTTTTTGACCCCTCGACCTCCTCAGGTAGGCCATTCCATGCATCCACCACCCTCTCTGTGAAAAAAAATCTTTCTCACATTGCCCCAAGCTGTCCCCCCCATCCTCAGATTGTGTCCCCTTGTTCTTGCACATCTCTTTTTCTGAAAGATGCTACCCTCTTGGACTTTGTTGATTCCCTTGAGGTTCTTGAAGGTTTCTATCATGTCCCTCCCTTTCCTCAATGATATACATATTAAGCTCCCTTAGTCTCTCTTCATATGGCTTCTGTTGCAGACCCTGCATCATTTTAGTTGCCCTTCCCTGGCCTGTCTCCTTCTTGTCTATGTCCTTGTGGAGATGGGGTCTCCAGAACTGCATACAGTACTCCAGATGGGGTCTCACCAACTGTCTGTACAGAGGGATAACAACTTCCTGTTTTCTACTGGTGATGCCTCTCCCTATACATTCCAGTATCCCCCAGCCATCCTTACTGCCTTCTTACATTGCTTGCTTGCCTTTAGGTCATCTGATATGACTAACCCCAGGTCCCTTTCCTTTTTTGTTGTTGTTAATACCTGCCCCCCATTGTGTACTCTTCCCTGGATTTTTGTTTTCCCGGTGCATTACTTTGCACTTCTTTGCACTGAATCTAAGCTGCCATAATTTTGACCATTCCTTCAACCTTGCCAAGTCCCTTCTCATCCTTTCCACCCCTCCCCTTGTGTATCAACCCTGTTGCAGATCATTGTGTTATCTGTGAAGAGGCATACTTTTCCTTCCAGTCCCTCAGGAATGTCACTTATAAAGACATTAAAAAGGACCTGACCCAGTACTGAATCTTGTAGTACCCTGCTAGTAACCCCCTTTTCTTCAGAGTGGACCCCGTTTACTATTACCCTCTTTGTTCTGTTGTCCAGTCAATGTTTTGCCCATGCTGCCACCCTGGGACCCACTCCCAGGCTGGCTAATTTGTTTGTTAATCTTTTGTGTGGGACTGTGTCAAATGCCTTGCTAAAGTCTAGGTAGGCCATGTCCACAGCCCCTCCCTAGTCTACTACTTTGGTCACATAGTCAAAGAAATCTATTAGATTTGTCTGACATGACCTTCCCACTGTGAATCCGTGCTGTCTTGGGTCCTGTGTCCTGCTGGCCTCTATATACTCAACATAGAGGATTGTGTAGGAGCAGTCACATTCAACTAGGTTATTCTTGAATCGAGCCATTTCCCTGGTGACAGTAGACCTCGAGAGCGAAGCTGAGGAGGTATCTCAGGAAATGGCAGTCAAACAACTTTCAACTTGTCTATAATACTCTTCAATTGAGATTTAGGAAAAGACATAGCACTGAGACCGCCCTTGTCTGGGTTTTAAATGATCTCCTGATTGCGAGAGCTCGAAAGGCTGGTACTATTCTAGTTCTTCTTGATCTCTCTGCAGCATTTAATACTGTGGACCATGGCGTGCTTTTGGAGCGCCTGCGGCTTTATTGTGGATTGTCTGGTACAGTTCTGCATTGGTTTTGATCTTTCCTCACGGGTCGGAGGAAGAGGGTTGTCACTGGAATTTATTCCTCTGACGCCATCTCCCTGTCCTGTGGGGTGCTGCAGGGCTCCATTTTAGCACCCATGTTGTTCGCTGTTTATATGCTGCCAGTAGGAGACATTATTAGGTGATACAGTCTGGGTTTTCACTGCTATGCAGATGATACCCAGCTGTATCTGTCCTTTAATCCCGGACAGGAAGATGCGATCTCTATGCTTAACAGCTGTCTATCCGAAATCAAAGATTGGATGAGTGCCAGCTGGCTGAGGTTAAACCCCGGATAAGACTGAGGTGTTGGCTGTGGACCCAGGTCGCCTTGAGGTGGGTTGTAGGGCTGGGGTTCCATTGGGCATATGTCTTGATGGTGTCCAGCTCCCAACCTCAGACCAGGTACATAATCTGGGCGTTATTATAGACGATGGCCTGACCCTAAAATCTCAGGTGTCGGCCGTTGTCAAATCCACATTTTACCATCTTAGGAATATCGCCGGGTGAAACACCTGGTTCCTCTGACTGACCTTCCTACCTTGGTCTATGTCTCTGTGACCACTTGCCTTGATTACTGCAATGCCCTGTATCTAGGGCTACCGGCGGTTGATATCCGCCACTTGCAGCTGGTGCAGAACGCAGCGGCCAGGCTTTTGACTGGGAAATCTAGAAGTAGTCATATTATGCCTGTGCTGCGCGGACTGCACTGGCTGCCGGTTCAGTGGCGCGGATCACCTTCAAGGTCGGGTTACTGACCTATAAAGCCCTACATGAACAGGGACTGCGGTATCTACAAGATCTCCTTATTCCCTGCTCACTCTGATCCGCCGACGAGGGATTGCTAGAGATTTCCAGGGTTTGTTTAAAGACATCTGGGGCACGTGCATTTTCTTATGCTGCCCCTGCCCTGTGGAATTCTTTACCTTGCCGGATATGAGGCTGCCTGACCGTCGAGAGTTTCAAATCGGAGCTTAAAACTTTTTTGTTTTTAAAAGCTTTTGGAGAATGATTTTATTGTTAATATTATGTCTGTTATGTTAAATGTTGTTCCTTTGTACAGCGCTTTGGTTTCTGAAAAGCGTTTAAAAAATAAAATTTCACTTACTTCCTTACTTACTTTTACACAAGCTTTTATAGTGTATGGGCAGTCATGCTTACGATTAGAGTGAAAGACAACACAACAGTTTACATGGGGTTCACATAACGCTTTACTCTGTATTTTCACACAACAGCTTCAGCTACGGTGCCGGTCGATGCCGACACAGAATTACATTTTCTTTTTTAAACAGGAACATTTTTAAGCAGTAAAACAACAACATGAGAAACAGGGAAAAATGTCCATAGCTTCAGAAATAAAATATTTTTCTTATCTTCCACTGCCCAACTTTCACTGTCACGGATCTCACTGCTGTCCTTAGAAACAAGTGAAAACTCCCTTTCTTCATGTCAGGACTTGAATATTGAAATAGTATTCCTTTTACGAAAAAAACAAACAACAGAAGACAGATTTAGGTTATGGGGAAGACGTTTAACTGTTAGTCTTTTTTTTTTTCCCAGACAGGAATCTGAATAAGGAGGATTTTACCTCATTGCTCGTCGCCGGGAGGGGTCATCAAAGGAGAGGTGAGTCGCATTGCTCTTCCGGTTCTCACAGTCGTAGTTGTTGATGATCTGGAAACTAAAAGCGTGCTGAAAAATGCAATTTGGCCCAAACAGGTGGATGTTTGTGAGCTCTCTCAGAGGGAACTTCACTTTCTTTGAGGACGGGTAATTGTTTTCTTCACTTGAGGCAACAACCGTTGCAGAGCATACTGTGTGAGGAGGGTTACTTATGCTGGCTAAGATGTCGGAGTTTCTTTTCTGTTTGTCTTCAGATAGAGAGCTGTAATTGTTGATTGATTGTAGCAATTGGTGGCCAGACACTTGCTGGACCTCTGTTGGAGGGACATCACTATCCACTAGTCGTTGCACCGCTGTTTTGCGGGTGGAATGGTTCATTATCCTTTTTTGTTGGGGTAAGCCTGCTTGAGCCTTTATCCTCTGCATCATGCCCCTTATTTTATTTTCCCCTACTGCCATAGAGCAGAACCACAGGGATGCCCCTGGCTTGTAATTTATGTTGGGTGCCAAGTAAAATGGGCAGTCTGGTGCAAGAACTGAACTTGGTCTTTGTGAAGCATACTTTTAATATGCAGCCACAGGGTCACGGTCACTATCTGTCAGGTTTAGGTACATTCTGGGTTTGATTGTGCGAATGTCCCTTGGATTCTCACCTGTGTGTGTCTTGGTCTACCTTTCATTGTATTCTATGTACTTTCACCCATCTAAATCCACTAAGAGTTGAAGGTCGCCCCAATGCAGGGCATATTGCTCTGCAGTCCTTAGTGTGAAATATAACCCATTATCAAAGAATACCATGTTTAAAAGGCTTGTGGGGTTATTGAGGCTAAGTGTGCTGCTGCAGTACAGCTTGTCTATCTCTCTGACAGACAATGCCTCCAACTGCATTGGCTTATTACCCTTGCCTAGCTTTTTAAGATATTTTTGCTTGGCGACCATGGTGGCTACTGTCTCTTTGAAATCCTCTTGATTGCCATGAAAAATAGAGTGGCCATACTTGCTTTTAATGAGGTGCCTGTCAATGCTTCCAAGTATTCCACGTGTGGTGCTAGGCTCGTACTGCTCCCCATCAAGCCTTTCCAGTTTAAAGATAAAATCCGCTACCAAGAGATCTAGCTCATTTACTGGTATCTCGGTTATGCTACGTGATTCCCCCTTGTTCGCTAGGAAACTTTTAAATATTCTGAGGTCATTTTCTGTTTTTTTTTTAGTGTGGGTATTTTCTTGATCCTGGATGAATTGTTCATGGTCGGATTGTGGCTGGTTGGTGGATGTCATTTTTTTTTATTTACCACTTTGCAGATGTTGTTTTCTTGCTACTAACTAAACTATTTATACTGTACATGAAGCTGTGACGTGACAAGACAGGCAACGGTTGCCCCTTCTTGATGCCTTTGAAGCACGAGACAGCATTCCATTTTGTTGTGCTTCACTACTGATGTACTGAGTGCAGCACAACAGCCAGTATGACGGAGTGAATGCAGGACAACAGGCAGTATGATGAAGTGAGTGAAACACAACAGCATTATTGTGGGCATGGATTTTCATGCTGAATAACATTCCACCATACACTATAATTCTTTCTTTCAGAAGTGATTCCATCATTTTCCCTACCACTGAGGTCAAGCTAACAAGTCTGTAGTTTCTTGCCTCTGCTTTGCTCCCACTTTTGTGAAGGGGAATCACATCTGCCTTCCTCCAGTCCTTAGGTACCACACCATCTTCCCCCGATTTGTTAAAAAGGGTAGTGAGTGGTGTCACAAGTTCTTCCCTTAGTTCTTTAAGAAATCTGGGGTGAATCCCATCAAGCTCCATTGCTTTGTTCATCTGCAGTTTAAGGAGTTCTTTCAGAACCCTTTCTTATATGAAATGACTGGTATCGACCCCCCTATCCGAGTGCTTCTATTAATTGGATTAGGTACCCTCCCTCTTCTTTTGTGAATATTGTGCAGAAGTATTCATTCAGTATCCCTGCTTTTTCACTGTCCTTCTCTGCCCACCCATTCTCCCCTTTATTAAGCCTCACTATGTACCTATAAAAGGTTTTATCCCTCTTTTAAACTAAGTTGGCTATCTTTTCCTCAGTTTGGGCCTTTGCTATTCTGACTGCCTTCTCCACTTCCTTCTGCTTTAACTGGACCGCATTGTTTGGGGTGCTACTCCGCTTCACATGCTTTTTGTATTGTACTACTTTTTGTTTTTTTTTTATTATTAAAGGCTTTTTATTGTGTCCCAGATTGTGGACTGGGTTATTTTTCCCCATAACAGTATGAGCCCTCTCGTTTACATTTGAGTGCTCTGCTGCTTTTTGCGATGCTCCAGTTTTTTATTTCTCCTGAGATGCTTTCTTGTGATTTGAATTGAATCTAAGCTGCCATACATTTGACCGTTCCTCCAGCCTTGCCAATTCTCTTCTCATCCTTTGAACCCCCCCCCGTGTATCAACCCTGTTGTAGATCTTGTGTCATCTGCAAAGAGGCATACTTTTTTCCAGTCCCTCTGCAATGTCACTTATAAAGACATTAAAAAGCACCAGATCTGATACTGAACCCTGGGGCACCCTGCTAGTAACCCCCCTTTCTTCAGAGTGGACTCTATTACTATTACCCTATTTGTCCTGTTGTCCAGCCAATTTTTTACCCTGGAAACCACCCTGGGACCCACTCCCAGGCTGGCTAATTTATTTGTTAATCTTTTGTGTAGGACTGTGTCAAATGCCTTGCTAAAGTCTAGGTAGACCATGTCCACAGCTCCTCTCCAGTCTACTACTTTGGTCACCTAGTCAAAGAAATCTATTAGATTCAACTGACGTGACCTTCCCACTGTGAATCCATGCTGATTTGGGTCCTGTGCCCCGCTGGCCTCTACATACTCAACAATTCTTTCTTTCTGAAGTGATTCCATCATTTTCCCTACCACTGAGGTCAAGCTAACAGGTCTGTAGTTTCCTGCCTCTGCTTTGCTCCCACTTTTATGAAGGGGAATTGCATCTGCCCTCCTCCAGTCCTTAGGTACCACTCCATCCTCCCATCATTTGTTAAAAAGGGTAGTGAGTGGTGTCACTAGTTCTCCCCTTAGTTCTTTTAGAAATTTGGGGTGAATCCCATCAGGCCCCATTGCTTTGTCCATCTTCAGTTTTAGTAGTTCTTTCAGAATCCTTTCTTATGTGAAAGGACTTGTATCGACTCCCCTATTCAGAGTGCTTCTATTGATTGGATTAGGTACCCCCCCCTTCTTTTATGAATAATGAGCAGAAGTATTCATTCAGTATCCCTGCTTTTTCACTGTCTCTCTCTTCCCACCGATCCTCCCCTTTATTAAGTCTTACTATCTCTCCCTTGGTCTTTCTTCGCTCCCTAATGTACCTATAAAAGTTTTTATCCACCTTCTTAATTGAGTTGACTATCTTTTCCTTGGTTTGGGCCTTTGCTATTCTGACTACCTTCCCCACTTCCTTCTGCTTTAACTGGTACAGTTCTCTGTCCTGCTCCTTCTGTGTTTCCTTATACTTCCTGAATGCTATCTTTCTCTCCGTAACCTTCCCTGCCACCTCTTTTGAGAACCATAGTGTTTTTTTCTTTCATTTTCATTTGTTTATCTGCTTCACACAAAGGCTTGCTGCCTCTGTGACGGCAGTTTTGATTTTTCCCCATTGTTCCTCCATCCCTCCTTTTTGCCTGTTTGCTAGTGCTTTTCTGAGGCACTCTCCCATTTTGGTAAAGTCAGCCCTCTGCAGAGAGAGGGGAGTTTGTTAATGAAGAGGCTGAACAAGAGTGGGCCAATAACTGACCCCTGGGGAACCCCCGTCAGTACCTCCTGACTACTGGAGAGTGTCCCACCAATTTTTACTCACTGAGACCTATCGCTGAGATAACTCTGGAACCACCGTACAGCTTCAGTGGAAAGACCAGTAGAGAGGAGTTCAGCAAGAAGTGTTTTAAGGTTAACAGTGTCAAAAGCCTTGGTAAGATCGATGTAAATCACCCTGGCTACTTGTTTACTGTCTAAAGCCCTGTGTAGGAATCCTGAGTATTCCAGCAGGGCAGTGGAGCGACTATGCCCCTTGCGAAACCCATGTTGTTGTGGGCATTGGATCCCATAATTACCTAAATAGTCAACAAGTTGGTCAGCAACTATCTTTTCTAATGCCTTGGGGGGGGGTAGTATCGATATTGGATGGCAGTTCACATGTATGGCTCTGTCACCACTTTTGTGGACCGGAGTGACCACCTCAGCTTTCCAAAATTGAGGAATTGTCCCAGCTACAGAGATAGGTTCAAAAGTTTTGTTAAATGTAGGAGCACTTCTTCAAGAATAAGGTCCAGCAAGTCACTGCAGTGTCTGGTTTTGCCTAACACATACAACAGATAACTTTCTGGCTTTGGGCACAGTGACTGCTTTAAAGTAGAAGGGGGACATGAGGGGGACATGCTGTGTGTGGTCTTAGGGCCTGGTGTATTATCAACAAATGATACAGGGAGATCAGTTGGCTGTATGCTGCTAAGGTCTGTAAAAGCAACATCAAAGATATTGGCAATGGTGTTAGGGTCCTGGGTGATCATAACATTCATCAGCAGCATGGAAGGTGAGGCTTTACTATTTTTACTAATAAGGTCCTTCAAGTTCTTCCAGAATCGTTTGCCATCTCTCCAGGAATGGGTGAGGCAGTCTTTAAAATATTGAGATTTTGTGTGTCTGATTTCGTGGGTGCAGATGTTTCTGGCAGATCTATATTTCTGCATGTCTGCCTTTGTGCCAGTAGCCTTGGCTCTATGCCAAAGATGGTCTCTGTTGGCCATAAGATTCAGAAGGGGGGGGTGACCCATGAGTTGTGGACTCCCTTAATTTTGTGCTTTTTAATCTGAGCACAGGTGTCACAGGCATCACTAAATTTAGCAGTAAAATAATCCAGTGCCTGGTCAACGTTTACACAGAGTATAATGGGAAACAGTCAATGAGCCTAAGTCAAGCCTTGAGAGAGTTCAGCTGGCCACGTTTGAGGGTACGACTCAACATGATTTTTGGCAGGGGCTTAACAATCTTGTTGGTCCAGTGGCAAGTGACTTGTGAGTGATCACTAAGTGAATCTGCAAGTACTGTGGGACTGAAGATCCTGTCAGGCTGGTTCATGATGATCCAGTCAAGTAGAGAACTGGAGCCTGTTTGGTAGTTAATTCTGGTGGGTGAATCGACCATTTGTGACTGGTTAATACAGGACAGGGCATCTTTGTGCTGGGTGGCTTCATGGGATAACCAGTTTATATTGAAGCCCCCTAGGACTACCACCTCCCAGTTTTGCTTAAGGCCTTTAATGAGCTCAATGATTTTGTGGAAACCAGTTGATTGATCCCTAGGGGGAATGTAAACCGAAGCCATGTCAGTGACTTGTTTTGAGAACCTAGCAGTAGCCTAATAGCTAGGGCCTGTGCAGAAGTCCCAATGTCAATTTGAGAGAGGGCCAGGCATCGTGTATGCTCTTTGATATAGATAGCACACCCTACACCCCTTTACCCAACCCTGTCAAGCCTGAAGAGGGAGTACCCATTTAAAGCTATAGATGTACCAGAGATCTTGGGTGAAAGCCAGGTCTCTACTAAAAAAAAAAGATGTTAACTGTATGTCTAATTTTATATCCAATTGACCACCCCCCCGCGGTCGCACCGGGAGATGAGCAACTTGTTGTTCAGTGTGCCTTCCTGGTGAAGCATTTCAATAAATAAATCAATAAGCAAATAAATAGGGAAAGGACATCTGGATTGTGCTGGCTTACCCATACCTGGAACTGGCCAAATTTGGTCAGCAGGCCACGGATATGAATATATACAATTTTTATTGAATAGTGGTTGTTTCCGCTATTAAGAGTCTTTTGGCGGGGGGCCTGAGGTTGGGGTGAATTTTACTGGAGATAAGCAGTAGCATCAGAGCAAGGTGAAGTAGGAAGTTTTTTAGGATTATTAAGTTGCCTTTTCTCTTATGATTGCTATCACTACCCTTCTTTGTTGGGCTTGTTATGGTGGCAGGGTGTGGTACTAGGTGAGCAAGCATGACCCAGCTGTGGAGGAGTAGGTAGTCATCTGAAGTGAGCCACCCAGCACAGCTATGGGTGGACGAGGTACTAGTGCCAGTTTTGAGACACAGCACCAGAGATTCAAAAATCAACTTTTAGAACATTTCAGTTTCTTTTGTGTCACTCTCCTTTGACAAGAGCACCACATTCATCAATCAGACTTTAAAAGATATCAAATCCTTACTTTTTCTTACATTTTACCTGGAAAGGAAAGAAAATTAGCTGTGAGAGTAAGGAGAAAAATAAAACCTATTGTGACTGATACACTAAAACAGAGAGACAATCCAAAATGACTGCACTCCTCTCGTAGTCACAGAATACAAACACCCAAAAGTTAACAAGTGAAGATTTTTATTTAAGGCTGTATATAGCAGCCAGGCAGAGATGCAAAAAATGTGTTAAAACTTGTGTAATAATAATTGCAGACATACGCTGAATACCGTTTGTCAAAGTGTGGGTGTCGGTAACAGCTTACTAAACTGGGAGATAACTGCAATACCCTAGTGTTTTGCTCCAAAATGAGCTTTATTGGGAATGTGGTATGTGAAACAGATCCTTAAATATCATTACCATGCAGATGTCACTAAGAAGTATACTGTGATGTCACCGCACCTTCAAGGATGGTAATTCAAGGACGGTAATTAGAGGGAAGTCTTAGTGCAAGGCTGACAAAGAGCTGCTGTGCAGACAATACTTACAAATGTTCTATTAAGAAACATGTTAGCAGGCTGATCCATTGGCATGCTGGTGAGGCTACTGCTCACAACATCAGCAAGGTGGGTTTCGAAACAAGCCTGGGTCAGCAAAGGTCAGTTGGGGGGGGAGGAGGATTGAGCAACCCTGTGAATGCTCTCCTCCTCCGGGGAAGGAGGGTTGCTGTTCTTGCTATGATACTGCCACCTGGGTGACCAAAGGTGACAGTGCAGCTGAAACATAGAAACACAGAAACATAGAAGTTGATGGCAGATAAGGACCGCAAGGCCCATCCAATCTGCCCATGATGGTGCTGTGTGAGAGGAGGAAGACATCAGCCAGGGATCTGCGCTGTGCACGCACTGTGTGCACATATGCATCAGTCCCTCTTGCATACTGATTTCTTCCTTGGAGACCAGAGAGGAACAGAAAAAAAATTGGAAAATGGCCCCAGTTCTTGCTCCCGGGAGAGATCCCAGTATATCCAAGCCAGCCTCCACCACTTAGTCCATTACCCGATGCATGGCTCATTCATGGGTATATCCCCCACCCTTTAATTGCATGGGGGCAATCTATGGCTCCTGTGGGACAGTATGGACAAGAAGGTATGATGAGCCAGGGGGAAGTGCTGGAGGGCTTCAACAGGAGCCAGGCCAGAAAGAGTGGACATAAGCAAAGTATTGTGTAAGGAACACTACATGGCATCAAAATACATTAAATACTTTAGTACATAAACCTTGACAGCATATAAGTTATCAATAAATTATTTGCTCCATATATTTAATCATTGTTCAAATTTTCCCCTTTTTGTAAATATATTTAATTTTAACTTCAGATTCATAAACTCATAAGTATTACAAAAATGTAGAAGGCACTAAGGAGAAAATCATAACAGTTCCAGTAAAAACATTTAACTGCTGTATATTATCAGATAAAGTGGGAACAAGCCTGTTAAGGCTTCAAACTTGGTGGGGGCCTAGGTCCTACCCAAGCTGTAGGTCTTCAGTAAGCCTGGCTATATTGTTTCACCTGGAAAGTTGACATGTATTCACACTCTAGCAGTATGCATATACACTGTTGAAATTATATTTTTATGAGTTATAGGATCCATGAAGCCTAGTTTTTAAATTGAGCCACCCCCTCAATGATCCACAGTTATAAAAGATTGTTTCCCCAACTACTGACTTAGGGTATCTCTGCCCCAGGGTCAGTTGATAAGTAAGCACCACTATCTATGTGTTAGTGTTTGTATTTCAGTATGTTTCCAGAACCAATCCAGTGACCAGCCAGCATAGCATAGTGGTTAGTGCACATATTACAAACCAGCAGATCTCAGTTTAAATCCTGATCCCCTTATTTTTCTTTACCCCCAACTTTCACCAGTGTAGTGATTCATGGCAGTTTGACATTGGAGTAGTTAGTCTAAACTAAAGGGAGACAAGGTGCAGGAAAGAAGTTAGTATACTAAATTAGTCCCACAATAGACTGACCCAGACCCAGGATCACTGCTGGCAGTAAAGTGACTGTAAGTTTGTGCTAGAGGAACAGGTAGAATCTATTCCAATTGACAATTAGTGCTGAGCAGGATCACCTCAGTGTCATGTCAGATCCACAAGACAGTGGCATCAGATGGAGTCTGATCTTAAACCTAGGGCATGTCAATGTTCAACACAATGCACTACAGCCTGTCAATTTGCTAACTAACCTGTGGAAGGATTGGGAAAGGCATCCTTCAATTCACATTTTAGGCATATTTTATTTATTTGTTAATTTGTTAACAGGGTAGGTACACTAGGCAGATGAATGCCCACTTTCAGGTACTACCCAGAAGAGTACAATAGAAGACAATGTACTGGTCCCTGAAGGGTCTACTACAAAAAACCCAAAACTCATTTCCCCAACCCACTGTTGCCCGAGCCCAGAATCCAGAACACAAAATCCTGACAGTGGGATTTTGCATGTTTTTTGTGTTTTGGGGGGCTTTGCCCCCACACTCCCAATGTGGGGGCCTCCACCCCCACACACACCAGAATTAATATAACAAACTCCAGGGGGAGGGGCAAAATCCCACTGTTGGTATTTTGTGGTTCGGGATTCTGTGCTCAGCAACAGTGGACTGGGGAAATGAGTTTCGGGTTTCTGTAGTGATCCCTCCCTGAATGCCCAGTTTCTCTTTTTGTATCTGAAATCAGTTGTCTCTCTTTTCCAGAAGTGCTCTTGAGCTCCTGAACACAAACCATTAAAAGTGGGGAATAACAGAGACTTGAATTGTATCCTCAGGTCACCAGATAACATGAAGAGTACCCTTATTTTTGATGGACAGGAAAATATGGTTTCTTCTACCTGGATTATTTTATATAAAATCTGTAGCAATATAATATTTTAGGATCAGAAGAGACCCTGGTCCTGATTTTAAAATGACTTGGGCATGCCACAAGTCCCTGGTGTGCCAAACATATGGTGTGAGGGGCTTGTGGAATTCCTTCAGAGCAGATTGTGATTCCACATTAGTTGTGTCAAATGCCACAAGTTATACCAGCTCCCCCTGGTCTAACTTACACCATTTGGGGGACCCTTTTTACTGGGCTTGCACCAAATATTTGGCACAAGTTGCCATAAATGGTGGAAACTGTTGCAACTGCACCCAATGTACTAAAACTGGGCTCAGCTGCATCAAAGAAGTTTGGCACAGTTGCGCTAAACATTGGGGCTGACACGGAGCTCGATGCAAGCCCAGCATCAACATCTAAAAATTGTTCCCTCTATGTCCATGAAGTGTACCCCCTTCATAAGCAGAGACAGACAAGTATGGTGTGCAAACAGTTATTCACAACTGTTTCGCAAAGAAACAAATACAGTAATTTGGTTGCCTATTCACTATCTGTGACTAATAGTGGCAATTGCTGCTTCTGTTGCTAGTCCAATGATGATTCCTGTGATCAACAGCAGAAGATGCAGGTAGCCACTGTCATCAGCTTAGAAATTAATTCTATGCACGTCAAACATGTCTTTTGCTGTCATCAGTAAGTGACTACCATATCTAATATATGACAGTGACTTATACCAGTCTTCTTTGCTTACCACTTGGATTATCTTCCACTTCAGTCCACCAAATAACTTACGCTGCACAATATATTAATTTACCAGCATAAAACAAATAAGGGAATGTTTGGATAATAGTAGGGTTCAGTCCATTATACACCATATATTGAGTTCAAGGTTAAGATCATTGTTAACTTTGTTGCCTAAATGGGCTCGGCTGTATTGTTGCTGGATATATCAAAATGGTAAGACACACTACATCTTCAATATATCTTTAGTATGAAAAATAAATAGTGTGCCCCAATTAGAACTATGGCAGCTGAGTTAACGCCAGCTCTTTCCAGTTTAGTGTGAATTAAATTTCAGTATTATTACTATAGTGTGATTTGAGCCCTAAACTGTATAAATGATAGCTTGAAAACCCCATTACTGTACTTTCACATTCTTTGCTCTTTGGAACCTTGCTTAACATATAAGCCTCAAGATTGTTTTAGGGGAATTAACTGTACCTGTTGAGGGAGCAGCTTACAGAAGCAGAAACTGCAGGTTCTTAATAGTTTCATGTCAATATGCAGGGAATCTGTACGCTATATCTCCCATGTGCACATTATTCTGTCTGCCTTTGGCATAAGGCTAGCCTGTGTGAATTGCATAAATCCTTCTTGATTAAATTTATTGTTATTGGCTTATTTAAAGCTCTGCCAGTGCACACCACTCAGAGTCTCTCTTATTTTGCCATTTCTTTCTTATGGGCTAATTTCACACCTCATTTCTCCCCAAGAGAGCAACAACCTGTTGATTTATGTGTATGTGTGTGTGCCGTCCATTGTATGCTATGCAAATAGGATGTTGTGAGGATCTTCAGCATTCTCAGAGAGGTACTTAAGCACTGCAGTACCAGCTGGTGTTATTCAATGCCAACTCCCTTGGGGCCCCTACTCATGTGCTGCAACCTATACCTCTAGAAAGTAACAGTTAAAGAAACTGAGTAGTTAGCTAAAATATAAAGAGTATTATTTACATTTTAAAAACACTAAGCAGAAAGTCAGTGTAGTAGAACTTGCTGAACCTAATAGACATTGCTTATTACTAGAGCACAGGCAGCGTTATGCACTTGCAAACTTAGCTGCTACTTTGGGCTCCAGCAGCAGCACAGATATGTCACACAAAAGTAGAACGTATGAGGAGAGATCAAAGTGAAATGCAAAAAGTATTACTACAAAAAACAAGACTGATATTGTCACCCTTCTAGTCATATAATTTTTAATACTTTTTGGATGTGGGTTTGGGCAGAAGGGAGAAATGGAGATGGTGGGAGCAGTGAATGGGGCACCACAGGTATTTCTGCTTGGGCACTATTAGGTCTAAAACCAGTCTTTATACGCAGGAATAGAAGTCAAAATCATGGGATTGTTTTACTGTAGTACTTATTTTGTCCATCTGTAATCCAATATCTCATTTTGGGAGTGCCTGCTTCTGCTCTTTTAATAGTTGGGTAGCCCAGCTGACATGCAACGTCTCATTTGCAGTAGGGCTTTGCTTCCCATTTTACACCTAGGCTGACTGAAGCACAGTGATCAAGTGACCTGCTCAAGAACACCCAGGAAGTGATTATGATGGGTTTTAAATCTGGGTCTACAGGTTCAGAGTTTGTTGCCAGAACCACTATGCATATCTGCCTCCTTGCAGTACTTTTGATGAAGTAGATCAAATGAAAAAAAAGTTATCTGGGTGGTAAATAACCAAAAATTATGGACAAATGTTTTACTGCTCCTGCATCAAAATGAATGTAAAGGCTTCACCTACAGAAGTGACATGCACAACATTTGTATTTTTCATGACACATCATGTCACAGTGATATAATACAGCAGTGGATGTCTTTTCTGCCACATGTCATCATGACACTTGTTGCAACAGGAAGGAGGAATGTGGAGCAACTCCCATGTGCAGGGTGTGAGTGTACATATTATTTACATTTAGGGGGTTAAGATGCGGAATCCATGCCATGGCAGAAGAGTGGGAACTGGCAATTTCAGCACAATAGACATGTTATTACTGTTTCCTGAGGTTGTCACTCTCAATGTTGTTACTTTACTTACAATCTTGGCAGCTCAGACCCTTGAATTGAAGGCTGGAAGATGCAGACTGATGCAATGCAAGGAGAGAAGGAAAAGTCACAGATGTTAGAATGCCAGACTTACGTTTTATTTATTTTAAAAAGGATGCTGCTTTAACAAAAACTGAACAGCATTTAAAAAAGGTTAGGCTACATGACAGTGTGGTACAGTACTAGGTACGAAATGAAATGATGCAGGGAAGAACTGTGATCAATTTGTAGGAAAACTGCAAGGGACATTTTTATGACTAAGGCCATCAGATAGTACAGTACGGTACAGTACAGTACAAGTATAACTGCACAAGTCATGACACTTTTAAAATACAACTGAAGAACACATTTCTTAGAAAGCTGATATATCAGTGCTTTTCTTAGCTGACTTTCTATTTTGATGTTATTTGTACTCATTGTATGTTACTGTTTTTGTTATACTGTATTTATTGTGTACATAACATCCAGAATGTCTTTGTAACAGTCCTGGGTCGCACATGAAAAAGGGCCTTAGTTCATGTGCTTACCCAATGAACAAAAGTTTAAATAAGTAAAAAAAAATAAAGGTCACATTAAACTGTTCCTCTAACTTATTGGTTTAGCATTTTTCAATGGCTTGCTTAATGTGTGCACTGCTCAGTGCTCACTGCACTGCATTAGTAAAAGTGTTTTTCTTGTTCTTTAATTTAATGTTTATTGAACTTTCAAAGAGTGATACAGATATAAATAACATTTATAACACATAGGCTGGAGGCAGTATATAAGAAAATTAAAAATACCATACAGTGCTGTTATTAGTGGTACCATTATATAGAAACACAATATGATCTGGGTAGTCCTGTAAATAAGAAATATCACCAGGTATCACATCCCACCTATAGTACAATATCCAAGCAGTGTTTCATCACTCATAACAACCACTTATTCCAGAAGTTGGCAAACTTGGCCATTCGAAGATTAATCCCCGCTTTCAGTTTTTCTAGTTGGTAGGTTTCTTGCATGGTGTCTTCCTATTCTTTTGTGGTAGGAGTAGTTTTTTGCAACCACTTACAGAATATAGCCTTCTTTGCCTTTGTTAGTATCATGGCCAAAAAGGACTGAGTGTGTTTATTTTTAATTTGAGCAGGGAAATGTAGCAAGATGGCTGTAGGGGGTGTAAGGGCACACATTTCTGGGAATAACTCCTGGATTGCCTTCTCTGTTGCCTGTCAGTTAGGGAGCAACACTGGGTTGCTCCAGAAGATATGTGTGTGGGTAGCACATGTGTCTTCACATGCTCTCCAGCTCCCTGTACCCCTTGTCATGTCATATTTCCATGTAATTTTTTGGTTCTGGAAGAATTGGAGAACACACTCCCGCCACACATCAGAGGAGGTGAATTTATGTTTAGTGTATTTTATGGTGCATTCAATGTTGGTAAGTCTGATTCCTAATCCTGTGTGCAACTGGTATTGGGGTTTTTCTATTGCATTTCCCTCTGTGGAATGTATACTTCTGTAAGTGGTTGAAATAAATGCTCAGGGATCCCATATTTCTTTACTTCTAAGATTATCTGTATGAGTGGGTGTTAGAGCTGGGCATAATTAGCAAATTCTGAATTTGTGGAATATTTAGTGAAACTCTGTGAAATTTTATGAACTTTAGTGAATTGTTTTGTATTTTTCTGAAATTCTTTAATTGACTATAACTTGGTCCGTGTTGCAACTAAAGAGTTTGACATGTGGCATGCATATTGTCAGGTATGGACCCTAAGTGCGTGGCAAGTTTAATAACATTTGGATGAAGGTTGTAAAAGTTATAGGGGCTCAAATTCTGGCAAATTAATATTCATATGAAAATTTCTGAAAATACTTCTATGCTTAAAACTTAGCCACCTTAGCTCGATAATTGAAAACTTAGATACATATTTTTTGGAAGAGTCATAGAAACTGCTAAATAGAGAAGTACTGGTTATGTAAATTGTAAGTTTTAGCCATGACCTGCCTCCTGACATGACTTTCTGCGCTCGCTTCCTAACCCAGGTCATCAGCATGGCACCACGACGCTCTGATGCTGGGCCATGGGGGTTGTCTTAAGGCTTAATATTTAGGGTGAATGAACCTAAGGGCATTGGTGATTTTCTGTTCTCTAGCTTTAAACTTCAAGGGGCTTAAAATGTATTTATTTACTTCAAAAGTTTCACCAGGAGAGACATACTGAGCTGTAAACAATTCGCTTTCAGATGCATCCTGGGGGAGAGGGTAGAAGTAAAAGTTTCTTAATGGTTTGTCTCTAGCTGCTTTTTGGGTTCAGCTTACTTTGTAGCTCTCTGGAATCTTTTATCAATGCAGTGCAACGATCAATGTACCCATTAACCAACCCATGACTAATACTTAACCACTGAGTTGGATTGTGATTTCACTACTGCAGTGTGCTGCACAAATCTGTCTAATCCAGTTTATATTTGTCATTCATTTTGGAAAAAAAAAAAGAAATCCAGGCAGCCAAGCTCATTACTTGAGAGCCTTACTGCCGATCGCCACTGTCCCAATGCCCCTGTGCATTCACAGAAAGATGACCCTGAACTGACATTGTACTGTACTCATACATGCAAGAAGCATGACATTTCTATGCCCCATGATATTTTTTTATATTTTGAAAGGAAGCATAATTATGAGTTTTCAGATGTTACTTGAATTTGAAAACAAGCCTTGTAACCATTTGAAAGCAAGATAAGAAACTGCAGAATTCTTGGCTACTGGCATGCACATGCCAGAAGCCAAGAATTCAGCAAATCTTATAGTTCTTTTTAAGGGTTACAAAGCTCATTTTCAGATGCAAGTAGCCTCTATAAACTTAGAAATGCATTATGTTTCATTTCAAAATATACTGTAGACCTCGTCCAGCAAAATAAAAGTACAGTGATTTTCTTTTCCAATTTGCTTTTTGCTTGCATTTATACTTGATGCTACTACCCCCGCCTGTCTTGCTTTTTGTGGTCACAAACTCACATGCCCACTTCTTATTTACCTTAAATTCACAATACTGTTTCACTAAGAACATTACTAGGATGTAAAGAAAATGAAAACTTATGTTTATTTATTTAAACAGGCAAAGTTTCAATGAGGATCCTCCAGACAAATAACCACACGCTGCGGCACACCAAAAACCCTCCCTCTCTTACCAACAGTAATCTAGCGCCAGAGCATTTTTCCTTCTTTTCCTTCTCTCTTTTAATATATTTTTAATATTTGAAAAAATAAATACATAAACCAAAACCAAATGCAGCGCTGTCTGCTCATGACACCCAAGTGAATGAACACTGAAACCATGTGGTGTCTGAGTGAGTCTGAGGATGTCATTGTAGTATACTTTAATACTGTCAATTACCGTCAATTTAAGTAAAAAGTTGATTTAATCTGTGACTTCAGTCCTTAGTGCCACAGATTTCTTCCATGTAGCCTCAAAATTAAATTAGAAAAAATAAACAACATCATGAAACTTTTATTGCTGCTTTTGGTCAGCGGTTAGCATCAGGTCAGGTCTGAATCATGGAGGAATTTCAGCGAAAGATACAGTAATGATGCACAGGTGCCTAGCTGCACTTAGTATACAGTAATTTCTGGATTTTATTATGGGGCATAATCACTTTAAAATCGCTTCAGTTGTGGTATTATCCTGTAACTACTAACTACTGCACTGCAAATGCTTTTGAAGGTGCATTGCATGGACATTGGGTGGGAGCCGAAGGGAATTTGCAGTGGCTGAAAGTGAATTGCATGTGAGTTGATGGTTGGTTGAAACAGAGTTTGCATTGTGAGCATTTAGAATTGCCACTGCATTATTAGCACAAACAAAACAAAACAATGAAAGAGCAGTGAGCTGGAGGAACAGTATAATGTGTCTTGTACTGTATGTGCTATTTACACATTGCTTGCCCATGTATTGCTCCATGTGCATGTCACGTGGGTAGCATTTACTGATCTCAGACACCTGAGTACATAAGTGTGGAGCACTGCAGGATGAGCAGAGGTGGCATGGAATGGAGTTCTTCCTAGTTCTGCCACAGAGTGGATCCCCTGCTCTTCAGAAACACAGGATTATGGGATATGGCAGTTCATGACCTGTACTGTCATATCACCTTAAAATGGTGCTGACATACTAAAGTAAAAAAGTGTGGTGTTTGTTAGTCACATGCATCCCAGCCCACCATGGATGGAGGAGGACAAGGCACTAGTTGGCTTAAGATGTTTGTGCTCCACATGTTTCCAGAAATAACTGTACCATGTGGGTAGGAAGGGGGGGGTCAGCGATTAAAAAACTCAGACAGGAAAGGGAGTGGGGGTACTTGGTTTGCTGCGGGGCTACTTTGCATTTGCAGTGATAAATTGAATAACTTTGCAGGGTAGAGGAGGGAAGTGGGGGCCTAGCATTGAGATGGGTGGGGTACTGGTTTAAAAACTGAATGGCATAATGGGAGGAAGTGGGTAATATTAACCCAGAGAGTAGGGTATGTTTTTTGTTTCCAAGTATGGCCACTTCACGTAATACTTCACGAGTGAAGTGCTGCTTTTCTCAGAGAAGTAGCACTTCGCTAAATGAAGAACTTTGTGAAGTTCAATCTTTGCAAAGTCAGGAAACTTCTTGAAATATTTTGTGAAGTGAAGTTTTCTGACTTTGCACACCACTACTTGCAAGGCTGTCTCAGAAGTCTCACTTAGGACACTACACACTGGAATTTCCCAGGGCCTCTTGTCCTGCTGCTGCCAGAGCCTGACTCAGCATGACCCTGGTCAAACCACCTTCATGCAGTATTCCTCACTCCCCCCAGTGCTGTTGGAGCTCTGGCAACCTCACCGCATCATGCTTATCTGCCATTTCTGTCTCTAAACTTTTCATAAACCCGGATAGAAAAATAAAAATACAAAGTTGGAAGTTAGAAATGATAGACTGAGGAATTACCACCCTGTAGGGTTACGAAAGGCAAGGAACCCTTGGAGAGGGTTCCACCCCTAGAGGTGCCATGGGATGATTCCCGTGACTAAAGGTACCTTAGGAATCCCCCCAAGAAGAGAGTGTTGCCACTGCAGGAGGAGGGGAGGATGGTGGGGCAAAGAAAAAATGCTTCACAATGAGGCTGAGAGGAACTGCTTATATAGCTCAGGAAGTGGGAGTGGCTGGCTGCTTGGCCACTGAACTCCAGGTAAAACCTTTCCAATTCACTGACCTATGCTGCCAGTATAGTGTTATGCTTGTTCCTGAGCCATCGAGGATGTAGGAATCATGTGTTGAGCCCAAGTACCTGGCGCAGACATTCGTGATGATGCTATGTGCATCACAGACCACGTGGCAGTTAATGCTATGGTATCCCTTTCTGTTCCTGTATGCCTCCTCATGGGCAATGGGTAAGGAGTAGAAGAGATGTGAAATGACTTTAAGGGGATGATAGAAAATGCAGCATATCACTGAACACCCACAAGGTGTAAGCGAATGAAATAACTGAATGTTCTGTGTAGATGGAGTGGACGACCATGGAATTGGTTACAGAAAAGAAAGCCTTATAGGCCTAGAGGGAGAAATAAACCATTGAAATTAGGGATAGATGCAAACAAGCAGTGAAAAAGTGCAAGGAATGAAGGTAGACATAGAGTGCTTATAGTATGGGATTCTGTGGTAAAGGTAGTCAAGAGGGTTATTTGTGGGGAAAGCAAGAAGGTAGGGAAATTCAGATGCCTGCTGGGTGCATCAGCCATTAAAGATAGGGAAAGAATAGGAAGGAAGGTAGATAGTATGAGGGAGGTGTAAAATGTCCTTGTGCACTTGGGCACAAATGACCTGGCAAATTAAAGCTTGGAGGAAGTGAAATCAGATTTCTGGAGGCTGGGGATGGAGCTGTAGGGGAAATTAGCTTCTCTAGCCTACTCAGAGGTGCTACCTGTGTGGGGCAGGGAGAGGAATAGGGAGAGTAGGGTGAGGCAGGGGAAAATTGAGACATTCAATGACTTGGGTCACCTGGAACAATGAATGGGATTTAGTAGTTCTAAGATATACCTGTACAGGAGTGACAGAGACAAAGAAGGAAGAGGAGTGGAGCTAATTTAAGTACAGCTGATTATGGCTGCTGGTAAAATGATAAGACTAGGAGAAGTATATAGGCACCAGGGCAAAAGGAAGATGGAGATCAAGAATTAGGTGAGGAATTAGGAGGGGGCAGCAACATGGTGCCTAGTAATAGCGGGAGAGCTGAACCTGCCAGACATTGACTTGGATACCCTAGCGACCAGAAGTGCCAAAAGTCAGGCACTGCTGGATGTGACACAAGACTGTCTACTAGTATATCTTGTTAGAGAATCCACATGTCAGGACACAATCCTCGACTTGACACTGATCAACTCTGAGGTGGTGGGCAGGGCATCAGTCAAAGAACCATTGAGATCCAGTGACCACAACTCCATGTGGTTGAACTGTCTGTGGAGAACTCCAGTCCCCCCATGAGGGCAATGGTTCTGGACCTCAAAGGGGAAGATTTTTCACAGATGAATGAAAGGGTCAGGGAAAACATGGCGGTGATAAACCAATCAAGAAGAATAGAGGAACAGTGGGGAAAGCTCATGGGGGCAGTTCTGGTGGTGATCAACTCATGAGCCAAGAAGGTCAGCAAAAGAAACAAGCACAAGAAACCACTCTGGTTCTTACAAGAGGTAAGGGAGTCTATGAAGACCAAAAAGAAAAGCCTTCATAAGGTACAAGGTGGCTAAAGGGGAGGAGAAGTAGAAGGATTGTCAGGCCAAACTGAAAGAGGTCAAGGTGATGGTAAGGAGGTCAAAGGCAGCCATAGAGCTATGAATTGCTGAGGGGGTGAAGGAAGGGTTAAAGGAATGTTTTAGATACATTTAGGAGAAAAAGAAGGGTAGGGGATATATTGTCAAGTTGGCTGAAGTGGGAGGGTGGTGGAAGATGATGAACAGAAGGCTAATGCTCTACAGAATTATTTCTGCTCAGCATTCACAGTTGAGGTTGATGGACATCTACCGGAAAGAAGGACCAAGGCAGCTACAGGGGGGCACAGAAAATGGGGATGGTGGTAAACATAGCTGAATGTGAGGAAAGTGTTAGTGGCCCTCAGGGTAGACAAGGGGTCTGGCCCAGATGGCCTGCAACTGAGAGTACTTAGGGAACTAACTTCAGAACTTGCAGATCCCTTAACCAAGCTTTTTAACAACTCACTGGAGTCAGGTATAGTGCCAGGGAACTGGAGAACTGCAGATGTAGTCCCACTCCACAAGCATGGGGATAGGAGGACCCAGATCCAAACTGATAAATTAAATCTGATTGATTGATGGAGTGACTGATTGACTGACTGGCTGACTGACCAAGTGAGACAGCTACAGACTGGTACATCTTGCTTCCATTGTGGGTAAACTGACAGAGACCATAGTGAAGGAAGTCTTAACTGCATACTTGGAAGATAACAGACTGCAGGACAGCAAGACACATGGGCTTGTGTCAGGTAGGTCATGCCAGACAAACCTGATCATGTTTTTAAACTGGGTCACTTGGGCAGTGGACAAAGGTCAAGCAGTTCATTTGCTCTATTTTGATTTCAGAAAGCCTTTGATTCTGTGCCACACAGAAGGTTGTTAAAATGATGGACAACTTAGAAATAAACATGGGATTAGTCACGTGGTTTGGAAACTGATTTTGGGGAAGGCATCAGAGGGTGGTAGTAAACAAGGTCAAATCAGAGGAAAGGGTGTTACAAATGCAGTGCCCTATAGGTCAGTCTTGGAACCTGTCCCATTTAATGTGTTCTTTAGTGGTATTGAGGAAGGATTTCATTAAAATATGTTCCTCTTTGCTGATGAAAAAAAGCTCTGCAGCAGGGGGGACAGCGAGGAAGGAGTGAGAGAACTTCAGAGTAACCTACAGTAGAAAGGCTTGAGATGTGGTCAGCATCTGGCAGGTGAGATTCAGTTTCAACAAGTGCACCTCGGAGTCAGCCTTCAGAGATGGTGGCCATTTGATTCCTTTTTTCAGCCTGACAGAAGGGGTATTCAGTGACTACCTTAAAGAGCTAGCAGAGCCAAAACAGGCAGACAGGAAAATAATATAAATTTTAAGTAGCAGTGAGTTGTAACTTTTTATTTCTGAAGTATTTTTCTTTTTCGTTTCGCTCTTCAGAAATTTTTAGGCGATAATATTGCGCTGGATGTGTGGAACAGTTCTTAGCCTGGCAGATGACATTTCTAACTCCACTGCCTCACACTACATCATCAGCATTATGATCTCACTGACAGTGACATCACAGGTGAATGACCTGGCAGTCACTCACTTGCTGTTCCTAAGTAGCAGTGATGTCACAGTCAGTGAGGTCATAATGCTGATGACTAGTGGACGTGGATAAACATACAATGTCGCTCCCGCTAAGAGCTGTTCCACGGATTACACCTACTAACACCAGGTAAACAATCTTATAATTGAACAAAAGGAAAAGTACCTCAGACATAAAACATAATGGTTAGTTGCTTTTATAATCTAATATTAGATTTAGGCAGTACACTAGCTCTTTAAATCTAACTACAAGTTTGAATCTCTGTGCTTTAATTTTGGGAGCTATTGCTATGGTCATCAGAACTTTATATTTATTTTTGAGGCTGAACACTTACCTGAGCTGCAAATTGTACAGGTTGAACGGATCATGCTTGGGCTTTTGTGAGGTGGCCGAATTGATGGCCCCCATGCCAATCTCTGCAACACTAGTTGGCATTCAGTATGCTAGCACTTGCCAGGATGGGCTCCTCCATGAAAGACAGTTCTGCAGACTTAACCTCCATCACCAAGATGCTTAAACACATCCTGCATGATACAAGTGAGTTGAAACAGACAATGACATAAACTAACAAGGACCTATTAAATCTGGCGGGGAGGTTGCCGCTACCGAGCAGGCACTCAAACCACAAAACAACAGGTCCGACCGGCACCAAATCCTAAGAGATCATCACCAGCAATTGCAATATGTAACAGAAAAAGTTAATAATAATAATACATTTTATTTATCAAATGCAGTTCATAAATACCAAAGTGCTTTACAATCTTAAAACTTTAAAACATTTTAAAGCACTCTGAAACTTATTGACAAATATCAATAAATACACACATTCAAATACCATATCAGAAATACCAAATCAGAAATCAGGGAAGGCCAGCTTGAACAGGTGTGTTTTAAGAGCAATTTTAAAGCTCTCCACTGTCTGGCACTCTCTTGTCCAATGAGGTAGAGAATTCCACAGGGTAGGGGCAGCAAAGACAAAAGCCCGTGCCCCAGAAGTCTTCAGGCACACCCTGGGAATCTCTAGCAATCCCTTGTCTGCTGAGTGGAGTGGTTGGAGGGGGCAGTAGTGATGCAGAAGCTCTTGCAAGTAACTCGGAACCAAACTGTGTAGGGCTTTATAAGTCAGTAAACTGACTTTAAAGGTGAGCCACCACTGAACAGGCAGCCAGTGCAGAGTGCACAGCACAGGGGAAATATGGCCGGATCGGAATGATCCAGACAATAATCTGGCCACAGCATTCTGCACCAACTGCAGGAAGTGGATCTCTACCCCAGGAAGCCCTAGGTTAAGGGAGTTACAGGAGTCAAGGCGCGAAGGTCACAAAAGCATGGACCAAGGATGAAAGATTGCCAGATGGAACAAGGTGCTTAATCCTGGCAATGTTCCTCGGGTGGTAAAATGAGGATTTGACAACGGATGACGCCTGAGAATGAAGTGTCAGCCCATCATCAAAAACCACCCCAGATTCCACACTCATTCAGAGGTCAGCAGCTGGGATCCCCCAATCCACAGCCCAGCAGGCCATCCAGCAGCTGACCCCTCTATCCAGTGACCCAGCTACACCACTAACACCTCCATCTTGGCAGAGTTTTGCTTCAACCAGTTGGAGTTCATCCAGTCTTGGATTTCTATGATACATTTGGAAAATATTGAGAGTGCACTATCCTGATCAGGCACAAAAGACAGGTACAGCTGAGTACCATCTGCGTAGCAGTGAAAACTCAGCCCAAACTGTCTCACAATGTCTCCTAATGGTAGCATGTACACCGTGAACAACATGGGGGACAGCACTGAACCCTGCGGGACCCCACACAGCAGGGAAAGAGAGTCAGAGGAATAAATTCCCTGAACTACTCTCTGTGACCTGCCGGAAAGGAAAGAATGGAACCATCTGAGGACTGTACCAGACAGACCGCAGATGTACAGCAGGCGATCAAGCAGCACTCCATGGTCCATGGTGTTAAAAGCTGAAGACAGATCAAGAAGGAGTAAGATGGAGTGACTCTTCTGGTTTCTAGCCATCAGGAGATCATTGAGCACCTGAATCAGAGTGGTCTCAGTATTATATCTCTTATGGAAACCAGATTGGAGAGGATCATAGACAGCATGGATGATAAGATGGTTCTCCAGTTGTAGCGCAACAACTTTCTCAATAACATCCCCTACTAAGGGGAGGTTAGAGATTGCTCTGTAGTTTGCAGGGGAATCTGGATCAAGGGATGGTTTCTTGAGAAGGGGGAGTTACCACAGTCTCCTTCAAGGAGATAGGAAACTCCCCTGATTCCAGTGAACACCGGAATAGCTCTGCCAGAACCGCACCAATCACATCCACACACCCCATTAAAAGATGAGTGGGGCCCAGATCTAAACTACAGCTAGTTGGTTGAATACTCCAGAGAAGCCACATGATATCCATGATCTCTGGCTGGTCAAACTCAGGTCAACAAAGAAGAGGAGTCACGACTCCACTCTGACCACCATTAGCCCTCAAAGGGCGCAGCAAGCAAATCTCCGACCTGATGTTGGCAATATTATCAGCAAAGAAACTAGCAAACTCATTGTACTCAATTTGTGAAACAACTTTCCAGACTCTAAGACAGGCTGGATTGCAGTCTGTCTACTGTTTGGAATAGCTGAGCTGATCAGTTCTGCACTGCAGCAATCTCCCTAGACAGGAACCCTGCCTTCTTATGGGAGATTGTTGACTGATAGTCCCTATAATACTCTATCAGTCTAGCCTTGTCGGCATCCAGGCTGGACCTACGCCAGGCACGCTCTAACCTTCGATGCACTAGCTCCTCAGGGGCCCGCCAGACCCAAGGGCTCCGAGGGTGGAGAGTGAGTGGGCGAACACGGAAGGGAGCAAGGGTATCCAGAGCCCCCACCACTGCTTGATTATAAGCCTGAAGTAGGTTTTCCGGACCCTCCCTTGCATCCGGCATTCCCGATAGGTCCAGTATCACCAGGAGGCCTTCAGGGGTCACACCCCACAAAGGGCGGTATTGGACCATCTCCACAGGGGCAGGCTTATAAGAGGGAGCCATGAAACTGAACCTCATGATGTGGTGGTCGGACCATCCAACTGGTTCCACCACCAAGTTGGAGGTCTCCAGCCCCAGGAGGAAAACCAGGTCCAAGGAGTGACTGTGCTTGTGTGTTGCAGAGGTAACTACCTGTGTGAAGCCCAGTGAACTCATAAGTTGGAGGAAGTCTTGTCCAAACTGCGAGAGTTCATCGTCGACCCAGGCGTTGAAGTCCCCTAGCACCATTAACCTGGGGGACTCCAACACCATGTCGATGATGAAGTCCGTGACTTCCTGCAAAAATTGATTCCCCCCTCTGGGTAGATGGTAAATGAGAATAATTTTGCACCCCACACCTGCGGCCATGGTGCACTTAAAGGATCTGGTATCCTCAACTGTCACATCAACAAGGCCCACTTCCGATTTAAAACAAATTGCTACCCCTCCTTCCCTGTGACCCAACCTAACATGGTGAATCACTGAGAAACTGGCTGGAATTGCTGACTCCAGAATGGGATGAGTATTTTCATCCAGCTAGGTCTCGGTGATGCAAGCCAGATCAGATAAACCAACAAGATCAGCCATAATGGCTGACTCATTTTTAATAGATTTGTCATTGCACAACACCGTGTGGGTCGGGTGAGAAACTGGAGCAGTTCGAGATACCTGCCCACTAATCGTGGAACCCTTGGGTATGGGCACTAAACAAGGAGGACCTCGTTCGGTGTTCCCTTTCACCCTAGGTTGTCTTCTGGACTCCACTACCCCAAATAGGCCACCCGGCTCACCCCCCACCCCGGGCCGCTGCCCCTTCTCCTCCCTACTATATCAGAAGCTCTGCAGCAGACATAAACTGCCACAGAAAGGGAGGGCAGTTAAATGGGCAGTGGTCCTGGAGTTCAGAGGGACCTCTGTCCATGATCTCAAGAATAGAGCCTGCAGAAACAATGTCCAGATTGTGGGCATTCCAGAGGGCACGGAGGGCTGAGACATAACTGACTTCCATTGCATGGCCATTCCAGAAATACTGTACATCAAACTCCGAACTGTCCTCCTTAAGGTATTGAATGAGGGCATCAGTCACTCGCTTCCAAACCTAGGGATGGTGAGAGACCCCATCTTATACTTTGTAAATTACTTTGTTACCCAGTAAAGGAGGCTATTTTAAGGATCGCAAGGGAGAGGGGTCAGCTCACATGGGAAGGACACCAGGTGCAGTTCTATCAGGACATTTCTCCTGAGCTGTCCCACAGAAGATGAGGATTTGCAGGAATCCGGCAGAGGTTCTACAGGCACAACATTTCTACATCCCTGAGGTACCCAACTGTGTTGAGAATCCAAGTTAAAGGAGTGTACATCATGTTTCAGTCCCCGAGTGAAGCCAGAAATGATCTCCGCATGACAGGTTTTGACAATCCCCTGCCATCTTAGCCACCGTTGAAACAGCATGGCAATGCAGCCTTGCCCATGGATGTGACTTTGCTCTCTCAGGAGAATTCCTCACAGCTTTCTCAACTGAGTGATTGCACCCTCGAGACAGAACAGTGGAAACAAGTCAATAGAGGTTGCCAAAAGAAAAAGAATAAGATGACCTCCAGCCAGAAAGCTTTGCTACCCAGGACCCATTCTATTAGCCGCCAGTGACTAGAGGTGACATCTGACACAAGTAGCAGATCCCCCTTCTTCACACCAGTGAAAACAGCTAACCATTTTGAGCACCTTCGGAAGCTGATGCCTTCCTCGCTGGTCTTGGCTGATGATGCCCAACAGCCCAGCACCTCCAGTGAAGAGCCTCAACTCCTGGTCCCTGACTAGTCTATAATCTGCAGTGAATGGGTGGAATATACAGAAGAACAGGAGAAAGCAGATAAGGGCTTGACCACTTTACTGCCATCTCTGCTGAACACTGACAAGAAGCTCTCTGCACCCCCTTGAACTCAAGTTGGGGGTTTCATCAACCTGGCATAACCTCTGGTGGATCAGGGATGATCACGTAAGAACAGGCTCTTCAAGGTAATCTACCTGATCACCCACTAACAAGGGACTGTTTTTTTTTCTTGATAAGATGCCCCACACCCTTTTTCCTGCATGAAATCTCTGAATTGCTTGGCTAGCTGGTGGGACTGCCATTCAAGTCATCCAGGCTAATTACAGTGTAACCCCTAGATGGCGCTATCCCAGGGGCTACTACCCCTGCCTGATTTGCCACTAACAGGTTGAGGGGCCTGGATCCAATGGCGGGTGCCTCCACCCAGAGGTCAGGGTTTGCAATAGTTAAACTAACTTGGTCACAGCCCTCTGGGACACTGCAACCCCCCTTTCTTCCCACTAGTGGCCCACACAATATATCAGAATTACCTTCACAGTATACACTTACCCCCAGGTCTGGTTCCGCACTGGGACCTCCTGTGAAATGAGATACAGTGCAACAATCACAGTACAGTACTTTAACATAGACAAATACCTCAGGCAGTATAACTTTGCTGAAACAAGCAGCTCTGATTTATTTAGGGATATAACAAGGACAGGGGGAATCCAGTTAATTAGCTTATCACCTAATAATTCATTTATGGCTCTGTGCACAGGCCTATCCCTATCAGTTACTGTCCCTGGGTACCCAAGCCCTAGTGGCTAGTCCAAACCGTGGCAGCTGGTAGGGGCCCTTCACACAGAGAAAAGGAGAATTAAACAGTCAGCAGTACAGTAATTCCATTTGGATTTAATGTGGCAATTCAACAGGGAGCGACCCTGAATTAGTACTCACGACCTCCAAATAAGATAGGGTCCTTCAATGTCAGCAGGGCTCACTTGAGGTACACAAACCTCTTCACACATCCATATAAAAGAAAGCACTATACCAGGCAGGCTGCATCTGTATCCCGATCGCAATTACTGCACAATACCCGGGAGAACACACAGCAGATTCAGTTCCTGACAGACCGAGTGCAATTTTCAGCAATTCCTCCAGTCTTCTACAGGGTGAGCCTGGTTTCTACTCTTCAGAGATCCTTTGATTCTTTTCACAGGATGGATTCAGTCCTAACAAGCTGTTACACAAGCTGCAGACCGGAACTCTGGGCCTTACACACGTTTTTGACTAAAACTGCACACTGAAAAGCACAGGGCTCCTTCCTTCTTCACTGCCAAGCTCAACTGAAACTCCAACCGACAAAACCGAGCACTTCCTTTGAGTTCCTCCCAGTTCTTGACTGGATTGGCTGTCACTCAATAGACTGCTGCTGTTGGTCCAAAAGGCACTGAAGTCTAAACTACATCTCCCAGAGTCACTGCCCATACAATCCTCTTGTGGCTGGCTCAGATTATGAGTCCAAGTTCTGATTCGTCCAAGGCACCATTTTAGAGCTAGCTTACCCCACACTGATTGGTCCAGTTCAGCAGTTCAAAACCAGAATGGGGAACTAGGCAGACACTGTTCTGACTGCAAAAGAAAGCCGGTTAGACAAACTGTAATTTCATTATTACTGTAAATGATTTCTGGCAAACAGTTACATCTTTCAGATAGGTTCCCTTTGCACTCCTAGTGACTGCAAAAATGGAGTGAATTGGCAGCAGCTTGAGTGGTACTCAATCAAAGAAACACACAGTCCCCCATACAAACTAATTATGTCTGCAAGCAGACAGCTCTTAAAGAGACAGTACCAGAGGTTCTAAAAACACTCACTGATAAATGGCTTAAAGGCCAAACACCATTCAGGCTTGGAGCATTCAAGCAAGCTCCTGGAAGTCTTTTGGGAACCCCCATTTGCAGGGGGGTTACAACAGTATGAACTAAAGTTGCATACAATTGGTATTTGCCATTAGATATTTTTGGTTGTTTAGTGTTCCCTTCGTTTGAAAGGGGTTTAATGTAAACCTCCCGGTAAGTGCACATGCCGCTTAGTACATTCACGCCAACAGACTGACTGCAGCTTGGTACTATGTGAGGGTTAACAAAATGCCCCTCCTGGTCTGACCCCCCCATTCTCTAGCATGTAGTACTTTAGTGGTACTGACTTACTGTAAAAGAGCAGTCCAGGGGCATAACACGGCATGTGTATTCTATCTGTCCTAACTGAGAAGGCATGGATTACAGGGGCATACAGGGAACCCCCCCCCATAACTAACTGCCCTCCTGGTTCACTCTTATTACTGGTACTCCACATACGGCTATGGTATGCTAAGGTCTGCATTTGTGAATTGATGTGACACATGATACATATGTAAACTGTTAGTCTGAGAATGGTTTGCTCCCACTTAAGGTTATAAAGGCTGATCAAGCCATGGGCTAAAAAGGTGGAGCATACCCAAATCCTGGCTGTGGGGTGGGGTGAAGTGAATTTCACTCAAATAAGCTTCCTCAAGTCGCCATCTGCTCCCCCTCCCTCCTAATTAACCCCCAGCTGGCTTGCTTATGGGATGGGTGAAGGTCTAATACCCTGAGCTCTGGCTCCAGGGCTAAGTGCAGATATAATCTCATTTTGCTCTCCTAATATAGTAGGGACTTGCACTCTGTTATGTTGCTACACCTCACATCTCTTTGTGACCTTTCCTGCTATTGTAGTTCTCATAGATGTAACCTTTTTAAAAGTGCCGTCCTGGGAAGGAGTTTCCCAGCCTGGTGTCATTGCAAATCAAATACTTGATGCAGATAGGATCACACCCACTCTCGACCATTCAGCAATGGGGCTTAGTGGATCCGTGGGGGGCAGAGAGGTCCCACAATGTTGTACATACAGATGTATGTCAGATGCATGGGACTTTTGGCTACACCACGCTAGGTGGCCCCAGAGTCATAGTTGTAGCTCCTGGGTCAGACAGAGGCCATTTCTCAGCTATGTCTGCATAGTTATATCCTCCTCCTATGTGGGCTGATGACCAAGACCCACAGTTAATGCTTTTGTCTTGACTGCACCCTAGTGGGTGCCCCATGGCAGGGATGAGTGCAAAATCCCCGAGAAGGGTTGGTTGGACCATTGAAGGTGAGTGTTCACACCTTCTGGTCACTAAAGATGGCCCAGTCTCCAAGTGTTTGTGAGGCAAGGAATTTTTGCCTTTACATTGTTTAAGATTTGTTCACTTGCTTTTGTCTTATTGTATTTATTACAATGTCTGTTTACAATAATGCACAGAAATGTCACAAACAAGGCTGCTAAGGTAAACTGAAAGGAGGAGCCGAAGAAAAAAAATATTGAACTCACTCAGCACAAATAGTTTGTCTACCTGAGAAGTCCAACTCTAGGGTACGTTTAAAATATTATATTTATTGAAGGACAAAAAATAGCACCCCCCTTCACAATATGCATGTCAACGCATATTTTACACAACACAGGTGCTTGGTACACTCAGGGAGATGGTCAACATAGTCCTACTTAAAGAAGGTAAAGACCTTCTCTCCCATCTAATTTCTTATTAACTCTGTTGCCAAAATCATTGCCAAAGCACTGGCACTCCATCTTGAGTCCACATTGCTGCATAATATCCACCCATCTCAGGTGGGCTTTATCAAAGGAAGAATCAGTACTGATCATTTACGTGCAGTAGTATCTCTACTGCAGGTGGCGGCATCTGTCCCTACTCCAGCAGTGGCCGTCTCCATCAACTTGGAAATAGCATTCAATTTGGTGGAGTGGGACTACTTGATAGCTGTCCTCAGACATTTCAGCTTTGGCCAACCCTTTACCAGGTGGGTTCAAACCCTCTACAATAAACCCTGTGCCCAAATTCTCATCAACAAAATACTCTCCAGTCCATTCAACTTCTTTCAAGTGACATGGCAAGGCTGCCCTCTCTCCCTGCTCCTGTTCGTTATTGCAATTGAACCAATGGCCACTGTAATTTGTCAACATCCTGAACTGAAGGGCATTAGAGTTGGATCACTGGACTCTTGAACCAAATTATAGCAGATGATTGCCTGGTGCTCTGCAAGGATGTCACTCAGGCACTTCCTGCTCTACTTTCCCTTCTAAATTCTTTTTCAGCCCTTTCAAGACTTCATATTAACATTGCCAAATTGGAAATCCTCCCTTTAAACTCAAATGTCTCACTATCGTTGGTAGGGAGATTTGGGTTAGCATGGGCCCCTACTTCAAATTAAATACCTGGGCATCTGCATTACTCCAGATGTTTCAACTTGGTGACAAGTAAATTGCATCCTGCAATAACTAAACTGAGGAATGAATTGCAATGCTGGAAACATCTGAAGCTTTCTTTGATAGGGAAAATGAATGCAATCAAGATGATTGCAGCCCTATGGCTCTTTCACATCCTCTCTCACCTTCCAATCACAATTCATCATACCTGGTTTCAAAAGATAGACAGTCTTATTGGGAATATTTTGTGGGAAGGTTCGACTCCCAGATATAGAAGGGCCAAACTCTGAGCCCACAGGTCAAAATGGGGGGGGGGGGGCTCCCTCATTGTATGAATTACCATTACGCTTTCCTGACTGCTACAACATGTAATCTGTTTATCGGCCCCATGACCCAATCCCCTGCCTGGATTGGTATAGAAATTGAATTATTAGATAATGCCCATCCCTCCTCTCTCTAAAGCAAAACAAAGCAAAGTAACTTTATTTATAAAATAGTGCTATTCACCCAAAGGACCATAGGGCTAAACAATAAATAATAAAATCACAGCTAAAAACTCCATCCATCATTATTAGGTATCAGTATCAGACTTACACAACATCAGAGAAAGCAAGATTGAACAGATGTGTTTTCAATGCAGATTTAAAACTCTCCACCATCAGGCACTCTCTTATCTGATGAGGCAGAGAATTCCACAGCATAGGGGCCGCGAATTCAAATGCTCAGGCCCCAGAGGTCTTCAAATGAACCCTGAGAATCTCTAGTAATCCCTCGTCGGTGGAGCGGAGTGGGTGGAGGGGGCAACAGGAGGCTCTTGCAGATAGCTTGGAGCCTGTCCATGTAGGGCCTTATAGGTCCACAAGCTGACCTTGAAGATGATCCGCCACTGAATAGGCAGCCAGTGCAGGTCGTGCAGCACAGGCATTTATTTATTTATTTAGCTTTTGTTAACCGGGTAGGTACACTAGACAAGTATTATGCCTATCTTCAGGAATGACCCGGGTGACATGGCAACCTCAAGACAGCCCAGTCAACAGCCTAGCTGCCACATTCTGCACCATCTGCAAGTGGCAGATATCAACCCCTGGTAGCCCTAGGCAGAGGAAATTACAGTAATCAAGGTGAGAGGTCACAAAGGCGTGGACCAAAGTTGGAAGGTTGTAGGGCAGAACTAGGTGCTTGATCCGAGCAATGTTTCTCAGATGGTAAAAGGCAATCTTGACTACACACGACACCTGAGATTTAAGCATCAGTCCTTCATCAAGAATCACACCCAGATCTCACACCCATTCGGAGGTCATCAATTGGCAACCACCAAGCCAAAGCCCAGGTGGTCGCCCTACCGATCATCCCTCTACCCAATGACCTGGGTCCACTACCAGAATCTCGGTCTTGTTCGGGTTCAACCTCAGCCAGTTAGCACTCATCCAGTCAAGAATCTTAGAAAGGCAGTTGTTCAAGCTTGAGATAGCTCCCACTTGGTTGGGCATGAAGGACAAGTACAGCTGAGTGTCATCTGCATAGCAGTGAAAACTCAGCCCATACCGCCTTACAATGTCTCCCAACAGCAGCAAATACACCGCAAACAATATGGGAGATAGCACCGAGCCCCTGCGGCACCCAACATAACAGGAAAAACTTGTCAGAGGAATACACCCCAGAAACAACTCTCTGAAACCTGCCAGTGAGGAAGGATTGAAACCATCTGAGGACCATACCTGATAGTCCACAGATCAGCTGCAGGTGCTCTACCAACACACCACGGTTCATGGTGTCAAATGCCTCAGAGAGACTGAGAAGAACCAAGATGGAATGGTTCTTCCAATCTTTCGCTAGCAGGAGATCACTGAGGATTTGAACAAGTGCCATCTCAGTGCTGTGCCTTTTCTTAAATCTGGACTGGAGAGGATCGTAGATATCGTGGATGGTCAAGTGATCCTCCAGCTGCAGCATGACCACCTTCTCAATAACTTTACCAACAAAGAGAAGGTTAGAGACTGGTCTGTAGTTAGCAAAACAGTCTGGATTGACAGAGGATTTCTTAGGGAGAGATGTCACCACCGCCTCTTTCAGTGTGTCCGTAAACACACCTGACTCTAACGAACAGCAGATGATCTCAGCTAGGACTGGGCCAATGACCTCAATGCACCATACAAGAAGGCGTGTTGGGCCCGGGTCCAAACTACAACAAGTTGGCTGCATATTCTGAATAATCCTCACAACATCCTTGATCGCCAGCCGACTGAGTCAGACCAGACAAACCAAAGTGCTGCAACCGCCCAGCGACCGCTACCATCCCCATTGGAGTGAGCTGCATGGATCTCGGACCTGATGTTGGCAACCTTATCAGCAAAGAATCAAACAAACTCATCACATTTCTCTTGTGACAATGCTCTCCGAGTTTGCAGACAGGCTGCATTGCACAGTCTGTCCACAGTCCGAAAGAGCTGAGCTGGTCGATTCTGTGCAGCAGTAATCTCCCTGGACAGTAACTCTGCCTTCTTACAGGAGATAGCCAATTGATAGCCCTTATAATGGTCCATCAATCTGGGTTGGGTTAATATCCCAGTACTATCAGTGTCAGTGGCTCAGTAGGTAGCACACTCGCCTCTGAGGCCAGGAGATCAGAGGGCTGTGGGTTCAGTTCCCACATCTGGCACTTGGGTTAATATCCCAGTACTGACACTGTAATGCAGCATGAGAGGGGTGCTGCATTTCTGAGGTGCCGTCTTTCGGATGAGACGTTAAACCGAGGTCCCATCTGCCTGGATTGGTGGTAGTTCAGGTGGATGTTAAAGATCCCATGGCACTTATCGAAAGAGTAGGGAATTTCCGTGTCCTGGCCAAATTTCCCTCATTCACTAAAAATACCACCAACAGCTTAATCTGGTTCAAGATCAGTTGGCATTCATCTGTATCCCCCTCCCCCGGGTCGTGCCTGAAAATAGGCAGGATTTGTCTAGTGCACTTACCCGGTCAACAATAAAAGCTAAATAAATAAAAGCTAAATCTAAGCATCAAGGCCCGATTTCTGCCAGCAATGCTCCATCCTTCATCCCACTCTCCTCTACTCCATCAAAGTCCCATCAAACCAAGGGGACTGAGTGCGCTGGGTGAGGGGGTGAACCCGGACAGGAGTGATTAGATCCAGAGCCTCAGACACAGTGCCATTATAGTCCTGTACCAGAGTATCCAAATCACCGCTAGTCCTCGGTAGATCTGATAGGTCCAGTACCGCAGCCAGGCCATCGGGGGTCAGACCCCTTAAAGGGTGGCACTGGGCCATCTCTGTAGGGGCAGGCCTATAGGGGGGAGCCTGGAAATTGAACCTTATGGTGTGATGGTCAGACCAACTGGCCGGCTCCACCACCAGGTCAGAAGTCTCCATACCCAGTAGGAAGACAAGGTCCAAGGAATGATCATGATTGTGGGTCGCAGAGTAATCACCTGTGTGCAGCCCAATTAATTCATCAATTGGAGGAAGTCTTGACCAAACTGCGAGAGTTCATTTTTGACCCAGGCACTGAAGACCACCAGAACCATCCATTTGGGGGACTCTAACACCATGTTGAGGATGAAGTCTGTGACTTCCTGCAGGAACTGCTTCTCACCCCCAGGTGGATGGTAGATGAGAAGAATCCTGCACCCCACACCTGCGTTCATGATGCATTCAAAGGACTTGGTCTCCCCAGCTGACACATCCACAGGCCCAAATCCTTTCTAAAACATATGGCTACACCCCCACCCCTACGATCCATCCTCAGGCAGTGTATCACCGAGAACCTGGACGGAATAGCTGACTCAAGAACTGGGTCTTAATTTTCATCCAGCCAGTTCTTGGTGATGCAGGCCAGGTCTAATGACCCAACAAGATCAGCAATGATTGCTATCTTGTTTTTGCTGGACCTGATATTACACAACACCACCCGAGTAGGATGGGACCCCGAGGCTGGCCGAACCATCTGCTCACTCATGGCGGAGCCCTTGGGTATGGGAACCAGACAGGGAGGACCACTATCTGGGACCCATTTTGCCCCAAGGTGTCTTCTGGTCCCCACCACTCCAATTCAACCACTCGGCTTCACTCTCCCCAGAGGTCCACGGCCCCCACCCCTACGACTCCTCCTTACAATCCCCAAAGCTCAACATCGACCATATACCTTAGCCGGCAAATGGGGACAATCAAAGGGGCGGAGGCCATGGAGCTCAGTGGGAGAATAGTGTCTGACTGGGGGAGACCTCGGCCAGCACATAACTAGAAACTCACACCAGCAGACAACAATAAAAGAAATCGAATAACCAAAATAAACAAACCAAAACTACATATATTAAAAGCAATACCCACAATCCCCCGAGAACAAAATATAAATAATAAAACCTGTACCCAACCCCCCCCCAAAGAAACTTCCCCTAAGGACAGTACTAAACTAAGTTTGCAAATAAATAGCAGCTGAATGGCAACAAATGAGTCAGTAATGGAGCTAAGCAGGCCAGTGCTACAAAGTCAGAATTTGGATGGGATGGGGCTCTCACTCCCACCCCAACCACTGGAATATAAGTCCAAACTGCTGTCCTCTCACTACAGCAGGCAAAATGTATAAAAATGAGTACAATATGAAATCCAGAGGCCTTCTAACAGCCTTGACAGTCTCACACTGATTGAACCCTCCAGCTCACCGAAGATAAGCCACCTTTCCCTGCTTCACAATATTTTTGAACCACAGCACCCCAGATCCAAAACAGGGGGACCAGGTCATAGATTTTCAGCTGTCCAGCTGTGGTCAGAGACCCTAAAACAGAACCTGGGTTGCAGTCATCCCAGCCTGAGCCACCCCTAGAATCAGGGCCCCAGAGCTGGAGCCATTCTTTGATGACTACACTCCGAGTAGCCCCCTGAGATGGACAAGATCACTACACCCACCGTTAAGGACCCACCCCACGAGGAGCATAAGCCAGGCTGCTACACCCCAGTTTAAGTCACAGGGCCCAGACAGCGTCTATCTCCAATTGCTAGTGAAATCCACAAATACAAGGCAAAGGAGCAATATGCCCAAACCAGTCAAGCTCACCACCTCCCTGGTTCCAAACGTGGTGGTGACAGATGACTCCACGAGCAACTTGTCCCATTCCAGACTCCAAGGAACTCTAGCATCAGATCCAAATGTGCTGGGGAAATCGGCAGTGACCTCAAGATGAATTCAGTGGGTGAAAGCCATCCTTGGCAGGATTCAATCAGGCAGGTAATGGACAAAAAGTTCAAAAGGTCATACACTACCCAGAGATTTGTGCAAATGGCATGCCTTGTCTGCAGCCCAGGAGGCATGGAGCAAAATGGGCAGGATAACCAAACACTGCCTGAAGACCAGGCTCCTTACTCCCCTCTTGAAAAACCCTACCTGCACTATTGGCTTATGCCCAATCAACTGGCCCGCTTGGCGGGGGGGGGGGATATACATTTCTGCAAAGATATGGTCCTCCCTAACCCCCTTACAATGGACTCTTTCCAGGCCTTGCAACAAAAGCATAATATCCCCAGATCTGACCTGTGGAAGTACCGCCAGCTTAGGAGCTTATATAGTAAGTGGAATCGGCAGCCATGTACCTGTTCCTTGTGTACTATACACAGCGGGGCTATATTACCTAAAATGCCAGTCCAGGGTTGGTTACAAGCAAAACTGGGTCTTGCAGGTGTTATTTATAGGCTCCAGAGAGATGCACCAGATGATCGTCCTTACAGTCCAAACAGAAATGGGAAAGGGCCCTAGACCTGACAATCCCAGATGAGGAATTGACCTACTCATGAAGGTTCCTCCATAAGGCATGTTTAGACCCAAGAAGTATGCTCATTTGGAACAAGATAATGCACTACTGGAACTGGATCCCAGCCCAGTTTAAGTCTATGGGCCTTTTACCGCACGCTGAGTGCTGGAGATGCAAAAATCCAGAGGCAGACCTCCCCAACAGCCTATGGTCATGTGGCTCGATTCAAGATTATTGGAAAATGATCCTGAGCAGATGCTCCAAAATCCTTAATACTCATATTCTGACCTTCCCAGAGCTCGTCCTGTTAGGTATTGAGACCCCCTACTCAACACTTTCTGCTCCACAAAGAACATGGTTTATGCTGGCCACCACTGAGGACATCCACCTCTTTCGTCAGAGATGGTAGACTTCTGCTATCCCATCCTTTCATGAATGGGAAGAAATGTTGGTCACTCTGTCTTCCAACTCTAGGATGACACACTTCTTTTTACACAAGGTGAAGGATTTTCACAAAATTTGGGACATCTACTTTTGCTTCTTACAAATCCCGCCTTACCCCTTGCTCAATTGGAGATGGAAAGATCTGTTTCACACCCTCTTGAACTTATCAGGTGTATAATGACTGAAATCTGGTATTTCCACCTATGAATGTGTACTAAGGCTGGATGCTCTTTTTCCTCTGTTTTGTAGTGTATGGCTGGTAATATCATTGGGGCATATGTATAACTGTAGCTAGACATACAGCGCAGTATGGCGGTTCTCGCCCATTTGCTTTAAAGTATAAGAGCGTATGCTTACCCTGTCCTAATTATGCTACATTTTTTGTTTTGTTCTTTCCTTCAAGTCTGTTGAATGTTCCACTGTTGGATGATTGTAAGTATGCTGTTTATCTACAATCTAAATAAACAAATTAACTGTAACAGAACAAAAAAAAAACTTCATGAAGTGCAAGGTGATGTACTGGGCTGGAGTCCAGTTCCAGTAGAGAATTATCTTGTTCCAAATGAGCATACTTCATGGGTCTAAACATGCCTTATGGAGGAACCTCCATGATCAGGTCATTTCCTCATCTGGGATTGTTAGGTGTAGGGCCCTTTCCCATTTCTGTCCTATATTTAAGGAAGGGGATGTTTCACTTCCAACAAATTACAGATCCATTGCTCTTTTGTAAGTAATTTCTAACTTAACGGAGTGTTTGGTCCATTCCCAGTTAATGGCATATTTGGAAAAGTATAGCAAATTAACTCCGGTACCATATGGATTTAGAAAGGGGCAGTCCACGGAGACTGCACTCACAGATATCCTGGATTTATTAGCTTCTCCACTTGGAGAAGGGAGGTCCGTGGGCACAGTCTTTGTGGACTTGTCAAAGGCTTTCGATCTAGTGGATCATACTTTGATGTTGGAATCCCTTAAGGATATAGGGGTTACTGATCAGCCATTAAAATGGTTCACTTCATATTTAAAAAATCATACCCAGTTGGCTTCTATTGGTGGCGTAAGCTCAATTTTGGCCCCTGTAAAAAGGGTTGTCCCACAGGGCTCAATTTTGGGCCCTTTAATGTTTTTGATTTATATGAATGCCCTTCCAGAGTTTATAAAACATTCAAATATTTCATTATATGTGGACGATACCATATTAATAGCTGAGGGGATTAATAAACAAGAAGTTAAAGAAAAACTCTAGTCTGATTTTGAAACCTTGCAACTATGATTCAAGAACAAACATATATTGATGAATATAAATAAAACTCAAACCATGTTATTTAAATCTTCTAGATTCAGAAAAACAAGTGTCTTGAGAGTGCCATTCAAATTGTGACTGTAAATGGGCGGTTATTAACACAGGCAGTAACGTATAAGTATTTGGGAGTAGAAGTCAATTCTGGTCTTACCTTCAACTAGCATGTAGACAATACTATAAAAAGAACTAAAATGAAACTTGGGGCCCTAAGAAGAGTCTCAATCTGCATTACCAAACCCAACCATAACTTGGTGGCAAATCAATTGCTTATTCCAACACTGGAATATGGATCACATGTCTATAGTTTTTCTACAAAAAAATCTTTACATGATTTGGATGTCCTGTACCATAGACTAGCCAGATTTGTATTAAGGTGTGATCCCACAGTACATCACTGTTCTTTATATGATGCTTTGACTTGGAACTCGTTGCAACAAAAGAGAGAAATTCTATGGAATAATTTATTGTATAAAATCTTGAAGACAGAAACTCCTGAAAGGCTTGTAAAACAGCTAGAATGGGTCAATCACAGTCATTGTTTAAGAAACATAGATATAACTTTAATAGTACCTAGGATACAAAATAATTATGGCACACTTAAATTCAAGTATAGAGTTGCTAGCTCCTGGAACAGACTATCGAAGGAATTGAGAGGTACAGTAGCAGTCACAGACACTGCCAGCTATTTCCCGAAATTTCTGTGATATTTCCAGAAATATCTCCTGCTTTCTGCATTTCCACAGTAGGGGCAGCAGAGAGAAACTCTTCAGAAATTTTGCAAAATATCTGGAAATAGCTGGCAATGTCTGTGGCTACCACTGTATGGAACTAACAGTAAATGAATTTGGATATAAGCTTAGACAGGATTTTGCATGTTTTTGCCATGTTTTAGGTAAATTATATACAGTATATTGTTCATAATGTTTAAATGTTCGTATGTAGTCGATTAGAGTAGGAAAGAGTTTAAATATGTATATGTATGTATGTATGTGTATTTTGATGATATCTGGAGCTTCCTAGGAATATCTTTGTAATCTAATACCAGCTACAGGACCACCATGAAAACAGGCCTTGAATAAGGCCTATGGTTAAAAATGTTTTGCTTGTCAACATTTATATCTGCCTGTATAAATAAAGATGTTTTTACTACTACTACTACTGTACTTGTGGAAAAAGAACCCACACACAGAGTACTGGATGGGAGATTTTAAAGTGGCCACTTCAGCAGAGGGGCAGGATCTGGGAGTCTGCATCAGTTACTCACTCAAACAAGCCAGAAGGTGCAATAACGCTTGTGGTAAGGCATCTAGAATGTTGGGTTGTATAAGGAGGGGTTTTGACAGTAGGAGTGGCCGAGTAGAAGGTACAGTAATATGTCACTATCCAGATACTGGTACCTGCAGTACTGTGCCCAGATTTGAAGTTCTCACCTGAGAAAAGGATCAATAGGCTGGAGTCAGGGCAGTGGAGGGTCACAAAATGATTCAGGGCCAGCAAGGCAGATCCTATCAAAAACATCTGAGAGCCCTGAATATGTACTCTCTGGAGGCCAGATGAGAGAAGGAGGACATGATTGAGACTTATAAGTTCCTAAGGGGTACAAACAGGGTAAATTGCAAGGACCTGTTTATTAAAAATAGAGATGCAGTCATGAGGGGCACATTGAACATTGGTGGGAGGTAAATTCTGGAAGTATTTAAGGAAGTTCTTCAGTTTAAAGTTGCTGAAGCCACGGAACAGATTGCCAGCGGAGGTTGTGGGGGTAAAGACTCTATGGCCCTGTTCACACTAGGAAGCTTAAAATGGTTTAACTGCCTTAAACCGTTTTAAGGTCCTGGAACATGGTTTGCGTTCACACTGTAACACGGTTAAAACCGTGTTCCAGTCGTGTTCTAAAACCATGCTAAAACCCTGCTAAGAGGTGGTCTTCAGCATGGTTTTAGCTAAACACGGTTGCCTTAATCCATGGTAAGAGCAGTGTGTACGCAAATCGTGCTGTAACATGAGTTAAGGCAACCCCTCTGGTGAGAAAATCCATTTCATCAGCCACAGAATAAAAAAAATTATACATTACAGGCACTGCTGTGCAGTAGAAGAATCCCCAATTCTGCCCATATAATTATGCCCCGATCAGTTTTGGTGTGCATTCAAGGGCATCCCATCATGCACTGCAGCACCAATCGGAACCCATAATGCTTAGAGCTGGTGCCACAGTCATGCCTGGGAACCCCTTCCTCCTGGCACAGTTGTCTGAATTGAGTGTGAACGCTCCGACAACTGTGCTATGGACCGATTTATAAAACGTTTTTAGTAACGTTTTATAAATGGTCCCTAGTGTAAACAGGGCCTAAGATGGTTTAACTTCAAACAAACTTCAAACATGGGTGGGACAAGGCCAATTGACTCACAGTCCCACTTGAGGGAACCAAGGAGGGGGGAGGAGGAAGAAGAAGAAGGGGGTAAAGATTGAATAACCCACTGTGGCAATTCATTGGAGGGTAAGGTGGTAGTTAATATGGGCAGCACTGATGGACTGTTGGTCTCCACCTAATGTCAGAGTCTGTGTTTCTATGTAACAAATGTAAATGTGTATCAGGCTGGACAGAAACATGAGAGAGGTATTGAAAGAGATGTCAAGGATAATAATAAAAACATTCTGAGTTATATCAGAGTAAGCAGGACTATGCAAGGACAGAGATGGGCAGTTTAGCACAGAATCTGGAGAGGGGACTGTTATGTAAAGAGAGCCATAGTCACTTCTCACTGAACACTATTTTATTATATTCATAAGTCAACAAAACTACAGTATGTTTACCAAACTACATCTTTTAGAGTTTTTTAGAATGCTTTTCAGTTAGAGCTGCTTTCTCCGATGATCCTACTATTTCTTAGCTGCAAAACTAGACAAGTCCTGGTCGTTGGGTAGTATACACAATGAGAATTCTGCTGAGTTCCAAAACTCATTAAGTTGAAGAGAGCATTCTGATAAACAACTTAAATTACTTTTTTTAAACTCTAAAATTTCTTAAAGACACAATAGGAAAAATATCAGATGATGCCTGGGAGTCAGAATAGGTAAATGAATATTTCACACCAGTAATTACTTCAGAGGTGTTGAGAGACTCGTCAGATCTGAATAAGACATTAAAGAGAATGGCAGAGGATGCTTGCAGTGCACTGTATATCACTGCCAACTTGGTTACTGCAGAACTCCATGATGCAGTCTAGTACCTTGCAGCAAATAACACGTCGTAAAATACTGCATGACAAAAGGGCTTTATTGCCATTGAATTACACTGTTCCTGCAGCATACTGCAGTACTCTTCAATTATACTGCAGTAATACTGCAAGGTAGGTATTACATTGCATCCTGGTTGATACTGCTGTAGGTAAGCTGAATGTGAATATATCTCAAGGATAAATGGTATGCATTCAAGTGTACACAGGGAGCTAATGGATGAAATAGTTAGTACTCTGGCAATGACCTTCCAGAAGTCACTGGAACCTACTGATGTGCCTTCAAACTGGAGGAGGGTGAATGTGACTCCTCTGCTTAAGAAGGGAAGTAGAAGTGACCTATGTAACTATTGGCCAGTAAGCCTGACCTCAGTTGTGGGAAAAATACTCAAAGCAAGTATCAAGGATTATATTACACAGAATCTTGACAGATTCCAGCTGTTGAAAAAAAATCAACATCTGTCTACTAAAGGGAGATCATGCCGGTCTAACTTGCTGGTCTGACAAATCACTCTTTTGGCACAGAAAGTGCTCTTATGTGCCATGTTCTTCTCCACTGAGAGAGAGCTGGAAATGGCACTGAGGCACGGGAAACATAGACAATGTCAACAAAAAAGGCCATCAGTCCATCCAGTCTGGACAGTTTTACCCTACTCTACCAAGTGACCTGTTTTCTAGAAGGGTTTTCTCTCTTTCCCCCTTCCCCGCTCCATAATTTACTGCTACTTCCAAGTAACTATTAAGCCTTTACTCTGACCGGCCTGGTGTCACTGAAGATTGAGGTGCTGGACGCCACACCTCACACCACACTGATGACCCAAGTTTGGGAGTGAGCTCAGGCACTGGGGGTCGGCAGGGTAGGGAGTAGACTGAGCGACCAATAGGCAGCTCTCTTCTTCCGGGGGAGGGCTGGGTGGTGTCCAGAGTTCCAGCGGCCCTAGTGGTGATTGGGGGTGTTACAGATACCAGGACCACACATCACAGCGTGTGCCATGGCATCGGGGTGCCCACGTGAGGTGAGGGAGGATGAGAAGTGGAGGAAACTAAAGGGGAAAAAACCCATTCGGGCCTTATAGGTGATGGCCCGCAGGTCCACTAGCCACACATCCAATGCTGGACCTCCATCACCACCCCTTTGATATTCTGTGGAGCTGAGTCCCTCAGGGCTCTGCAGGAACCATAACTTCTCTGAGGTTGATGGAGGCCACAGTGGGTGGTAGAGCTGGGGATGTGCAGTGGCCTGAGAGAGTTCTAAGGGTCCTCGAAGGAGATAAAGAAATGAAAAAAAAAAGCCTTTACTCTGTTCCAGCTGTGCTTGAACTCAATAATGTTTTTTTGTACTCACCATTTCTGCAGGTTTGCTGTTTCATGGCTCAACTACTCTCTCTGTAAAACAACTCCTTTGCAAATCTCTCCTGTATCTTCACCCACCAGCTTCCATTAATGTCCCTTGTTTCTGACTCTCCATTTCTGCTAATTAGTTCCTCACAGTTTACCTTGTTTATTCCTTTCAGGAATGTGAAGGTCTCTGTCATGTCACCCCTCTCCATTCAGGCCTCCAGCGATTACATGTTCAGTGCCCTGAGCCTATCCTCATAGGATCTGTCCTATTGACCCTGACTCTTTTTGGATGCTCTACGCTGCACTTTCTCCAGCCTGTCTCTGTCTTTCCTCAGATGAGAATTCCAGAATTGGGCACAGTATTCCAGATGAGGTCTCATCAGTGATCTATAAAGAAGTAGTATTACAGTACCTGTTAACTCCTGCTATCAAAACCCCTTCCAATACACCCAACCTTCTAGTTTTCTGGTTGTTGGCCATGTTACACTGGCTAGTTTGCTTTAGGGAGTCACTTATGATGACCCCCAGGTCCCTTTCCTCTGAAGTAGCCAGTTTAATCCCTCCCATCCAGGATTGCTTACTGGGGTTCTTGTTTCCTGTGTGCATCATCTTTCATTTTATGTTGCTTGCACGCATGTGCAAGAAACATAGTGCCATCATCTGAGTTTTCGGAGGTGTGGCAGCCCTCTTCCAATTCAGTCAGTGTGTTTGCAGGTGCAGCCCCAGTTCTTCAATCCTGCTGGAGCTGTCTAGGACAGCAGTCTAAAATGCAGTGGTGTACAGTTGAAATGGGGAGCTACGCTTCAGTGAACAGCGATAAGATATCGCCTGCTCATGTGCGCTCCCCTTACACACACACATACACACACACACACACACACACACTACATGCTCGGCCCCCCCCACACTGTATAACCGATGGGGGTGCCCAATCCCCTGTCGGCTCCACTGCCCCCCCCAAAGTATAAGGTGCCACTCCGGGAGACTACCCCAGCATGGCAACAGATGCTATCACCGACAGGGGTGCCCAATCCCCCGTTGGCTCCACGGCCCCCCAAACAGCGTCCTTGTGCCACGCTGGGAGCCCACCCCAGCATGGCAAACATCCCGCATTGTCCTCCTGTTTAAAAAAAAAAATCATGCAATACAAAAATGGTCCCTCGCTGTCTGGGCCCCCACCTGCATCCACCCACTGCGCACCCCGCCTCCTCCCCACCCCATACTTACCTCCGGACCTCGGCGCGATGATCTTCGGTGGACCGGGAACACATCTGCACTCTTCAAAGCTGACCGCTGAACTGAGGAAATGCCAGTAAGCTGTATGATGTAATAAATAGGGTTTTTTCAACTTTGCTGCATATCTCAGGCATTTTTTGGAATTTTTGCACCAAATTTTCAACATGGGGTTTTTGGGACCCCTTCTCATGAATGCTCTCACTGTCATGGCATTAATCAGGCCCAAAGGGTGATTTTGCAGTCACTGCGCGAAATCATCTTTCGGCACCAATTAATAAAAGGACACTGCCAGTGTTCATAAGGTGGGCTCCCAAAAAGCCTGTGTTGAAAATTTGTTGGAAAAATTCCTAAAAATGACTGTTTTATGAGTTTGCATTGCACAGTTCCTACACACGCTCGTAAGTTCACGAATTTTCTATATTTTCACTCCAGATTTTCAACATTGTAATTTTACCATGCCTCCTTATGAGCAGTACAGCTGTCATTTTTCACATCTCACCCAAAACATGTTTCCGCCCATGTAGCGCACAAATGCGCAGTCGGTGTGTGAAATCACTGTATGGGACACATTAAGAAAATCACAGTGACACTGTTCATGAGCAGAGGTCTTAAAATGGCTATGTTGAAAATTTGGTGGAAAAATTCCTAAAAATGACTGTTTTACGAGCCTGTGTTGTGCACTTCCTACGCACGCTCGTAAGTTTGTGAATTTTCAATATTTTCACTCCAGATTTTCAACATTGTCATTTCATCACACCTCCTCATGAGCAGTACAGCTGTCATTTTTCACATCTTGCCCAAAATGTGTTTCCGCCCATGTAGCGCACAATGGCGCAATCGGTGTGCGAAATCACTGTATGGGAATGATTAAGAAAATTGCAGTGACACTGTTCATGAGCAGAGGTCTTAAAATGGCTATGTTGAAAATTTGGTGACAAAATTCCTAAAATGACTGTTTCTGAGCCTCGTTAACGTACTTCTACATGCCTTCGTAAGATTAGCAATTTTCAATATTATCACTCCAGATTTTCAACATTGCCATTTTACTACACCTCCTTATGAGCAGTACAGCTGTCATTTTTCACATCTCCCCACAACGTGTTTCCGCTCATCTAGCGCACAATGATGCAGTCGTGTGCGAAATCAATGTATGGGACACATTAAGAAAATCACAGTGACACTGTTCATGAGCAGAGGTCTTAAAATGGCCATGTTGAAAATTTGGTCACAAGCTTCCTAAAAATGACTGTTTCACAAGTGTGCATTGCGCAGTTCCTACGCACGCTTGTAAGTTTGCAAATTTTCAATATTTGCACTCCACTGACTTCCAAATGCCTACACAGCACATACAAGCAAGCAACATTCAGCACTGACAAATGCTTGTTTGCTATTAGAAAATGGCAAGAATCAGATCTTAAAGCTGATTGGCTGAGACAGGCTCCAAGCTGGGCATTTATTTTTCAATAGATGCCCAGCTAAAAATAAGAGCCAGCCCAAGTGCCACTTCACACCGAGTAGCATTTTCCTGTGGTGCCAACCTGTTTTGTCATTGGCTGAAAGCACCCGGTGAAATCTGAAATCCCCGCCATGATTTTCTCTCGCTTAGCGAGAGCTACTGATCTTCACCCCCCCAACACTCGTCCACTCTGCACTTCTTAGTACAGCTGCCTCTTAATAAAAATCCACTGCATACAGTTTCCACCCAAAACAGTACAAGCAAGGATCCCACTCACTTCTGTGTCTGTGAGTTTATGCGCGAGCGCTCTGCCCGTTTCAAAATATTAAAGTGTCACTGTCAGCTTTCCTTTCTGTTTAAACACCCTTGTATTTATGTGCCTGTAATACAGATCTGTGCTCACATTTTGTCCCTATATGGTTAAAAGTCCATAGCGTGCCTTTTTAATTTCACTTTCTTTCAAAAAATGACATGTACTCATCCCAACTGAAATACCGCAGTCCGCTCTCCCCGACATTGCGAGGACAGTAAATAATGTGGACTTGTGTATGGAGATGCTCCCAATTCTGGAGCAACATAAACAACAGTCAGTCCGGATACTATTACCAATACTGAGTTCAGTGATCAAATTCTTTTAAAAAACCAAGGGCTACGTTATATATAATTTGCATTTGAAAAACTAAAACAGAAATTCCGCTTACGCGCATCCAGTGCGCATGCGTGGAGTCCCAGTTTCAGTTTTTCAAATGCAAATTTTATATAAATTAGCCCTCGGGTTTTTAAAAGAATTTGATCACTGAACTCAATATTGGTAATAGCATCCAGACTGACTGTTGTTTTATGTTGCTCCCGAATTGACTAACATCTCCACAAGCTGACAACATGCAAGTAACTTACACTTCAGAAAGTGCAAAAACGGGGCAGAACTTAAAAAGAATGCTGAGACTCTGCTAGGTGGATGTGTGTGTGTGTGTGTGTTGGAAGGGGCCAAAAAATTGATCAGAATGGCCTTTGTAGGGAAGAGAAAAGCAGCTGGAACAGCCTTAAAAAAATATGGACTATTTTATCAGTAATGTTTTTTTCTATTAATTCTATTCATTTTTTCTGCCCATTTTCTCTCTTCTTTTAGCATTTTATCAAAACTTACTAAGGCAGCCATTTTCTAAGCGCAATAATACCCTCCAGGGTGGGCATTATTGGGACATACCGGACCTTCAAGGGGCTATAAGGCCCTCCGCTAGCGGCATCGGGCCTCATTACGCCCCTGGGCAGTCCGGTATTTCCCAATAATGCCCACCCTGTTGGGTATTATTGCTTACTTGAATTTCAGCAGTTTGTGTTCCAGATGGATACCCTTCTATACACATAGTCCAAAGATCCTTCTCAGGGCCAGTAGGCAGAATTACTGCAAAGAAAAAGTACCTCTGGACAAAACAGTTACACAGCACAATAATAGTTCCACATGTTCTTCTCTTTATTCAGATCACCAAACAGCACCTCCCAGACTTAGCCCAATGTTTTGCCCAATGTGGGCTTCTTCAGAGAGTAGTTCTTGCTATGCAGGTTAGTCTGTTTATTCTTAGGGCTGGTTGTTAAGCTTAATATTCATACAGCTCTTTAGTTTTAACATCACAAATGCTTATCCAGTTTCCTTGCTAGGAGATATTTCCTAACAGCATTCACTTTGTAGACCGCTGTCACTCCAGCAGCATATTTGCTTAACTGAAATAGAAGAGTTATTTGGAACTAGTACTGTGGTGTGTAGCTGACTTGTTCAAAGGAACTTTTTCTTTACATTGCATTTCAACAGCCAGGCCTTGGACCACCTCTCTAACCTCCACAGGTCCCTCTGCAACTTTCTTCTCCCCCACTTACTGTCTACCCTGCCACAAAACCTAGTATCATCATCAGAGATGTACTTTGTTCTGTATTCCTTCTCCTATGTCACTGACAAACATATTGAAAAGGATTGGTCTGGTCCCAGGACTGACCCTTGCATTACTCAACTCATGACCTCCCTTTCCCATGATTTGACCCTGCTTACCACATCCTTCTTCTGTCTACCTCTAACTTACTTCCCACCCATTTAACAAGGTCCTTTGCTGCTCTCAGATCCTCTAATTTATTTAACAACCTTCTGTTTGGCACTGAGTTAACGGCCTTGCTAAAGTTGAAGTAGAGTAAATATACTGCTTGCTCTTTATTCCTACTCTTGTTACCCAGTCAAAGACTACTATTAGGTTGGTCTGACAGGACCTCCTTGCCATGTACCTGTGCTGCTTATTGTCCTAGAGCCCATTTGTGTCCAGGTAGTCCAGCAGGTCCTCTTTTACTAGTGTCTCCATCAATGGAGGTAAGACTGGACCATCTGTAATTACTCGGTTCATCCCTATCCCTTTCCTTGTGTAGCAGCACCAAATCTGCTATCTTCTAGTCTCTTGGAACCAACCCTGATTGTAGTGAGCTGTTGAATAGTCCTATCAAAAGTTTGGTCAGTTCTGATGACAATTCCCTGAGCATCTGGCCAAGGAACCCTGTATATGCTAAGGGCTGCAAGCTCATTTTCTAACTCTTTCTCCTATAATTACCAACTGTCCCATTTCTGCACCCCCCCCCCACCTTGCAGCAGCCTTTATGCCACTTTTTGAGAGAGGTCCACTATCCTACATTGTGAATACTGAGCAGAAGTAATTTCGAATTTTCGAATGGTTGCCTTCTGCTCAACCCACTCTACTATGCATCAAACCCACTAGAACTGCACCAAATCCAAAATATTAGAGCTGTGCAGAAAGTGTAATTCCAACAGCAGAATTCAGTCAGAATGTCAGTTCTACTTCTAAAATGCTTTCAGAATTGTTTGATTAATACCACGGGATTCCCAAAGTGTTGTAAAATGTGGATTTTATTTTTGCATTTTACATAAACCGCGGGTTAATTTTCCAAGTTTGTTGAAAACATTCATGGTTTATGTAAATTGTGGAACACTAATCCACAGTTTATTGTATATAAACCACAATTTACTAACCCACAGTTTAAATAAAAAGCCATGAACCACTTTCAGAATTTCAGAACTACAGTTCTCACAGAATTCTGTGGAATTAGGCAGAATTTAAGAAAAGCTACAGAAGGCTGTCAGAATGCATAATGTGAAATTATTATTTTTTGTTTGCTTTGTTGGTTTTATTTAAGGTTATAACCATTGAGCAAAAGCTCATTTACAATGGTGACCTTTACAAGCACAAAACATTAAATACACATTATAGAAGGCAATAAAAAGGTACATACAATTAATAGCACATGCACACAATCAACAAGTGCAAGAATTTTGGGGAGATAGTGAACAACGTTTCAAAATGGAAACTGATGGAGGTTTTGTATTTGATAACCTGCATAGCTCTACAAAACATCCATTTCTGTTCATTGGTTTAGTTAGCTGTACTATCCAAGGGATCCAAAATCATGTGGATGCTGTCTGCACATCCTCTAATTTAACATATTGATTTAACAACCAGATTATGTAAGACAAAGGGTTGCTCTGTTCCTTAACATTGTGTGCTTCACAGAGAAAGTAGACTTGCAGTTCTCTTATTGATGATGAAAAGCAAATTGTCAATGGAGAAACTGATTAAGTGACTGCAGAGACAATGGCACACACAGCACATCCAAAGATAAATCAGCAGAAAGCAACAGTAGTTGTTTCCCATCCAAACTCCACATATAACAGCTTTGTTTCTTTCCCCTGGTTTTCCTGTCTGCCTTCTAGTTGTAATCCCCTGTCATGATTCCTTTTCCCCCTTTCTTTTTTCTTCCCATCACATCCATGTTCCCCCTGGGCTTGGCATTCATCCAAGCTAAAGTTTCCACTCTTTGGACCAAGCTGGTGGACAGTTGTAACTGCTGGCACAGAACCTGCAGTTTTTAAAGAGAGAGAGGAAGATTAAAGCCATCTCGTACTTAGACTCACTCCCTCACTAGTACCCCATTGTCACCTTACAGCACTTCCCAGCTTCATAGCTATAGAGATATGAACACAGCAAGTTCATTTGAAGGCATGACAAATAATTAGTAAAGCTTTCTTGCAAAGATGTTATAGACAGAAATATTTCTAAGGAAACTGTTGCAGTGGTATATGGACCATATTGTTATTTAAATTAAGATGGGATCAGATGTGACCTTCTGTAAGAATCCATTAGAGACTGTATGTCGAACAAAATGTGCTAAATATGATAATAATTAGGAACTGATTAACCTTTTCCAGTTTTGTTTGTATCTGCTCAAAAACTGTCTTGTTTTTCATCAGCTTTCAATAGATGATTAGTATGAGACTGGCACATAACTTTGTGTTAGTTGATAATTTGTAGTTAGAAAAATTCTGTTTGGAAGAAAGTGTTTGGATAAAAACTATAGAATTTGATAAAGTTCAAGGCAGTTTGAGTTTTTCACAGGTTTGCCTACCATTGATAATAGCTGAAATGTTAAAAGAATTGTGTTTTATCTTCTTTTAGTAAAGACAAGGCTATTTGCAGCTGTGTTGCTTGCTGTTTCAATTAGGATGTGTTTTGGCCCCTAGGCACAAGATATATGCTTTGTTTGACATTGCTGACCATGTGAAAAACAAATCTTCAGCATTTACTGTGTCTTCTTATGTTCTCTTTTGCTTTTAAGAACAAGCATTTGTCAATGCCGAATGTTTGCTTGCTGGCATTACTGGTGGAAATGCAGGAGTTAGACAGATGCAGTATAGAAATGGCAGGGATGTATTGAACTGACACCAACTTCACTCCCACCCTGCAGAGATGGACAGGCATTGGGTTGTGCCTTTGGAACGTTGCCCATAACGGTCATGACATTTCACCTCACCCTACCCTGCAGACACTGACAAGTGTCGAGGTGTGCCTTGGGGTGTTTGGGCTTTACACTCACCTCATTCCATAAGTAAATATGTTGAAATGGGTGCAGTATAGGAGAATGGAGTGAACTCTGGGGCCAAAGAGTCCAAGGCACACCTCGATGCCTGTCACTGGCTGCTGGGTGCGGGTGGGTGTGGGTGTGGAATGGTGTGAGCATTACTGTCGACAATCCCAGGTCACACCCCTGATGCCTGTCAGTCACTGCAGGGTAGGGCGTTATGGTCAGAATCCCTAACGCCTGGGCATTTCTTGGTAGTTTTCACTCCAAGTTTTCAACATGGGCTTTTTGTGACCCAACCGCATGAACAGTGACACTATCAATTTGTTAGTAGAAAGGTGTTTTTGCAGAGTGGCTGTGCCATTTGATGCCACAGGTGCAAAAACACATTTTGAACACAGTGTGAAAAATGACAGCTGTACTGTTCATGAGGAGGTGTAAAAAAAAATGATAATGTTGAAAATCAGGAGTGAAAATATAAAAAAACTGGTGAAGTCACGAGCATGCATAGAAACTGTGCCATGCACACCCCAATGCAATTATTGTGGGGATTTTTTGCACCAGATTTTCAGTATAGGCATTTTGGGACCTCCGCTTATGAACAGTGTTACTGTGATTTTCTTAATCTGACCCGAACATTGATTTCCCACAGCAACCGTGCTATTCTGCGCCGGAAGTGTGAAAACACATTTCGGCCAGGATGTGAAAAATGACAGCTGTACTGTTCATAAGGATGTGGGGAAAAATGGCAATGTTGAAAATCTGGAGTAAAATTATTACAAATTCATGAAGTTATGAGGGTGCGTAGAAACTGAGCAATGCACACTCATATTAAAAACATTTTATGGACTTTTGTCACCAAATTTTCAACATAGGCATTTTAGGACCTCTGCGCATGAACAGTATCACTGTGATTTTCTTAATGTGTCCCGAACACTGATTTCCCACAGCGATTGCGCTATTCTGCGCTGGAAGTGCGAAAACACATTTTGGCCTGGATGTGAAAAATGACAGCTGTATTGTTCATTAGGAGGTGTGAAAAAATGCCAGTGTTGAAAATCTGGAATGAAAATATCACAAATTCATGAACTTGCGAGTGTGTTTGGAAACTGCATAATGCATGATCTTAAAACAGTCAGTTTGGGGAATTTTTTCACCAAATTTGCAACATAGGCTTTCTGAGAGTCCACCTCATGAACAGTGATACTGTCATTTTGTTAATCAGTCCTGAAAGATGATTCTACAGAGTAACCACAAACTCACCTTTTGGGAATGAATAACCAGACGACAGTGATTGAATTCATGAGATGGGGTCCCAAGAACCCCATGTTGAAAATTTGGTGCAAAAATTTAAATAAAATGACCGAGATATGAACCAAAATTGCTAAAAACCTATTTATGCCATTATACAGCTTACCAGCATTGCTTCAGTTTGTGGTCAGCTTTGAAGAGTGCAGGCATGTTCCACTGAAGATCATCACTCCGGCTTCCGGAGGTAAGTGTGGGTTGGGGGCTGTGGGGAGGTGGGGTTCACAGAGGGTGGGCATGGGTTGGGGGAGGGAGCAAGAGAGTCAATGAGGGACCATTTTCTCTTGTTACAGTTTTCATTTTTAAAAAGATGACATGGGACTTTTGCCATGCTGGGGTGGACTCTCAATGTGGCACCTGGAAGTTTGTTTGGGGGGCAGTGGAGCCAACGGGGGGATTGGGCACCCCCTGTTGGCCATACAATGTGTGGGAAGGAGCACATGATGATGCAGGACTTTTGCTATGCTGGAGTGGGCTCTCAACGTGGCACCTTGAAGTTTGTTTTTTGGGGGGCACTGGAGCCATGGGGATTGGGCACCCCGTCGGACATACAATGTGCTTTGGGGGAGAGTGTGCATGTGCAGATGGGGATTGGGCACCCCCTCAGCACACAACAAATCGGGGGGGGGCACATCATGCTGGCTTACCCCCAAGTTGCACAGCCTGAAATCCTTCTGTGATGAAGTCAGCTTAGCCCAGTTAGTTGGTGAACCCACTAGAACCAATACATCCAATCCTGACAACAGTTCTTTCCTTGATGTCATACTTTCTACGCATCCCCACAAAATTCTCCACTCTGCAGTCTTCCACAATGACATGAGTGATCATGGGGTGGTTGTTTGTACAAGATCACAAATTATAGCCAAACAGCAACCAACACTCATAACTAAGTGGTCCTTTCGCAAGTTTAATGCATCGGACTACTTATCCGAGTTGAGCAAAATTAGATGGCAAGACCTCTACCTTGCCAAAATGATCAATGAGGTGGTTACTGTCCTTAACGACAACCTCACCTCACTGGCCAACAAGCATGCCCCTTTGATCAATGTCAGGGTGCGTAAAACATCCAACCCTTGGTTTACATCAGATCTCAAGGCAACAGTCCTATGCCATGATAAACTCAGGGCTAAGGCTCGAAAATCCAAAAGCCCAGCTGACTGGTAAGCATTCAGAGCAGCTAGAAACACCTGCATTAAACAAATCTGTGCAAGCAAAGCAAACTATTATGTCTCCATCCTTGAACAGGCAAAAGGGAATTCCCAAAAAATCTGGAAGACACTCAAGTCCATCGAAGGTCGGCCTGTAGCCCCCTCCATCCCTCTGAAGATTCACAGCAATGGTAGGGTTGTGGAAAACAGATGCCTAATCCTTAAGGAAATCAACAATCACTTTGTAACTTCTGGCCTAGTTCTTGACTCTCCGTCTTATGCAGCCTGTGGTAGCAGCCAAGACTGTAATAACATTGACTCACAAACTTCGACCTGCCCACTCCAGTTGTGCCTGCTTAGCTATAAAGAAGTTGAAGATTCACTTCTTTATGTAGATATTCAAAAAAGTGCAGGGGACGATGGTCTAGATATCTCAGCCTCACCGCCCCTATCCTCCACATATTCAGTCTTTCCATTTCCACTGCCACTGTTCCCTCCTGCTGGAAATCTGCCCACATCCTCACATTACTCAAGTCAGGGCACCCATGCGACCTAAACAACTATAAGCCCATTTCAATCATACCTGTCCTCTCCAAAGTCCTCGAAAAGCTAGTTTACTCTGAAATGAAACTCCATATCGAATCATCTTCAATCTTCAGCCCTGCGCAATCTGGCTTCCGGCCCAACCATAGTACAGTTACTGCTCTAGCTAAAGTTACCAATGAATGGATCACTGCCATGGACTCCAAGAAAGTTACTGATGCAGTGTTTTTAGATCTCAGCAAAGCGTTCAACACTGTTGATCACAATCTGTTAGCCTCAAACCTAATAAAATTAGGTGCCACCCCACTTGCTGCCCAGTGGTATACCAGCTGCCTGACTGGAAGGACCCAGAAAGTAAAAGCTGGTGGCCTCTTTTCTGCATTCCTCCCAGTTGTCAGCAGAGTCCCGCAAGGCTCCATATTAGGTCCCATCCTCTTCTCCCTGTACATCAATAACCTTGAAGCACATATACCCCAGTCCCATCTGCATTTCTTTGCTGATGATACTGTACTATATACATCAGGCCCTACACTGGCTGGAGTGAGGGGTGTACTCCAAGCCGACTTTGCACAACTAGAAATCAACCTAATCAATGCCAAACTACTCCTAAATGCTAAGAAAACTAAGGCCATGATCTTTGCCCCAAACACCACCTCCACTTCCCTTGCAAACATGCATAAAGAATTCATCACTACCTCCCTAGACGAACCCCTTGAAATCACCTCCAAATTCAAATATTTTGGTATATGGCTAGACAACAAGCTTTCCTTTCATGACTACCTCGATGATCTGGCAAAGAGGCTAAACATTAGGCTAGGTTTCTTCTTCTGTAACAAGCCCCTCTTTCCATTGGATACCAGAACTAGGCATGTCCAGGCCACATTCTTGCCACTACTCGACTATGGAGATCTAATCTATTCCTCCACAGCAACCTCAGGACTCAGCAAACTAGACATCCTCTACCACCACGCGATATGGTTCATGACAAACCTATTCTACCAAACCCACCATTGCAATTTGTACCTAGCCATTAGCTGGACATCACTCTCAACTAGACACATGCTTCATGCTGGTATCTGGACTCTTAAGCTACTCCTGAACAAGCTCCCGAACTATCTCACAACCCTTTTCCTTATTTCCCATAGTGCCTACTCTCTTAGGAAAAATGACCTCCTCCTCTTCGATGTACCAAGAACTTGCACCTTACTCGGCAAGTGGGCCATATCGAGCGTACTCCCAGCTATATGGAATCAGCTCCAAGACATACTGAAGCTTCCTAGTACTGTCCCTGTCAGCCTATTTGAAAGGTTGGCTGCAGCAAAAATTAAAGATACATGCAGCTGCTTCTAAATCCCAACTCACTGCTCTAACCCTAGCCCACTGCTTCTTCTTACTTACCTAGAAATTAGCTGTCTTGATACTCCGAAAAAAAGCACTTTGTACCTTTTTTCTGTACTTGTATTTTTCTGTCATTGTCATTTTTATGCAACATCTTAATGCTTGCCCATAATTCTATACTTCAATTTGTACTGTTTTTTTCAATTATGCAATCTGTAACTACCTGCCTGTGTCAAAGGACCTCCATGTGAATGAGCTTGCTTAATGGAGTTTTCCTAAAAATAAACTTACACTTGAACTTGAACTTGCCAATGGGAGGTGCAGTGGCATACAGTTGAAAGACAATGACTGCTAAGGTGGTGATGTGTAGGCAATGTGCATACTGCTGATGGCATGGCAGTATGCAAATTGCCTACACGTTCCCACCGCTGATTGTAGCAGTCATTCTCTTTCAACTCTAGGCCACTGCATCTGAACTGCTGTCATAGACAGCTCAGACATTCATTGGTGCAATGCAGCCACACCTGCAAAAATGCTCAGGGCATTGGAAGCAGGAGTGCCACACCTACAAAACTCATATGGTGGCACCATGTTTCTTGCACATGTGTGCAAGCAAACATAAAATGTATTCATGAATCCTCTGGTTTTCTTCCATATCCTTCACCACAAACAGGCATGGGGTCATTCCAAGTGATTTTCTGTTGTCTTGATTTAGGGCCCAGTCAGGGATGGGTGGGGGTGGGAGGGACAACCTTTTGATCCTTCCACACATGAGGAAGGCTAGCAAAAGATGCACAGTTCACTTTCTCAGCATGCAGAGTATCCTGCAGCACCCACATTATAGGTTGTTCTTACTCTCTGTGCCTGATCCCACACCAGTATATCTATATGGGCAACTAGTTCAAGAGTGGGCATAGGGGTAGGGATGTACATCTGTGTACTCCACAGAGCAATCTAAGCACTCAGTGTTAGGTGAGGCGATTGGGTATGGGGTTATCTGTAGCCCTGTTTAGTTGTGTTTCTCCCCACTGTTGGCACCTTAATAAACATATTTATTTTGCATTTACTTGCAATACTGTATTCCATTTTTTTTGTGCCACCACATCTGCTGCTTGGTATGTAAAAACACAGTGGAAAAAAGCAGGAACATCATAAAGAGGGTGAATGTGAACATAGAATTAATAATAGCAGAAAGAGTTAGAAATAATGACTAATTTATTTCTAGGTAATAATAGAAAAACAATAGGGAAAACAGAGCAAGAATGAAGAAGGATGGAAAAATCATAGAAGATTATGAAAATAAGGCAAACATGTTAAATGAGTATTTCTATTTTATGTGCAACCCCCCTGTTACCCGGGGTTACTAGAATCCCAGTAAGATCTAGTGGTAGGCAGGGAAGGCAGCTTGTGAAACTCCAGTTAAATGGATTTCACACTGTCTCACTCTGTTCTCAGTCTCAGCTGAGACTGATGGATTACGTCACCATAGAACTCTCGCAGCTGCACGAGCCTCACTGGAGTGCTGCAGTTGGAAGTTAGGATACAATGTTGGGGCTTTTTGAACAGAGTCTGTGTGTAGCCTTGAAAAGAGGAGCAGCACAGCAGTCTGAGTGCAGGCTCACAGAGCCTTAAGCTCTGTTTTAGAGCTACTGTAAGGGAGGTGTGTGTTTCCACCAAAAGAGGAACACAGTAAGTTGATTGTGAAGTGGTGGAGACCACTGTCACTGGTCCATGTGCCCCATGCCTGAGGGGATGGGGGTGGAAAGGTTTGCCTGTCTTCCAAGGGCAACCCTCCTGGTTCCGGCTAAGGAAGAAGCTGCCTTACTTCAAGTTGTGCTGTGGCACCAGAAGCTGTGGGATAGAAATTCCTGTGAGGAATCGCCTGTGGGGCACCTGCAACCAAAGGGTGAGTTCACTCTGACATAGGGCCTATGTTTTTCACCTGAACTGTTGAAACATGGGGACTGGACTACTTAATCCGTAGGCGGTCTAGTGTAATAGACATTGCCGGTTAATTCAAGTAGGTTCAAGTCCAGCACAAAGAGTAAAGTAAAGTGGGGACTGGACTGCTTAATCAGTGGGAGGCCTAGAGCAATGGGCTGAGCCAAGTAAAAGTATGTTTAAGTCCAGCACAGTGGGAAAGCAAGACAAGTACAGGAAATGTGACATACATTTAGCCTTAATCTACATTGCCAAGCTTTACAGAATGAGATGTTTAATGTCCAGAGAAATGGCCGGTTATGAATTTTGGAAGCAAGAGGTGGGAGACCGCCCATCAGTAGTAACCAAATTCATCTCTTACGGATTTGCTCTGTGGCACCTTTACTTTCTCTCAGGTACTTGGCCAGTGCCTGAGGAAAGTACCCAGACATGGGATTAAAAGGAGAACTCTCTTATAGAGCTGAGGTGCTCTTAGGTGGTTTAGGGAGCCACCGGAAAAGGTTTCCATGACATATGGAAGGTATCCGAGTTGCCGGCAAGGGAACCTAGCCTGGGAATCCCAGATAGTGTACAAGTTCAGGCTGTGTACCCAAAGCAGCATGCAAGTCCGGGCTGTGTGCCCAGTGGGTTCAGAGCTTGAGGGCTGAAGTGTTGAAGAAGTGTTCCTGATTCTTTTTAATCTGCATTACCAGAAGTGTAGCCCTGTGGGGGGGTCCGTCTATGCTTTGTTTGTTCTGCTTGGATGTGAATAAAAGCCATACTTTAGAATCCCATTCCTGGTATTGGACAATACAGTTATTGCTTCCTGTGTTCGGAATTACTTGGGTGCCCCTGTACAGAGTAGCCAAACCTAGCCCTTGTGCCGAGTAACCTATTCCTCCCCGAACCCAGTCCCCACCTGGTACTGCTGTCAGATTTAAACAGCATACCACCTGTCATTTGCAAAAAGGTGGGTGGGGGGCTTACAAAATAGAGGCACAACTTTGGATTTTAAATTTAGGGAGGAAAGGTGCTTGGGCAAAGGGCTAGCATTTTGGTTATCTGTCAGTGGGTAGCCCAAAAAATCTGAAGCAAGGTTAACTAGTATGTCGCTGTGTGCTGTTGTCCATGTGCTGCTGTTAAATGCCAACTGTTTACCAAGGAGCAGTAAAGCCTGAGAGTATGTCCTTGTCCTGCATCAAAAATTTACAGCGTTTTGCCAGCTTTTTAAAAAAAAAACTGTTGTGACAAAGAAAAGTGTGGAAGACTAGGGGTAGCAAAAGGAAAATTGTGCCCTGGACATTGGAAATGCTTTCTAGTGAATAGAGAGACTTGCTATGTTAATGGCTATGAAAAATGGTTGAAATGGGCTCCTGCCGTGGAGTCAGTTAGAAAAGAAAAGTGGTTTTGCAGTTTAAATTTGCCTGCTCGACAATCACCGTGAGGAGAAGAGCACTTGCAAGGAAAGAGGCTCATTTGCATGGCATTGTGTGATTGGTGAGACTGCAATCAGTCCCGCCACCAAGCCAGCTCTACAGTGACTGCCCAGCATTCAAGAGGGATTGTGAGTGGAGTGCATGTACTGGCTTACCGGAGGAGCATCGCGGTGACTGACAGCACTGTAAAAGTTTAAAAACTCTGACTTTTCTATCTAAAATCGGGCTCAACCTGCATCTTGATCGACTGGACTGTGAGTGCGGTGTTCAGAGGGACGATTGGCAGGACTACCAACCTATTTCTGTTCAGAGGCTTCCAAGACTGGCTGCAGGCCATTTTCCATTGCAGCAAACAGCTACTGATAACAGTGAGTACCAACAGAAATAATTGCTCAAACCAGTGATTTTTGCCAAAAGCCAGCTGGATCTGTGTGCAGCAGGGTAATCGTCTTGCAGTCTAAGACTGTGTTACGTTTACCAGCAAATGCAAGCCTTTTAAGCCATCGACTGTGAGCATAGTTATGGGTTCAGCATCAGTGTACGTTTCAAAGCCATGAGAGAGACTGTGAGTTGTATCAAGATATGCAGCAAGAGTTACAGGCAATCCTGTGCTTGAAATACTGAGGCTTTAAGGGACTGTGAGCTAGAGCAATGTCTTCAGCAAGTGAAAAGTCTATAGCAAATCATATAAATGTGCTAGGAAAAAGAACAGTGCAAGTTTGTACAGTTTGAGCAAAGTTGTCAGTAGAGTGTGTAAATTGGATGCGCAGTGGCTTGACCCAGTTTCAGAATGTTGATGTGTAGGAGTGCTGCCACCGCCATTATGGGTTGGGGTAGTAATGTAAACACAGCAGCACAGGAGCCATTTTAAAAGTAAAGGAAAGTGTTTGGTGATGTGGGACTTTCAATAACAGTGAGCGTGCTGTGGTAGCAGCAGAAATAAACATGTTAAGGGACACTGAGAGGTGTTTCTATGGAGGACAACTGCCTCCTCATGTGGTGATTCCTGGATATCCAGTGCAAGTGTGCTTAATTTGCTTAAAATAATAATAATAAAATTTATTTGATTAAGCACCTTTCAAAGTTTTCAAAGCGATGTACATCAAAAACAAACATAATCAGTACATACAATAAAACTACGCTAAACGAATATTACAAAACTAAGATAATCAATCACAGCAAAGCAGAAAATGCCTTTTCCCATAAAAAAGTCTTTAGTGCCTTTTTAAAACTCCCCACCATCGTGCTCTCCCAGAGCTGATGGGGTAGAGAATTCCAGTGGGTGGGAGCAGCAAATCCAAAAGCAAGAGTTCCAGAAGCCTTCAAATTTACCCACGGAATCTCCAGCAACCCCCTCGTCAGCCGAGCGGAGCTGTCTCAGAGGGGTGTAGGGCACCAGGAGCTCTTTCAAATAGTCAGGACCTAGACCGTGTAGGGCTTTGTAGGTCAAAAGACCCACTTTAAAGGTGATCCGCCACTGTATTGGCAGCCAGTGCAGAGTGTGCAGCACAGGGGTAATATGAGAACTTCTGGATGCTCCAGTCAACAAATATGCTGCCGAATTCTACACTAGCTGCAAGCGGTGGATATCAACCCCAGGAAGTCCTAGGTAAAGGGAGTTACAGTAATCAAGGCGAGATGTCACAAAGGCATGGACCAAAACCAGCAGGTCGCAAGGTGGAACCAGGTGCCTAATCCTGGCAATGTTCCTAAGATGAAAAAATGCAGTCTTGACAACTGCAGACACCTGATAACGGAGGGTCAGACCAGTGTCAGGCTCCACTCCCAGGTTACGCACCTGTTCAGAGGTGAGGATCTGGTCCACCCCCAGGGTTAATCCAGAGGGGAACCCAGTCCTCACACCCTCAACCCTGCAACCCAGGTCCACCACCATAACCTCAGTCTTTCCCGGGTTCAACTTTAGACCGCTGGTATTCATCCAGTCTTGGATATCAGTGAGGCAGTTGTTCAGCACCGAGATAGCACTAACCTGGTTGGGTGCAAAAGACAGGTAGAGCTGGGTATCATCAGCATAGCAGTGAAACCTCAGCTCAAACCGTCTTACAATGTCTCCGAGGGGTAGCATATATACTGCGAATAACATGGGGGAAAGCACCGAGCCCTGAGGTACCCCACAAGGTAGAGAGAAGGCCCCGGATGAATGCAAACCTGAGACCACTCTCTGCCTTCTCCCTTCGAGGAAAGATGAAAACCATCTGAGGACTGTACTTGATAGTCCACAAATGGACCGCAAGCGTTCGAGCAAAACCCCATGATCCACAGTATCAAAAGCTGATGACAGATCGAGGAGATCCAGAATAGAATGGTGTCTCTGATCTCTCGCCATCAGGAGATCATTGAGCACCTGAACCAGAGCAGTCTTGGTACGATGCCTCTTACGAAAACCAGACTGGAGAGGTTCATATAAACTATGGATGGTCAAATGGTCATCCAATTGGACCGCCACAACTTTCTCAATAACCTTCCCCACAAAAGGGAGGTTAAAGATTGGTCGGTAGTTTGCTAGGTCATCCGGGTCTAAAGAAGCTTTCTTCAGAAGGGGAGTCACACCCCTTCCTTCAGAGAGCTAGGGAAAACTCCCATCTCTAAAGAACACCAGATAATCCGAGCTAGGACCGGGTCAATGATCTCACTACAACCCATGATCAGGGAAGTAGGTCCGGGATCCAAACTACAGCATGTTGGATGCATCTCATGGACAATCCTCATAGTGTCTACGAAATCTGGCAGGTCAGAGGTACTCCAGGAAATTCCTGGCTCTGCGACAGGACGCTGATCAACTGCAACAACCTTAGAGTGAGGTTGGAGGCACTGCCTCCTGATGTCTTCCACCTTATTCACAAAGAATCGAGCAATCTCCTTGCAACCAGTTTGCATAAAGGCTCGATGGATCTGCTGACAGGCTGGGTTGCACAGTCTGTCAACAGTTCTGAAGAGCTGAGCCAGTCGATTCCGTGCGACAGAAATTTCCTTGGACAGGAATTCTGCCTTCTTATGGGAAATTGCTGTTTGGTAGAGCTTATAATGCTCTAGCAAAATAAGATGGTCGGCATCAGAGGCAGTCTTCCTCCAATGACAGTCCAACCTATGCCCAAAACTCCGCAGCCCTCTCAAAGCCCCATCAAACCATGGGGCAACGGGATGGTGCAGGAGGAGACGAACACAGACTGGTGCAATCTGATCAAGTGCAGCTGATATGGCCCTATTATAGACCACTACCAGCTGCTCAGGATCAGTGCAAGACTTGTTAAACAACGAGAGGTCAATAACCGCCATCAGGTCTTCAGAGACAACGTCCTGCAATGGGTGGTACCTGACCAACTCCACAAGGGCCGACCTACCCAGGGAGGCCTCAAAATTGAACCCAACTGAGTAATGATCAGACCAACCGACTGGTTCCACCACCAAGTCGGAAGCCTCGATCCCCAGGAGGAAGACCAGGTCAAGAGAGTGACCTCCCTTGTGTGTAGCTGTGGAAACAACCTGTGCAAAGCCCAGAGATGTCATCACCTGGAGGAAATGTTGGCCAAAAAGCGAAGATTCATCGTCAACCCACGCATTGAAGTTGCCCAGCACCATCAATCTGGGCGACTCCAAGGCCATGTCGGCGGCAAAATCTGCTGTTTCCTGCAGGAAGAGCATCTCATCCTCTGGTGGATGATAAATGAGAGCAATCCTGCACCCCACACCAGCTACCACAGTACACTCAAATGACCTAGCCTCCTCAACTGGTACACCAGTGAGGCCCAATTCGGTCTTAAAACAGACCGCCACCCCCCCCCACGATCCAATCTTGGGCAGTGTATAACCGAGTACCCAGCAGGAACAGCAGCCTCTAAAAAGGGGGCCGCATTCCCATCCAACCAGGTCTCAGTAATGCAAGCCAGATCTGCCCTTGCAACAAAGTCTGCAATAAGACCAGTCTTGTTGCAGACGGATCTGGCAATGCACAACAACGCCTGAGTTGGACGAGGTTGATGAGTTGTCCCAACCACTTGCCCTCAAAAATAGGAGGTGCCCTTGGGTATGGGAACCAGAACAGAACTACCACGGTCCAGAAGCCATTTTGCCCCAGGGCGTCTTCTAGACCTAACCACCCCTATGGGAGAGCACCGCTCACTCCACTGTCCACAGCCCCCCCCCCCCAATTCCCCCCCCCTTCACACAATCCCTAGTGCCTGACACTGATGATAAATATGAACGGGCAAGGGGGGCAAAGAGAAGGGATGGAGGGCATGGAGAGCGGAGGCTGAATAACGTAGGACAGGTGGGGCAGGCCAGCACATCAAGCTGCTCAAAGTTAAAACAATAAATATAATAAAACAACCCGCAATTGACCTAACACTAAGAACAAACTAAAGTAAAAATGAAACCAAACCAACACTCTAATACAAAACCTAATTCATTATTTTATCCCACAAGCCCTCTCACGGCCTGGGGACAACCAAACCTTAACCCACACAGTTCTAAATTATTATTCCCAGGTCCACTCACTACCTGGTACTTAAAACAAAAAGTAATAATAATAAAATAATAAAACTAATAATGAACTAATAAATAGAGGGAATAATTTAAAACCATCCTCCGGGACTCTCTCACCAAACCGGGTACAGGTGGAATAAAAGATGTAATAAAGCACGCTCACTGCTTGAATTGTTCCCTCAAATAAAATAACTACAAACAATAAACATCCCATCTATATGCAACAAAATACAAAATAATATAACCCGCCCAACACCAACAAGTAAAATTCAGTTTCCAGAAATCCAAAGTTCAAAATCCACGTCGGTTTGGCTCCAGTAAAGGGCCACCAGTGGGCCACAGGAACCGGCCAGCCCAAAAGATCAGTGGTCCACTACTTTCACTCCAGGAGAGGACAGCCCCTCGGCTGGCTGCCCCAGGAGTGTAGAGGAAGGGAGAGATTAAGGACAGGCCATCCAGCCTACCCCACTGACCTCCACTGTGTGTAACACCGACCCAGGACCACCAGGACACTGCAAGCCCAACTAATAGGCCAAATAAAGTCAATTTCTCCAAATGACGTTTAAGCAATCAAAATGTCAATAAAAGTTTCAAAGTCACTTATCTTGCAGGCTCTTCGGGACAGCTCTTTCAAGTCACTAATCCCTGCAATCCAACTGGCCAGAAATAGGTCCAGAAGTAGACAAGAAACACAGCCACATAAAAATCCAGGTTTTTAGATCAGAACAGAGCTTAAAATGAGCCAAATAATCACAAAACAAACAGTCCTCTCCTTGAGTGAATAAATCGTTCAAACCACACCGGAGGACATGATCCAAATCCTTCAGAAAAAACAATAACTCCAAAATATTTGCTGAATAAAATGAGGATTCATTCAGAACTCTCCGAAACACACCATTGGACTCAGGTCTTTACCCTCGGAGCATCAACCTCTTCCCAGACACCAAAAAGTCCATTTCTTTAAGATGAGATGCGACTCGTGTTATTCAACAATAGAGCTCAGAACACACTGGGTCTCCCAAAGTCCTCGGCGCCAAAACACCACGGCACAACCCGGGTTTCCGAAATCCAACCCCAAACAAGGTCCCGACCCGAAACAGTGACTGTAATGTGTAAACAGACCAAATCTGAAAACACGGAGCAAGGCGGGCAAACTAAGCGGGTTGAAAAAATAAAATAGCTCCAAAGCACAATTTAAAAAATTCAAAAGAGCAGCGAAGATTCAGACAGATAAATAGGATAGGCAAAGTAAGATAAAACAAACAAACGAGACAGGCCGGAGCAATTCAGAAGTGGCAAGCCCAGCATGGCCGCCATCTTGCCCCTTCGTAAGAAGGTAGCCATGATGTGACTTCCTGCTGGAAAGGACGTCTTCATGGTACCTCACTGTTCGGGGTGCTTAGAGAAATACGGCTTGTTTAAAGCACCCAAGATTTGTTTGGCTCCCACATGGACACAAGTTCAAGAATCTGCAGTTGGTAGCACACAGCACCAGGTGGAGCCTGTTGGAGAAGGCCCCTCGGGGAAGTGTGGCACAAAGCTGGAGGGTGCAGATTTGCAGACAGAACAATATGCTGATGTTTTGGATGCTGGATCGCAGAGAGACAATTCAGGCAGAGCATCAGTAGACCCTTGGAGGGGGGGCCTAGCCCAAGTCTCATAGGAGAAGATGAGATGAGGGAGGCCTTTGAATGGGAGGTATCGAACTCCGCACCCAGCGAAGGATGGATAGTCTCAGGAATGAGGATGACGGCTCACTCCTGGGCACAGATTCTCAGTGAGGAAGAAGAAGAGGGGGACTTATGTGGCCTTGTGAAAAAGGAACGGGTACACAGCCTCAAGCTTTTGCCTCAGAGGAATGCATGGAAGAGAGTGGTGATTCCACTGCCCTGGCTGTGCAAGAAGAAGTCAGGGATCCATTTTTTGTCTCTTTGAGAATGCGTAGCTGACGGAACCAGGACTGGCCACTCCCAAGCCAGGCCAGCAGTCTCAGGTTGATCAAAGCTAGTAAAGAGAAGAGACTGGTTCGTAGGAAGGCAATGAAATCTATGGGATGTCCTTTCCTACCTTTCCCCGGAGAGTCTGGGATGAGATTGAGAACAGCAGAAAATCCTATATTTGGGCCGAAGCAATGAAATGTGTGCATCCTGGTACAAACAAGCATGTCAGGGACAGAATGTTTCATGAAAAATACAGCCAGTGAAAAAGAGGCAGGACACTGTTAATGGACACTGTTCGAATAGTGGATGAAGAGGGATGTGAAACCTTTCACAGTGTGAATTATGTGTGTCCAGATGGGGTAATAATTCAAGCTCCTGACCTGTTGTGCTATTGACCACAATGCAAAGACCTCCCTGCAAATGTGCCCCTGCCTACCAGCTGGAAAGCAGAGCAGTGGTAGCCAGTGCTGCCACTCCAGCCATTGCAGTGCCTTTGTTGTTCCACCAGAGTGGACGTCCCAGACTCAGTTGTCCCACATTCATCAGTTCTACAGTGTACTGACTTTCCAGAATCCATCGACTGGCCCACCAGATGACTTCAGATCCAGAGAGGACACCATCCCAGCGGTATCCTGATTCATCATCTGGTAAGCAGATGACATCAGACCAGCTGTTTTCCTTTTTGTTCCTGTTCCAAGGTTCCATCTCCAGAGATGACAACCACCCAGCAGTTTCCAGATGTGCCCTCCTGTTGTTCCCGGAAGATGTCCACCCAGCTGTATCGGAAGAGTGCTGCCAGGGACAGTCTTCTGCTGAGGACCAGATCGATGTTTTGTTTGTTCTACAAGGGACTGGCAAGTCCAAACTTTTCTATTCTTATGACATTGCAGTACACACCCTGCACTAGCAGACTCCAGATGTGTGAACTGTCCTCAAAGACTCACCCCTTCGGGACTTTGACCTGCTAGAACTGTGCTTCACTGGGCTCCGTCCCAAGAGAGACTCTTTAATGGACTAGCCTTCGAGCACTGTGGTCACTAGATGGGACTTTTAGGGCACTCCATCCCCCAAATGTGTACTGTAAATAATGTCATTGTTTTTCTACTGTTTTCTAATGTTTATACTGCTTTTCTACCTTTTCTAAAAAAAATATTTTTGGGATTCTCCAGTGTTTTGATGGTAGGGGTTTAGATACTGTAGACTGTGTATGCAGATTAAGAGTGTGTGTTGTCTTTCTTTTCTTGCAGGTGTTCCTGAAGAAGATAGAAGAGAAGACAAGAAGAGGAGGAGGGACTCATCAGAGTTTCTCACTAGTACTTTAGTGTGTAGTATTTAAAGTACTGTTGTTGTTGTTGTTGTTACTGTGTAGTAACACTTTTCTTCCACAGGTATGGTTGTGGGGGAGTGAGGGAGTAATGTAATGGTATGGTATTAGCTCCTGGTGTGGGGTTGCATGGTGCCCAAGGTCGGGGAGGTCCCTTGTTTGTTTTGTTTTGGGGTTTGAGTTAAAGGCAGATAGGTTTTCCCTAGAGGGCTAGTGAGGATAGACAGGCTGTGGCCCTGATCTGCAGTAGGGGTTGCAGTGCTGATCTATTAGGGCTATGCTCTGGGCAGTTCTACCGGGAGCCACTAGGTACCCATAGTCAGTGGGTAGAGTAGAGGCTGATGCATCAGCCAACGGACTCCAGGGCCTTAGTGTTGTCTGCCTGTGCTGGCACATGGTAGGGGAGAAGGTAGCGCTACCTCCCCGTAGTCAACACATGGGGTGAGATGGCCTAAGCCGGGTAAATAATGACTGCGGAAAGTCATTTTCCTGGCCCAGGGTGAGTATAACCCCCCTGTTACCTGGGGTTACTAGAATCCCACTAAGACCTAGTGGTAGGTAGGGAAGGTAGCTTGTGAAACTCCAGTTAAATGGATTTCACACTGTCTCACTCTGTTCTCAGTCTTAGCTGAGACTGAGGGGATGACATCACCATAAAACTCTCGCAGCTGCATGAGCCACACTGGAGTGCTGCAGTTGGAAGTTAGGATAGAATGTTGGGGATTTTTGAACAGAGTCTGTGTGCAGTCTTGAAGAGAGGAGCAGCATAGCAGTCTGAGTGCAGGCTTTCAGAGCCTTAAGCTCTGTTTTAGAGCTACTGTAAGGGAGGTGTGTGTTTCCACCAAAAGAGGAACACAGTAAGCTGATTGTGAAGTGGTGCAGACCGCTGTCACTGGTCCATGTGCCCCATCCCTGAGTGGAAAGGTTTGCCTGTCTTCCAAGGGCAACCCTCCTGGTTCTGGCTAAGGAAGAAGCTGCCTTATTTCAAGTTGTACCAGAAGCTGTGGGATACAAAATTCCTGTGAGGAATTGCCTGTGGGGCACCTGCAACCAAAGGGTGAGTTCGATCTGACATGGGGCCTATGTTTTTCAACTGAACTGTTGAAATGTGGGGATTGGACTACTTAATCTGTAGGCGATCTAGTGTAATGGACATTGCCGGTTAATTCAAGTAGGTTCAAGTCCAGCACAAAGAGTAAAGTAAAGTGGGGATTGGACTGCTTAATCAGTAGGAGGCCTAGAGCAATGGGATGAGGCAAGTAAAAGTATGTTCAAGTCCAGCACAGTGGGAAAGCAAGACAAGTACAGGAAATGTGACATACATTTAGCCTTAATCTACATTGCCAAGCTTTACAGAATGAGATGTTTAATGTCCAGAGAAATGGCTGGGTATGAATTGTGGAAGCAAGAGGTGGGAGATCCCCCATCAGTAGTAACTAAATTCACCTCTACCGATTTGCTCTGTGGCACCTTTACTTTCTCTCAGGTACTTGGCCAGTGCCTGAGGAAAGTACCCAGATGTGGGATTAAAAGGAGAACTCCCTTATAGAGCTGAGGTGCTCTTAGATGGTTTAGAAAGCCACCAGAAAAGGTTTCCATGACATATGGAAGGTATCCAAGTGGCCGGCAAGGGAGCTGAGCCTGGGAATCCCAGATAGTGTACAAGTTCGGGCTGTGTACCCAAAGCAGCATGCAAGTCCGGGCTGTGTGCCCAGTGGGTTCAGAGCCTGAGGGCTGAAGTGTTGAAGAAGTTTTCCTGATTCTTTTTAATCTGCATTACCAGAGGTGTAGCCCCATGGGGGTCCATCTATGCTTTGTTTGTTCTGCTTGGATGTGAATAAAAGCCACACTTTAAAATCCCATTCCTGGCATTGGACATTACAGTTATTGCTTCCTGTGTTCAGAATTACTTTGGTGCCCCTGTACAGAGTAGCCAAACCTAGCCCTTGTGCCGAGTAACCTATTCCTCCCCGAACCCAGTCCCCACCTGGTACTGCTGTCAAATTTAAACAGCATACCACCTGTCGTTTACAAAAAGGCAGGGGGTGGGGCTTACATATGTACACACTGAAAGGAACAGGTTCAATTCCTGCCAGCAAGAACAGAGACTGGAGTACTGATAGCAACAGATTGGACATACTACATGGTATGTAACTAGGAGACCTAACTAAAGGGTCTGCAGGACCAAAACGTAAACATGCCACCACAGACAGGTGGGCTCTACTTAGTGATACTAAAGGAGATGGGTCAGGCTCTGGCGGCCCCCTTAGCAGACGTATTTAATGTATCAGTGGCTATTGCAGAGGTGTCAGGGGACTGCTGGGTAGCTTATGTGATCCACTTGCACAAGAGTGGGGATTGACCGTACCCAGGGAATTACAGGCTACAGAGACCGACATCAGTAGTGGGCAAGCTACTGGAGCCAATCATAAAGGATCGGACAGCTGACTTACTTAAGGAAACAGCCTAATGGACAAAGATCAGCATGGTTTCATGAGGAATAAATTATGTCAAGCAAGCTTGACTGAAGTTTTCAACTCAGTGACAAATGCTAGACAAGGGTCAGCAAGTCGAAATGCTATACCTAGACTTCAGTAGGGCCTTTGATTCAATACCACATAGGGCACTTTTCCAGATTGTGGGGCAAAATAGATCCTAGAGGAGGCCTTAGTAAGTGGATTAACAGGTAGTTGCCAGATAGAACACAGAGAGGGGTCCTGACTAGTACATTTTCTGATTTTAGGAAAATCCCAGGTGGAGTGCCACAGGAGTCTATTTTAATTTCAGGTTTATTTGGGAAAGAACCATTGAGCAGTGCTCATTTGCAGTGGTGTCCTGTAAGACAAACTTAAACATATTATGAATCTTACAGAATCTTACAAGTATTACAATAAATACAAGTCTTAAATATTGGCATCAAACATTATATTAGGTAACTATAACAATCATAAATAATATCAAAAACAACACTTTCTAATAAGCACCTTATGCAAACATAGCATCAACTGCTCTACTTCCATGTGATTTTTGAATACCCTGGGCAAAAACAATCAAGAACCAGGACTGAATTTATGGACCATTCCTTCAAAACCTGAGGCTATGGTTCTGTACCCAAAATAATCCTTAACTTGAAGGGGCGATGAGTTCCGTAAGTGAGGTACAAAATAGCTGTAGAAAAGCATGGATTTGTTTGTTTTATTCCTGAGAAACTGGCTTTCTGTAAAGATGACCCCCAAGGGGCTCACTGTTAGGTGATTCCTCAAACATTCAGGCACCAAACCATAAATGCTTTTAACCGGCCATATTATTTTGTGAAATTTTCTTCAGTTAGAAAGAGAAATCCACGCCACTATCCTAACAGTCCTGGCACTGGTTCTCTTAACATGTACAATATATTAAAGATATCGAAGTGGCGATACAGGGTAACGTGCCTCTGTATGCAAATGACGGCAAACTCTGCAGGAGGGTAGACAATGAAGAGGGTATCAGTAGCAAGGAAAAGTACATCAGAATCCTAAAGCAGTAGTCTAATGCATAGCAACGTCAAAGAAAACTACTTGTAAAAAGTATTGGTATGAAGCACATGTGCGCTGGGTTTTTGTTTCTCTGATGATCCCTAGTGTTCTGTTATCTGTTTCTGTAGCAAAGTTTTTATTTACTTTTCTCTGCAAGTTTTATGGACTCTGGGGGGTAGCCATTCCAGCTTCTTTTCTTGCCTTTGACCTGTTGGAATTTTCCCAAAATGCCTCTGGGAACAATGTGTATTAGACCTTGCACTGGAACTAAGAGCCCAGGACTGTAGTTATAACCTAGTCACACCATCTAGCTGCAATTGCTTGTGAAATTCATTGCTTTAGAAAAGTGTTTGCCCTCCCTCCCTAGACAAAGTCAGATTTATTTATTTATTTATTACACACAAGATCCTTTAGACAGCACCTATTTTCAAAAGATCTAGAGTCAAGTAGTATTACAAAACACGTTACTAGAGAGAAACAATTCTTACATCACGGTTGAAATGCTTCAGGAGTACATAATTGCAGGTACGGTGATGACACATAAGGTAGTTTTTTTGTTGTTGTATGTGTACATTTGTACAACCAAGCGCATACAGAAGGAGTAGGATGCAGAGAGTAGAACCAGGTTATAAGGGTTGTACTTATGTACAGGATTTGCAAGTTGCATGAGGGGGAAAGGTGGTGAGGTAGGTAGGAAGGAGGGGGAGAGGGGAGACAGGGTAGGGCCGAGTGACAGAGGAGTGGGGAGAAGGGGAGAGGAGCTTAAGGAGATAAAGCTGGTGCAGCTAATTATAGCAGTCGCAGTGACTGGAAGGTGAGAGTAATGCTAGAAGGTAAGATTTGAAGGGAGTCAGTGGCTTTGAGAGAAGGGGAGAGAGAGTTCCATAGTTTAGGGAAATTGAAGGAGAAGCAGGTCTGGCCAAGTGCGGTTTTGCAATGCAGGAGTGTTAGAGAGTTATGTATAACCCCTCTGGTTAGGTACATGGAGTCCACTGGGGACAGCATGGATTGGACACCAGGGACCAGTCGACTGAGCAAAGCTTTTTTTCCCCAGTGACCAGGGTGACATAAGTAATCCGAGAGTCCAAATTAAGCCAGCCAAGGTTGCTATAAAGAATGCATTAATGGGAATCCCATCTTGGGCCAAGGGCAAATCAGCAAGCCCTGTTCATAAGAGCTTTGACTCTATCCAGTACTTTGTCACATGTGGCCCCATATATTGCGAGCCCTTAGTCAATGAGGCTGGGGATGTAGCTCTGGCATAAAAGTTGTTTTACATCTGGAAAGAGAGAGTGTCAGTGCCTATAGAGTTGGCTGAGTCTCGAATGTGAAGTTATCAAATTATCAATGTGCATTTCATATGTTAGACGTGGGTCGAGAGTTAACCTCAGGTACTTGAAAGTACTTACCTGTTTGATAGAGGCACCAGATGAAGTAGAGATGCAAAGCACAGCAAGAGAGGAAGATTTGCACCTAGAGGAGAACAGCATTTATTTTGTCTTTTTGTCATTGAGCACAAGTGGATTGTTGGCATACCAGTAGCACAGTTAAAGTTGGTTTGGAGGCTGGTATTGATATTGTCAGGGTTTTTATGTGTAGCAGTGATGACAGCATCATCTGCATACAGGAGGAGAGTTGCGCTTTTACAAGTTTTAGGAAGTCCATTGATGAACAGGCTGAACAGTAGGGGACCAAGGATAGAGCCTTGGGGGACTCCTACTGTCACAGGCTTGTAATCGGATAAGGAAGACTGGCATTTCACCTCCTGGGAGCTTTCAGTGAGATAGTTGTGAAACCAGTTGGTAGCTTCAGATGAGATACTGTACTTAAGTAATTTGTGACAGAGCAGTTCATGGCTGACCAGGTCAAATGCTTTGGTCGGGTCAATGAAGATAGACCCAGCTAGTTCACCCCTGTCAAGTGCGCAGTGAGGGTGGTTTATGCATTTTCAACGTTCCAGCTGTTATTATCCTGGATGTGTGGCAATTTGCTTTGTAAAGTGCTGTCACTTGGTGATAATAAAGCCAATACACATTTGAAGGACTTATATTTAATTTACATAATTTCAAGAGGCATTCTGGGAAAACTCTAATCGATGAAAAGCAATAAAAGAAGATTGACTAGCTACCACAGGGGCCATAAAACTGGCAGGGAAAATATAACAAAAAAACAACAACCAAAAAACCTTGTCACAGACATTTGGAACAGAATGGTATCCAGTGATATAGGCAAAGCAAATTGAGCAACTCAAATTGAGTGACTCAGTTTGAGCACCCTAAGAAACAACAACCATTACAGAATTGAGAGAGGTAATGAATAGCAAGCGTAGAGTTAGTAAACTGCAAGGCAGAGCTTGCTAGATTAGGGTATAGGGATTTATTCAGTGAACCAATTCTGAGCTGGCTGTCTGGCATGAGGGCTACAGTCACTGCCTGTGAAGCTGACAGACCCAGATTCAGGACTGAATGTAGGTTGTTTTTTCTTTATTGTTTTAGTTGTTTAATTTTTTTTTTTTGATGACCTTCCATTCCCCCAACTTTGTTCTTCCCACTCATGGGTTGTCCCTTCCCCCAATGTTCTCCCCCTGCAGACTGGTGTCCCCATGGAGTAGCCCCCCCCCTATGTTTTCCTCCATCCCCCAATGTCCACCTCCCCAGAGTTTATATTTATATATGGGGCATTGTGGGGGGTTCCTGCATAAACAGTAAATTTGAATTGCCCCCCGTACAGAGAGAACGATGCCATCGCTGTTTCCACTCGTCAGTGTAGTGTGATCGCTGATTTCGTTTTTGGCAATTTTCACTCGCTGTATTTTATGTCACCTTTTAATCTTCACTATTACCACATGGAACTGAACAGAACACCAGGGACCATCAGAAAATTTTAAAAACACAATGCACAGCATGTGTTTTTATAATGTTTGCATGTAGGTTTCCTTTAAATGCAATGCAAAAAAGTAAAAGTATGAACACTGGAAAAGAAAATCCACAGACAGAATATTGCATCAGCGGGGTCAAAACAGATCATCCATAGAAGGAAAGGGTTCTCAGGGTTATAATGAACAACAATTTGAGAGCCTTTTCTCAATGCAGCACAGTATATGGTAAAGCTAATTGGATACTTGGGTGTATAAGATAGGGATTCACTAGACACAACAAACAGATGATATTGCCACTGAACAGGTCGTTGGTTATAACACATCTGGAGTACAGTGTGCACTTTTTGGAAGCCACATCTGAAGGAAAGGAAGAGATTTGAGACTATCCAGTGGAGGGCTACAAAAATGATGCAGGGGTTGAAAGGTAAGACCTAGCAGGAAAGCTTTGACAGTCTTATTACACACTTGCTGGAGTTAGGAGGGTAGGTGGGACAAGACAGCAACTTACCAATGCATGCATGGACATAATAAGGTGGGCTCCATGGAGCTATTTAAGCTAAATAACAACACTAAAGGAGAAATAACCTTAAATTCGTAGTGAAAAATTTAAGAGGGATATCGAAGAATACTTCTTCATTGAGAGGGTTGTTTATAGGAGGAACAATCTCCCCATGGAGTTGATTAACATAGAAACATAAAATTTGTCAGCAGAAAAAGACCACTTGGCCATGCAGTCTGCACAGATGTTTCCTGCTTAGTCCATCTTTGCAGACCCAAACTGATCTCTGGCAACCCACCCTCCTTCCAGCTTATTTATTAACTTTCCCATATGTCTTTCCCGTGAATGCTTGAAGCCCCTCCCTATTTGTGCCTCCACCACCTCCACAGGCAGTCTGTTCCAGATGTTTGCCACCCTTTCAGTGAAGTAGCACTTCCTCAAATCCCTCATGAACTTCTCCCCTCCATCTTCATTGCATGTCCCTGGTCCTGGTGCTTTTTCTCATTTTAAGGAGCCTCACCTCCTGCCCCCTGTTCACCCCTGTGATGTTATTGTAGGTCTCTATCATGTCTCCTCTCAATCCTCTGTCTTTCAGGGTGTACATATTGAGATCTGTTCTTGTAGGACTTTTGCTACCACCCCTGCACTGGTTTTGTTTCCCACCTCTGGACTGGCTCCACCCTGCCAATGTACTTTCTGAGGTGTGACCTCCCATACTCCAGGCGGCATTTCACCAGTGAGCGATTCAGTGTCACCATGGTCCAAGGACTCTAATCCCTCAATCCTTAACATTGGTGCCCTTGCAATAGCTGCTCCCATCATATATATTTTCAAATGGTCCCTAGTAGCCAACTCCTCCCCACAGCTAGAAGCATGCATTAGTTGTCCCTGTTCACAGGGAACCTGTCAATGTGTCCTGGTTATTTCACTCTGTGACAACTCATCCCAGCCTATTAGCTCCAGCATCAATTGGCAGCTACATCAGTTTGTACCCAGACAATCTGGTCCCACTACATTTTGCAATGTACTCCCACAACAGTTACAGCATGACTTACACTTCTACAACCTTTGAGCACATTGCCTCATCTGGTGGGTGAATTGTACTCACCCCGGAGATAATTTTATAATATTTACACTGGGGGTGAATTGTATGGGGACAAATTGATGTGAGAGCCAATTGACGCCAGAGCTATTAGCCCAGGCAAGTTGCCGTGGAGCAAAATGACCAGGATGGATTGTGATGTAGCCTTCACAAGGAGCATGTCAATTTGTCGCAGTCATTTTGCTCCATTAAAACTCACCCTAGACTATTAGCTCTGGTGTCAATTCGTCCCCAGACAGTTTGCTCCCACTACATATTGTAATGTACTCCAACAACAATTACAGTATGACTTCTACTTTTACAACCGTTAAGTGCATTGCCTCATCTGGTGGGTGAATTGTACCCACTTGGAGTTTATTTTATAATATTTACACTGGGGTCAAATTGTCTGGGAATGAATTGACATAAGAGTCAACTGAAACTGGAGCTAATTGTCTGGGGTGAGTTGTCATGGAGTAAAACCTGGGTGAATCATGATGTAGCCCTGTTCACAAAGGGGACCTCATGGATGCACCATCCATCTTCTGCCTGATTTTCCTCCCACCTTTCCTTTCCAAAGTTTTTGAGAGGCTGGTGAGCAAGCAGCTGTCCAACTTCTACTCTAGCTTTGGCTTCCTGACCCTGAATCAGTCTGTCTTTCATTTCAGTCACTCCACCTCTGCCTCCTTCCTCCATGTCACTGACCTTATTCACTCAAGCATGGATAAGGGTATGGGCACAGAGTCCATCTTTATCGACTTAGCCAAGACCTTCAGCACAGTAGACCACAATCTTCTCTTGGATAAGCTTGTGGTCTCAGCCATTCCACCCTCTATTCTAGTTCTGATCCTACCTAACCAACAACTCCCAATCAGCCAAATTAGATGTAACCATGTCCCCCAGTCACCCTTGGGGTCCCCCATGGCTCTGTCCTAGACCCATCGTTGTTCACGGTTTTCATAAATGATCTTCCCTTAGCTCTGTCCTACTGTAGCCTTCATATGTATGCTAATGAGTCAATTATCTATACATTCAAACCTACTGTCTCTTCTATGGAGGGGTCCCTGCAAAAGGATTATATGTAGTACAAAAATGGTTTCAGAACAACTGATTAGTTATGAACAAGAAAAAATCTGCCTCCATGCTGTTCAATTCCAGTCACTGGTTAAGCACCTCCCAGATTCCTTAAGCCTTCTGTCTTCCCAGGATGAATGCCTAGACTCCCTTTCCACTTACAAATACGTAGGCCTTCACCTGGATCAACACCTCAAATAATCTGGTCACATCTCCCAGATAACATCCAAGTGCTATGCAAAACTTAGAGCCCTGCACAAGGTGAAAAGTTGCCTTCAGCCTCATATCAAGAATTTGGTGGTTGAATGCTCCATCTTCCCTTGCTGGATCATGGTGATGTTGATTATGATTGTGCAAACTCCTGCACCCTGACCAAACTCACCTCCTTATTCATTGCCTTGTGTAGATTTGTTCTGGCCTGCTCCCCCAGAATCCACCACTGCACCGTGTGCAATGACTTGGGTGAGTACCTCCCAAGCTACCTTTTGGATCTTTTCACACTGGCAGCAAACCACACATTCTCCTGTAGGATTAAGGAAGGCTGCAGTTTCCAGATCCCACATTGCAGGTGCAATCTAGGGCAAGCCTCCATCACCTATAGGCTTCCCTCCATGTGGAACAGCCTTGCTGCCAAAGTCGCCATACTGTATGTCCTACCTATTTCTCGTGTAAAGGGACTAATCAAGGCTTATCACTCCTCCTTGATTTCATGCCCCTGCTGCCCCAGACACATCCCCTCTGCTTGAAACTGACATAGGCCTGCTTTTTGCATGGCTGAAGCGCTGTCCTATGTTGGTCCTAGACTTCCTTTCTGATCCTATGGACCTTGATTTATCCTCTTCTACCAGCTACTATGACTTGTACCTTCTACTGTAAATCAAGTGTACCTGCACAGTACTTTACTGTAAGTAATGCATCCTGTAGATAAACAGGGGCATTGTACTGTAACTCCATTAATTACACATCACTCATTGTTTGCACCTTGTATTTTGTACTGTATTCAACTTATGTCTTGTATTCTGTACTGCTTCTGTATTTAAGAACTATGGCCATGAATGTAATCTTCCCTGTGATCATCATTATCCCCCCCACCCGTTCACAACTGTAAAATAGTCTCCTGTGTTCAGTATGCACCCCAGCATTCCACTAAATAAATGCTAGAACCATCTCTAGTTTCAAAGCCCTAGGTGTCAGAATCAAAAGATAACTAGAAACAAATTGGAGGTAAGAATCAGCAACAGCTCTGAAATGGCTGAGTAAATTTATACAGGAAGAACAGGACAGACTTGATGAACTCATTAGCTGTGATTTCCAAACATCTTGACTTAATTTTGAGTTGCAACTGTATCAAAATAAATTTGACAAAATTGTTACGATTGTTCAATGTTTTGATGCATTTCTGACAGCATCACTGCTGTATGGCTGCTTGCCTCATCAGAAATTTTCTAATTTATTCCACTTGAGCAAAACAGACCATGAGGCATCAGAAATGTGATAAAAATCATTCCATAAATCCCTGATGTGCTTTTGAAAATCTTGCCCATTGTTTGAGATTTTCAAAAGTCTTGCTGCAGTCAAAGCTTCCAGTTTCAGAGGGGGAAGTATGCTGCCACCAAGATGGCAGCATAATTTTAGAGCAGCACTCAGCCAAGGAGAAAATTGCCACTTATCAGCTCATCCCACAGCACTCCAGAATTGTTGTATCCCATGCTTAGTTCCTAGTGCTTTTAGGCACTTGATGGTGTTTTTATTTTCTTTCTAAGTGCTGTATTTCAACTTTAGTCTGTGCCCTTGTTTTCATTTACTTTTTATTTATTTATGACTTTGGTAACCGGGTAGGTGCACTGATCCCAGGGACTGTTTTCAGGCATGACCCAGGCCACATACTGTGGCACAGGAACTAATGTAACAAACAACAAAGCATGGAACAGTTGATAAAAACAAACAAAAAAAAAACAAGATAAAGGTTACAATAGTGCATGGGAATAGCAAATAGAAGAGCAACAAAAAATACAGGATTCCATAAAACATACATCAGTTAGGCCTTACAATAAGTAAGGGTATGCATATACGTACAGTTCTATCAGCAGTAGTTACAACAGGAGACAAACAAGGGAGTCTAAGTATAAGTAGAAAAGAGATAAGGTACAGCAAAGTATGGGGAGGGAGGGGAAGGGGCGGGTGGAGGGGTGGGAGGCAGGATTAACAAACATAGGTACTAAAGCTCAAGTGCACAAGCAGACCAGCTTAATTGATTCCCGCTTGACCTAATATACATACATATTCCCTGGTGGGGTGCAGTCGGGAAAGTGAGTGAACTACCCATGGAAGCAGTGGCAGCAGGAAGTCATCAGGAGCTAGTCTTTGAGGCGGGTTTTGAACTGGCAGTGGGTGTCGAGGGAGCAGAGCTTGGCAGGTAGTTTATTCCACAGTGTAGGGGCTGTCATAAGACAAGGCTCTGCTGTCAATGTTGGTAGATACCCAGGGGATATACGGGGGGAGGGGATAAGCTGTTGGAGCGGAGGCTATGGTGTGAGGTTCATACAGCAAGGAAGGAAGCAAGGGGAAATACCTGGCCAATATGGATGGCAGAATCCACCATGCAGCACAGGGCTAGGTCGAAAATGCCTTGCAGCGGGAGCCATCCTAGCAAGTTGTAGAGGACACAGTGGTGTGTGGTAAAAGTGGCCAGCAAGGTGCAATGACAGGCACTGTTATAGGCAGAGGAGAGCTTGGCCATGAGGGTGGTGGATGTCTTGGCATAGATAGGGGAGCAGTAGTCCAGCATAGGGAGTAGATTTCCCTGCATGATGGCAAGTTGGGCTTCTGGACAGAAGTATTGTCAGAATCTGTAGGCAGCACCTAATGTTTGGTGAAACCTTCGAACTACTGAATAGATGTGTTCAGAAAAGGAGAGGGAGGGGTTGAGTATAACTCCTAGGTATTTGAAAGTACACACGTCCTCAAGGGCTTAGCCATAAGGGGACATGATTTTGAGAGGGGGGTGAGTTTTGTATTTAGCTAGGAAGGGCTTAGATCTGAACAGCATAAATTTTTTTTTTTTTTTTTGGCATTAACCAGAAGGAGGTTATTTGTGAACCAGTTATGGGCCACAGCATAGTTTCGGGAGAGAGCTGAGGAAATATTGTCTCAGGATTTATCACTGTGGAAGAGCACGAGGTCATCAGCATAGAGGAGAGAGTGACAACTGAGACAGTCTGAGGGGAGGGAGTTTATAAATAAAGAGAATAGCAGGGGGCCCAGTATGCAGCCCTGGGGGACACCTGTAGAGATGGGAATGGTGGGGGATCGGGCAGGGCCAATACACACACAAATTGGGAGCAGGCAGTGAGGTAGCTCTTGAACCAGGTAGAAGCCTCTTGAGAGCAGTCAAGGCTACATAGTTTGGAGAGGAGATGGGCATGGTTTACCATGTCGAAAGCCTTGTACAGGCAACGAAGACTGCTCCGGTGGCATTACCATGGTACATATTAATAAAGATGTGGTTGGTCAGAAGAGTGATGGCAGAGGTGGTGGAGTGTTTTTTTTTTGAAAGCCGTGCTGTTGGCTACACAGGAGGTTGTGTTTGCCTATGTACAGTAGTGAGCAAGTTGGTGGTGGACAGCTTTCTCGAGTAGTGTACTTAGGTGGGGGAGGATGGAGATTGAAGGATAGTTGTCAGTAGATAGAGGGTCCCCAGCTTTACAAATGGGAATCACCTTTGCAGTCTTCCAGGGGCCAGGCATGGAAGAGGAGGAGAGGGTGAGGTTAAAGATACAAGTGAGTGGTTCAATGATGGCTGGGGAGATGACCCTAAAGAAGACTGGGGATAGACCATCAGCACTAAGGGAGCTGTGGTTTGGAAGGCTTTTGAGGAGTTTAGCTGTGTCAGCTCTCTCTCTCTCTCTCTCTCTCTCTCTCTCTCTCTCTCTCTCGAGATTTGTCTACAGCCTCCACACAATCGCCTGTCACCAAAAGCGAATGTCTCCAGCCATGAGGCAGACACTCCAGCCCAGATGGATGTGTCTTCCATTACCTCCATACAGTATTTCAGTGTATCCTTCAGGACACCACAGATATTAACGCTATTGCTGTGCAAAGCAACAAAGAGCTCTTTGGGGCAGTGGGTGGAGAGCGCAATAAACTGCCTCAAGCACCTGAAGGGAGGGAGGAGTCTACAGGTACGAGCCTATGAGAACACAATTGGACAATTAAGTACCCTCTTGCTAAAGTTCACGATCTGGAGAACCAGGGGTGGAGGGGACAACCTCCGGCTTGTGGGACTGCCAGAAGGGGATTCGGATTCTGATCTGATTCCCTTCGTGCAGTAGCTGATTCCTGGTGTGGTGAATCTTCCTAATATCTGTCCTTGGAAATATAAAGAGACCACCATTCACTAAAAGCCATGTGATAAGCACAGACCCATCCTGCTAAAACTCCTCCCTTATCCAGTGAAGGAAATTGTCTTGTGGTTGGCAAAAGAGGATCTCTGTGCTGGGAAGGCCACCAGATGTACTTTTTTCAGGACTTTTCCACAGCGCTCTTAAACTGCCACAGGCCTATGCAGTGGTGAAACGGAAGCTTTCACACTTGGGTGTCAAGACTCTGCAGCACCTAATAAAATCTAGTAAATGTGACTGCTACCATTAGCACCCTCCCGGAGCATCAACCAACTACCTGCATTTACCTCCTGATAACTCATTGGGTCGCAGGACCCCAATCCCAGCACTTTAGGTTACACCTACCTCCTCTAATCATGACATCACTCCCACTTCCCTACCCTTTCAGATGCTCCCAACTACCTTACTCCCTCCACCCATCCACTCCACCCCCATCCTCACACGGCCATGCCCCATCAACCCCACCTCTACCTGCTTAAGCCCCAACTCCACTCTTTCTCTTTCTGCCACATTACATCGGCTGAAGTATTTAAGGTCCTACTCATGCTTAACCCTTCTAAGGGTAAATGTCCCTCCAGGCTGGACTCCAAAATGCTTTTCTTGGTGGCCCCCACCATCACCGCCCCCCCCTTGCCTCTCTCTTCAACCTGTCTTTTTCTCTCGCTCTTAAATCCCTGTGGAATGGAAACATGTCACCGTTATCCCTATCCCAAAAGGTGGCGGTCCCTCCTCATCTGGGAATTATCACCCTGTCTCCCTCCTCCCCATTCTGTCAAAACTACAGGAACATCTCATCGTCTCCCAGCTCTCCTCCTTCCTTGACTCCACCTCTTTCTTCACATCTTACCCAGTCTGCGATCAGGAAGGCCCACTCCACCACTACCTCCCTACTAAGGCTCTTTGAATCCATCCATTCCAACATGGACCAGGGCCTTATCACCTCTGCCATATCTGTCGACCTAGCAAAGGCTTTTGACACTGCCTCGCACCCCCTCATCTTATCCAAGCTTACATTAGCAGGGCTCTCAAGCGAGGCCACCGGCTGGTCCCACTCCTATCTTGTGGGTAGGACTCAGTCGGTCAGGATTGGAAACTCCACCTCCTCCTCCCTCCCCATCACCTCAGGTGTTCCTCAAGGCTTTGGCCTTGGCCCTCTGCTGTTCTCCATCTTCTTCAACAACCTGCCCCCTGCTTGCAGATGGCACTGTCCTGTTTACATCTGGCCCCCCAACTTTTGATGTGGCAACCAGACTACAGAGTGACTTCAAGGAAATTCAGCACTAGTTTTGTGCAAATCAGCTCTTCCTGAATGCTAAGAAAACAGCCTCCATGACTTTTGGCACAAGGCAGAGACTCTCTTGGCTTCCTTCCCCACTTTCCACATCCTGGATGGGACAAAGCTGGAGGACTGTTCCTCCTTTAGATACCTCAAGGTCTGGCTCAACCACCACCTTGACTTTTCTGTACATATTGAGGCCATCCATAAGAAACTGTGCCCCAAGCTGGGCACCCTGTATCGCAACCATGGGTACATCCCGCTGCCAGTACACTGTGCAATAATACAGAAAATGATCCTCCCTATTTTTGACTATGGTGATGTAGTCTACAGTGCCACCTCCAAAACCTCCTTAACCAGACTGTACATCCTCTACCACTCTTTTTGCCATTTTGTCCTAGACCCAGTATCCACCATTATCTCCTCTACCAGTCCCTGTCCCCCCAGCCCTGCAGGACAGGAGGCAGGCACACTGCATTAGTTTTACAACTAAATACTGGTCCCAGTCCCTGCCAGACTACCTCTCTTCCATTCTCTCCCCCTCTCCACTCTCCCCTCCCTACCCATTCCTCAGGCACTTCAACTCCCAGTCCTTGTCAGTCCCTCGCATGTCCACTTCTGCAGGCCAGGCTGCTTTCTCCCATCAGTTACCTAAATTATGGAATTTCCTGCTCCCTACCATATGCCACCCTCTTCCCCTTCTTACCTCAACACCCTCCTTAAAGACCACTTCCACACCTCCTGCTCCTGCTCCTAACCTTCTTGCTGCTATGTTCTAGCACTTGCATACCTGTCCTAGACTGGGCTACCAGCACTGTGTCACCTTGGCAGCCTATTGTAGACATCTGCTACACTATTTTAGTTGCCGTATCTCATCATCTATTGTATTATATTGAAATGTATTGTATTTTATTGTATTTGAATTGCACTGTATTGTATTGTATTGTATGGTACATTGCTGTATTACTTCCTGCTCAAGTTTTGCTTGCACAATTTTATATACCTGTGTAATTTTGCCCAATGTTCCCCTCCCCCAGGATGCATCTGGAAACAAGCAGTTGCCTGCTCAATATGCTTTCCTGGTAAAACTTTTAAATAAATAAATAAATAAATATTTGCAATTCCCCTTCTTCTCACCTCTGAGAGCTTCCAAGCAGGGTGTTAACCTCTGATGTCAGCTAGCTGCTATACTGCCTAAGCTGTTTAATGCTGTTGTAGCCTGTAACTTACCTGTATCATATGTAACCCTATCATCTGTATTGTATTGTATTGTCTATGTAACTGACGTGGAGCCTATAAATGAGCATCTGCTCACTGGTGTAATCCAAGACCTTAATAAAAAAAAAAAAAGTCTGCCCTCTGTTATCCTGCTCAACTTTGCATTAATGGGAATTTGGCCTTGTATCAGTCTGAAAACAGTGAGATGGTCAAGAACCTTATCCTGTCAGTGGCCTGATAACTGTTTCCTCATGTCACCATTTGAGAGTTGCCGGGGCTGGCCCACTGACACAGCTATAGACACTTCTACATCACCCAAAAGGCCAGGCGCCTGCAGCTCTCCAGCCTGTGGAGAGGAGGGCTGGTGGATCCAGCAGAGAAGAGGGAAGTGACATAAGCATTACAAGACTAACATATAAAAATAATAATAATAATAATAATATAAAGCTTTATTTATATGGCGCCTTTCGATAACCAAGGCTCCTAACAAACAATTATAACAATAATAATAAAATCAGTCATTGTAAATACTTAAAACAAATATTACAGTTAAAACAGATTATAAATCAGTCACTGAATGCTTTCATCCACAAATAAGTTTTTAGTGCCTGTTTAAATCCCTCCATGGTTGCACATTCCCATAGCTGACGGGGAAGAGAATTCCAGAGGGTAGGGGCCACATGCATAAATGCATAGGCCCCAGATGATTTCAAACAAACCCTCAGAATCTCTAGCAATCCCTCGTCAGCTGAGTGGAGTGATCGCCTAGGGGAGTAAGGAACCAGAAACTCTTTCAGGTTGTATGGGCCCAGTACATGTAGGGCTTTATGAGTCAGAAGTCTGACTTTAAAGGTGATCCGCCACTGTAACAGCAGCCAGTGCAGTTAGCGCAGCACCAGCGAAATATGACAGGAGCGAGAAGTTCATGTCGATAACCGGGCCGCAGTGTTGTGCACCAGCTGCAAGTGGCGGATATCTACCCCAGGTAGCCCTAGGTAAAGAGAATTGCAATAATCCAGGTGTGAAGACACAAAGGCATGGACCAGTGTGTCTCAATACTGCAAGACATGCAGATCACCAGAGTCCTCGGAACAGTGTCTCCATACCCTCGCCCTCCTCCTGCAGTATGGTGAACTACTGTCCTCCTATGACTTCAAATAGATTTAAAGTATTGAACTCTGCTGGGCCCTCTGCTGTGCAAGAATCTGTGTCTCCTACTACTTCTGCTGTGCCAGCACCTCCAGACCTTCCTCTTCTCATATAGATGCTGTCTGCATCTGCAGACACCAGAACCTGAGTTGAGCAGATATCTACTCTGCCTGCAGCCCCACCACTGTACCCACCACTGTACCCACCACTTCCTGCTACCATAGTAGTGCCAAAAGAGCAGCTATCCCCACTGAAATCCATTGGCTAAGGTAGAAACTGTGAGTACTGTTTTACTCTGTACTTTAACTCACCCCGGCCTCTCCTTGACCACTTCAGCGGTTCTGTCCCCCCCAACTGGGCCGACTGTAAAACTGGCTCACTTTTTACATCTGGACTTCCAACATTCCTTCATGGTGTGGCTGGAGTATATGGGGAACATATTGGTCAAGGCCCTCCTGGGTGAAGTCTCTGCCTATGTTTCGCAGGTGAGCTGTTTTTCATGGATGTTATCAGATGTGGGACATCGATGTTATCAAATGTTATCAGATGACCAGCTTTCTCCACTCTGTTCTCAGGATTTCTCCATTGTTGTTATCTCGGCCCTGCTGATTTGGTCACTTACAATTCCCCCTTTTATAGCTCATCCAGCTCTTGGTACCATTCCTGGACTTTCTGAGTTTAATTAATCCTGTCTCCCTCTTTATTGGGAGTTCACAGGTCACAGCATTGCATTTGACTTTATATAACTCTCTATGGAATTTGTGACACAGTGCTAACTGGTGCCACTACATTATTTGGACTCTCAATGTTAATCCTACTATGCTTCTGTTGAGCAGGTTTTGCATGATTACCCTTAATAATGTATTTGTCTTGTAGGTAATCCCTGGTGTCGCCCACCTGCTCTGACATTGGGCCAAGACACATCTTATTATTGTAATGCAGGTTGGTTCACTTTGCCCCCTCACCCCTAGTGCCTGCTGGCTAGTGCAATCTTTTGGTGGTGGTGGGGTGGACCTCACTACACATTCCATGGTGCTGGGCAATTTCTTCACCTGTGGTACCTCAGCACAGCCTCCGTGTTTGCTCCCTCTGCCCTGATGGGCTGTTCCTGCTGTCTCTCCCTTGTATGGGACCTCCTCCTGGTTCTGGGATGGGTTGGTTTCCTTTTTTGAGGGCTTCTTGGCCATTGCTGCTTTTGATCCCTTGCATTCCCCCTCATTTTAGGTCCTTGGGCACATCCTCTTTCTCCATACCCATGGCGCTACTGGTTACTTCCCCTCTTAGTATGTGCTGCTGCACTTGCGGTTTGCTGCTGACCAAGGCAGGTGATGTGGGGTGGCAGAGTGATATTGTTCACTCATTGGCACTGATGGTGGGTGGACTAGCTGTGCATTTGCAAGTTCCACTACCCCTCCCTCCCTCCCTCATGGAGACTTTGGTTTGGAGTTGGTCAGTGGGAATGAATGGTCAAACATTGTGCTGAAGACCTCCTTGGTACACTCTGGATGCCCCCCCCCCCCAATGCCAGGTTGATCTGCCTCACACCTTGGTTGAATAAGTGGACTAACAACTGTGATACCAGCACAGTATTGCCTATGAGATGGAACATTTTAGCTGTTCCTGATGTTGCCCTGGTGAGTGGGAACTGTTGATACATAGATATATAGAGTTTGTTAGCAGAAAAGGACCACATGGCCCATCTGATCTGCCCAGTTTTCCTACCTTTTTTTACCTGCGATCTGCTGCTTTCTCTTTCCTCCCTGTCTCTAGGGTTCCCTTATGTCTGTCCCATGCTTTTTTGAATTCCCCAACATTTTTGCCCCCACCACCCCTGCAGGGAGGCTGTTCCAAGCATCCAACACCCTTTCGGAAAAGAAGTACTTCCTCACATAACCCCTGATTCTTCCCCCCCTTCCAACTTCATGTCATGCCCTCTAGCTCTTGTCCATCCTTTTTTCTGAAAGATGCTGCTCCCCTGTACCCTATTGTCCCTTTAAGGTATTTGTCTCTATCATGTCCCCCCTTTCTCTCATCATCTCTAGTGAATACATATTGAAGTCTTTCAGCCTCTCCTCATATGACTTCTGGTGTAGCCCTTGCACCATTTTTGTTACCCTTCTTCAGGCTGCCTCCACTCTGCCTATGTCCTTTCTGAGATTCAGCCTCCAGAACTGGACATTGTACTCCAGGTGATATCTCACCAATGATCTGTACAGTGGCATCACCACCTCCATTTTTCTGCTGGTGATGCCTCTCCCTATGTACCTCAACATCCTGCTTGCCCTTCTAACTGCCTTCTCACACTGTCTGACCACCTTTAGGGCTTCAGATATGATCACCCCAGGGCTCTCTCCTACTTGGTGGCTGCCAGTATCTTCCCTCCATTGAGTACTCCTCCCTTGGGCTTCCACGTCCTAAGTGTATAAATTTGCACTTTTTTGCATTGAATCTCAGTTGCCATACATTTGACCATTCCTCCAGCTTGCCCAGGTCCCATCTCAATTCCCCCCCCCCCACTGTGTCAACCCTATTGCAGATCTTTGTGTCATCTGCAAAGAGACACACCTTCCTCTCCAGCCCCTCCACAATGTCACCTATGAAGACATTAAAGAGGAGTGGGCTTAGCACTGATCCCTGAGGTCACCTTCCTCCCTCTCTATGGACTGAATTCTGTTCACTACCACCCTTTGTGTCCTACCGCTCAAACAATTTCTAATCCAGTTTACCACCCTGGATCTAACTCCTGGGCTGCTCAACTTGTCTATTAGCCTTTTGTGCGGAACGTTGTCGAAGGCCTTGCTAAAATCCAGGTAGGACACATCGACTGCCCCTCCCTTTTCCCACCTGATCTATCCCCCTTGTCACACAGTCAAAGAAATCTATCAGATTCATTTAGCACAACCGGCCTGTTATGAAACCATACTGTCTTGTATCCTGCTGTCCACTTGATTCAAGGTATGTCACAATCTTTTCCTTGAGTAATGATTCCATCAGTGTTGCCCACTTCTGTTTGTTTCTCCCAATATGTTGTATTCAGTACTACCTCCTCAGCCCTAGTATCAGCCCCTCCACTCCCCTTTCCCTCTTTCCTTGTCCCAGTGCACCCCTCCCACTTAGGTGAGTTGTTGGGCTGCAACCTGTGGCATAATAATTGGAAAGGCTTTGCCTGGAGTTCGGTGGCCAAGCAGCCAGCCACTCCCACTTCCTGAGCTATATAAGCAGTTCCTCTCAGCCTCATTGTGAAGCATTTTTTCTTTGCCCCACCATACTCCCCTCCTCCTCCAGCGGCAGCGCTCTCTCCTTAGGGGGATTCCTAAGGTACCTTTAGTCACGGGAATCGTCCCATGGCACCTCTAGGGGTAGAACCCTCTCTGAGGGTTCCTTGCCTTTCGTAACCCTACAGGGTGGTAATTCCTCTGGAATAGAGATTGTGAATGGCCAAAACCAAACTAACACAGTGGCACAAATATAGCACTATACTGGCTGTGTAGGCCAGTAAATAATTTGTTCACACTGCTACTGGTGTGGTTTTTCTTAGTGTTCAGGCAGTTTGTGTTCTAGGTTTTGCTACTGAAGGCTATAGCTTATGTTCTACTGTTTTTTATTCACTGTTGTTTTTCTCATTGTTGTTAGCCCTCCAAACCCAAGGCCTTGGAGGTGTTTGATTCATAGGCTTGTAAACTTCACAGAGAAAGGCAGAGCACACACAAACCCGAACATACCAAGGGCACTGGTCATAAAAAAATATTTATTTAAAAATACATAACAGAGGTAAGAGATGCCTGATGCATTTCAGATGCTTCTTACATCCTTTCCCAATAGGCTTATTGGTACATCTTTGTGATTTCTATACAGTTCACTGCCTATCAGATTCTATACCAAGTGATGTCCAGACATGTATGTGTCGTTGGGTGTTTCAGATTTATCATTCAGGTATTTACTGTACTTAGTTTACACCTAGGGTCCCTTGCTTGGTTACCCCATTCGGTCTCACGTCTAGTGACCTTTATCTTCCCCTATATATATTCTACAATAACTGGGGAACATTATTATTGGAGTAGGACACTACCCACGTTGCCCAAGGAATGGGATCGCATTTGGCTTGACCTTTACCAGTATTTAACAAATGATAGGTTATGTCTTACCCAATTCTACATTCTCCATAATATATATTTTACTCCAATGCATTTACTTAGAATGGAAAAACTTCCTACAGCAACATGTTCTAGATATGCATCTGCAGAAGGCTCGCTGTTTCATATCCTATGGGAGTGCAATAAAGTAGCCCCACTATGGGAGAAAATTAAGGCCACAATGGACCCCCTATTAGGGTTAACAGATCTTTTATCCCCTGAAATTTGTATCGTGGGAGTTCTCTTATTGATTCCTGTTAGGGAGAGAAGGTTCCACATCTCCTTAGTCTCCTCAGCAGTAAAATGATTGGTCTTACGTCACTGGCTTGATCAGGAGGAAATTTCATATTCAGAATGGGCTAAATGAAATTCTGTACTGCCTAAGGATTGAGAAAACAATAGCCACTCTTAGGGGCCGCCCTCACGGATATGACAAGAGATGGAGCAAATTGGAGACTTTGTTAATGGTGCAAACAACCCCTTTAAATAAGAGTTGAATAAATAATAACAAATATTATGGAAATAATTAAAGTTGTTTTGGTAGAATTATCACGTTCGTTGTAAACCCAAGACAAGGAACCCCCTTTATTTTTATGCCTTGGTATCTTAGGGGAGGGAAGGGTTAATAAGGGAGGGAGAAGGGAGGGAGTGTATGTATTGCTTGTGCAGCTATTTCTCAGTGACGTTTGGTCTTTTCATGCCATGTAACTTATAATTTGACTGTAAAAGTTCAATAACAATAAAGCTTATTAAATTTCAAAAAAAATTTACACCTAGGGTCCTTGGGTAACATGGAGATAGGACACTTGGGCAGAGTCAGTGGGCCTGGCGGTCTTTATCTGCCAACAATTTCTATGTTTAATTATGATTTGCAAAACCATGGCTGGTTGTTCAGCTATCATGTCAGGGGTGTAATCCCCCCCCCTTAGGTACCTCAGATGGGACTCCTGTTTGGTTGCACTCCTCCACTGCACTGTACTGCCCTCCCTACTTAATGGCCACCATGACTTTTCTGTCCTGGAATGTCAAGGGCCCAAATTCTCCTGTAAAGAGGAAGCAAGTTTTGTTCAGGCTTAAAGGAAAATTACACCCTCATATCTTGTAAATTGTACTTGTTTCCATGTCAATGGACAACTCTTTTCCTATAGCTGTTGGTGATTTAGGTGTTTGCTTTAGTTTATTTTCATTGTTCATGCGAATCCTCTTTAACTATCACGGGGGTCTCCATTTTATGGTTGTTGAAGTCTCATTGTCCATGACAGCAGCATTAGCATATGAGAACATGTGTAACTAATTCTAAGTTACTCCTGAAAATGGGACTTTTGGGTTCCAGTGGGTGTACATGGTTACCAAAAATAAATAAATAAATATATGCGCTCACTTTTTAATAGTAGAATAAGGACAGGTGGCACAATTAGAGCAAAATCCTTATTTTACCAATTAAGGACCAATACAGGGATTCTTGTTGCTATTATAAACATTCCAGAGGGGTTTGTAAATGAAAATAATACTTATAAAGGAATAGTAGTACTGCAGATTCATTTTGATCTTAAAACCGTTGTAGATCTATGCACAGAGAATGAGCTTGATTCCCAAAGGGTCGGGAATGAAGTGAGGTGCTTGCATCACAGAAACATGATGGAAGGGGCTCACTGTGCTCACCTTGTCATTTCTGGTACTCAAAAGGGGCTTGCGGCATCAATGGGACCCAGTGTGCCAGACACCCTTGCACCTGGCTTGCAGCATGTTGCAGGCAGCACCATGATGCTGAGTGGTGTTGCACCAGTAGGCAGTTGCCATATCCTCTAAGGTGAAATTCTGGAAGGACAGTAATGTTGGAGGTGCCAAATCAGAGTTAGACCAGCCTTGAGCTGGTCTAACACCTGGTGTGCCAAAAGGGATCCCACCTGCAGACCCCCGGGGTGCCATGGTGGCAGTGGCACTACCCCACAGCCATACAGGGGTGAGTCACATGGTCTGGCAATGCACGGGAACCTCTGTGGTGGTGAGGAGAGCGCCATATCATAGCCCACACAGATGACACTGGGATACTTACTGGGACCCAGGGCCAGCTATTTGCAGTGCTTCCCACCAGTAATCATGGCAGTGGACTGCTGCTGGGCATGGACCATATGCCAGCTGCACTGCTGGTGGCATGGCATGCACTCGGAGTGTGTGCCCTCCATCATGCCAGGGGAAAATACAGGGCCTACATAGTGCTATGCTCTCCTTGCTGTAGGGGGGGCAAGGATGTACCCCGGCATGCCAACCAGGGGTCACAGTGCTGGCAGACTGCATCGGTGCCAGTGTTGGGGCCAGACTATTGCAGCGGAGAGTGGGTCTGCCCTTTGGGCAACACTTCTGCTGATGCTGTACTTGCCACATTCCCGTCCCACAGCTTGTGGCATTCCTCTTTCATGCCCCTTCCCTTTGATGCACGGGTGTGCTTGGTGCAATCTGCAGAACTTTGGAGCCAGGATCCCTCCCATTTGAGAATCGGGTGCAGGAGACCTGGTGCACTGGGGATTAGTGCAAGCTGTCATTTGTCACAGCTTGTGCTGATGTTTGAGAATCAAGCCCAGTATGTCCACATGTTCTGTTTACATTAGTGATCCATCACACATAGAATAAGGAACACCAGAGAACCAATCTGAATGTGAGATTCTGTGCTCAACATTCTCCGAGGTTTGCTATATTTGATAAGCTGGTGGCAAGATATGCCCTGTATATAGGAGCAATGAACGAGAAACACATAACAGTGTGGCTGCGGTTGTGAAGTCCTAGAAACTTTGTTAATGAAGTGAAAGTTAAATGTTTAATTCTGCATGTTTTACAGTTTGTATGAGGCTGTCTGTAGATATACAATGTACTGGAAATTTGGACAGATCTAGATGTCTGTGGTGCAGCAAAAGTTTAACCTGCCAAGACTAGATAAAAATAATCAGTGCATGTTTTAGTTAAATGGCTTTGCCTTCAATACAGCCACAATTTTTTCCTATTTTAAAGTAAGTTAAATTAAAGTGTATGTATTAGTCTTCTTCCTTGACCCCTTCTGTCCCTCACTTTTCCCTCCCTCCCTCCCTCTTCCCCACTCATTCTGTGTTGTGATTTATTTTGTGATCTAAACAGGGGACAGATAATATGATGATCTGTCACGCCCCAGTGTGGAGAATAAATACAGTTTTCATCATTTCACAGGGAGATTACTTGTAAAGAATAATCTTTTGCTTTTTAGTTTGTTTGTATTGTATAAATTTATGTTCCCTGTGGTATAGATTTGTACGATCACTTTACTTGAATATAAAATAAATGTAAGTTAAAACAATAGATTGTGCAATAATAGCTGAAAAATCCCATACTGGTACTTCTTTCACCAGCTATGCAAACTTCTTACAGCACTTTGCAAAACTAGCTAAGACAAAGCCTACAGAGTATGCTTAGCCGTACACCTTACCCAGGTTTGAGGCATCTACAAAAAGCCATCCCCAGGTCTTTAGCAACTATTCAGTCTTATAAGTGTATCAGCATACTGACATTGCCTGTAATGTAACACAGCTTTGAAAAGTGCACATTGCACAACCTGAATATATTCAGAAAAATAGTCTGGTTCTTGAGACAGAGAACTCTGCCAGACTGATTCTGATACAAAGCCTGCACGCTTCGAGTGACACTGAAAGAGTTTCTAAGATTAACACAACCCGGGGGGTCAGCACAATTATCATCTCAAATCAGAAATGCCAGAGCAGTTCTTAAATGAGCAATTAATTCCTCTCCAGAACAGTAACATTTAAAAAAATCATTTCATTGTGCTAAGTAATCTCTTGTGTGCAGTTTCAACCTCTGCTGCCAGCTTCTGCCTCGGTAAAACTCACACGACTGAGCTTCTCAATGTTGATCAGTTGGTTGTATTGCACATTCAATAGTCATGCATTACCTCATTAATTTTTGGAGGCAAAAAAATTAGCAAACATTCTCCGTTCTTTTTTGGGGAGGGGGCTATTTTCTTTCTCTGTTTTCTTCTAGGGCCTGCTGTCCCCAGCTGAGGGTAACTAAAGTTCAGGATACATGGGGGGATGGCAGTTTGTGTGCAGACATGAAGAAAACGTGATATAAAATGCAAAAGTTCTTGATTTCATTCTGGGATTGCAGACGATTTCAGAATACTAATTGGTTGAGAAGCACAGCTGTCCAAGAGCTTAAAGGAATAGTATCCACCACTACCCTCCAACCCCTTAAACTATACAACGCCTTCAAGCTCTTGATATAGGATTTTAAGAAATACAGAATGAGTTTATCTTTTTATAAATATTTAGTATGCATATTTGAAAAAATATTGCGTCCTCATTTTATATACAAGCCCATTCTGACTATAGTACACTGAGTTGCACCAAGTTTCGGTTTATCCCTTGAAGAACACTTGAATTAAAGTTAAAACATACAGATTGAAGAAGAATCAATTCCTTAAACTTTCAGGGTCCCCAAAAGGGCAGCTTATTTCAGTTAGAGAGGTAACATTGTTGGTATTTTTTGCATGGAGATTTGTTCCTCAATATGCACATGGTTTTCATAGACTGATCTAAAGCAAGCAGGTGTAAACAACTTTTTTTTTTGCAAAGCAGTTGTCCCTCAAAAAGTCACCATCAAAGTGACTGGGGTTTATGTTTTAGCCCTGGACTTCCTTACTGAGAATAGGGAATGGCCCAGGTTATTACACAATTCAGGAACACTGTGAGCAGGATGGGATGCTATGGGCCACCCTAGTGCATCTTCCAGCTAGTTGAACAAGCATTAGCATTGGCATCAGTCATTATAACTGTCTCTCGACTAACCTCCCTCATGTCAGCATGGCTCAGTTGGTTGCACATTTGTCTCTTGGCCAGATGGTCATGGGTTCTACTCCCACAATGGGATTGGGCTCATAACATAAATTCTGGCACCTGAGTGTAGTACTAAAGGGATACTGTACTGTCACAGTGTGCTGCACTTCTGATGAGATGTTAAACCAAGATCCCTTTTGACCATCTCTGTTGGTGTAAATAAAAGAACTCAAACCACATTTTGAAATAGAAGAGAATTTTCCCCCTATATCCTGGTCAGCACTCCCCTTCCCACAAAATTGGTTCATGCAATTGCCCAAGGCTATGTGTGGGTGTTGATACATGATATGGCTGCCACTACACCATTGTAGTCACTTCATTACCAGTCTCTCATTGCTTGTAAAGAGCTTTGGGATACTGTATCTAAAAAGTGCTATATAAATGCTGATTCTTCTTCTTCTTCATCCTCTTCTTCTTCTTCTTCCCCCTGCCATATGAAAGATGGTGCAGTAATTGCCCTTGTTGTCACTGTGAAAAAAGGGAGAGAAGGAGGGTGAGGGTAGAAATCAGAAAGTGGTCCAGACAATACACACCAAAAATAAATTTACACCCTAATCTTTTTAAAATCGAAATTTCTGTATAAGGCACAGCTGCAGCAACAAAAAATGGGCATTTAAAAATTGGTCACTCCAGAGTCTGATTTTTGTTAATAGATACAAACTTTCAAGATAAATAATCAAAGCTGCAGGCTGGCCTGATGGCAGTGAGGGTTGAGGAGCTGGATGCCATACTTCACGCCACGCCTGCGACCTGGGTTCTGGAACAAGCCCGGGGAGCCTGGGGTCGGCAGGGAGAGTGAAGGATTGAGCATCCCTAGGACTGCTCTCCTTCCTCAGGGAGAGGGGATTTCACCAACCAATGTACTGGTGACCTCTAGCAGAGGCTGGAAGCACTACAGTACTCGGCTACAAGATGCTGGGGATCGGAGTCTTGGCAGACGTCTTTCGGGGGTGCGCGGGAGTGTGATTCAGCCGAGCTGGACGTCATTGCATGTCCGGGCTCTAGGGGGAGTTCAAGGCTATCAGAAGCAACTGCAGGTGCAGGTGGAGAAGCCATGTAGTGGGGAGGAAAATAAATGCAGAGAAGGGGCAGAGTGGATGTTTAGGGGGACAGGGTGCCATAGTTTGGGAAAATGGTAAGAGAAATCAACCTGGCCAATGGAAGATATTCTAGGAAGGAGTGCAAGGAAGCGATAGCCAGAGTTATGGAGAGTGTAAGAGAAGGGTAGGGGAAAGAGGAGAGAGGAGAAAGGAGAGAGGTGAGGTAGGAAGGGAGGGAACTAATCCAGAATTTAAAGATAAAGAATGTGCAAAGACCAAAGTGTCTGACTTCAAGGGAGGGGAGGGAAAGGGAGGAATAGAGGGAGCAATCGTGGGTGCGGGGTGGGCAAAGTATCAGAAGGAGTGGAATTGGGGGTCCAGTTGGGCTAGGGTGGGGGCAGCATTGTAAATGATGTCACCATAATTTAAGATGATGAGAATCATTTTCTGGACAATAACCTGGCAAGCAGGAAGAGGCATCCACATGCCCAGAAAAGTCAAGGTGATGGTGGAGCCATACTCCTAAGTATGAGGGGATATCATTGATTGCATTCCCATTTAGGGTGTGGAAAGAGAGAAGGATAGTAAGCTTTGAGAGCATCTGTCTGGTGCCAAAGGTCATAGAAACTGTTTTCTTGGCACTGAGTGATAACTGGTTAGACTGGAACCACCCCTAGACATTGTTGAAGTCTAGCTGGAGTCTGGCTATCAGATCAGAGGGGGAGGATCCCGAGGTAAATGCTAAAGGAATAATGCATGACAGGGTGTGTGTCGTGCTGGGATAACGTCACGCGTGGGGTGATTAGGCACGAGGTCAGGGCCGAGTGTGATTAATCACCTAGAAGTGACGTTATCCCAGCACGCCACACACACTGGAGTGCATTATTCCTATTATACAATGGCTTAATTAGAAACAAAGAAACAAAAGATAAAAAATATATTAAAAGTAGATTTTTTTTGTCATTTTTTGTAATGGGTAGGATTATATTATGCAAAAATAGTGCAGTTCTCTTGTTTAGTCAGTAGGTGGGGTTGTCCTGTTTTGTTGTGGCTTTGTGCTCCTGTTAGCAATCTTTGCTACTGCTGTCTTTTTTTATGAATAAGGGTTCCATATTAGCATAGCTCATTGGGGGGTTACCTTTTTTATTGGTATAATTCCTGCAGTCGCTATGCATTGTAGAAGGCAGCCCCCCACACACTCAGTTATTGCGTGCACTCGCTCTGCGCTTCAGAGGATTACTGTATTAAGGTAGAGACAGGCTGTAATATTGTTTTGGGTATTTTTGGGTGGTGAAGTTCTTGTTTTAAGGAGAACAGGAGGAAAGTGTTTTGTTGAAGCGAGCTGAGTGGGAGCCGCGCGCTGACTGTTTGAAAGCGTGGTTTCTCATTCTCTCACTTAGCGCTCATTCTGTATATGGGTCCCGATGTCCTGTTTTTAAAAACTGAAAAACAGGAGATTTTGATGCTTGTGTTTATTGTGTTATTTGTGATGGCTGTGGGTGTTTCTTTGTGCCGTTTGTTGTGGGGTGATGGTAGGTGTTATGGCGGGTTTCCGGTTTTGTGATGACAATGGTAGCTGGCAAAGTGGAGACCAGGGAAGCTGCTCGTAGGCAGCGGAGCGATGTTCTTTTTAAACTGACATGCGGTCATCAATGTTCTGGCACTAGAGCCGTGATGTTATGCCAGGATAACATCACGGCTCCAGTGCCAGACTGACCAATGGGGATGCAACATTTGTTCTTGCCATTGTATAATACCATATAATCTGCATACATGTGGATGGACACAGAGAAGCAGGCAGCAGAGCAGTCATTGAGGAAGACCTGGAAGAGTATTGGATCAAGGACGAACTCTTGATGGACACCACTTTGGATAGGGAGTGGGGGATAGGCAACTCTAATTCTAATCAATTGAGTCCTACCTTCAAGATAAGAGTGGAACCAATTAGTTGTGGATTCAGAGAACCCTGCTGCCTTAAGCTCTACAAAAAGGAGGGGGTGGTCAATGGGGTAAAAAGCTTTTGCCAAGTTGACAGAAATGGCTGAGGTAAGAAGGCCCTGATCCATTTCAGAGAAAATGGAGTTAGTGAGCAAGAGAAGGGAGAAGGTGGTGGAGCGGAATTTACAGAAACCAGAATGGAAGGGGGTGAAGAAAGAGGTGCAGTCAAGGAAGGAGGAGCGCTGAGCCAACATAAGGTGTTCTTGTTGTTTAGTTAAGGTGGGGAGCAGAAAGATGAGGTGGTAGTTACCAAGAAGGGTGGGGTCACCTCCTTTGGGGAGGGGTATAACAGTAGCCTGTCTCCAGGTGTCAGGGACAGAGGCAAGGGAGAAAGACAAGTTAAGAAGGGAGAAAATTGGCAGGCAATGGCAGGGGCAGTGAGAGAGGAGGAGTATGGAGTTGAGTCTGTCAGGGCTCTTAACCTTGAGAGGATTTAGAGCCGGGAGAGCATTGAAGGGGTCAGTAGTGGAGACAGGAGAGAAGGAGAAGGAGGGAGACTAGGTGGTAGGCTGGGGGAGGGATGGGTGGTTGGGAGAGGTAGGAGAGAAGGGAAGGGAAGGGAAAAGGCACAGGAGTTGAAGAAAGATTTGAACTCTGAAGCAACAGAGAGGGGGTTAGAAATTGGTATGTTACCCACCTTGAGGACCAGGACGGAGGACTGGCTTGGGGGAGAGAACTGAGCCTGGATCACCTTCCAGAACTTGGAGGGGTGGTTAAAGTTGTTCTGGAAGGTGAAGGCAAAGTACTCAGCCTTGGCAAGTGTACAGTAGTGACTCTGGTACAGGCATTGCGAAAGGCACACTACTTAAGTAAGTCAGCAGGGGAGCTGGAAGACTTGTGAACCTTCCAGGTGAGATCACATGCACGTAGGCAGGCCAGTAACTCTGCAGAAATCCAGGGGAGGTGGAACCTTGGACCCTGATTTTCCTTAGGGGGCATGCCAATCCCAGATTGCAAGGAAGTGGAACTGAAGAAGGTAAGGGCAGAGTTAATGGAGCTGGCAGAAGAGATAGGCAACCAGTCTTTAGCTAGCAAGTCTACATGAAGGAAGGACAGGTCCAGCAATGGAAAGGACCAGATCTGGAGGAGTTTGGGAGAGGCTTTGGGATGGTGTATTTTGTACACACAGTAGACCATGTGATGGTCACTAATGGCATCAGGGAAGATGCCAGCATCAATGATGTGGTGGGAGTGAGAGGTGAGAACCCAGTCCAGCAATGAGTAGTTGAGGGATTTAGGATTGTGACGGGGTGACATATAATGCAGTGTATTTCCCTTTGAGCCAGAGAGAGTTACAGTATAATATGGCTGCATTAAGATAATGATCTATGAGCATAAACAAGGACATAAACTACATCACAGTTATTCAATGGTCTTTAGCACCAGTGTGTGAACTGGAATCATCCACTTAGTTTATTTGAAGCCAGTAAAGATGAGACATAGCAGAATGGGAACCAGTATTTGAAATGTAGCTTTAACAGGAAAAAAGTACATTGGGCCCGATTCTCAAAGGGGGCTGTGTCCAATGCAAGCTGTGGCGAGCAGCAGCTTCCGTCAAAGCCCCGTGCTCCAGGGACCCTGCACCAGATTCTGGTACAGGATGCGTCCCGGTGCCTAAGTGCCCACACTTGTGGCAACCTCTCCCATGCGACAAATGCCCGGTGCATGGGAGAGATTCAGTGGAAGCTCCTGTGGACAGAGCAAGCAGCCTTGTTCCCCATCCCTAGTGAACTAGCAGTCCCAAATGCCTGTTACCACTTATACAGTGTACCCTGGTGGTCTAGCGGTCTCTCCCCCCACCCCAATATGGTCAGTATTTGCTGTTGCAGACATATAATACTCTGGTGATCTAGTGGTCCAACTCCCCCACACCCTGGCATGTGGTGCCCACCCCGCTCCCCCACAAACCGTACCCAGAGCCAGTACCGGCACACCCCTCCTCTCACCACTGCAGCTGGTGCCGACTGAACTGTTGATTGTGTGCTTGTATTATAATACAGTACACACACATTGCACGTACTGTATTATAATACATGCACTCAGTTCAGTTGGCTAGCTGCGGTGGTGAGTGGAAGGGCAATGCCGCGCATGCTCAGGGTATGGGTTGGGGAGGGTGTGGGCACCACATGCCAGGGTGTGGGGGACCATTAGATCACCAGGGTATTATATGACTGTGACAGTGAATACTGGCCATATCAGGGTGGGGGAGGGACCGCTTAGACCACCAGGGTACAACATTACTGTGGGTGGGGTAAGGCATGTCGGGCAGGAGGTTCACTAGACCACCAGGTTAGGGACAATATTGTACAGTACTATAACGAGTAATATCGGGGAGGCAGGGGGCACTAGTGTACAGGTGGGGGGATAGGGGCAGGGGCTCGTCCATGGTACATGCACACAGTGCTCATCACACCCAGAGGGAAATGTTCCAAGTACCCTTAGACCAGCCCTGGCTGGTCTAAGGGTACTTAGACATCCGCCCTCTGGGTGAGATTTGAGAATCCCACTTGTGGCACAATGGCAGCCTGCCTTTGACGCAAGCCGCATGCACCATGTCACAGCCCATGTCTGGGTGCAGGGGTGACGCAAGCACCGTTTAGGACAGGCAGCCTTCGGTTGATGCAGGCTGCCTTTTGAGAATCACTTCTGGCGTATCTGTTGGTGCAAGGTGCACCTTGAGCTATTCTTTGTGCTGCAAGCACCTTGTGCCAAGCCAGAGGCTTTGTGAATTGGGCCCACAGTGTCTGTGTAGTTCCCCTTTACAAAAATCATCATCAGACACATTGGCAGAGAAGTAGCAGGCCAGGGTTATGGACCCTTCTGAGGATGGGGACTAACTTTGTTATGAAGCACTGTAACTACCTCCACCAATCAGAGCATAGTACTGCTGTACCTCTTATAGAGTGTACAGTTGTTGCCTCACGCTGCTCTGCATAGCTGATTCCCACCATGGTGATGTTGTCATCTCACACTTGTCCTGTCAAAATCACTGTGGCGGCATCAGTTGTCAGATACAAATCATGCATACTGACACTACAGGCGTTCTGAAACATAACGGTAGCATGTCTAGCCACCTGTATTAAAAATCTAGCAATAGAGAAGATAGGACAAGTAAATTTTAGTTCATTTACCTTGTACTTTAATTTGTTAGAACAGAATAAAACTCGATCTAGCTGCACTTGATTCTTGTCATCATTAAACAACCTGTAAACAGTGTCAGCACATACTGTGAGCTGCTAGAATGTACCATAATGCCAAGTCACCAGCAAGGGGGAGCACAACAGAAAGATAAATAAATGTAATTAGTTCAGCTAAAATTCAGTTGTCTGATTGTTTTTCTTGTTGGAGGCAGTCACAGTACTTCATAATATATAGAATAGTGGATGGATGAACATCCACAACAAGGCTGTGTTTCCATTGAGGGAGTTGATGACATCATAGAGACCTCGAGAGCTAAGCTCGAGAGTTCTTGCTGATGTCATCAACTGCCCGAGATGGAAACACAGCCTTAGTTGTGGATCTTTTGTTTTACATTATTTTTTGTCAATACTTGCTGAAAGTCCTGCTCCCGTTCCCGCTGGTGCTGCTGCTCGCTCCCGTTCCTGCTGGTGCCACTTGTGCTCAGTTCGGCTTCTCAATTTCACCTCTCCGCGTCGCTAATTTTTAAAATCATGAAAAAAAAAATAAAAGAAATTGATTTTTCAGAAAGGGAGCCATGTATGGCTCTCCATGTCCCAACTCCAAAGTCGGTGGCTCTGCTGCCCGTCTCTCCCTAATTCGTGCCGCAATGTTTATTTTTATTTTCTACAGAGAGCCTTGTCTGAGCCAATCAGGTGGCGGTAAAAGATAAAAAGTTGTTGTACTATCGGTGTGACGTCAAAACGATAGTACAACAACTCTTTTGACCTTTGAACTGTCCTACTACAAGATTTCAGCAGTTGCTGAAATCCATGCACAATAGACGGCACCCATATACTATATAGTAATATGTTTACTGTCCTGTGTCCCTTACAGAATATGAATGTTATCTTATGCTATTTTGGGCTGACAGAACTGTTCAACTTTGCTTCATGGCCCTCTCACCCAAACAGCATGAGATAACATTCTCATCCGGTACGAGACACAGGACAGTATACATATTAATATATAAGAGAACCTGAGTAAGCTGGTCAACTCGTTGGACTCCTGGAATCTTAGACTCAATGTAGCCAAATGAAAGATGCTTCACTTGAGTAGGAATCAGAGAAACAGGAATTACACACTGTCTTGGGCTCTACGTGCTGCAGTGGAGAAGGAAAAGAAATCTGAAATTCAATATAGAAAGGCTGCTAAGGCATGACAAGCAATGAATGTCTGCATTTAAGAAGGCTGGAAGAAAGCTGGGGTGCATCAAATGGGGTATGACTAGCAAAGCAGGGGAAATCATCATGCCTCTTTACAAGGAACTGGCCAGGCCCCATTTGAAGTACAGTCTGCAGTTTTGAGCTCCCCAATACAAAAAGGAAGCTGAGGGAGTCAAGTGGGTGCAATGTAGGATCACCAAAATGATCAGCGCTATGGAGAACAAAAGCTATAAGGACAGCCTGGAGGTGCTTAACATGTTCACTCCAGAGAAAATAAGGCTAAGGGGGACATGATCTGAAGTCTTCTGCATACTGAACTGTATTGACAAGGATGAACAGAGGGAGGTGTTTGATTTGGTGTGCTTCAGTAGGACACAGGAACACACCCAGGGTTCCCCCAGACTGAGTGAACAGGTAGCCAATAGGTTGGCTGCCTCTACCCATCCCTTTCGGGAAATTCTGTGTAATGCCAGGAGGTTAAGAAACAAGACCACTTTAATAGAGAACTTCATTACTGGCTCCTTGGCTGATCTGGTGTGTATCATGGAGATCTGGTTGACAGATGATTCTGGCCTAGTGTTAAAGGTAGCTTTTCCAGCTGGTCACTCTATGGTACAGATCCTGAGTAGGGGTTGCCGGGAGAGGGGGGTGGCCATCTGTGTTGCATCCAGTTTGAGCTTCATTGGGCAGCCAGTGGGACAGTCTTTGTCACTTGAATGCATGGTCATAGAAAGTGGATCGGGGGAGTGTGATGATTCTTCCTTGTGTACCAGCCAACCAGGCGCAATCAGAATTTCCTGTAAGAAATGGCAGACTTCGTCATTGACAGGGTGTTAGAGTCATCCAGATGGTTAAGTATGTCAACATTTCCTTCATATGATGGGATTACTGGGCTTACGCAAGTTGTTACTTCTGGGATCCACCAACATGTCCATGTGTTAGACATGGTTATCTCCTGGGGCTTAAATTTAGTAATCTTGAGATTGAGCCAGTTTTGGTTTTCATAATGGTACAGTCAAGTTCACTTTCAGGGTTGCTCTGTGCCCACACTTTGTGGAGATGGTGCAGTATCGTCCTTTAAGAGGGCTGGAGCTGAAGAGGCTCCTGGTGGTGCTGGACATCATGGGTCTGTTGGTAGCTTGTCAGTTGGAGTCAAAGGTGGGAGAAGAAGGCTATAACATAGCTCTTGGTGCCTCTTTAAACACCATAGCACCATACTATGTAAATCCCCTGATCTCCTGATGAGGCTTTTTTTGGTTTGATGGGGAGCTGAGATGGTTGAAAGCCAGGGCCCAGAGGTTGGAGAATTGCTGGAGGAAGTCTAAGGCTACAGATGCAAGCTGGCTCTGACTACTCACTTTTAGGATAATTGGAGGCAACCACCCAAAATAGGGCAGTTTTTCTGTTAGAGGTTATTGCTGCTGGGAAGAATTGACTGTCTCAGCTTTTCCAGACTGTAGCTAGGCTTTTACATATGGCTGGTCAGGAGTCTAGAGGGGCTTTTTCAATGGTGATATGTGAAGAGCTTACTCAATTCTTCTCAAACAGGGTATCATCTGTTTGAGCTACACTTACTCCAAGTGGGCTGTGGTTGCATGGCAGTGTTGTGTCTGTTTGTTTTGGGACTGCTCATCCTGGCTGGGGAGAGTTTAGGCCAGTTATGTTAAAGGAGATATGTGTGGTGATTTTGGAGATGTACCCCACATTTTGTGAACTGGACTGAGGCATGTGAGTCTGGTATTTGCTGGAATTGTTTTGTGTTTCCTGTCATGGGGGGGTTAAGCGATTTAAAAAATGCATTGGTGAGACTCTCCTGAAGAAACAAACATGTGACCCAAAGATCCTGGCAAGTTATCGACTAGTCTCTAAACTTCCTTTTTTTGGGGTGAGGTTATTGAGAAAATTGTGGTGTTGAAGCCTTTGGCACACCTTGTAGCCTTCAACATCTTGAGCCTCTTTAATCTGGTTTGGGTCAAGGCATAGCACCAAAACCAAACTAGTCAGGGTTCTTAATGAAAAAATCAGGCCTAGAGAGAGAGGGGTTAGGGGTCAGTTCTCATTTTCCTCGATCTCTTCTTAGAGTTTGATGCTGTGGACCAATGGCTGTTAGTGGACCCAGTGAGGGAGTATGCAGTACTATCTAGCACTGTCATCTGCTGGTTTGAGTCTTTTCTAAGGGACAGATGCAGAGAGTTGTGTTGGTTACTCACTCTTCATGTCCCATGCCCCTGTCCTGTGGGGTGCCAAAGACGTTGGGCTTGTCACCTATATTGATTACATTGTACATGCTGCCCTAGTGTGGGATCATCAGATGTTACAGTCTGGGTTTTCATCATTCTGGAGCTTGCAGCCACTTGTATATGTCTTTGCCTGGGACACAGGTTGCAGTGACAGTGCTTAACAGCTGTCTGGCCATGTTCCAGAATCTGATGGCATTGAGCTGGCTGAGCCTCAACCAGGATAAGATGTAAGTACTGGTGATTGACTCAGGTCAGAGGAAAGGAGCAGAGTTTGCCAAGGAGGTTAGGGCTTAGGCTTTGGTCCTTAAGGTTGTCTGTCTTTGCCAATGTGAAAAATCTGAGGGTCGTTCTGTACAGTGAGTTGATATTTGAATCTCAGGTGTTAGTTGTTGTCTGGAGTGCCTTTTACCATTTTAGGTATATCAGCAGGATTAAATTCTCAATCTCCCCAAGGACCTGAAGACAGTAGTACATGCTTTTGTGATGTCCAAGCTTGAGTAAAGCAATGCTGTTTACCTTGGGGTAAGTGAGAGCGTGCTATGTTGCTTACATCTAATGCAGAATGGTGTGGCCTGGTTACTGACGTATCTGCCCAGGTCCTGTTATGTGACCCCAGTGCTGTGTGAAATGCACTGGCTGTAGGTGAGGTGGTGTAGAACCTTTAAGGATGGTTTGAAAACCTACAGTGGTAGCCATTGCCATGTAAAGCCACAGTGTGCAGTCTATTGTGACACTTCCCAGTACCAGTATTGCAAGGTAAAGTGGCATTCTAGTGAATGCAGCTTTTCTGATATCTGGTGATATTGGGCTCCATGATAGCATGCCACAATTGTTTGTGGCAATGGCACCCTATAAAGCCCTATAGCATATGGGTCCTGGCTACATGACCAAACGTCTGTCTCCTCAATACCCCTGTCACCCTCTTCTGTCTGCCAGTATGGGTCTTCTTATGATACTGAAGGCAAGACTAAACAGCTTGGGTGACCGGGCATTCACAACTATACTGGTGTGGAACTCACTTCTGAGGGATTTGAGAATAGCCTTGTTGGCTGAGGCCTTTAAGAGGGGTTTCAAATATTTTCTATTTCAGAGGGCATTTGAAAATACCAAATAATCTGTCCCAGCTAATGTATTTATTTGTTTGTTTATTACTGCGATCTGCTGTCATTATTTATGATGTATGTGATTATGATGAGTTTATGTTATTTATAATTGATGTTTGGGTATATTTAATTTTGATTTACGGTGCCCTGAGCTTCTGGGGAAGGGCTCCAAATCAAATAAACTATTACCAATATTACTACTACAACTACTACACCCCGAAGCTCAAAGGTGTTAGATTAGGAGTAATATTAGGAGGCACTTCTGCTCCCAGACTATTGTAGTAGTAGCAGTAGACATGGGCGTAGAGTTTAGGTTTTCCGGGGAGGGGGCTCTCAGACCCAAAACTATTGGCGAAACAGTCAACCTAGTTTTAGACTACTCTATCCGGGGCTCAAGCCTGAAGCCCCCAAACTCTACACCTATGGCAGTAGACATAGACTTTATTGATCAATTGCCTAATCCCAGGGACACTGAATGCTATACAATCCTTACAGAAGCAACATCATAAACAACAATACACACCTGTACATACCGCACTATTCCAAAATAAATAGGATTTATAAATAATAAATATAAGCCAGAGCCTGTGATAAAATGCTGGTAAAGTAAGTGAGGTAGATTAGATGCTTGTAGGTCAGAGAGTGCCAACAGCCTCCTAAAAGAGGATGGATTTCAGCCTCACTTAAAGGTCTGCAATGAGGAGGCTTCTCTCAGAAACTAAGGAAGCCTGTTCCAAAGGGCAGGGCTGGCAGATGAAAAAGCCTGATTTCTGGAGTATTTCAGCATCACCCTAGAAATGATAAAATACTAGTAAAGTAAGTGAGGTAGACTAGAAGCTTATTGATCAGACAGTGCCAAAATCCTCCCAAAAGAGGAAGGATTTCAGACCCTTCTTAAAGCCCTCCAATGAGGGGGCCTCTCTCAGAGCACAAGGAAGCCTGTTCCAAAGAGCAGGCCCGACAGATGAAAAGGACCGCTTTCCAGAGGATTTCAGCTTCACTCTAGGAACAGCTAAGAGGCCCACCTCAGAGGAGTGGGGGGGGCTGAGATGTCTGATAGGGAGTCAGTATGTTACTCAGGTAGCCACGATCTAGTCCATATAGGGCCTTATAAGTCAGCATGCTAACATTGAAGATTATACAACACTTCACTGGCTGCTAGTGCAGTTCATGCCGAACCAGGGTTATATGACATGACCTAGGAAGATCAGTCAATAAATGGATCACTGCATTCTGCACCAGCTGCAGATGTTGTAGGGCACCTCAACTCACCCTGAGGTATAAAGCATTGCAGTAATCAATTCTAGAGTTGATGAATGCATGCACTAGTGAGGGAAGATCTTCAGAGGGAGTCAAGGTTTTAATCCAAGCACTGTTCCTGAAATGATAAAAGCCATTCAGAACTACAGCTGACAGCCGAGCCTCAAGTGTCGGTCTGCTGTCCAGAATGACTCCCAGATTCTTAACCTTAGCAGAAACCACCAACCCAGAGGAGCCTAGCCATAAGCCAGTCCCCTCATTGGAGGCCCTTACACCCCACCTCTGACCAGGCTTCACCAATACCTCTGTCTTGTCCAGACTGAGTCTCAACCAGCTAGATGACATCCAGTCCACGATCTCAGCCAGGCTCAAGTTAATTACCTCGACAGCAGCAGGTATCCCAGATGCAAAAGACAGACACAGCTGGGTTTCATCAGCAGCAATGAAAACCCAGAGCATTTTGTCTAACTCCCAGGAGCAGCATATATACTGCAAGCAAAATGGAAAGGAGGAGAGACTCCTGGGGTACTCTACAGAGCAAGGGCTTCTGAAGGGAGAAGAACCTCCCCACCACCACCCTCTGCATCCTGTCTCTGAGGAAGGACTCAAACCAGCAGATGACAGTGCTGGTGAGTCCTCAATATTCCCTGACTCAGTGCAGCAACAAAGCATGGTTAATGATATAGAATGCTGATGAGAGACCAAGGAGAATGAGAACTGATTGCTCTCCTCGGTCTCTAGTTCTGAGAAGGTCATTACGCACCTTGACCAATGCTGTCTTCATACTGTGTTTCAACCTACATTTGGAATGGAGAGATTCATAGATGTCAAAGGCCATGAGGTGTTCCTCAAGTGGCAGAGCCACCAAATTCTCAATAACCTTACCCAGAAAGGGAAGGGAAGGACAGGTCTATAAGTCATCAAACAGTCTGTGCCAAAGATCGCTTTTTCAGAAGAGGTCTCACCAAGAACTGCTTTTAATGCCCCATGAAAGACCCTTTCTAAAAGGGAACAGTGGATGAACTCAGCAAACACTGGATGTAGAAACCCAACACACCCAATTAATAGGCGAGTTGGGCCCAGATTCAGCTCACAAAAGGTGGGTCACAGCTCCGAGACCACGTCACAAACTTCTTCTATTGAAACTGGTCTAAACTCACTCCAGACCAGTGAGGAACATACACCACTCACCAACTTGGCACTTCTAGCTTGAGATGACCCAGCTGAAGAGATCACAGACTGAATCGAGGACCCTATCAGAGAAAACTCAAGCAAACTCTTTACACTGAGCAGATGAATTTGCTCTTAACAGTTGCAGACTGACTGGATTTAAAAGTATGTCCACAACCTGGATAAATTGAGCTGGTTGGTTTTTCCCTGCAGCAATCACCCTGGACATAAATACTGCCTTCTTACAGGAAATTGCCCTTTGATACTCAACAGTGTGTTCTTGAAGCCAGATTGTCCTTGTCAGACATAGGTCTTCTCCAACAATGCTCCAACCTCCAATCTCTTGCTTCAGGTCCCTGAGATTCACATCAAACCACCTGGATCTCAAGCACCAGGTTAGGGGTCATAAAAGGACCTGTGTGACTGTATTGAAGCATGAGGCAATGGCCTTATTCGAGGTCATCATCACCTACTCCAATCCAATCACACAAGCAGTTATCACACTTGAGAGATCCACTACTGCCTAAAATCCTTCTGGGTACAATCCCTCCAAAAGGCAATAGTGAACCATCTCAATAGAGGGTGGACTCTGGGGGGGGGGGGGTTCTCAAAAGAGCACCTCACTGTACAATGATCCAACCAACTTACTGGATTAGTCCTGAGGTTATTAACCTCACGTCCCAGTGACAACACTAAGACCAAGGCATGACCATATTGATGAGTCACAAAGGTAACCACTTGTGCAAGGCAGTGAATCCATTAACTGGAGGAAATCCTGATCAAATTGTGAGTGCTCATCATCAGTCCAGGCATTGAAGTTACCCAGAATTAACCATCTGGGTGACTCCAACATCATCATGATGAGGAAGTCCATGATTTCCTGCAAGGAAAACCCTCTTGTGTCCCTGAGGCTGGTAAACAAGAAGGATCCTTCAACTGCACCTGGATCCACACGCACAGCCACACATTCAAACAATGAAGTAATCCCTACTGGGTGCACTGTAAAATTCAGTTCAGATCTAAAACAGATGGCTAATACCCATCCCCCCAATCACTTCTTGGGTAGTGCACCTCGGAGAATTCTGCTGGGACAGCCACCTTCAGAACAGGACCAGCACTGTCACTCAGCCAGGTCTGTGTTCTATAAGTCAAATCAAGCGAAGAACCAGACAACAAATCTTCATAATGGCCGTCTTGTTCCTCATTGATCTGGCATTGCAGAGCACTGCCCATAGTGGATGAATGGAGGCTGGTGGCCTATTGGTTGCCTGCCCATGTGGTCCAGTGGGACCCCTTGGTATGGGTACCAAACACATGTGGCCTCTCACTTGGGCCCATTTCACCCATGGGTACCTCCTGGTCCTCACCAGGCCTACCGCTATAGTTCTTCCTCCTGTTGGAAATGCCCCACACCCCACCAGCTACTATCCTGCTTCCTAACAATACTGGCCTCCCTGCAACACCTATATGCCATTGCTGGCAGGGGAGGGACATCAAAGGGGCAGAGGTCTAGCAGCTGGAAGGGGGAGTAACTAAGCTGAGGGGCACATCCATCCTTGACATGTAGTAGAACCAGTATAATACTTTTCCACACTCTCATCCAAAAAGCTCTCTTACTCATGACTTCCACAATCTACTCTAAACACCCACCAACTAATCACACTCTCAATTTACTTATACACAGTAGTACAAAGTAAAACTAACTTACAGATGTAAACTCTCAGTAATACCACTACACTCACCCAAACCCAACCTCTCCCATTCAAATCAATTTAAAACATTAAAATTAAACAATTAAAAGGAGAATTCATGTTAGTACACAGTCTATGGTGAAAATAATAGTCCAGGTAAAAGTCAGCTACAAATAATGAAACATATTAATGTCCAAAAATGGAGACGGCATATTGTGAAATCATAGTCTCTGCTGTTACCAGGGAAACCTAAAAAAATCAGAGAATTGTTCCAGGGCAGCTGTCCCACCACCACCAAGCAATGGTTCCCAGGACAGCACTTAATTAAACAAGCATTTGTCAATGCCGAACGTTTGCTTGCAGGTATTTGCAGTGGTGTTTGGCATGTATGGTGCTGTACCCTAATGCCCTGTGCGATTGCTGGTATTTGCACAATAAATTGTCAGCATGACCTTGTTGCTACCCCCATTGTGCGCTACATAGGCGGAAACACGTTTTGGGCAGGATGTGAAAAATGACAGCTGTACTGCTCATAAGGAAGTGTGGTAAAATGGCAATGTTGAAAATCTGGAGTGGAAATATTGAAAATTAGCAAACCTACAAGCGTGCATGGGAACTGTGCAACACACGCTCGTAAAACAGTCATTTGTAGGATTTTTTTCACCAAATTTTCAACATAGCCATTTTAAGACCTCTGCTCATGAACAGTGTCACTGTGATTTTCTTAATGTGTTCCATACATTGATTTCGCACACCGACTGCGCCATTGTGCGCTACATGGGCGGAAACACGTTTTGGGTGAGATGTGAAAAATGACAGCTGTACAACTCATAAGAAGGTGTGATAAAATGGCAATGTTGAAAATCTGGAGTGAAAATATTGAAAATTCACAAACTTATGAGCCTGCGTAGGAACTGCGCAACGCACGCTCGTAAAACAGTCATTTTTTGGCATTTTTGCACCAAATTTTCAACATGGGGTTTTTGGGAACCCTTCTCATGAATGATGTCACTGTCATGATGTTATTCAAGGCTGAAGGGTGATTTTGTGCAGTGACTGTGCAGTGCCTGCGAAATCACCCTTCGGGCTCGAATAACACCATGACAGTGATATCATTCATGAGAAGGGGTCCCAAAACCCCATGTTGAAAATTTGGTGCAAAAAATTCCAAAAATGACTGAGATATGTAATAAAGTTGAAACCCCTATCTAGCCCATTATACAGCTTACGGCATTTCCTCAGTTCGCGGTCAGCTTTGGCGAGTGCAGGCGTGTTCCCGGTCCACGAAGATTGTCGTGCCAGAGTCCGGAGGTAGAGAGTATGGGGTGAGGGGTGTGTGGGGAGGCTGGGTGCGCAGTGGGTGGGTGCGGGTTGTGGGAGGAGGCTGGGAGGCCGCTGGGACCGTTTTGTTTTACAGGTTGAAAATAAAAAAAGCGACATGGGAAGTTTGCCATGCTGGGGTGGGCTCCCAGCATGGCAGAAGATACTGGGGGGTGAGGAGCCGGCGGAATTGGGCACCCGTCCAGCAAACTAACATGTGAAGCGAAGACGGCGAAGGTTAGGACGCCGGCACAAAGTAGCATCGCTTGCCACGCTGGGTGGGCTCTCACCGCAAGGCAGGGATGGCTTGGGGAGCCGTGGAGCTGACGGGGATTGGGCACCCCGCTGGCAAACAACATTTGCCACGCCTGGGGTGGGCTCCCAGCATGGCACCAAAGCTTTGGGGGCGGCGTGGCGTGCGGAGGGGAGGGACACGTGGCCTTAAGGAGGCGGCGCTCAGTATGGCAGCAGTGCTTTCCTTTGAAGCAGAGGAACACCGCTGTCATACTGAGCTCCTGCACCCATTGGTGCAGGACCGCCACACCTGCTTAAGGGAGCAGTGCATTGGGTGGGAGAGGCACACCTCCAAGTGTGCTTCTCTCCCAAAACGTTCCTTGCGCATGTGCGCAAGTGAACGTGAAAAGGTTTAAACCCAAGATGTGAAGCTACTAGTGAAGACAGTGTACACCCTTCAAGTTAAGCCTAGATAAATTTCTGTGCACCATGAGAATCACAGGGTAAACTCAGTAAGCACCGTTGAACAACATACTGTGCTTATTGGCCCCTGCTTATAATGCTGGAGTGTGGACTTGCTGAAGCTATAGTCCCTTCAGACATGAAACTGTTATGCTACAATGTAATTAGGCTATTTGAAGAGGTCACAACTAGAAACATAGAAACAAAGACTGTGTCAGCAGAAAAAAGACCCATGGGTACATCCAGTCTGCCTATTTCCCTGCTTAGCTCTGTTCTCCGCCTAATGCCAGGCTGCATTTAGAGATCTTGTTTCCCCCTATTGGCAGATTGTTTTTCCCTTCCCCTCTTCTGCCTAAGGGTACCACTATTTTCTTATATCTGTCTTAAAAAAATTAAAACCCATCACAGTTATGACTCCAACCAATTCTTTCACACTTCAGTCACCCACTCCTTGAAGAACTTCCTCACATTCCTCCTAAATCTCCTCCCACCAATCTCCACCCATGTTGTCTACCTACTGTGCCCTTGTTCCTTGACAGCAAATCTTTAGCATCCACCTGATGATTCATCAGAAGCAACTGTATGTCTCAGTCATATTCACCCCTTCCCTCCTGGCCTCCCATGTATACATGTTATGGTCTGCCAGCGCTAATTAATAAGGCTGCACCTGCTGCCCCTGGATCATCTCTGTGGCTCTCTTTTTATGGTGTCTGTGAGGTTGCTGTCTTTTATGATGTGTGGATCCCTCACCTCAACTTCTCTATCTCAGCATTTGATAGAACAAGATAAAAGGTAGCCCCCTCCCTAGTCAGTTCATTAGATGCTACCAGTGTTTTCCTTCAAGCAGAGGACACAGAAACAGAGCCTAAATCAACACAAGGAAGAAGGCCTTGCCCTTATGGTCTCTGTGGTCTTCTCCCATCTAGCCAACTTCCCAAGTTTTCATTTATGTCCTTGTTCTGCTAAACAACTTGTCATTAGTATGGAAACCACTTAAGTGATAAACCATCACCTTTACACCATGGATACTTGACTTTAAAGCTCAACTCAGGCTAGAAGTGAAAAAGGTACAGGAGAGCCAGCCAGGATGCAACAAAGTAACATGCAGTAAATGACATGTCACAAAATAATGCATGACAAAAGAGCTTAACTGCCATTGAATAACACTGTTCCCTGCAGTATACTGCAGCATTTTGCAGCAATACTGTGAGGTACTGTGTTGCATCCTGCCTGGTGCTGCTGTATAGAGGTTTAAATCCAATTCCTAGTGGACACATAGAACTGATTTGACTCCACTACACTGGAGGCCACGCAAAGCCTTTTAACTCCTCTCTTACTAGAAACAAAGGATGAGACCCTGCTGGCATCAGCACAAGCAGACACATTATCCCACCCAGATATGATACAAGATAAATTCCTGTGTTGTGCAAGTACAGGTGAGCTAGAGTATGTTGAAAATATGGGGTCAAAATTGCAAAAAAAATATTATGAAGAAACATTATGTGCAGGGACAGCCATTGGTCCACTGGGGAGCATGCTGTGCTCCCGTGCTGGTCACCCGGATTCGGAGACGAACTTGGGAGCCAGCTGGGCAGTATGAGGATGGAGACCAGCACTGTTGTGTGCCACAGCTCAGAGCCTGGGATGGTATTGCACTGAGGCAATGAGATACTCCGGCAGCAGGATCAGGACCTCCCCTCCCACTGCATAAATCAGCTGTGAGAGAGACAGACAATGTGTGTGTGTGTGTGTTTGTGTTTGTGTGTAAGTAAGTACAAAGCAGCACAGGTCTGACATAAAAAAAACATATTGGCTGCTCAGAGGAACCTGACCAGACCCCTGTACAACCAAAAATAGTTGACTTAAATTAAATACTATTTATGTTCCCTTTAAAGCTTTATTGCACTGCCACCAAACATTGGCATTGACAAATACTTATTTTGTGTAGTGCAGCTTACAGTCAGAAGTCTGAGAAAAATGGAGACCAAAACTAAACACTCTAGGTCTTTGAGCACACAGCTCTTTCTCAGGGGATAGATGAAGAACTGAGTCATGAAAGTGCTGGGGCATATGGTTGTGGTGTTCCTTTTTGCTCAGCCTCTAGACCATACTTTTCTTCATTTTTGCATTTAAAAAAACAAACAAAAACAAAACAAAAAACAAAACAAAAACTCTAGCAATATTGGAGTCTGTGGCTGCTTCTTCAACAAGGGGATACAGTTTTTGTTTTGTGGGGGAGGAGCAGTCGCTGTCACTGAAGACATGAGTCTGCCTGTAGATAACAATGAAATGAACCACTACTCCTACATTCCTCCTAGCCACAGGCCAAATGCTTATAGAGACAGATGACTCATGGATGTCTGTGGGGAAGGTATGCTGTGGGTTAGGGAGAGCGGAACCAAGGAAACCAACTGGGATTTGGACTACCATTGCATTGGCTTTTCCAAATCATGGATTGGGATCAGGAGAGGATGCAACTTATCTTTTAGAGGAAGCATTAAACCAAGGTCATATCTGCCTGTTCTGGTGGTTGTTCAAGTGGACATTAAAGATCCCTTGGCACTTCTCAAAACAGAGTAGGGAATTTCCCCTACTGTCCTGGCCAAATTTCCCTTATTCACTAAACTCATCAACAGCTCAACCTGGTTTAATATTAAACAGTTCTTCCTGTACTCCCCTGCACGGGATGAGGCTAAAAACAGGAGAATATTTCATAGACTTCCTTTCCTGGACAACAAAATCATATACATAGATTATCTTTTTTTTTTATTATCTTTCGGGGCCATCAGAGCTGTGGAGGTTGGACTAAGGGAGGGACTGTATGAAACACACTATCAACTCCTGGCACAATGTCAGCTCTTTGTTTATAAGTGCATGGGACAACAGGAGGGGGGTGATGGAAATTATTGGGGTTAGTGAGCTGTTGGCACAATAGGTACAACCCTTACCCCAGCCAAGAGCGGCATCTTGCAGCCAGAATCCCCCTAACTTGTACACAGACAAGGCATCAAACCACAAGTTTGCATAACAATAGGCATTACCCCTGGCACTGGGGCAAATACCTGGCTTGGCATCAAAGGGTTGGGGGGTTAGAGAGCAAAGTAACATTTATATTTACGCTGAGTTCTGGGAGACAGGTGCTAGGGCAATGTTATGTCTCCTATCTGAGAGGGCCCATAAACAAGCTCACACTAGGAAGCACAGATGAAATGTCCAATACTAGAAATGGGATTGTATAGTATGGTTTTATTCTGACACAGATGGAAAGCAGAAAGGGGTGGTCCCCCCAGGTTGGTACTATACATTACAGACAATCAGCAAGCACTTTCTTTTCCAGCACAACACAGTTTGTTTTTTTCCTAGAATTTTTCCTCACAGAACCTCGAACAGTCCATCCTTCTTTGCTAGGGACCTACTGGATATTATTTTCCCATACGAGTCTATTATGTGGGGGGTTCCACACACTTAAAACATTACATTCCTCCTGACATAATAGGCTTAGTTAACATCTGCAGGGTGACCTCGTGCCCTTCTGGTAATCAGTTAGCAGTGACTGGAGTTTTAGATGAGGGTCTGCCAACCCTAGCCCCAACCAGCCTCTGCCATTCCATCTGGGTTACATAAACAGAGCCTTCAACCCTCTCGGATTGATAAAGGTCTCTACACGTTCAAATTCCTTCATTCAGCACATTTTTGTGGTGATATTTGGGGCCCTGAATGGTGAACTCTAGCCTTGTCTCTGGGCACATACACCACCAGACGACTCCCTCTGAAACATTCTCATGTAGCTGTACTCACGGTTTGTTTGTCCTTTTGTTACAGACATGGACCTTGGAAGAAACACTTCTTCCCCTTTCTGGTAGCTTTCACTGAGATTATCTCCATCTCTGATCTTGGCAGCTGGACAATCTTCCAGTCCCTCAGGGGATTGCCCTTTGGATCCACTGGATCTCACAGTCCCATTAATTCTCACAGAAGTGACACATTAGGGTCTCAGAAATTACAGGTCTCCACCACTTCCTGTGGTACAGCTGTTGTCTCACATACTAGGGTGAGAAAAATGACCAGAGGTCATTCACCCAACCTCAGGGCAGGCTGGCAGTTACCTCCACACTGGGAGTGACTCTCTCCACTGCTCCCACACTCAGACTCTCAACTCAACTGAACCTAACATTCTAAACTGTTCCCTTAGCAGCTGATTCCACTGTGGCTCAGGCTGATGTGAGAGTTCTAAATTACCTCACTCATTTCTCACTCAGGGTAGCTAGGTAAACAATGAAAGGTCTATAGACAGCTTTCAATAAACTCTTTACCAGCTGCCCACTACCTTCCTAGTCTAACACTGATGGAATTCTAGTAACCCCAGGGGACTGGGTGGTTACATAGGATTACTTCTGTTCCTCCTGTTAGGAGGTCTACGTGTTATTTTTTTTAACATGTTTTATGTTTGTTAGTCTGCCCTACTAGTTTTCTCAAATAACCCCTAATAGGGAAAATAATTTGTGCTCAGATCTGAGTTCTGACTACTCAGTTATTCAGGGTATTTGGAAATTAATATTCATTACTCTCACACCCTAAATGGGTACAGTACAGGTTCCCCCAAATACTGTACTATACCACTAAATCTTACTATTCCCTTTTAAAAATTACCCCTTCATTTAATGCAAGACCCCTTTAGAGCACTGACTAGTCATTATATTAATGCCAGACTGTTTGTGTGAGTGTGCGTGTGTGTGTGTCTTTTGCAATATGGACTAAGGGCTGGATAAAGAAAAGTCGCAGCGCCATGTTGTCAATGCCAAATAAGTGTTTTACTGGTGCAAGAGAGCACCATGCAAGCATCACGTTTGCAATATGGTTTGAGACTAGGTCCGTTTGGCATGAGGAACATGAGCTGCTCATGCCTAAAAAGGAGAAGGTCTTTAGATTTACCTGCTCACCCAAGCCACGCCCAATTGGGTCATATAGGTGTCATGGAGAGAAGTATCTTCAGGGACCTAGGTATTTACACACATAACCTCCAAATACTCTATTACAAGAGAATGAAAACATTTGGAGAAACATAGAATGTGACAGCAAAAAAAAGACCACAGGTCCATCTAGTCTGCCTGGAGTTCCCTATCTGCACGTGGGACCTATTGTCCATGCAGGGTTTAATACTCCGGCCCACCCCTTCTCACCTCCCTACTGCTATAGACTTGAGCAACAATCAAACCCTTCACTCTATACCAGCCATGCTTGGCTCTGTAGAAGCCAGATCTTGACAACCCTTCTCTAAGGGAAAAGCTAACAAGAAGTCCCTAGTTTTCCTCAAGTGAGGGTTCCAGAACTGCACACAAAACTCCAGGGGCCAGATATTCAAATGTTAGCATGGGCACTAAGGGATGTTTGCCCATGTTAACTGGGTTTTACACCTGATTCCTGGGTGGGGTCTATACTCAGAACCCCCCACATCATGTCCAAACCCATTAGGGTTTGAGTGCTAGCTTACCACTGTACCCATGAAATGTGGAGGTCCTCCCCAGTATATGAGCACAGTCTCAAATTCAGAGGTTTGCACCAATGGTAAATGCCACTCAGATGGGCGCAAGTTACCACCTTTGCAAACCCTAACTTAACGGGGTGCAAGGCCTGGTGGCGGGCAGCAGTACTGCAGCTGCCTGCCCCCCAGCCACCAAACCACGGAAGCAATACATGCTCTGGTGGCTAGTGGGATCCTGTGCCCTCAGATCACCTGTCCCTGTAATAGTCTTGTTGTCCCTGGTATCTAGTGGCACCCCCATCCTCTGATCACTCATCTCTGTATTGTTAGTCATTGCCCTGGTGTCTAGTGGTACCCTCCACCCTCCACTCACCTGTCCCCATAATAGTCTTGCTGTCCCTGGTATCTAGTGGCATACCCTGCCCTCCCAATCATCCATCCCTGGTGTTTAGTGACACTTCCCCACTCTCTGATAACCCATTGCTGTAATATCCCCTATATCCCTGGTGTCTAGTGGCACCCCCAACCCCCCCTCAATTGCCCATACCTGTAACATTCCTCTTGTCCCTGGCATCCATTGGCACTCCTGACCTCTGATCACTGGTCCTGTATAGAGAGTGGCTGCCCTGGTGTCTAGGGACCCAACTCGCTAGGCCGCAAGGCATAGTTAGTGCCTGATGTCTAGTGGTACCCTCCCTCAACTTACCGAACACCCATCCCGGTACCAACCCAAGACTCCAATGGCTAGGGACCCTGCATCTCCCACTCTGAGCACACCATCCAGCCAACCCCCCCCCATATCTAAATAAGATGGTACTGTGTGAAGAGTCCAATGTTATGACTGGCACAGCACTCCTCTCACCTTCTCAGCCTGTGCTGTATGAGGTAATGGGTGATCAGAGGGTGGGGATGCCACTGGACACCAGAGAGTACATTTACATTGAGGGGCAGACATTCAGGGTGTGGAGGGGGGCACTCACCACTGTGCCTGACATGGTGGGCGGCCATAGAACAGGTGCAAACCTGCTGCTGCTTCCATTGCAAATGAGCAGGCATGCATATGGCCCCTTAGTGCCTTGCATGCCAAATGGGTTAATTTGCATTTTTCTGATAAATATCACACCAGAGGTTCATGGTGCATTCTGTTTTAGGGGTGTAGTTCCCTATGGCGTACATCCTAGGTCCATGTCAGGCAGGGCTGCTTGCCTTAGCACTACACCGGCATGGCCCTATATTCAGTCTGATAGATAGCAACCTCTTGGTCAGGTGCAAGGGCAATCACAGTGTGAACCTCTGTACCCTACTTTTCTCCCCATATTTGAATATCTAGCCCCAGGTGAGGTCAAACCAGGGATCTACACAGTGGCAGGATCACCTTTATTTTATTAAAAACATCAACAATGATGGAAATAAATGCTTACAGTGCATGAAAAAAGCATTATTTGACAGGTTAAGGTAAATGGCAACCTTACAAAGGGCCTTCTAGAAATTAGAGCCTGGGAGAGTGGAGATCACACGGTAAAAGCTGCATGTGCTACAACCAGTGATGGGGGCCGGGGCTGTGGATGTCTCTCAGAGTAATGGCCTGCTCTAGGCAGACATCACTTCCCATTTACTGCATGGCCTGCCCAAAGAACTAGAGCTGCTGTTTATTGTGTGGTAAAATCCAAGTTGAGGTGGTCGGGGCTGAGATGTCACTCAGTGATGGACAGCAATCGGTGGACGTCACTTTCCATTTGCAGCATGGCCTGTCCTTTTTTGTGAGTGTTCAGAGAGAAGCTGAACTGTGAAGTTACCCAAATGCCAATTCCAAGACACCATCACCACTGCAATCCATACCCTTCCTGCAGCCAGTTCCAGGAAAACAACCATGGAGACCAAAAGCAAGTACATGTCCAAGCTCATGGTTGAGAAGGACAGCCTTGACCCTTCTTTCACAAACACCATGAAGCTGCTTTCAGCAGGTATGTAGCTGTGGCAGATGGCAGTGCTGGTGTTCAATGAAGGGGGAAGGGGGGCTGCACCTAGCTGGCTGGCAAAGCAAGCGGCGCACATGTGTGTAGCGGGGTGTTGTTTGAGGATCACTTTGTGGATTGGGGGGCGGAGGAAAGCGGCCACGTCCTCACCTGGCCTCCACTTTATTGTCACATACACTTTGACACTAGGCCCACTCATGGCAGCACCCTGCCAGAGTTAGTCTGCCAGGTGTATTACACTTGGATGGGTAGCCTGGAGGTAACCCATCACAGGGCCCATAGATGCACCTCCCGACTGAACTCGGGGTTTGTGGGGGAGGTTTGATATGGTTTTGATTAGTAATGGGGATGAAGGGGGACTTTATTGTGCACTGATCATCTTCACTGTCTCCTCATGAGACCCATTTGTGGACAACAGATCTGGAGGTCACTCAGGTGGTAAGTAGTGTCTGCAATCTGTTAGCCGATTTTAGGGTTGGGCGGACCCGAAAAGGTCCTGACCCTTATTATCAAGATCAGGATTCAGGCCAAAGTCTTGATGAGTTCTGATTAGTTCTGATTTAAATCAGAACCTTTTGTAATATGTGATGAAAACTGTAAATCTGCTATATAATTGCATAAAACGACACTGAGATTTGTGACACACACATAGACTTGTAATCAACATTTCAGGATATGTAAACTGTGAGTTTATAGCACTGATGTGCTGGTCAATTGAATATGGCAGTCATGCAGTTGACCTCTGTCTGTTTCCTGTCTCAGAGTCAGTAGTACTAGTGCTATAACTGTAAACTGACCTGTCTGACCTCAGAGGAGGAATCCCATTCTCATTTAGTAGTATACACTATACATTATACAATGGACATATCATAGAAACACAGAAACATAGAATTTGAATTTGGTGGCAGATAAGGACAGCTTGGCCCACCCAGTCTGCCCATTTCCCCACCTATTGGATAAGCTACAGATTTTAGTTAACCAACAGCCTACTTCCTCCTAATGAATATCAGTTTGTTATTGTTGCACCAGTTCCTTCTCTGCTCCACTGAGTGTCATGCAGTTATTTTCTATGGCATGAGATCCCCTCCACCCACCCACCAAACTCATGACATATTTAGGGGATTCCTACCAAAAAAAAAAAATAACTACATGTCCTTAGGAGTCCAGAGACCTAGCTATTGTGGTGGAAGGGGGAGTGTGGCTGTGAGGCCAAGCCTGTACTGAGTGGCAGAGACCTACATTCAGGCAATCCAAAAACTCAAAAATTAGACAAGTCCATTAGTACATGCTAAAAAAAAGTGTGGCACCATGCTCAGGCAATCCAAAAATTAGGATATACTGAAAACATTGTGCCATCAGTCTCAACTTCAGGCAGTCCAAAAATGACACAACTCCATTAGGACATGCTGTAAAAAGTGTGCCATGAAGTTCAGGCAATCTAGAAATTAGTCAAGTATGTGAGGACATGCTGAAAACATTGTGCCATCAGTCCCAACTTCAGGAGGTTAAAAAATTGGAGAAGTCTATTGGGACATGATGCGAAAAGTGTGCCGTCTGGTTCAGGCAGTCCAAAAATTACACAAGTCCATTAGGACAAGCTGCGAAAAGTATACCATCAGGTCCAGGCAGTCCAAAAATTACACATGTCCATTAGGACAAGCTGCGAAAAGTGTACCATCAGGTTCAAGCAGTCCAAAAGTTACACAAGTCCATTAGGACAAGCTGCAAAAAGTGTGCCATCAGGTTCAAGCAGTTCAAAAATTACACATGTCCATTAGGACAAGCTGCGAAAAGTGTGCCATCAGGTTCAAGCAGTCCAAAAGTTACAAAAGTCCATTAGGACATGCTGCAAAAAGTGTGCCATCAGGTTCAAGCAGTTCAAAAATTACACAAGTCCATTAGGACATGCTGCGAAATGTTTGCCATCAGGTTCAGGCAGTCCAAAAATTACACAAGTCCATTAGGACAAGCTGCAAAAAGTATACCATCAGGTCCAGGCAGTCCAAACATTACACAAGTCCATTAGGACATGCTACGAAAAGTGTGCCATCAGGTTCAGGCAGTCCAAAAATTACACAAGTTCATTAGGACATGCTGTGAAAAGTGTGCCATCAGGTTCAGGCAATCCAAAAATTAGCAAAGCCTGTTAGGACATGCTGAAAACATTGTACCATCAAGTACAAAAATTGTGTAGGCCACATATGGGCTTACGTGAGTACTACTGATTTATTTTTCTGAAAAAACAGTGATCTTTCTACTCTTCCAAGTAGTCATCTTTGAGGTTACAGCAAAATGTATTTGCTGCCTCTGGGTCATAGGTGTAACCAGTCAATGGAAGGTTTACTTTTAAGAATGTTAACTTTTCAGCATTTTCTGGTAGTAGCCTAGATCTTGTATTGGTTACCACATTTCCTGCACAGCTGAAGAGTCATTCTTAAAATACACTGGTTGGGGGACAAACCATGTACTGCAAGACTACCTGCACAAGTGCAGGCCATACAGTCTCCATGCTTTGCCAGTATTTAATGGGATCTTCATTCCCTTTAACACCTTTTTCTGCTAAATAGCAGTCAACCATGGCCTGGGCAGAAGCAGTGACATATGGAGAAGGAAGGGTTGATTTTTCAAGGACGACAGCATCCAAGTGACCCCAGAGATGACTGCTGAGTGTAGAACAAATGGCAGCAGTTGACTGCTTTGTAGCCTGATTGAGAAGAGAGAGCTGTGAAGGTGCAGGAGGAACGGATGAGGGAAAAATGTAGACAAGAGAACATCCACTGCAAATTAAGGGCTTAAAAAAGTAAGTTGAGGAAGTACTTTTATACAGGGAGAGTGGTGAATGTATGGAATGGGCTGCCAATTGAAGTTATTATAAGTAAGACAAAGTCACATTTTAAAAAGAATTTAGATAAATATATACTAAAAGGAGGGAAATTAAAATATTTCAAAAAATGCTTACAGGAGTGAATGTGGGCATATGCCTTCTAGCTCCTAACAACTCTTTGTATGAACCTTAGTAGTAAGACTGCATCTGTTGTCAAGATTTTTTTCTAAAACAAATCTACTTCTTGAATGATTTTCTCCTGCAGTTTTGGAACACATCTGGGTCATATTGTGAGAGGTGTTTCATCTTGTACTGTGGGTCTAGTACTGTTGCAACAATGTAATGTGATGCTGCGAGCATTGAACTGAGTTTCTCATCATCTCTGACTTTTTCAATCATTCTATGTGCTATGTCTTTTTTTATTCTGGGCGGCAAGACCCTTTCAGTTGCACTAGACTCTCCCATCTGAAACTGGCTTATTGTACATTCCAACTCATCCCTAACTGCATTCAGCTGAAATCTACGAATCTTGATCAATGGGATTATTTCACTGAGTGTGGCACTGTTGGAACTCACTTCCCTAATAGTTTCCTCAAAGGGTTGCAGGATCTTGATGAGAAGTTCTAAAACAGCCCACTGCTGAGGATTAATGTACACATCAGCATCCCCTATGCTGTTCTCTAGTGTATACTGTCTTACAGCCTTTTTTTGCTCCAGCAATCTTTGGAGCATGTAAAAGGTAAAGTTCCACCTTGTTGCAACATCCTGGATGAGTGTATTAAGAGGCAGTCCGTGTTCTTCTTGTATGGCCCGAAGACGTTGGCATGCTATGCTTTGGCTGAAATGTGTGCATATTCTTTTTGCCACATATGTGAGAGTCTTTATATCTCTGTCCTCCTCCATAAATGCATGCACAATCAATTTTAGGCACTGTGCAAAACAGTGAATGTGGACAAATCCCCCATCAGACAATATTTTCTTTATGTTTGAGCCATTGTCAAACACAATAAAACCTACTGAAAGCCCTTGTGATGTAAGCCAGTACTATATCTCTCTATTGAGATCATCCAGGATGTTGGAAGGTGTGTGATTCTGCAGGATATACTGGATGCAAAGGAAGCCAGTTTCAGAGAAGAATTGTCACTGTCACTACAGGGAGTAAACGATACCCAATGCGCAGTCAGTGGCATAAATGGTTCTGGCTGGCAGCTTGTCCATATGTCAGTAGTCAGATGGACAACCCCAGCAACTGCATCTCTTAAAGCATTTTTTAGTTTAGCACTTACTAAATTATACATCTGAGGTATTGCAACAGTCGAGAAATATTTCCTGGATGGAATATTGTATCGTGGTTAGAAGTGATTCAAAAGCCTTTTGAATCCTAGATGTTCCACAATTCTTTAAGGCTGTAAGTCCAGTGCTATCATCTCTGAAATTAGTTTTGTTATAGAAATTGCCTCAGGATGACTATGCTGGTACTTAGCTTTACGTTCAGTTGTCTCTGAAATCATTAGCTGTCTTCTAGCAGTTGAAGTTTTTAGATGGCCAACATTAGGTGTGCTGGATGATCTGAGAAGGGCAAAAGGGGACTGTTTGTAGTACTTATTCAAGAAAAAGACTGAGAAGGAGTTGACAGTACAACTGAAGCAGCAGGGCTGCTGCTGCTATCACTTGATATAACAGGTGCAACAGGTGTAGTCTGACTTAACTCGGCCTGCATGTTGCTGTCTTCTTTCTCTCTGACCAAAAAATCACACCTGAGACGCAATGGGTGACATCTCTCTAAATGTCTTTTTAACACTGAGGTACCCAAAGCACCTTTTTTGCTCCCTCTGCTGATGGTCGTTTTACATATAGAGCAAACTGCTCATAACTCATTATTGGCAGCCAGTGAAAAGTAAGACCACACATAAGATGTCACCTTTTTAGTTTTAGTACCAGGCGTACCATACTGTCCTCCTCTGTCACTTCCACTATGTTGTTCTTTCTCTACACTGGGACGCTGCTCATCATGGTCTTTTTCTGTTTCACCATTATCATCATCCACCAGCTCCTCCAGGCCAGTAACAGAACCTAAATCTGAATGCACTGCCGACTCAACTTGTTTCTCCTGCACCTGCATCACACTGTTCGTGCCCAATCTGCCCATCTCATCCAAGTCCAATTCATCATATTCATCCTGCATCTGTGCAATTGCCACCTCTACCCTCTACCTCATTCTGGCTTTCCATTTGTTTCTGCTTTTCTCCCTCTTTGTCTACATCCTCCGTTTCATCATTACTCTCATTAGAGCTAGATTTCTCCTCCACCTCCTCTGTTTCATTTAAATATGTACTGGTACTACAGTACACATAGGTACCATATCTTGGCTTGCCACTCATAGTGGTGCCGACTAATCCTTTAGTTTTAATTAAGGTAGTTCTGGCCTTTCCTGTCTGTTTGGACAGCATTGTGGAAGAACCACTACTGCTACTGGATGAAGACACCAGCAACTGGTCTTTTACCAGTCAGACTGTGCAGTGTTGTTTGTGCCATACGTTTCCCCATGCCTTTCCCCATTTTGGCCTCTGACTCACCCTGTCTGGTGCTCTTTTTCCAGTATGTGTTTTCTTTTATTTAGTCCTCTCAGCTGTTCTGACTAGTACAGGCTCTGTGCCACAGTCAGTGTCCCCCCTCCACCACAATAGCTAGGTTTATTTTTATGTTGTCTTGCACACGCACAAGCAACATTTTGTGGTAGTAGGAGAAATGCAGAGGTGTGTCAGTATTGGCGAATGCAGGGCACACTTTAGAAGGTGTGTCCCTCATTCTCCAATGAGCCAGCATCCTAGCACTGACACAAGTTTGCAAAGTGCCACCAACTTGAAAGAAATGTGCCGCTGCAATCCGAGACAAGCTCATCATGCAGCACACAGAAGACACGCCTCCTCTACGTGCCTTGCCTGATGAAACATTTCAAATAAACATGGTGGTACCTGCTGAAGTCCGCCGCACAATACCAAAACAAAGTCGACTTCAGGGGTGCCCAATCCTCCTGTTGGCATGTCTGCCACTCCTGCACACACACACAGATTGTGTGACACACTGGGAGCCCACCCCAGTGTGCCTCCATTTAACAGAAAGCCAACTGCATCAGCATGTTCCTGCCCCAACCCCCACTATGTGGCCCAACATCACCCCCCTGAAAGTCATGGGGCACACTGGGAGCCCACCCCAGTGTGCCCAACATTTGTTTTATTTAATCTGTAAAGAGAGAAAACCATCCCGTGGGGCAGTGTCCTTTTCTATTTGTTTTTTTTGTTCCTGAAAAAAAGGAAATGGTCCATTATTGGCGGCACCCCTTCCCCCAACCCGCACCACCCTCTGCACCCCACCTCCACACACACCCCCCTCACCACATACTTACCTCTGGAGGGCCAGTGCTGCGATCTTCGGTGGAGCAGGAACATGTCTGCACTCTTCAAAGCCGACCGTGA